>JAGTTD010000011.1:8433345-9633345 GCA_018398585.1 Simmondsia chinensis
CGGATTTGGATCTTATAATCTATTATCCCCAACTATTCTTCAATTGCAATTTTGAATCTTAATTTGGAGGAATGTTACAATTCATTCAGATTATTCAGAACTAATGGATAGGATCATGATATAATTGTATTTATATCGGTCTTATAATGATACTACCTGTTGGTCTAAAGTTATTTATATTGTAATTTTGTTGATAATAATTATTTAGTGAGTCATTATATTTAAATTGTTTTAATCTTGTTTCTAAGTGACTTGTAAGAAAGTTAGAAAAAATCAAGGCTAATTATGTTGATACCAAGATTTCTAAGATGATGAATCAAGAGGAAAATATATCAAAGTTGTAGGCAAGATTCATCTAAATTGAAGAGAACGAGATACGGGTCCAAGTGCCTTAGGTCATTTATTTTTATTTTCTAGGACTTCGGATTGGGGTATAACAATTGAGTCAAAATTTCAATATTGATATGTGATGCCCTAATAAAAATATTTTTTAATTTAATTTTCAAATTTTATTTAAAAAATATTTAAGTTAAAATTTAAGCCAATTTGGTTTGTAAATAAAATATTTTTCAAGATTGGTATTTTGAAAAGCACGATCAAATTAAACAAGATCAAATTCT
This sequence comes from Simmondsia chinensis, assembly GCA_018398585.1. Lineage (NCBI taxonomy): Eukaryota > Viridiplantae > Streptophyta > Magnoliopsida > Caryophyllales > Simmondsiaceae > Simmondsia > Simmondsia chinensis. The sequence goes on from JAGTTD010000011.1 coordinate 8,433,966, forward strand.
AAATGGGTGGAGTTTTGAGCTTGATTAAATCAATCAATCTTTGAATGAGCAAAATAAAAGAAATTAATTCAAAAACTAAGCTAACATGGTAATGAATCAATCAATCTTTGAATGAGCAAAATAAAGAAAATTAATTCAAAAATTATGCTGACATGGTAATCAATCAATTTTGCTTAGCTAATACAGTAATCAATCAATTAATTAAGCTAAATGGTAAAAAATGTTCAAATCCACTTTGGCATGTTGAGTGTCAACACACAGAAGGCATGTGTCGGGGCACAGACATGTAGTAGCCCTCTAGAGCTGCTGTGTGTGGGCACACAGCTTCTGTATGTTGACACAGTCTAGAAAAGGCCTCAAACAACTACTTTTGATTTGATTTCTTTCCTGATCTTTTTTTCAACATTTTGAACGTCGCTGGGCTCTCGTTTGCCTATAAATAGGGCTTAAATACACTAGTTTAAATCATCCAATACTCTTTAAGCATTCTTTGATAAAATGCTTTTACTTTCTTGCGCTTTAATGGTTTTATTTCAAGTTTTGCTTAAAATTTTTTTTAGCATCACTAGTTCTCTCTATTATTGATCGTTGAGCTTAATTTGCATATTCTTAGCTTTGGCTAAGCTTGATTTATTGTCAATTCACTCTTAAAAGAGTGAAAAGTCTCATTGCTTCAGTTCTTCCATTGTTTTATTTCAATTAGTTATTGTAAAAGTTGGATCCTGAGCCTATGGTTACAAACAGATCAGTTGTAAAGGTTGGGTCTTGAGTATTGTAAAGGTTGAATCCTGAGCTTGGTTTTAAAAAGGGTCATCAAGCTTAGTTAAAAGGCTCATGTGTTGAAAAGTAGTCATTTTGACTAGCTTTCGGTTTAGAAGTGAACCACTATAAAAATCTTGGTGCATCATCTTATTCTTGCCTTTATCTTTTTCATTTCATATTCGTTGTTTAGCTTTCAATTTCATTTTTAGTTTATAAAGTTAAAATTTTTACTTATCACGAAAGAACCTAATTCACCTCCCACTTAGGTTACTCTTTGAGCCTTCAATTGGTATTATAATTAGTAAATTTTTTTTTTTTTGGTCTAATAATCTAAGAGCAATCCTATTGCAACATTCACTTATATCTTGGCTAAGGGTCAACAAGCTTCCTCTTTCTAATGGAGAAAATTTTTCCCTTTTAGAATGAGGCTTTATATTACATCCATTGATTTTGATTTATGGTTTATAATGAAAAATGGTGACTATGTACCTTCAAAGAAACAAGTAGAAAGAACTATTGAAAAAGTGAAAAATAAGCTTTTGAAAGATGATAAAGAAAAACTTGCAAAAAATGCAAAAGCCCATTATCAATTATTATGTGCTATTGTCCCAAATGTATTTAAACATGTGCCAGGTTGTTAATCGGCAAAAGAGATTTGGAACAAGTTAGAGGTCACTTATGAAGGTACGGATCAAGTAAAGTTTTCAAAAATAAACATGTTGGTAAGATCCTATGAGCTTTTTAAAATGAAGACGGAGGAATCAGTAAAAGAAATGTACACTAGATTTTTCGACATTACTAACAAACTCCAAGCTCTTGGAAAAATATATTCAAATGAGGAGCATGTTAGTAAAATCCTTAGGTGTCTTCCTATTTCATGGCAAGGCAAGGTTATCGCTATTCGAGAAGCTTATATCCTCTACGCCTATAAACTTGATCAACGAATTGAAAATCTCATGACCCATGAGATTGACATGGAAGAATTTAAGGAAGAAGAAACTTGTTCAATATCCTAAAAAAAACAACTTGAAAGGGATAATGCCTTCACATGGCACCAACGTTTATGTCACATTAATTCAAACAAGATCCAAGGACTAGTGAAAGATGGACTAATAGAGGTTTTGGACTTGAAGTCATTACCAGTCTGTGAATCTTACATAGAAGGAAAGATGACTGAGTCTGTATTTAAGAGTAAAGGCAACAGGGTTTGTGACTTGCTTGAGCTGGTTCATACATATGTATGTGGATCAATGAATGTTCAAGCATGATGTGGGTATGAGTACTTCATCACATTAATTGATGATTACTCAAGTAATGGAGTACAAAGAGTACAAAGTTAAGTCGGACTCTTTTGAAAAGTTTAAACAGTACAAAGCTGAAGTTAAAAAGCAATATGGTAAACAAGTTAAGTCACTTCGATCAGATCGAGATGGTGAATATCATTTGGGTGAGTTTTTGGATTTTCTAACTGCAAATGGGATGAGATCTCACCTTTCTGCTTGGGAATGCCACAGTAGAATAGTGTTGCAAAAAGAAGGAACGGGACATTGTTAGAGATGGTAAGGTCCATGATGAGTCATATTACTTTACCAATCCCTTTTTGGGTTATCCTAAAGGAACAAGGGTGGTTTTTTCTACAGTCCTTCTAATCAAAAGATTTTTTGTAAATGTAAATGCATAATGTTTAGAGGAGAATTTTTTAGTAGACTACAAAAAGCAAAGCAGAGTAGTGTTAGAGGAATTAAAAGAAAATGACACTAATTTTGAATAGCTAGACACAATTTGGGACAAAATGGATGCATTAGATGCTCCTACTGTTAGGGGCGAGAATGTTCCCAGTACACAAGAGCCTAGGTGTAATGGGAGGATTGTCAAGGTGCCTGATAGGTTCATGGCAGGAGTCTTAATGGTTGATCCTGACATTGAATCTAATCCTCTAAGCTACAATGAGGCAATTAAAGACAAGGATGCTAACCAGTGGGTCATCACAATGAAATTTGAGTTAGGATCTATGTATTCTAATCAGGTATGGTATCTTATAGAGGCGCCTGTTGGCATTAAGCCCATTGGTTGTGAATGGGTTTACAAGAGGAAAAGAGGAGTGTACAGTAAGGTAGAGGCTGGTTGCTAAGGGATTTACCCAAAAGGAGAGAATCGATTATGATGAGGCGTTCTTGCCAGTAACCATGCTAAAGTCTATAAGGATACTCTTATCCATTGCAGCTCATTATGAGATCTGCATATGGACCCTTTTGAATGGTCGTCTTGAAGAAGAAATCTATATGGTGCAATCCGACAGTTTCATTGGCAAAATTCAGGAGCATATGGTATACAAACTGAAGAAGTCCATATATGGATTGAAGCAAGCATCACACTCATCGAATATTAGATTCAATGAAGCGATTAAGTCTTATGGTTTCGAGTAATTGGTTAACGAACCATGCGTGTACAAATGACATCAAGAGAAAGTAGTGGCTTTCTTAGTATTGCATGTCAACGATATACTACTTATTAGGAATGATGTAAGGGTGTTATCAGATGTAAAGCTTAGGTTGTCAAGTCAGTTTGAGCTGGTTCCAGCTAGCTATACCAATTTAGACTTTCAGTCATATAGAGATGCCAAACGTTTGACATCTAGATATGTCTTTACCTATGGAGTAGGATCCATTATTAAGAGGTGTGTCAAGTAATATAGTATGGTTGAGTTCACCATAGACGCTGAGTATGTTGCAGCTTCAAAAGCTGCAGGAAAAAAAGAAAAAAAAAAAAAAAAAGCATGTTGGTTTAGATAGAGTAATTGATTTCACAAAGACCTTGACTCAGTAGACCTTTGGATCATACATAGAGGGACCAAGTATAAAGTTTGTAATAAATTGGATTTAAGACAGTTAGAAGATTGTTAGGAATAGTATCTTGAAATCTAGATTTATTTTGTAAATATTACCTTATTAAAGACTAAAATTAAAGTTCAGTCGTTTCCCCATTAAATTTGTGTAAGCGAGCAATTATACTGCATGCGATTTTCTTTTAAGTATCATCCATGAGATGGACAAAGTCTTCAGATTATATATTACATGTTTGTTCTTAATGGATAATGAGATTAAGCCACATATAGACTTGGAACAAATGGTATGGAATGTTATTTGAATAATGCGCAATCGGTGATGAGCTTGGGCTACTTGTCTGTTAAGACCATGGCCTAACACTTTAGATGACTTGTTTTGGTCATGTGGATGGTGATCCAAAAGCGTTAGGTACGTGTGTTTAATAAGATTGACATACTGAGTTGGACTATGTGAGTTGCTTGTTTCTAGACTACTATTGGAGATGAGTGATTCATGTTGTACTGTTTGAATGATAACTTTAAATTTTGTGAGTATTTTAGACTTGTGCATGGAATGTTAGTTACTTTGGTGTACTATAAGTAAGGTCTAAAACAAATGGCTGAATTCCCACGTACATAGGGTAGAGGCGTGAAGTATGACAAGGATCACATATTCAATACGGAATCTATAGTCTTTTATGAGATACAGATGTCCCCTTAGTTAATTCACAAGTATTTAAATAGTTTGGAATATTTTTCCAAAGTGTTCCAAGTGTTTGACATTTGTAATTTATACTTTGAATATGTTCAAGTATAAATAAATTATTTAGTGAAGGATGAGTTGGTAATTAATGGAGCAGCTATGAGAAGGATAATGGTAGTATTTATACTTATTCTTTGTCATAGACATCAAGTGGAGAGGTTGTTATCATTAATACATTTTATTTGGGAGACATTGAATAAATGGTTTAAGTCCAGAGTGCAGTGAGATTTATTTAGTGGAATTAAGTCTCATTAAATGGCAATTAAATTTTATCATGAGATGGTAAGTAATTTTACCCATTTAGAGCTAGACTTAATTGTCCTTGAGGTCTCTACACAAGCCTCTGTATTTATTGCCATCCGAAAAATATTAAAGAATTCATGAGATGGATAAATTTAATTTTGCCAATCATTATTCATGAGATGAATAAAAATTAAAAAGTATAATTTTTTTATTAAAAACTAAAATTAATAAGAAAAATTTTTACACGTGGGAAACAAAGAAAAAAATCGAAAATTTTGTTGACCAGGGTCGCAATCTTTGTGCTTTAAATCCGACGAACCAGTGCGCCACACATGTCACGCAATGGGACGTCCCTCTAGTGATTCGTGTCCGTGCGTGCGGACGAATCAAATGCTGTCACGTGGAACGTGTTGATAAGGCGGTAGCACACGATTTGCCTTGATGAAATGCTTCGTTTTAAGTTTTAGTTTTACACGATACGTTGCGTTTTGTTATTTGTACACGCGTCCCACATTGATTAAATTTAATTCTTTCGCTCCGGTATTATACTATAAATATAAGTACTGATTTTATGGGTTGGCATTCGATCCATTTAAAAAAAAGGGTTTTAAAAAGTATTGACTTTTAGAGACCCAGTTTAATATTTTTTGGAGCCCACTCTCCGGGCGGTTCGAGGTTGTTGCGCAGAGGGTTGCTGGATCTCTGTTTCTCTGCTTTCTCGGGGTTCGTTATTACTATTGGAGTTATTTAATCTAGTTCTCTTTATTCGGAACAATTTCAGGTATGTCTTTCTTTCCTTCTCTTTGAAGTTTTTACTTTTGTATTTATTTACAGTTTTTCTTATTATGCCTGTTTGAAGTTCATGTTATTGTTATAAATGTATTATAGTAAACACCTGTAGATTTAAATTAGAAATTTATATTTTTAGATTTAAAATTAGGAATTTTAAATCAACCCTAAGTTTAAAATTTAGAATTTTAAACCCTTTCGCTGCATTAATTTTATCAAATTAGGAAAAATTTTTGAAATTCTTCCCAATAAACGTTTAATTTTTCCACTTAGCCACACCATTTTGCTGTGGCTTATAAGGAGCCATGGCCTCATTTACTATTCCCGTGGTGTCAAATATTTGGGATCATAATATTCTCCACCACTATCCAATCTAAGGCGTTTCAAGAATGTTTTGCAATGTAGTTCGGTTTCAGATTTAAATGCTTTAATTTTTACAAGTGATTCATCTTTATAATTTATTAGATACACATAAAAATATCTAGAGCAATCATCTGGAAAAGTTAGGAAATATCTCTTTCCTCCTAAAGTTGGAGTGCTCTTAAAATCGCACAAGTCACTCTATACTAAATCATGTAAGCTTTTTCCCTTTGAACCGAAGGAAACGGTGGTCTCGTATTTTTGTTAGCATACATGTTTTACATTCATCATTCACTTTTTCAATGTGGGGAATTAACGATGAGTTTTCCATTTCATGCATTCCACGAAAATTAACGTGACCAAGTCTTTGATGCCAAAGAAACGAAGAATCAAGCATGCACATCGAACTAACAGTTTTTTTATTCATATTAAGTTTGAACATCCCTTCACTCAGGTCACCGTTTCCAACAAACGCCCCACTTTTGACAATACAAATTTGTCGGCTTCAAAGACCAACTTGAACCCGAACATATTTGACAGGCTACCAGATACGAGGTTCTTCTTTAAATCTAGGCTAAAACACACATCGGTCAAGGTAAGGGTTTTCCCGGAAGTGAAAAGTAGTTCAACCTTTCCCTTATCCTTGACCGGTATGGTCACTTCATTACCCATAAACAATACAATTCTATTGTCTATGGGTTCAAACACTTTGAAGAGCCCCCTATCTTTACAAACATTTTTCATAGCCCCAAAAATCAACCCACCAAGAGTCATCATCTTGGACTAGGTTGATCTCGGGTACCATCACCACGAAATTATTATTCGAATTTTTGGTGTGATGATCCCTTTGCCTTTCTTATTCTTAAGGCGATAACAATCCCTCCTCAAGTGACCGGGTTTCTGACACTCCTAACAGACAGGCTTTGGGCTCTTGTCATTACGTTTCTTTTGGAAGTGTCTGGTTTATTTCAGTCCCTTGCTTGATTGTCCCTCTTCCATGACATTTATCTTTTTTATGCCACTGGAGCGATCTTTGTTCTCGTCTTGCAACCTATATCCTTCTTCAATTTGAAGATAGTTAGCCAATTCCTCTATAGACAAGTCTTTTTTCTTGTGTTTTAGACTTTTCTTAATGTCTTTCCAAGAGGGCGGAAGTTTGCCTATCAAGGATGAGACAACAACAGTGTCATCCATGTTCATGTTGTGTTTTTGAAAATGATTTAAAATTCTTTCTATTTCATGAAATTGTTTCATTACTGGATGATTATCAACCATTTTATAACTATTAAATTGACTAACTAAAAACTTCTTACTTTTTGTGTCCTCTGCCATGTACCGTGCTTCAAGCGCGTCCCATAACTCTTTGGTGATGGAAACATTGGAGTAGATGTCGAAAAGGGCATCAGTCATGCCGTTGAAAATGTGGCCCCTACATATGTAATTGTCGTTCTCCCCTTCAAACGGGCACATTGCTCGAACAATTTATCCTCTTTTTCAGTTGGAGGATTAGGAGTTGGTGTATTCAGGACATACACCACATTAAGAATCGTAATCAGAAAATTTATCTTTCTTTGCCAGCATCGGAAGTTGCCCCCATTGATCTAGTCCAATTTCACAAGGTTGGCTATCATCTCTTGCAATGAAGAAGCCATCCCAAAGTTTATCCAAAAGAACCCCTCTTGGCTATCATCTCGGGCACATCTCTTGGCTATCATATATGTATACAAAGTATATCTTCAACCAAGATATGGGGGCTTAGTTATAGAAGAAGAGTGCTTAATAGACACCCCAAAGTTCATCCAAAAGAACCTCCAAAAACCACCTTCAATCGCGCAAAGTAACGGCAAAAACTGCCTTATGCGTCGAAGCTGTGTAAGATTGTGTGTTGAAGCTGTGTGTCGACACACACTTCAACACACGTGGTTTTGTAGACCTGTGTGTCGACACACAGATGCCTGAAATCGCTTATGTAGGATTGTGTGCTGACACACACAACCCATGTGTTGACACACACCTAAATCAAGCCAAATACTATCAAGTAAGTATGAAATACTTCTCAAATAATTTATTAAGTACTTTATTTTGAAAAAAAATTAATAATATAGAGGTCTCTAGTATCTCTTGAAAGAGACATGTCTTTTCGAGAAATGTTACTGACACTCTCTAGCACGTGCAATTGCCTTACACTCCCCCATATTAATACAAGGCTGGTAAATTTTTTTCAATAGCTAACATAGAAAAATGATGGTTAATATTTAATACATTTTACTTAAATATACAAAATATAGATATCTAAAAATATATAAAATTATATTTTATATATTATTAAAATATAAACTTTTTATTTCTAATAATTGGGTTGATACGTTTAACCTTTTTTTAATTTGAATCACTTGCATCTAAATGATCTAACTGTTTAAATTACTTATTAACTTGAATCTACATATATACATAGAGGATGACTCTTAGGAAAGGATGCGAAATGAGAGGAGGAAGAGGTTAATGTCAAGTGGGAGAAAGATAATATCAGCAATTAAATGAGTGGTGCAAAATTCACTTGCATCTTCTCATCTTCTCACTTGAGTCATCCCTTATGTGTGTGTGTGTCTCTTCCCCCCGGCCCCCTCTCTCTCTCTCTCTCTCTATATATATATATATATATACTCTCTCTCTCTCTCTCTCTATATATATATATATACTCTCTCTCTCTCTCTCTATATATATATGTGTGTGTGTGTGTGTGTGTGTGTGTGTTATGCGCGTGGCTGTTTATACATATAAATATATTTATGTAAGCAATAAATTATGATTATAATATAAAACTAATATATATTATTTTTATACTAATCTAATATTATATATTATATCATTATATCATATACAATGTGTTGTGGGAACGAGTCATAGAGATGAGGCTAAGGCAACAGACAGAGGTATCCGAGAACCAATTCGGATTTATGCCCGGGAGATCAACCATAGAAGCCATCCACATCCTAAGGCGAACGATAGAGTAATACAGGGAGAGACAAAAGGACCTTCACATGGTCTTCATTGATCTGGAGAAGGCATATGATAGGATGTCAAGGGAGGTCCTTTGGAGAGTTTTGGACAGGAAAGGCATCCCCGTGCCATACATCCGAGCCATTAGAGAATGTATGAGGAGGCACAAACTATGGTGCGTATAGAGGACGGGGAGACATACGCTTTCCTGATAACAGTAGGGGTACACCAGGGGTCGACTTTGAGCCCCTACCTGTTCATTCTGGTTATGGACGAGCTCACTAGGCACATCCAGGGATGTGTACCTTGGTGTATGCTTTTTGCAGGTGATATAGTGTTGGTGGGGGAGTCGCGGGAAGAAGTAAATGACAAACTGGAACGGTGGAGAGGGGCACTAGAGTCGAAGGGTTTACAAATAAGCAGAGCAAAGACCGAGTATATGGAACTCAAATTTGATCCGTCCACCACGCCTAGCCGGGAAGATGTCAAGATTGGATCTGACACCATAGCGAAGAAGGAGAGCTTCAGGTACTTGGGGTCCATGGTACAAAACAACGGTGAAGTTGATGACGATGTCAACAACTGGATTAAAGCGAGATGGCATAAGTGGAGGTTGGCCTCTGCGGTACTTTGTGATAGAAAGTTCCTCTTGAAGCTAAAGGGAAGGTACTATAAGACGGTCGTGAGGCCTGCCATGACGTATGGGGCAGAGTGCAGGGCGATGAAACAACAACACACACAGAAGATGAAGGTGGCAGAGATGCGAATGCTGAGGTGGATGTGCGGACACACAAGGAAGGATAGGATCAGAAACGACGTCATAAGAGACAAATTGGGCGTAGCTCCCATTGAGGATAAATTGAGAGAGCAACGTTTGAGGTGGTTCGGACATGTTAGAAGGAGACCAGACAACGCTCCAGTAAGGAGCTGCGAAAAGCCCCTTACTACACTAGGCAGGAGAGGAAGAGGCAGGCCAAAGAAGAGATGGATGGAGACGATCCGATAAGACCTCACCCACCTGAACCTTCGGGAGGCGATGGCCTTAGATAGGGCCCAATGGAGGGCTAGTATAGGGGTTATAGATGCTCCAGTTGGAGTAGGGTAGTCTAGCTTATTAAGGCTAGACTGTGTGCGCACTTAGGTTGCGTACTTGCTCCCATGAGCTACTACATACATTTTACATACATGCATGTATGCATACCTGCCTACCTATCGTTTGATATCATTTGAGTTCATTTGATGTTTGATCATTTAATTTTAGCTTGATGTGGCTTGCTTGGTGTCTTGTGTCTTGAGTCTTGTGTGCTTTGTGTTTGCTGTCTTGACCGCTTTGTTGCTCTCATGTTGCCAGGTCACATGCTCTTGGCGGCGGACCAGTATCTCAGGCTGGGGGTCCTCGGAAATGGCCTCTCTTCAGGATAGCCCCCTGAAGGGGGAAGGCTGTGTACATCTACCCTCCCTAGACCCTGCTATTGCGGGAGCCATTTGAGTAACTGGGTTTGTTGTTGTTGTTATTGTTGTACAATGTGTTGGAAAAATAGGGTAAATGAGTAGTCAAAATATAACTCTTATTATAATTAACTTGATCTCAAGGATTAAAAAATATTACAATCAATTTATTCTCAAATATTAAAAAAAGCTGATGAACGAAACGACTTTAAACAAAATAACAGTCAGGAGAGAATCGACCGAAGAAATTGCCGTACAGTGGAAAGTTCACTGCCTTAAGTCGTTTATGCCCCCACAGAGGTACAATGGGATGAACGGAACTCGAACGCCCAGGGTTAACATGACACCCATCTCAGCAGTGTACTTCGGGGAGATGGGTTGGAGTACCTCCCGACTTGCTTAGTAATCGAGTAAAATAAGTTGTAATTTGAAGAGAAGAGAGTGGATAATGTTGTTGTGTTTTTTTTTTCAACCAAGAAACCATCAAAATTTATAAACAAAATAATGGGAGTCATTACTTGGGCACCACTTTAAAATACTTGGGCACCACTCCAAAATTTACTTGGTCCCCAATAATAAAATACTTGGTGCCCAATCCAAAAAAATACTTGATGCCCAATCATACAATACTTGGTGCCCAATCCAAAAAATTACTTGGTGCTCAATCATACCAAACAAACAAAAATTGAAGCATTTCTCTAACAATCCCCCACATGGTTCAATTTTTAGAAAAGGAAGGAAAGAAAGAATGTTACTGAGCAGTGAGACCCACAATTGACGATACTATTGTCTTTTAGACTTGAAACAACACCTAGTGACTAAGCATGTCCCACAATCACCCATTAGTGAATAAGGTCTTGAACCATGAGCAGTCATTATGAGGAGCACACATAATCCCTTCATGTGGCTCTCGAGGCTTAAACGCACTCCGCGATCAAGGTGTATGAGGTCCCTAAAAAATAATCGAAAACCTGGTATCAAGACTGCTGTAGAGGGTAAGCTCATACTCTTGACAAAAGGACTTTCCACCCCCACAATCCCGTAGGTGAGTTCATTAGGTGCGCTGCCCCACACCACCATAAAAGGCTATGGACATCATTAAGAGCCTTAGGCTCATCCTCACATCATGGCAGTAGCAGTGTGTCCATCAAGTGTGCTGCCCCACACCACCACATTAGGCTATGGACAACATTAAGAGCTTTAAGCTTAACCTCCATCATGGCATATTTAACAGATCCCAGAGCCACTCGTACAACAAACATGGGAAGGGTTCGAGTGGCTATCGCAAATCTCCCGATCTCTGACTTCGTTTGACCCATTGAACATTGAGAGTAACTCCTGAGATGGGAATTCGTAGGATTAGGACACACATAGGGGCTTTAGAACCATTCCCTCTGCTATTTCTTTTATCAATTTCCTTTGCAAGGCCTTTTGTTAAAGGATTTGCTAGATTTTTCTCACTCCTCACAAATTCGAGTGAGATCACATTATTCATGATTAAATTTCTCACGACACCATGCCTAAGGCGAATATGCCTCTGCTTGCCATTATATACCTATGAGTCGCAATGCACAGACACTAAAGGTACGGGTTTCCCCCACAATGGAATGTCTCCCAGGACACTCCTTAGCCATTCAGCTTCCAAAGCTACCATCTCAAGCGCAATAAATTCTGACTCCATGGTCGATTTAGCAATACAGGTTTGTTTAGATGATTTAGACAAAATAGCATAATTAGCAAGAAAAAATACATAGCCACTAGGAGAATGAATTTCGTCACAATCAGATACCCAATTAGCATCACAATACCCCTCTAACACAGCAGGAAATCTTTTATAGTTTAAACCCTAGTTCATAGTACCCCAAAGATACTTTAACAGCCTTTCAATGCACTCCAGTGCTCATCACTAGGATTATGGATGTAATGGCTAAGTCTACTAATAGTATAGGCAATATCAAGACGAGTGTAGTTCATTAAGAACATTACGCTACCAATTATCTTAGCATACTTAGCATGTGATACACTATCTCCTGTATTTCTTTTCAAATAAACACTAGGGTCATACGGAGTTTTAGCCGGTATGCCATCAAAGTGACCAAACTTTCTCAATATTTTCTCTATGTAATGGAATTGACTCAAGGTCAAACCTTTAGGTGTTTTAGTTATTTTAATTTCAAGTATCACATCAGCCTTACCTAGGTCTTTTATATCAAAACATGTGCTCAAGAAAGACTTAGTATCATTCACAATTTTCACACTCATTCCAAAGATAAGCATGTAATCAACATACAAACAGACAATCACACAATCGTTATCAACATGCTTTGAATGCACACACGCATCACCACTATGTACTACAAAACCATGGGTGACCAGGGTACAATCAAATTTTTGATGCCATTGTTTAGGAGCTTGTTTAAGTCTATACAAAGACTTTACAAGTTTACATACTTTAAGCTCCATACCAGGCACCCCAAACCCCTTAGGTTGTTCCATATAAAATTCTTCCTCAAGGTCGGCATTTAGAAAGGTAGTATTGACGTCCATTTGGTGTACTACAAGTTTATGTATGGACCCTAGAGCTATCAGTGCTCTTACATAGGCAATCTTAGTTACGGGTGAATAAGTATCAAAGAAATCTATTCCTTGTTTCTAGGTGTACCCTTTAGCCATTAGCCTAGCCTTCAACTTGTCTATGGATCCATAAGTCCTCAGTTTCTTTCTAAATACCCACTTACACCCTACAGGTTTACATCCTCAAGGAAGGTCCACTAACACCCATGTGTTATTACTCGTTATAGAGTCAAGTTCAGTACTTATGGATTCTCTCCAGACAAGAGCATCTATGGTTCACATGGCCTCATCATATGTTTTGGGATCTTCTTCTAGCATGAATGCACTCACATCATGTTCATGAAATTCAGACAAGAATGCAGTTATGACGTCTGGTATAAAACTAGTCTCAGTTCGAGCTAACTTACTTCTTCTAAGTTCTTGAGTCTCGAGCTTTGGGGGCGCATGACTAGGTGATGAAGCAAATGCAACAAGAATAAAATTCAGTAATGAAGCATGCACAGATTCTTTCATTGAAAACTTATTCTAGAAGAATTCAACATCTCGAGATTCCATAATTTTTCAAGCCTAGGGCTTGGGCCATTTAAAAGCATGAATCTATATGCAACATTGTTCATGGAATAACCAACAAAGATAGCATCTACAATTTTAGGACCAATTTTACTTCTTTTAAACTTGGGAATTCCTACTTTAGCTAGACACCCCCGCACTTTAAGGTATTTCAGGTTAGGAGGGTAGCCCTTCCATAATTCATAAGGGGTTTTATCTAACTTTTTATATGGAACCCTATTTAGGACATGACAGGCAGATAACATAGCCTCCCCCCACAAGCTCGAGGGTAGGCCCGAGCTAATTAGCATAGCGTTCATCATGTCCTTAAGGGTCCTATTTTGCATTGCAGCTATCCCATTTTGTTGTGGTGTGTAAGGTGCTGAGACTTCATGAATTATGCCAAGTTTTACACAATGTTTCTTGAGGAATGTAGTATCTTACTCACCTCCTCTATCAGGCCTAATCCTCTTGATCCTATTGTCTAGTTGATTTTCAGCCTCAGGTTTATACTTCAGAAACATTTCCTCGGCCTCAACTTTTGTATTTAGGAGATACACCTTAGTGAATCTCGAGTGGTCATCTACAAATGTGATGTAATGTCTCTTACCACCTCTCCTCATGGTGCTGTTAAAGTTCCCTAGGTCAGAATGTACTAACTCAAGCAGGCCTAAAATCCTTTCAACTGATTTGTTAAATGATTTCTTTCGATGTTTGGCCTTAACACATATTTCACATCTATCTGGTTTGGTTAAATCACAATTAGGAATCAAACTCATTTGTTTAAGTTTCTTAACCGAGTAATAATTTACATGTCTAAGCCTAGTATGCCACAAATCCAAAGACTCAACAATATACGCTGAAGTAGATGCATTCTCATTCATTACATCAAGTACAAACAAACCACCATTACAAAAGCCTTCCCCTACAAACTTTGTATTCTTAGTAAGGATTAACTTGTCAGATTCAAATGTTAATATAAAGCTTGTTTTATTTAACAATGCACTAGAGCCTAGATTTCTACGCACTTCAGGAACATGCATCACATTTTGCAAACATAGAGATTTTCAAGAGTTGAGTTTAAGGAGGACCTTTCCTTGCCGTAGATAGAGACCGAATGGGAATTGCCTATGAATACCTTCTCCCTGTTAGTGGCTATCTCATATTCAAGGAACATGTCCTTATTAGTGCAAATGTGCTTCATGGAACTAGTATCTACAACTCACTTGGCCATATTCCCAACCATATTCACCTCAGAGATCATGGCAAAAACACGTCTCCTTCCTCGGTGAGATTAGCTCGAGGCCTGTGTTCTATGTGCGTTCCAGGTCTGAACCCCTTCCTGCAGTTCCTTGAGGTATGGCCTATCTTGTCACAAGTCTAGCATGTTTCTTTGTTCCTCTTTTGGCCATCATCTGCATTTTCCATTGGCCTCTTCCCTCGAGATTGGCTTTGCTTATTGCTTGAGCCTTCCTCTGGAGCAATGGATCTACCCTTGTTCCAAGATTTCTTGAATTTACCTTTCTTTCCTGCATTTCTTGATTCAACAAGGTTAGATGCCAAGAAGGAGTGCTCATAGGACTTCCCCTTGGCTTGTTTTCGGTTATGATCTTCCAAATTAATGTAGGAGATCAGTTCTTACAGTGTCATGTCCTTTTTCTTATGTTCTAATGAGGCCTTGTAACTATCCCAAGAGGGAGGCAGTTTTATAATCAAACAGTCAGCTTGGAAAGTCTCACAAAATTTCATTCCCTCATTTAGTATGTTAGTGCAAAGGGTCTCATATTCATGAATTTGGCCAAGAATAGGTTTTTCATCAACCATAGAAAAGGACAACCACTTACTACAAACGTATTTCTTAGTAGCATTATCGTCTAAATTGTACTTATTTTGAAGTGCTTCCCATATCTCTTTAGTAGATTTTATGTTATTATAAATTTGATAAAGAGGTGGAGTCAAATAGTAGAGAAGCATTCCCACTATAAGTACGGTTATCTTTCTCGAAGACTTTATTGGACCTCGGTGGGGCTCTATCATTACATAAAGTGTAATGAACCTCTATTTGGCCTAGGAAAAACTCCATCTTATCAGCCTACATCTTGTAATTCTTCCCATCTAACGACTCCATTTTAGACATATCAGAAATAATAAAGCCCGCGTGAGTCATATTATGATTACTCATTATACTAAATGACTTAGATTGTTGGAAAAATAGGGCAAATGAGTAGTCAAAATATAACTCTTATTACAATCAACTTGATCTCAAGGATTACAGAAATATTACAATCAATTTATTCTCAAAGATCACAAAAAGCTAATGAAAGAAACAACTTTAAACAAAATATTAGTAGGGAGAGAATCGACCAAAGAAATTGCCGCGCTGTGGAGAATCCATTGCCCTAAGTCGTCTATTCCCCCACAGAGGTACAATGGGATGAATGGCACTCCGACCCTAGGGTTAACACGGCACCCACCTCAGCAGTGTACTCCGGAGAGATGGGTTGGAGTACACCACATCTTGCTCAGTAATTGAGTAAAATAAATTGTAATTTGAAGAGAAGAGAGTGGATAAAGTTGTGTTTTTTTTCAACCAAGGAACCATCAAAATTTCTAGGTAAAATAATAGGAGTCATTACTTGGGCACCACTTAAAAATACTCCGGCGCCACTCAAAAATTTACTTAGTGCCCAATCATAAAATACTTGGTGTCCAATCCAAAAAATTACTTGACGCCCAATCATACAAAACAAACAAAAATTGAGGTATTTTTCTAACACAATGTTTATAATACTGTGTAACATTTTCAAAGCGCTAAACCACGCACTTCTGCACGAGTGCAAAAGCGAGTATTGTGCTATAGTCTATAGACGAGTGCCGATAAAAATTCTCTAAAAATAAATTATTAAGTAACTTTCAATGCAGCTTGCCTATGTTATAAAATTTTTAAAGTCAATATAATTTATTGGTATCCTGTTGGAAAAAATACTAAAAGTATTATATAAAACATATAGTAAAAGAAAGATGTTACCTGAAACGTAGGGAAACGATGAAATACCGATGGTGTAATTATTGAGCGAGGCGTGGATCACGCTTTCTTTAAGATGTTTTACACGCTCCTACGGGTGAACCCGATGCAATAGGTAAAAAGTGCGCTATTCTTAGGATACAACGCTTAGTATATGCTGTCACTTTTAGATCCTTCACTGACTTGTGAGGCCAAAACTATACTTCTCTACACCCTTAGCCTATAGAATCTCAAGTAGGGGACATGGTTTCAAGGGAAAGACAATTTTTTAAATTTCATATTACTTCCCACAAAGAAGCCACGGCTAATAGCTATATACACACATGACAATTAACTCTCCACTTGAAATTTTTATTAGCTACCTTAATGAAGATTTTTGAAGGTCAAATCTTAACGTTAAAAAAACTGTTAATTGAAGGAGGTATTCAATGGCGATATATGCGAATAAATCAATTGCAATTTATGGGTGGCCATAGGTTACTAAAATCATAATAAAGTCATTAAAATCCATTGTAACGATATTTGGATCTGCAGTATCCAACATTGACCGCCTATTTTGTCTTTCTAAAACAAAAAAACGAATTTTAAATTTTTATTAAAACATTTCCAACATATCCTTTTATCAATAAACTCATAACATTTTAACAATATTGCATACATTCTAAACTAACTACATCTTAAAATTTATTGACTACATAAACTTTTACAAAAAGTTAGCATATTATTATTATTTTTTTTATATTGGTAAAAAGAACACTAGGGAACCTAACCACCAATAGAGAATGCTAGCGCTTCCTTGCTCACTATCCTATTAAACTCCAATGCAAGACTCTCCAAAGTACGGACACTTAAATTCTCCTGTATTCCTCTAGCAGCCACCCTGTCTGCAACTCTATTTCCTTCACAAAAAATATGCGAGACACACTTCTCTTGACATTTCACCAATGTATACCTAATGTCTTCCATAATCGATTTAATCTACCATGGACATTTGAATTTTGCATGGAATTTCTTGATGACCAAAAGATTGTCACCTTCCACATGAATCCTCCTGAATCCTTTATGAATACATTGCCAAATCCCATCTCATGCTGCCGTAGCTTTTGCAACAAGAATGGGAGCATTACTCATACTTCTCCAACTATAATCAATTACTTTTCCTCTATTATCTTGAATAACATAACCATAAGCAACTCCTTCTCTTTTTTTCTTTTTGCTCCGTCAAAGTTCAATTTAACCCATCCTCTCCCTAGGGCTACCCATTTTGCCTCTAACCTTCTTTTCTTATTCTTCAGCCTTCTATTACTCTTTGTATCCTTGTCATCCAACAGATTTCTCAGTCTCCATTTAGTAACCTTGGGTAATGCCATTAGGACCACCTTTTCTGGAGTAACTAAGAAATCTCAAAATACTTTATCGTTTCGACTTTTTCACCTAGACCAAAGTAAATAAATCCAACTATGAATTTCGTTGTCACCTCCCAACCTTTTTCCTCAACTAAATTATTCCTAAGCAGGTATTTTGAGGCCATCCCCTTATTTTTATCTATCTTCCAGCACTGTTTAGCAAAGCCACATCTAAGAAATAGATGATCCACATCTTCCTCTTCCATATTACACCACATGCATTGGCCAAAAATACTAATTTCCCTTCAACTTAATTCTTTCTTTGTGGGCAACGAGTTATGAAGAATCCACCACAGCCAGATCTTTACCCTAGGGGCTAAGTCTAGCCTTCGGATCCATTTATAAGGCCAAGACTTCCTATCCTCCCACTCAAGCTCATGAGTCAGCCACGTCGCAAATTTAACCAAAAAATTACCATTCGCTGTAAAACCCCGAAAAATTGATCATCTCTTAAACTCATTGGGATAGGGGTGGCCAGTATAGAAGGGATAATATGCTCTGGAACCATCAATGCCAATCTGGAGACTTCCCATTTGCCATCGAAGATGAAGTCTACTACTTTAAGGTGTGGATCCTTAGGGCCATTCTCATCCCCAGCCATTTTAGCTAGAGGTTCTTGAGTACACCACCGATCATACTAGAAGGATATAGTACAACCATCACCTACAATCCGCCTAATCCCTTTCTTGATCAAATCCTTAGTTTGGAGTATCTTTTTCCAACCCCAAGAGTCATTAGATTTAGGAACAATAATCTAAAAATCGATCGTGGGAAAAATATTTAGCTGTCACCATTTGGACCTATAAATTCTTTGGTTGTGTGAGCACTTTCCATCCCAACTTACATAGACTGGCCCTATTCATAGCAGTCGTTCTACGAAAACGGAGCCCTCTTGTTGATTTAGGTCTACAAATCATGTCCCATGCCACCATAGGGAGACCCATAGCCCCGTTTCCCTTTTTGCAGAAAAAGTCTCTATAAGTCTTATACATCTCATTGGCTATTGACACCGAAATTTGCTATTAAAATATGATTATACAATTATTTATCTGAATTCATATAAATAGCATGTTGTTATAAAACTAGGAACAAATTATACCCAAAAGGAAGAAAATGAAAATATAAACCCAAATACGCTTGAAGAGAAATAGCGAATATTTTGTACAAGAATTAGAGAACCAGAGAAGTTTTCTTTCTATTCAAATAATTCTCATAATATTATATTATTATATAATATTCTCAAATCTCAATCTCAATCTCCTCACAATCTCACACTTTCTCAATTCACTTGATTTTTCTCAATTTATATGCACTGCGCCTCTCCTGTCAATTTATAGGGTGAGTGAGGCCGTGAGTTTACTTAATTAGTAAGTAAAGTGAGGGGGTATATGTATATGTGTACATATACGTAAATAGGTATTTTACATAATTTTTAATTTTCTAGGATATTTAATAATATCCAAACTCGAACCTAAAATTGTACCCAAAAATATCCAATATTTACAACACTCTCCCTTTGAATTTTCCGTTATAACGGGACATGACACACTTGAAAGTGTATAGTGTCCAAGTTAGATACGCCTGCCTCGTAAAAAACCTTGCCACGAAAAAACCTAGTGGGAAAAACTATAGTGAAGGGAAAAATAGTACAGCTCGTATTTAACTCCCCCTCATGTGAACATATTAGTAAGGGGCATTTCTGAGTCGATGCATACCAATCTTATGAACTAGTTTCTCAAAAGTTGATGCTGGCAATGCTTTCGTAAACAAGTTTGCCAGGTTCTCACTTGAGCAAACTTGATGAATATTTATTTCACCCATCTCCTGAAACTCGTGTGCAAAGAAGAACTTTGGTGAGATATGTTTAGTTCTGTCGTCTTTAATGTATCCCACCTTTGATTTGAGTAATACATGCAGTATTATCTTCATATAATATCGTTGTACTCCCCGTGATTGTTGGAAGACTGCATTCCTCTTGAACATGTTGAATAAGGGATCTCAACCATAAGCACTCCCTACTGGCTTCATGAAATGCGAGTATTTCAACATGATTTGAAGAAGTTGCTGCTGTCGTCTGCTTGGTAGATCGCCAAGATATAGCAATGTCACCATAGGTGAATAAATATCCTGTCTGTGAATGGCCTTTATGTGGATCTGACAAATATTCAGCATTTGCATATCCAGTCAATCTTGGACTTGGTTGTCTCGATTAGAATAATCTCACATCAGATGTACCACAAAGATATCAAAAAAATATGTTTAATTCCACTCAAATATCTCCGGATAGGCATTTAGCTATATCTTGCTAATAAGTTAACCGAAAAGGCTATATCTGGCCTTGTATAGTTGGAAAGATACATTAGTGCACCTATTGCACTTAGATATGGCACTTCGGGGCCAAGAATTTCTTCGTCATCCCCTCAAGGTCGAAAAGGGTCCTTATTCACATCAAGCAATCGGACAACCAACGGGGTGCTCAATGGATGTGCCTTATCCATGTAAAAACCTTTAAGCATGTTTTTTGTAAAAATAGATTGATGGACTATTCCACTAGATAAGTGCTCTATTTGCAGGCTAAGACAAGATGTTGTCTTTCCGAGATCTTTCATCTCAAACTTTTTATTTAGATATGCAATAGCTTGTTTAATCACTTCAGGCATTCCTATGATGTTTAAATCATCAATATATACTGCAATGATAGCAAATCCAAAACTTGATTTCTTAATAAAAACATATGGGCTAATGGGATTGTTCACATATCCTTCTTCTAGAAGGTATGTACTCAGACGATTGTACCGCATTCGTCCTGATTGTTTCAATCAATACAATGATCTTTGTAATTTGATTGAACACAGCTCTTGAGGTTTTGAGCTATATGTTTCTGGCATTTGCAGCCCTTCAGGGACTTTTAGATAAGCCATTGCCACATTGAAGACTGAAAGAGCCTTTACTTTTAAAGTAAAATTGAGGCACTAAACAACATAATTAAACACTTAAGTGTCGAACTCATATAAGTTGACTAATAGAGTAATACTCTATCATATTAATGCTCGATCTGCAGTTCGAGACAAAATCTTTCCTTTTCCGAGATCCTCAATCTCGAGTTCTCAGTTTAGGTTTATAACAACTTCTTTTAATTCTTTAAGAGTCATGATGATATTAACATATCTCTCTTTTTGTAGATATGTACCGCGGTTTTGAATTATATGCTTCCGGCATCTTTGGTCCTTCAAGGACTTTCGTATAAATATCATCGTACAGATAAGCTGTTATCAGATCT
Organism: Simmondsia chinensis; assembly: GCA_018398585.1. Lineage (NCBI taxonomy): Eukaryota > Viridiplantae > Streptophyta > Magnoliopsida > Caryophyllales > Simmondsiaceae > Simmondsia > Simmondsia chinensis. Next base: position 8,454,990 of record JAGTTD010000011.1, read on the forward strand.
ATAAGACACATACAGAGACCACCAGATTAATTGTGTCCATTTCTTATATATGTATTTCCCATCTATTTTCGGTCTCTATAAGAAACCTTGGGCCACAAATTGTGCTTTTTACGATCTTATTATTTTTTGCACCAATATTTACATGTAGCTTACAAGTTTTGCTCTTTAAGCATTTGGACTACTGGTCCAAAAATAATGCATTATTAATTTAGTCTAAATCGCATCTTTCTATTTCAGCCAATCATTTCTTTATTGGCATTCTTGAATAAAATCTAGTTCAAGATTTTTAATTCATTCAATCAAATCCTTAGCTACTATATATACAAATATTTGATTAATTTTTATTTTGGTTCCATTATATTCCATATTTCATAGAGATCTCCTTATCATTATAATTTCAATAGTTTGACTATTTCAGTAGTTTCAGGTACTTGATAATCTTGAGAAATTTCATTTACATGCATTATTATCTCTACAGAGTTTTTCTCTTCAAGAGTTTCATAAAAGAGGGATCAATCTTTTCTATTGTTCATTTTTCTTTCTCAGATTATATATTTAGAACCGATATGTCTGCCATGCTTCTAGCCTGCAATGGATGCATTTTTTAATTCATTAGAATATGGCTTGATTGGGATATTAATTCGAGCAGAAGCATTTACAGTGGGGACATATTATTTGGTCATCCTCTTCCCATTAGTGAATACATCTATGAATTGACTTGTAACATTTTACAAGTGAACAATTCTTTGGACTTCTGGTTCAATGATGCATTCCACATAAATTCTCATTTTCCAATTTTTATTTTCTCCCCCCTGATTCTGGAAACGTTGTGTCATCAAATTGACAATCAACAAATATGCTGTAAAATGTTTCCAGTTAATATCTCTAGATATTTTATATTTAATGGGAATTTAAATCCGCTTCAAATTCCAAGCCCCCTTATTTAAACCCATATTTTCTTATTGAGTTGGAATAATTGGAACATACAGTATATAACCAAATTTTTATAGATGGGATATATATCTGGATCTTGTCAAAGACAAGTTATACTAGGGGGATCTGTAATTAGTGCTGCAATGTATATCATAACATGTACCCATGTAAAAGTTGGCAACAATAATGGTCTAACCATTTGCTACAAGCGTTTAATCAGAAAATCTTTAAGACCACTATATGTCTATATGTGGGCTATATGGTAATTCATCCCATACAATAATCATTAAATTCTTAGGATATAAATTCTCTTGCATTATCATATAATCCACGACTTGAGCTCATAGTTGGATCATTTATGCAAGGAGTTTCACACGTGACACATCATAAGTGTATTATCGAGACTCAGAGGACCAATAGGTAGAGGCCTCTGTTAATATCATAACATACTGAATTAGTCCACATGATAAAATAATTGCCCCACATATATCCCATTTAGTATTCCTTCAAATATATGAGACTTAAACCCAATTTTAATTGAGTATATTGCTTTTTCTTAAGCAGCACATGATGTTTTATCTGGTATAAGGATCTTCTAGATCTTTAATGGTTGTGAGAATTACTAATGATTCTCTTAATCATCTTTATAACCGGATAACTCAAATAGCCATGTCATGAAATAAAGTCTTTGGGTCCGTTAACTTCTGGTTAGCCATCCCGACGGGTATCTTAAAATTAAATAGATAGCCATACTTATGAAAAATATTATTTCTTTAGGAAGAATAACATGTTCTCTTCTGAAGTCTTTAATTAAGTTTCGAACACCCATTGTTATATTGTCTACAAGACATGAATTTTCACTATTCATGTTCAAACATAAAATACATATGAGCACTAATGAAAATGATATTACAAAACATTTTAAATAACTCATAATAAGTAGGTGGCATAGCTGACTATATGAATGACTAATAATAAGTAGGTGGCATAGCCGACCATATTAATGAACAAGTAATAAAAAGTAGGCGGTTTAACCAGTCATGAATATACAAAGTAGAAAATACGAAAAACTAAAGTTCTTCTTTTCTTTTCTTCATCCCCTCGTCACTAGTGGACATCTTAAATTTTGGTCCATTCTAGGTACCATAGTGCCAGTTATTGTGACTGCAATTATAACCTCATCCACGGCCCTGACCATGTCCACGACTACGACCATTTTTATGACCTCAACCATGTCCCTAATGGTCGTATGTCAAAGCATTCACTTCGGGGAATGATTTGAATCCAGTTGGTCGTGTCTGATGATTTTCATCAATATTTCATTGCTTTATTTAGCAACAAGGAGACAGATATCAACTTTGAGTATTCTCGTTCTCGATATTGCTGCTGCAGGAGCATATTCGAGCCATGAAAAGTAGATAGTGTTTCTCTAACATATCCTCCTTAGTAATATTTTCACGGTATAAGGGCAGTCGGGAGGTAATACTAAACACTGCAGAGTTATACTCACTTATAGTTTTAAAATCCTGCAATCGCAAGTAAATCCATTCATAGCGAGCTTTAGGGGGAATCACAGACATTTGATTATCAAACCTCTTCTTTAAATTCAACTAAACAACATACGGGTCCTTTACAGTAATATACTCAGCTTTCAATCCTTCAGGGATATGATGCCTGAGAAATGTTATTGCTTTAGCGCGATCCTACAGAAATGCGTTATATTCCCTTTTAATTGTCCAAGATTCACAGTATCAGGGTGGATCTCAATATTAATGATCCAAGGCAAATAATTTTTGCCAGATATATCAAGAGCAATAAATTCAAGCTTAGTAAGAATAGACATAATAATTATGAATCAATAAGATTAGGGAATAAAAACTTACCTCAAGTACATAATGATCCTCAGCTGGTTAAAGACTCTTGCTGCTAATGTGTTATAAAACTAGGGACAAATTATACTCAAAGGGAAGAAAATAAAAATATAAATCCAAATATGCTTGAAGAGAAATAGCAAATATTTTGTATAAGAATTAGAGAACCAGAGAAGTTTTTCTTCTGTTCAAATAATTTTCTTAATATTATATTATTATATAACATTCTCAAATCTCAATCTCAATCTCCTCACAATTTCACACTTTCTCAAGTCACTTGATTTTTCTCAATTTACATTAACTGCACCTCTCTTGTCAATTTATAGAATGAGTGAGGCTGTGAGTTTACTTAATTAGTAAGTAAAGTGAGGGGGTATATATATGTGTGTGTGTATGCAAATAGATATTTTACGTAACTTTTAATTTTTTAGGATATTTAATAATATCCAAGCTTGAACCTAAAATTATACCCGAAAAATATCTAATATTTACAATACATGTATATTACTGTAACTCAATAAAGGTTTTTCGACCTTCCAATAAAATTGACTCAATGATAAACAAAATGTCATATCATCATAATCAATCTACCTAATCTACATATTATTTTAATGAAGCTAAGAATATCAAAACATAACTATTTGAAATTTTCTTTTTATTAATTTTTAGGAAAATCTATTAAAAAGGTACTGAATTATACCCCAAAGAATTTTCTTAATATTTAACTCTTCAATGGTAGAAAAAAAGCATTAAACGTCCATATAGAAATTAATTTGGAGTTGAACAACCATATAGGAACTAATTTGAAATTGTACTATTAAAAAGAATAAATTTAACATTTTAGATATATATTTAATATAAATAATCTACTTTTTAATAATTAAGTATATTTTATGATGTATATTGTATAACTAAATTAGAGTTATTAAAGTAAAGTGTTCTTGTGCTTTGCCTAATTTACCAATTTTGTTATTTTTCTTTTAATTGTATCAATTTAATTCTCGTATAAGTTAATATCATACTTTTTAATTATTTGATCACATTAGATGGAAAACTCAATGCAAACCCACTCTTTAACCTAATTAAACTCTCTCATGACCCAACCATTAAAAGTTTTTCTCCACCTTGATGTTCATTTTGCATTAGGACTAAAGTAATTAGGCTAACCTAATGTTTAATTGGCCTAAATTTTACTCATAGTCCTACAGTAAAATTACGTCAATGTGGTGAAATGTTTTTAATGGCTAGGTCACGAGTGAGTTTAATTATATAAATTAATTCATTTATTAGCCTAATTTTACTCATAGTCCTATGGAGTCCTAGAGGAGAAAGGCATCCACGAGCCCTATATGCAGGCCATCAAGGACATGTACGAAGACGCCCAAACCAATGTGTGCACAACAGAAGGGGAGACGGACACTTTCCCCATTACAGTGGAAGTACACCAAGGCTCTGCCTTGAGTCCCCTTCTGTTCATTCTGGTTATAAACATGCTCACTAAGCACATCCAAAGAGACGTGCCTTGGTGCATGCTTTTTGCCGATGATATAGTTTTGGTGGGAGAATCTAGGGAAGAGGTGAATCAGAAACTAGACATCGGGAGTATGGCCTTAGAATCGAAAGGTCTAAGACTCAGTAGATTTAAGACAGAGTATATGGAACTCAAGCTCAGCACCTCTACCATGCCAAGTACAAAAGTTTTCAAGATTGGATCAGAGCAAATACCACAAAAAGCATGCTTTAAATACTTGGGTTCCATGGTGCATCAAGATGGTGAAGTGGATGCAGATGTCAACAATAGGATTAAAGTGGGTTGGCATAAATGGAGAATGGTCTTTGTGGTCCTGTGGGATAGGAAGTTTCCCCTCAAGTTAAAGGGTAAATATTATAAGATGGTAGTGAGGCCTGCTATGTCATACAGGGCAGAGTGCTGGCCAGTTAAGTGCCATTACACGCAAAGCTAAAACTGGTGGAGATGAGGTTATTGAGGTGGATGTGTGCCCACACAAGGAAAGATAGGATTAGAAATGACGTTATAAGAAGTCAATTAGGCGTTGCTCCAATAGAGGATAAGTTGAGGGAGCAACGCTTGGGGTGGTTTGGGCATGTTAAAAGGAGATTGACCATTGCCCCTGTCAAGAGATATGAACAACTCCAGATAACAGACGGGAAGAGAGGGAGAGGTCGGTCGAAGAAGAATTGGATGGAGACTATTCGTCAGGACCTCACATATCTCAACCTAAGTGAAGAGATGGCCCTAGATAGAGATCAGTGAAGGATTAGTATAGGTGTGCCCGACATAAGGGGGCAGGAGCATTGACCCTATAGAAGCAACCAGCACTAGTAAGATACCACGAGGATGCCTGTATGCCCGACTATCAGTGCGGGCATTGCTAGGCGATTAGTGCTCCTAGGGCTGGATGGAGACAATTCCATAGGCGAGAAGAGAGGAAGAGGCCGGCCAAAGAAGAGTTGGGTGGAGTCTCGCCCCTCCATAGTACAGTCGAGAATAGAGGAAGAGGCCAGCCAAATAAGAGTTGGACGAGGACAATTCATCAGGAACTCGCCTACATCGACCTAATTGTAGAGATGACCCTAGTTAGAGCTTAGGGGAGAGTAGTTTTTGGGATAACCGACTGAGTGGAGCAGGAGCTTCGAGCTCCCGCAAGCTAGTTCTAGTACCACGGCGCTGCTAGTATGCTCATTTTTACATTCGCAGTACTAATGTATGATGTCCGCTTATTACTTTGTATACTCTCTCTCCCTCTCTCTCCCCCTTCTTGCTCTGCCCCTCTACTATCTCTCTCCCCCCTCTCCCCTCTCTCCCTATACTCTATGGACACCTCATATTGTTTGCTTTTGTCTTGTGCTTTTGCCTTTTGCTCCTGCTAATATGCCTGTGTGTACATGCCACATACTAACATGCTTGTATGAGTATTTGCTTATATGCTTATATGATTAATTTTCTGTAACCATACATGCCACGCATGACATCTAGGCCCCACATGCTTCTTTGCTTACTCCTTTTATGCTTCCCTCATGCTCCATACTCCCCCCCTTTTTATGCTTCGTATACAGGCCCTGTACAACCTCTCATCTATCAGGCTGGGAGTCCTTGGAAACAGTCTCTCGTCAGGGTCTCACCCTGATGGGGTAAGGTTGCGTACATCCTAACCCCCCTCCAGACCCCACGCAAGCAGGAGCCCTTGTGGCACTAAGGCATGTTGTTGTTGTTGTTTACTCATAGTCCTATAGTAAAATTTAAGTCAATGTGGTGAAATGTTTTTAACAGTTAGGTCACGAGTGAGTTTAATTATATAAATTAATTCTTAATTAGCCTAATTTTACTCATAGTCCTATGGTAAAATTAACGTCAATGTGGTGAATTAGGCTAAATTAATTCTTAATTAGCCTAATTTTACTCATAGTCTTATAATTAAATTAACGTCAATGTGGTGAAAATTTTTTAATATTTGGGTCACGAGCGAGTTTATTTTGGCTAAATTAAATTTTAACTAGCCAATTTTACGTAGTACTATAGTAAAATTATTGTCAATATGGCAAAAAAAATTTTAACAGCCGGGATAAAAGTTAGTCACTAAAGGGCGTGTTCGCATTGGGTTAAAGTATCTGATGTAATCAAACGATTAAAAAATATGTTATTTACTATACGAGGACTAAGCTAATATAATTAAAAGAAAAAATTGTATGAGAATATTTTACGTAACCCTTTTTATTGTAAGAATCTTTTTGTAACTTGGATGGAGTACAAGAATACGTTACACAAATAACTCTAATTAAATTATACGATGTATGTAATAAAATATTCTTAATTATTAAAAATTGGATTATATGTGTTAAATATATATTTTGAATGCTAAATTTATTTTCTTTAATTGTACAACTCTAAATTAATTCCTATATAGTTGTTCAATTCTAAACTTATTCCTATATGGATGTTCAATGTTTTTTTTTTAACCTTTGAATAGTTAAATACCCAAAAAAAAAAAAAAAAAAAAATCTTGGGGTATAGTTCAATACTTTTTTTAATATTTGGCTATGTTATAGAAAGCAATATACCTTTTAAATTTAAATATTCAATTAACATTTCTTTAATCCTCTATTATAAGATTCGGTTTTATCAATTTATCTCTTCTCATGTTACTGAACAAAAATCATAGTGAATTTTTCGATTCCAACTATTTCATTGTACCCTACGCTATAGTTTTAGGGAAAAAAGTCAATTTTGAATAGTAATGCTTTAAAATTAATTAGAGAAAATATCCTTAAGTATCATGAGAGTTGACCATTTATAGGGATGGCAATGGGTAGAGATGGGTACGGGGGTGCCTCCTCCATACCTATACCCACCATCCAAATTTATACTCATACTCCCCCAATTATCCACCACAAGTATGAAGTTGATGCCCATACCGCCCTAGCGGATACAAACCCATACTCATATCCGCCTCATTACCCCAGGTATATAATGGGTATCTATTACCCACCCCATACCTATCATAATGTGGGTACAAAAAAGACAATCTATACCTGCCCTTATTAATTATTTAACACTACTTTTAAATTTTTAATTATATTTTCTTATAATATTGATAAATAATTTAGATAATTAAATTTTAAGCATGCATTTTTTTTTTATTTGAAAGTTAATTAGATACAAAATGTAGTGGGTATAGCGCAAAGTGGGGCGGGTATGGAGTGAGGCGGGTTGGATACAACACTATATCCTTACCCGCCTCATTTTCGTGGTAGGTACGGGGCGGTTACACCCGACCCATACCCGCTACCTACCTCACTTATACATGTTTGGGATGGGTACCCACGGATAGGGGTTTTACCCTCAATTAGATATCCCTATCTTTTAATATATATGATGGGACACCTTGAGTTTCAAAAAATTTATCCCTTAGGTACTATGAAGTTTAAAATTTTATCAATTAGGTGCTCTTTTACCGAATTTTGATAGCTTTTCATTCGAATATGCCAAAGTGAAACATGATTCCGACAATATTCAAGTATTTTTTTTAGAATTTGATAACATGTTGATATGACAGATGTGATTATTACAATATATTGATAATTTACATCAAAATTCGGTGTACCTTTTGCTGTAATTCGTTGACTTTTTACGAAAACATTGAAATAACTTTTATATATTAGCATATTCATGCACTAAACTAGTATTTTTTATATAAATTTGGTTAGATTTGTACAAAATTTGATCAAGTTCTGATATTATGTTATCAATGTGATAAAAAATTCAAACATCAGTGTACATTATTGTATGTATTAAAATGTCAAATATCTAGATAATAAATGCTCAAATCTAAAAATAGCTAAATGATAATTTGCCAATTAATTATGTTGTATAATCTAAAGAGTATGCTTCTATTCTTTCATGCTTTCATACTTTCATGTTTCATGCTTCTCATGCTCTTAGATTGGGGTCATCGGAAATTGCCTCCCGTCAGGGTTACACCCTGAAAGGGTAAGGCTGTATACATCCCACCCCTCCCAGACCCTACTTTTATGGGAGCCCTTGAGACAATGGGTTTATTGTTGTTGTTAATATAAAGAGTAAAATTTGTCACTGACAATGACCAATTTGGTCAAATTTAAAGTGTATCAGCTGCTCTCTCTCTCTCTTTGTTTGACCCCCACCAAATTGCTCAATTACCGTAGAGACTTTCCCCCCAATTCCTTGCCCCAACTCATCAAAAAATAAGTGTTCTCTTGATTGCAAAGGAAATGGCATTGAAAGGCCCATCCTTGTGCTTTAGCTCCTTCACACATCCGGTATGTCTCTGTTTCCCGTATCTGAATTATCATTTTTTGAAGTCAACGTTTAAGAGTGATAGAACAATGATCTCAAACACTCGCACAATCAACTCAATCATGATTGAACAACGAAATTAGCGGGCTACAAGCCAGTAATGGCTACCCTGTTCAGAATATTGTATATATGTAAGCATAATGTCTTATAATTGGAGTATTCACAAGTATAATTGTAAGAGAAGTGGGAGAGAGACATGAAAGAATTGTTGGGGGGGGGGGGGGGGGGGGGGGGGGGGGTAGAACACCATTACAATCGTGCATACCCTAATTATATATAATCTTATTTTTTATATTAGCCAATAAGAGGAAGAAAACTAGGCTTTGAACTTTAGCAGGTGATATGGCATCACTGAGTCGGGATAAGGATGTGTAGTTCAGGATCGGACCCGAGAATATTTGTATCAATACCCCCACGAGTCGACCCTTGTCCTCGAGGGTCGAAAGTGAGAAAGCGAAGCTAAAAATCATGAAGATATCCCTAGGTAGCATCATGGGCTGTATGGCCGGACCAGTGGATGAGAATCTGTGCTGTAGCAACAACGTTTGACTACGCAACGATTAAGAACAGCTAGCGATTGTGATGGCACAACAACCGGGGGCCCAATGTGAGGAAGTGGAATGCTCGTAGCCAAAATGGACATGCACCATTTCAGGAGAGAAACGTGAATAGTATGATGAATAGAGGCATGTGCGGGAAGATCAAGACGGTAAGCAACGGGTCCCATCCAGTTAACAATATGGAATGGGCCGTAGAAGTAGGGAGATAACTTATGCGACCGACAGTGGGTGACACTCTACTGTTGATAGAATTGTACTTTCAACCACACATAGTCACTGATCTGAAATTCTCGGTCAACGCGGTGCCGGTTAGCCAATTGCTTGATATAATTCTGTGCCTGAAATAAGTGGTGACGGAGACAATAAATAGTCTCCTCACGCGGGGTCAAGGTGCGATCTACTGCCTCCATGGATGATTCTCTTGGTAAATAAGGAAGATGGATAGGGGCAAGCTGTCCATAGAGAAGTTCAAAAGGGGTGGCTTGGGTGGCGGACTGGAAAGTGGTGTTATACCACCACTCAGCCAATGGAAGCCAACTGCGCCGCTATTGCAGTTGCTCACTAACCATGCATAAATAGTGCTTAAGGACTTCGGTTTGGTAGTCGGACTGCGGGTTATAAGAGGAGGAGAGATTGAGCTGCGCGCCTAAGTGAGAGATAAGCTCACATCAAAATATTCTCGAGAATGCAAGGTCACAGTCACTAACGATGGTATCTAGAAAGCCATGTAGACAATAAATCTGATATAGGAAAAGCTGGGCCACTGATGCCATCGTATATGGATGGGACAGAGAATGGAAGTGAGCATACTTCGTTAATCAGTCCATAATGAGGAGAATGACTGAGTGACCACTAGATAACAATAATCCATCGATGAAGTCCATGGAGATGCTGCTAGCATGTCGAGCACTGCTGAATATAAGTATGGATATCATGCCAAAGCCCCTTCTAGTAGAATAATGTGCGAATGCGATGATAGGCAGCCTTGATTCCCAAATGGACCCCTTGAGCTGAATCATGCATCCATAAGAAAATTGAATGGCGAAGATCAGAATCGTTACCCACGATGAGGCGGCCACGGTAACGTAAGTTCCCATGTTGCCAAGAATATCATGGATGAGAGTAGGGGTGTTCAAATACTAGTCCGGACCAAAAAATCGGACCGGACCGGTCATTCGGTCCAAGCTCGGACCGAACTGATTCAATTTTGGTCTGGCCCTTGGTCCAAAAGTTAACCTCATTTCGGGTTTCGGTCTGGTGCGGTCCAAACCTGAAAAACCCAAGACCGGACCGAAAAACCGAATTATGTTGTTGGGCTCCTTTATATTTTATTAGATTATTGGTAGATTAATCTAGACTTGCAACATTTAAGCCTAAAATTAGGTTAAAAATAGCCTATAAACACCTATATTAGATTTTTCTTGTTTGTTTTTTGAGCAATTATTGTATTTTGTATATTGCTACAACTTATATACATAATTATTTCTAGTTAATTTATAAATAATTTCGTTGGTTACTAGTGGAGAATTTAGAAATGTGAATCAAATCAAGGGGCCTAATTATCGGCGTCTGGTTTAGTAAATATAAGTTGTTATGAGCCGTTGTATTTGGTGGATGGTCATCTAATATTTTTATATTATTTTTATTGTTTATTATTTTTTTCCAATTAAATGCCTTTAGAATTGTCTAATATTGGCAAAAATGTGTTAAATTCAACTTATATATATATATATATATATATATATATATATATATATATATATATATATATATATAATGATAATCGATCCAAATCGGTGGACCAGACCCGATAACTTCGGTCTGAGCTCAGTTTCAGTCTTCGATTCGGCCCAGTCCGATCCGGTCCGGGTTGGGTTTGGACCGATGAACACTCCTAGATGAGAGAAACCATCAGCTGACCTGTTAGCTATAATGTGGACAATAGTTGGGTCAGTGTCCCATGATTGTCGCAGACGATCCATGAAATTTGATGAGATCGATGATAAAGCCATACAAAGAATCTCAGTACCGGTCAACCATGAGAGAGCATCGGAGGCCCTATTTTCAGACCCCTTTCTGTAGACGATGTCATAGTCGTAACCGATGAGTCGAGCTAACCACAAATGCAAAAGAGAGGCGGAAATACACTACTCGAGCAGGAACTTGAGACTTTACTAGTTGGTGCAGATAAAAAAATGGCAGCCCTTCAGATATAACTCCCATTTCTCAACAACAAAGACAGCAGCACGTAGTTCTCGTTCAGACAAAAAGGCCCTGATGCCGAGGGGCAAGTGTGCGGCTAATAAATGCAATCGAGCGGCCCTCTTGTATGAGAAAAGCACCTATACCTATTCCCGATGCGTCAGCCTCCGCAATAAACGACTTGGAGAAATTGGGTAGAGCTAGAACTAGTGCGGAAGTAAGGGCGATTTTGAGGTATTCAAAAGCAACCTTGGTATCCATAGTCTACAAAAAATTGTCTTTCTTCAAAAGACCAGTGAAAGGACGAGCGATAAGACCATAACGGGAAATAAAACATTGATAATAATCGGAAAGTCCGAGGAACCCACGGAGTTGCTTCAATGATATAGGACGTGGCCAATTGGCGACCACTTTGAGCTTCGGAGGATCGACCTTAACCCCGGCACCCGATATGGAATGTCCCAAATACTTGTTATGACGAGCCTCGAAAGTGCACTTGTCTCGGTTAGCCATGAGGTGGTTCAAGCAAAGGACCTCGAAAACATAACATATGTGATCCAAGCGGGACGACCAAGTAGCACTATAGATGAGAATGTCATCGAAGAAAACTAGTACAGTAGGAAGGGTCGAAAAAGATTGTTCATGAGACTTTGAAAGGTAGACAGGGCGTTAAACAACCCAAAGGGCATCGTGGTAAACTTGTGACTGGAATAGATTTCAAAACGCTATCTTGTGAATATCCTCGGTTGCCATAAGCATTTGCCAATACCTAGATTTTAGGTCCAACTTTGAGAAGTAAGTAGATCCGTTCAACTCATCAAATAGCTCTTCTACAATCGGAATCGGAATCGGAAACTTGTATTTCACGGTCATTATGTTAAGAGTCCGATAATTGATACCAAGGCATCATGCCCTATCTTTCTCCTTGACAAGAACAATGGGAGATGCGAATGGTGGGTTACTATTGCATGTTACTCCAGCTTGTGTTATCTCTTTAATCAAAGAGTCAGTGATGTCTTTTTGGAATACTAAGTAATGAGAAGGATGCAAATTTTGACAGGGTTGTTATCCTCCTTAAGGGGCATGCGATGATCAAAAACTAGATGTGATGAGGGAAGACTAAAAAGAGGAAAAAACACATATGCGTAGTCTTCCAATAGCCGCTACAGCTCAACCAAAATAGGGGAGCTGTTGATTTCTACAGTAACCGAAACTGAGCAGCGCAAAAAGGTGTAGCGGACACTAAAATGGAAAAGAACAAAGCGGAATCGGAGAGCAAAGTCGATAGTGTACTATTGATCACTATTTCAATCAGGGAGTTTAAATTCCATGAGTAATTCCAAGAAATCCAAGTAACCCTGCCAATGTCCACAGCCACTGTATGCCCAAAACCTTGTCACAACCCGAGAGTGGAATGAGTAACATGTCGGATTGAAATGAAGCACCCTGGAGCACCCAAAAAAAATTTCTACAAATTTTGGCACAGAAAATAAACTTCCCATTCATGGCGGTGTTATGATTCAAGATTATCTTGGATCATAACCATATGATAAGAGATCATAACAATAGGATAAGAGAATCTGAGATGAGAAAGAAGTGAAATAGGAGATGAGAATTAGAGAGAATTTAGATGAGAGAGAGCAAACATATCAATATCATTTAACAATACCTCTTTACAAGAGAAGAACACCTACTTATACTACATACCCCCCTAAGTTGGTTATACAAGAAATATCTAACTACGCATTGTACCTAGACAATACAAGACTCATCCTCAACTACTAATAACCGACTTCCCCTCCATCATACGAATACTAATTGCTAACGACTAAGTAAAGTACCAATATTGACTTATACGAAAGTCTAAACTATTTATTACAATCAATGAATTATTAGTCCTCAATTTCATATGCACCATTTTCTAGAATCATGTCAATACTCTTCCCTTAAGAGATTCTTGTCCTCAAGAATCTTATTAGAGAGCATTGTGACTTGAAGGACTCTTATTGATGCTGAAAGCTTCTAAAATGCAACTGGAAGAGAGCTCACTGTTGTATATTAGTTCGTATTGTTGCAGCAACTTGCAGCCGGGTGAGCACTTCAGTTTTTACCTTTGTCCTCAGCTGTAGCACTATGTGAATTAGGTAATGTGTTGCCTTCCCACTTGCCTTAGTATGTATATTGCACTCAAGGAGTTGTTAAAGATCCGCTTAGTGTTGTCCAGGGCCTCTGCTGCAGCAATGTTGATAAACAACTTACATATATCCTCCCAATTGCAAGGTGTCACCATAGAGTCCTTAGAGTTCTTGATGAAGGTATAAAGTCTCTTGGTGAGCTTGCTCCCATAGTTCTTTACTGAATTAGTAGCAGTAACAATTCCAATCAGCTCTTCCCCATCTTGCTTGGATGTCCAAGTAGTCCAAAATTTGGATTAAGGCCTTCCTAATTCCTCAAACTCAAGCTTCATCTCACATTCTTGATTATAGCATTGCCTTTCAAAGACTCTTGCATCTGATATAGGGAACAAATCACTCGGGGGACTGCCACTGTCATGCCAAATTAACCAAGCTTTGGATGCACTTAACTCAACAGCTTGCCCTTTCTTGCTCACAAACATCCAGCACCTTGAAAATCAGCAACTAATATTGATACTTTCCCTCCATTTTCTATAGTCACACATTGCTGTGCATCTAAACCCACTCCCATGCTTTCCTTGCTTGGTTCAGGTGGCCTGCCATATGTCTTCAAAGAGGGATAAGCACTAGTAGCACACAATTGAGCCTTCCATTTGGTCTGACTTTGCATAATTCCCAACTGAACTTGCATATTTGGTTGCATAGTTAAAGTCTCAGCCTGATCCTTTGCTAAATTTAATTGTACTGTAGTAAGAACAAGCTGATTTCTTGCTGATTTGGCATCATTTTTGATAGAATACCTCCAACTCATTGCCAACTTGATTGTCCTTGTGATCTGTGAACAAGCCCCAAGCCTATCCATTAACCACAACACCTTCTTCAGCTGCTCCACTTTCATATCTTTGAGCATATTTAGCTTGTCAAGAAGCACTTTATTCGACTTAAGAAGTAGAAAATCTAGAGGTCTTCCATGATAGACCAATGTTGGATTTTCCATTGCACTTAATCTCTTGCTTGAATAACATTTCTTGTGATTTAAGTGAATGACCAAACTAATCTCACAACCTTGCTGCAATGTGAATTTAAATCGCAACTTTCTGATGCTAAGAACTTCAATGTATACTTGTAACTTCTTGCGACATTCAGTGGCACTGCATCTTGTTCAATGGATTGAGAGGCTCCAATTCCATCTTGAAGTGTGGCTAAGCTTGCAGCAATGAGCTCCTCAAACGGTACTGAACCAGGATTATGTAAATTCACATCACTTTGTCTGATGTTATCTTTCTGCCTCACTGAAGATGCTGCTGTAACCTTCGAATTCAGTTCAAGAATTTATATTTGCTTCATTTCATCCAGCTCAAGTTGAAATCCTGCATCATTAGCCCATTTTGTTGCTGCAAATTCCTTATTCAAACTGGATGTGTCTTGCTCAAATTTCTGACGTGAATGTTGATCAACTTCCAATATAGCACAACACTCCTCCTTCCCTGGATCAAGAGGCCTTAGTTTCACTTGATTTGTTTCCCTTTCAACCACTTGTGTGCTCTTGACTTGTGATTCCAAATCAGTAATACTTGTCTGAACAGAATTCCAATCAACCACTGGCATGTTATTCTACTACAAATCAACCTTATTAGGCTGTAAAATTGATTCTTTAAACTGACCTTGCTTGGTGTTAGCACTATATGATAGTATAGCTAGGGTAAACTCAACATTCCTTGCTTGAACAATCTTATTTGGAAATATCTGACCTTGCATTTCCACTGTTTGCTGCTGCACCCAATCCACTTGAACATCAGATTGTGTTACTCCAATATCAACCTGATTCGCTGCGGCCACATTCACAGGTTCTTTAGCTGGCCTTAGTGTATTATTGTTCTAAAATGTTATTGTATATGCATCATTGAGCTTCTGTATTTCAGCCTAAGCAATCTCATTCTGAATCTCTAGGCATCGTGCGATATTACTCAGATTTGCATCTTCTTCTTCCAAACTCCCACAGTTCCTAGCTCTCCTAGTTGTGTCTTGCTCCAATACCATATCATTACATATGAAGAGGAATTTTATGTCTAAAACACAACATTCATTGTATATGTGTCTCCCTTGTAATGAAACGAAGGCTAAGTTAGCACTCCTTCTCGTATAATAGCTAATATGAGCAATAACCGCACTAGTAGAAGATGAAACCACTTTGATACTTTCAAGAGGACCATAAGGCCAAAATACTTGGTAAAGAATATCCTCATTTATGTGCTAAAGAAGCTTCGATACTTTGATCAAAACCCTAGCATCATTGAAAGGTTTGATTTCTGTCTAACACAATTCCGCAATCGAACACAATCTAACACAATTCCACTCAAGTCAGCTAAACTGAGAACAAATTAAGCTAGAATGAAGTTCTGAAACTTAAGTCGAGGTTAATTTCAGTAAGTCCCCAAATATAAGCTTGGTTCGAGGTAAATATCAAGGTTCAGCTAGATCAAATGCAATTTGGAGTTAGGGCGAATCAAGAATAGAAACTCTGTCCAAGAATTATTATACTGAACCTTTGTTCACTGTGAATTCAGCAAATATGAATAGATCTAGCTAGTAAACCTCAATAACAGCAAGCTTCCAAACCAGAAGTTCGAAACACTGAAATCTGAAATCTGAAATCTTGAGCCAATCACAAGCTGAATAGCAAAAACACAAGCTTTGAACTAAAATCTTGATCAAATGTAACCTGAACATAGAATTTGCATCAATACAGCTCAAATTAGTGTAAAGGAACACATTAGAGAAGGAAATTCAATGTTGTTGCAGAAGTTGCGCCTAATTTGAACAATTCAACACTATATCTTGATCAAATTCTATCTGATCAAGAGCTTTATATCGCTTTATATCAATGAGCTCGATCTAATGCATAAGCAATCAAATTGAATTCAATTCAACTCAATCGGAAGCAAATTCACAAACTTGGATACCAATTATTACAATTCAAGATAATCCTGGATCATAACCCTAGGATAAGAGATCATAACAATAGGATAAGAGAGTATGAGATAAGAAAGAAATGAAATAGGAGAGAATTAGAGAGAATTTAGATGCAAAAGAGAAAATATATCAATATCATTCAACAATACCTCTTTACAAGAGAAGAACACCTAATTATACTACTTACTCCCCTAAGTTATACAAGAAATACCTAACTACGCAATGTACCTAGACAACACAAGACTCATCCTCAACTACTAATAACCGACTTCCCCTCCATCATATGAATACGAACTGCTTACAACTAAGTAAAGTACTAATATTGACTTATACTAAACTATTTATTACAACCAATGAATTATTAATACTCAATTTAATATGCCCCATTTTATAGAATCATGGCAGACGGTGACCGTTGGTTGCGCGGACATATCAACATTACAACCCAACAGTGAAGCAAGTCTGGCATCTAAAAAATTATTGGTGCTACCATTGCCAATAAGAATGCTCACAGTTTTGCGTCCACATTAACTCGTCACCCACATAGTCTGACACTGAGTGAGACCCTCCAAAGCATGTATCAAAAAATGATGATCCGGTGCTGGGTCAGGGTTCGGATCTAGTGGCTGGGATTCGGTCAGATCAACATCGTCATCAGTCTCCAACCAAAAGACTCGGGCTCGGTTATGCATAGCACACTGGTGACCCGGGAGAGACGTTCCCGACAATAGAAGCAGAAATTTTGAGCACGAAGATCCTCTAACTCCACTAGTGTTAGGCTCAACTCACCCCAGGGTTGTGGCTTGGATGAGGTCTCGGGAGACAGCAACAGCCCCAGGGGGGCGTGGTGGAGGGAGAGCAGGCACAACCCTTAACGGACTCGATGACGGTAGGATCAATGCCGGTTTTAGGGGATTTTTACGGGTCACTCTTTCAATAAATGCACAATTCTGCTCTTGTTACTTTGCTAATATCACAGCATCATGTAAAGTACGAGGATAAAACGTAATAACATGACCTGAAAGCTCATCACACAAACCCCCTAATAGGACACTAATCTTTTGATCTTCACTTAAACCACAATGATTTGACAATGCCTTAAACCAGCACAAATACTCATCAACACTGCCCAATTGCCTCAATTTCATAAGCTCGGTGAGGGGATTTTCTGTGGTTTCCACAAATCGAGCTCGGATTTGCGGTGCATAGACCTTCCACGGAAAGTTAACACTGTGTGACCATGCCTCCTTAAAGGAGCCGTGGCACTCTTGAGCATCACCTACTAGAGCAACACTTGCATACAGAACTTTAATCTCATCCGGTGTGCCATTGATGTGAAAGTACCTCTCACAATGATGAAGCCAACCATCCACACCCTTAATACTAAACTTTAGAAAATCAATCTTAGTAAATTGAGTGGGTGACTGATAATTACCTCGCATGGGTGCCTGTACTGGAAACCCATTATCATCGCCATGAGGAGAAGTCGGTGTTGCTGGAGGAGCTCGACCAATTGCTGCTGGTGGGGGTCGATCGTGTACCAGATGCGCGAGTCCCCACATTTGTACAAAATTCCATTAACCACCTCCCTGAGGTCATTGATCGATTGTTCCAATGAATTAAATCGGCATTCATTCGATTCATCCATCTCCCACATCAAAACTTATTACCGCGTCTCGTCTGCCATTACCAATCACAATCGAAGCTCACCAGGTCGAGAATTGTCCTGCTCCAATACCAAAGTGATAGAACAATGATCTCAAACACTCACACAATCAACCTCAATCACGATTGAACAACGAAATTAGCGGGCTACGAGCAGTAACGGCTGCCTCGTGGAGTACATTGTATATATGTAAGTATAATCTCCTATAATTAGAGTATTCACAAGAATAATTGTAAGAAAGGGGGGATATGGACATAGACGAATTAGGGGGAGAGAGAACACCAATACAATCATTCATACCCTAATTATCTCTAATCCCATTATTTATATCAAATAATAAGAGGAAAAAAAACTAGACTTGCCACCTCAACACTGTAAGGTTCAGGATCGGACCCGAGAATATCTGTATCAAAAAGGATAATCAATTTTGTATACAAAGATATATTATATTTGTCCCGTTAGGAGAATAGGTTAATGAGTAATAAAATACGCACAAAATTAATTTGAGATAAGACAAATTGAACTAGAAGGACTAAATAAGGAATTTGAATGGAACATTTCTCAAACTGAACCAACTCAACCTCAAATTTGAACAATCCTGTGCTTGAACTTGATATGGTTTTGCCTCGAATTCAAATAGTATAATTTTGGAACTCAAGCACTTTAAACTCAAGCATGAGTGAACAATAAGAGTAATTAAGCAATGGATCAAAACAAGGAATGATAAGTCAAAGATCAAATCGCAATATAACCGTGTTGTAGAGCTTACCGCTACTCCAAGTCGTTTATGACCCCACACCGATATAATAGGACCAACTGGCCCTTTGGTTCTTAGGATATAGTGTATTTTAGAGAGATGGACTAGAATATGGACAAATTGGCTTAGTAAGAGAAGAAGGAAAACCTCGAACAGTGAGAAAAGGAGAAGCAACATTAGAGAGGAGAAATGAATGATTTCTTTGTGTATGTGTATCTTTTCAGGCCTCAAAAGCACCTAATTTATAGGTGAAGAATTCACCCATTGGGAGTATTCGGTGGTTATGGATTCTACTTCGTTATGGCAGAGAGGGGAGGGGGGGGGGGGGGGGGGGGGGGGGGGGGGGGGGGGGGGCGGTGGATATGGCGGAATAGGCAGATATTTTGGCAGTCAAACTCGACCCAGGATTTTTCAACCAGGAATGATCTTGCCACATCCATTTTCCTGAAACAGCTATATTATTAAACGGTTGTAAAAATAAAATACCAGGTTGTAAAAAGTTCACACCACATCGTGACATGCCAGGTCAGTTGGCATGGGAAGGAAACGTGTGAGCACACGTGCAGCCCACAATGCCTAATCTAGGCCCAAAACGTTTATCAAGTTAGGTGTGAAGGGAGCACATATATAGACTCACCCACTCAAATATTTTTTATGTGGGATAATCATAAGGCATCATGGGTAAATTGAACCACCCCTTATTTCCAACATTCCTTATGTGATTTAATTTTTAGAGAGAACATGAAAGCATTACTGAGCTAGAGAGATAACATTTGATGATACCAATATATTTGGACTTCACCTGATACCTAGTAAGTATGCATATCCCACAACCTCACGGGTGAATAGAGTCTTGAACCCAAGTAGTCATTGTAAGGAGTACACATACCTGCTTCATGAGACCTCGAGATTAGAGCGTATTCTGCGAATAGGATGTATGGGGTCCCTTAAAACAACACGAACTTTGGTATTCAGGAACGCTTTAGAGAGTAAGTCCATACTCTTGACAGAGGATGATTGCCGTCCCATATTCCCATAGATGAATCCATGAAATGTGTTCTCTTACACCTCCATATTAGGTTATGGATTCATTAAGAGCATTAAGCTTAATCTCGACACCATGATAGAGACAAAAATCACATAAGCCACGTAAAATAGCATTATCTCAGAATGGGTATGGTGGTAAGTACTAATGTTTTTAGCCCTTGACTTCATCTGACCAATAAAACTTGAGAATTACATGTGAGATGGGCATACATTAAACTTAGCACATACATACAGGGTTAAGTCTATACTGGTTTTTAAAAAAGGTCTTTAGAGAAGATTTGTCAAACTCTTCTCACTCCTTACAAACTCGAGAGAGATAACGTTATCCTCTATCAAGTGGCTTACGACACCTTGTTTGAGGCGAATATAGCTTCGCTTGCCATTATACTTCTCACTTTTTGCCACTGCAATGGCTACTAGTGAGTCACAATGTATCAAGATTGATGCGTGGACTCCCCCCACTTGGAATTTCTTCCATCACATTCCTCAGGCATTCAACTTCGTAACTTGCCAACTCTATAACAATAAACTCAGATTCCATAGTTAAAATAGCAACGCAAGTTTGTTTA
Source organism: Simmondsia chinensis (assembly GCA_018398585.1). NCBI lineage: Eukaryota > Viridiplantae > Streptophyta > Magnoliopsida > Caryophyllales > Simmondsiaceae > Simmondsia > Simmondsia chinensis. The sequence continues at coordinate 8,475,557 of JAGTTD010000011.1, forward strand.
GAAGATTTCTAAGATACACAATTAGTAAGCATAAACACATAGCCATAGTTATTAGATACCTAGTTGGCATCACAATAGCCCTCTAATGTAACAAGGAACCTTTTATAATGTAAACTCCAACTCCTAGTACCTTTCATTAAATCATTCAAGTGGTTTTCACTTAGATTCTAGGTATAACGCTAAGTCTATTAATGACATATATTATGTCAAGAAGAGTGCAGCTCGTTAGATATATGTTAACAATTATCTTGGTTATCCATACCATGATATACTATCAACGTTGTTCCTTTTCAAGTGAATACTAAAGTCATATAGAGTGTTAACTAGAGTGTCATCAAAATAACCAAATTTTCTAAGTATCTTCTCCACCAAAAGGGAATGGCTAAGAGTAAATCTTTGTTATTGTGATGATTTTCACACCAAGAATCTCGTCGGCCTCACCTACATCTTTAATATCAAAACACGAACTCAATAAAGACTTTGTAGCATTATTAGCATTCAAACTCATGTAAAAAAATAAGCATGTGATTCACATAAAGACAAATGATTACATAACCATTCTCATCGTATTTATAATATACACAAGTATCGCCACTATCAACAATAAAATCATGTGTGACCAAAGTACAATCAAATTTTTGTTGCCATTGTTTAGGGGCATGTTTAAGACCATTCATACAAGGACTTTACAGATGTACAAACTTTGATTCTCATTACCGAAACCTTGAACCCCTCAGGTTGTTATGTGTAAATTTTTTACTTTAGGTCACCATTGAATAATGCAACTTTTACATCTATTTGATATACAACGAGATTATAAACGAATGTGAGAAATATTAAGGTGCTAACGGTAGCAATCTTGGTCATAGGTGAATATGTATCACGTAATTCAATACCATGTTTTTGGGTGTACTCTTTAGCTATTAATATCGCATTAAATTTGTCAATAGGCCTATCGATCCTTAATTTCTTCTTAAACACCCATGGACACTGATTGGTTTGCATTCCCTAAGAACGTTCACTAATATCTACTCATATGGAGTCTTAACTCATTACTATGGCCTCTCTTCAATGCAAATCATCTATGGATTTTATGGCCTCACCATAGGTCTTAGGATCTTTCTCTATCATGAAACATGCTAATCAAAATCAGGATGCTCCAACAAAAAAAAAAAAAAGAAAAAAGAATATCGATAAAATCATATCCAAAACTAGTCTCTATTCGAGCGCTCTTAGTTTTCTAAGTTTCCAAACCTTGAATTCAGGAGGCGAATGACTAGATGATGATGAAGAATATGCAAAGCTAAAGAAATAGGCATAAGATGTTTTGATGAGAAAAAATGGGCTAAAAAAATTCAACATCTCAAGAGTCCATGATTTTACCCAGTTCAGGTCTCGAGTCATTATTCAACGTGGATATGTGTGTAAAGCTGTTCATGGAAAATTTAATAAATATAACATTTGTGGTTTTAGGACCTATCTTCCTTTAAATTCAAGAAGTCATACTTTAGATAGACACTCCCCATACTTTCAGATAATGGAGATTAGGATCATAACCATTCTATATCTCATATAATATTTTGTCTAACGTTTTATGAGTAATATTATTAAGCACGTAACAGGTGGAAAACAACATTTTTGCTCACAAGCTCGATGGTAAACCCGAGTTTATAAGCTTTATGTTCATCATGTGCTTGAGTGTTCCATTTTTTTTTTTTTTTTTTTTTTTTTTTTGGCTTTCGTCTATACAATTTTGTTGGGGTGTGTAAGGGGCGGTTAATTCATAAATTATCCCATGTTCTTCACAATGCTCTTAAGGAATATGGTATTATATTTGCCACCTCTATCAAACCTAGTCCTTTTGATTTTGCGGTTTAATTGTTTTTCAACTTCTGCCTTATATTTAAGACACATCTCTATATTAAACACATCACATTTCCCTCATCTTTTAAACTTAAGAGACAAATCTCATTGAATCTTTGGTGGTCATCGGCAGAAGTAATATAATACTTTTACCACTTCTATTTGCGATGTTCTTAAAAATCACATAGCTTACTATACTATGAACGAGTTCAAGAAGGCTAGATGTTCTTTCAACTAATTTGTTAAAAACGTCTTTTTGAATGCTTTGTCTCAGTGCATTCTTCACATTTATTAAGGCTGGTTTGACTACAATATGTGATTAAACTCAGTTGCTTAAGTCATTAACGAAATTAAAGCTCACATGTTCGAGCCTAGCAATGCCATAAATATGACAATTCAACAATATAAGTAGAAGTAGACCTAGTTTTGTTCATATCAGCTTGAAAATCCTATACAATCAAACCTCCATTACAAAAAGCCATTCCAAGAAAGTGTGTATTTTTCTTGATGATTAGTTTGTTGGACTCGAAAGTCTGTTTGAAAAAGGCTTTGTTTAACATTGTACCACAAACCACATTTTTTTCGTAAATTAGAACATTCAACAAAGTTTGCAAAGATTTTTCCAAAGTTGAGTTTAAGAAGAACCTTTACTTTGCCAAGCACCGAAACAAGACTAGAATTTCCCAAAAAGACATTACCCATCCGCATTTTCATATTTTTGGGACAAGTCCTTATTAGAGTAGATGTGTCTTACGGCCCCTTGTATCTACAATTTACTTAACCGTGTTCTCAACCATATAAACCTCAGAGAGCATAGCAATAAATATGTCTCCTCCCTCGGTGAGATCATCTTGGTTTTTTGTTCTTGGGGCTTTTCCAATCCAAATTTCTTCTTGCCCGCCCTTGAGGTGCGACCGCTTTCATCACAATTTTAACACATCCCCTTGATTCATTTTTGGTTGTTATCAGGGTTGCCTAGTTGCCTCTTCCCTCAAAGCTGCTCTGTTTGTAACTAAAAACCACCTACCTAATGGTTAGATCGTCCTTTATCCCATGGTTTCCTGTAATTGCCTCTTATTCCGACACTTCTTGATTCCACAAGGTTAGCGGCTAAATAAAAATGTTCAAAAGACTTCCCTTTTGCTTGCTTTCGGATTTGGTCCTACAATTCTTTCAGTGTCAATGTCCTTTTTCTTATGTTTTAACTACAATTTATAATCATTCCAAGATGGAGACAGTTTTTCAATGAGGCTGTTAGCTTTAAAAGCCCCACAAATTTTCATGCCTTACTAAAACCCACTTATCATCAATGATATAAAATGACAACTACCTACTGTAGCCATATTTCTTAGTCATGCATATCTTGCTATAGATTTTATATAGTGGCACAGCCATTTAATAAAGAAGCATTTGATTATCTTATCGAATGCCTTGTTTGATCGAGCTAGTGCTTTATCCTTTGAAAGCGTAAGAGGGACTTCTATTTGTCTTAAAAAAGCTCCATTTAATCTACCCGCTTCTTATAACTTTTCCCATCGAAAGGCTCGATTTTCGGCACTATTAGGAATTATGAAACCCATGTTAGCCGTGTCCTGATTTTCAATGGTGATAGATTTTTGTACGAGGTAATCGATAAAATATCTTAATTGGGTTCTCTAATTTCAGTGTTAGAATTTTCATTAAAATCAAGATTGAAGTTGTCAGCGTAGTGGATGATTTATTTTCTAAACAGTATATGATGTATTTATCCTTTTGTGATGATAGCTCTTTGCGCGAGGGAGTTCCTTAAATTCGCTTGATTGGATACTGTAACTTTTGGCCCTAGAATTTTCGTTTCTAAAATCAAGATTGAGTTATCAATATCGTGGATTGTTAGCTATCATTAAAAAAAAATATAGGTAAATACACAAACATAAAGTTTACAGAATACCTTAGTTGCTGAATAGGATCGAGACTTGCCTTGCTGCCTTGCTTGATCACCTTAGGAACCCGAAATATTGACTTAGAGGGCTACCAGAGTCATTTAGGTTTTCCACATCATAAAACCAAGAGTCGGAGATGGTGACTCTATAGAGAGAGGCGAATATTGGAGAAGTTACTGATTTTCAATCAGTTGAATTACTCAGGAAGAGGAGAGTAAATCCCCCCACTACTTAAGTGGGATATCTCAACAATTGAGATGTATTTAGTGGTTAACCAAGTCAGCGTCCAACATCTTCCCACTCAGCCACTAAGGCAACTCCCTTACTTCATACAGGTAATGGGACGTGTGACCAAAATGATATGAACAATAAGTGAGCGTATTATATTAAGCCACCATCTAACTAACATAATACCTCAAGAACACACAAGTAAGTTCATAATACCCCAAACCATTCAGCATCACCAAGAATCTGGCATTATTGACCCCTCAAACAAATGTGCTAAATTCACACAACTATAATTACATCACAACTGATGTGACATAATCGGCCGGGCAATTTAGGTAACGCCAAAACGGCTTTTCCTTGGACACACAAGTCAATCCATTTTAGCCTAGTTGCTTTCCTAGACATGTTTCGCTGGATCGTATCTATCATGGACCTTGGATTACATGCTAAAGTAGCAGCACCAGGTTCCAACTTCATGGCATGGTTCCAAGTCCCAAAGGGTACAAACGTGGACTATTAAGTCCAAGAGCTCATAGTTAAGAAGAGGTATCCATTCAATCACTCTCAACTTTGGTCGTCTCATAGCACATACAGTATGATATGTGTGCTATGGTATAGCTCCCACTTAAATGGGCATGTCACTCTATCATTTGTGCCACACAAAATTCCTCACAGGCAATACACAATATGCCACCTAAATTTGGCTATCTAACAGGCATCATAACATGAAACAAGTTAATGAAATCCATATTTGACTCTTTCGAATCTCATCTTAGACTAACTGAGGCGACATTGTTTCCTATGCCTCTCATACAACTCATGTATAAAGGCATGATGAGATCCATGCTTACTCAAAACATGACCTCATATGGTCTCATCTCCCACGCACACAACATCGAGGTGATCATCTGTGTGAGTGGACTGGTCATAGCCTGGTAGCATCTTTACATTGATGTGCCTTAGGTCACTCATGCAAACAAGAATGAATCACATAGAAGACATTCACAAAATTGTATGAGAAATAAGTTCTAATCCTTTGCATATTTGCATTGTAGCCATGTTGTCGATTTGAACCACAACAGGTGCTTGTAAATAGTTGTTACATTGAACCACAGCTAAACTTTCTCAACCACATAGGTCTTTAGGCTGCTGCACAATCTTCATAATTGGATTCTGACATGGATAGGGTAATGCTTTCTTATCACATTCAAGACAAAGAAACAACATCATCTTTAAGAACGAACATCTCGTCAGGTGCATCATCTTAGTCACCACCCAATCCAAACTAACAATCTAATTAGTCTTATATCACCACCTAGGTAACAATGGACCCAAACCTGCAGTACCATAAAGGTAATTTTAGATTTTCTTATCTGTTAATTAATTAGTTTGACAACTTGAGCATGGACATGCCGTCTCAACAGTCAATCAAATATTCGAGAGTGTACACAACATAGTGTACATCAAGCTCCTATAATGCTTGAATAAGGAACGTCACTCATATGTTCCCTTTCTCTTCTATTTTATAGCAATGCTTAAGGTTTAATTTGTGACACTCCACAACAAGAGTATCAATGAACTTTAGCAATTCATATAAAATCATTTGAAATTTATTAATATAGGTCACTCAAGACAAACTAGTGACCTTTAGAATGACTTCTTAGGAACCCATCTCTCAACACATAATTCCCATCACTCTTTTTCGTCATTTGAAAACAAAGGACAACCACCATTAAGCATTGTTAGTCATTAACACACAAGGAGAGAAACAAGATGCTCTCTTTTCACCTTTTTTTTTTTATATAATGAAAATAGTCCCCACTTATTATGGACAAACCAAAAATAGTATGGAATTCCACTTCCACTAGTGTGATGGCTGCTGAAGACTATAAATAGATTGTTTAGGAGACATATTCCCTTTTCTTATCCCTTAGCGATGAAACAAAAAGGTTAACCTGTATAAGTCTTCTCATTCAAACTATCTATACTTGATAGTCATCTTGACAGCCATTTTGAAGAATACTAAGTCCAATCGAGCAACTATGTCAAGAAGTTAAAAGGCTTATCAAGGCAATTTTCACCAATGGAGAAAAGACATTATTATAGTCCATGCCCTCGACTTAGTATAAAAACCCACTTACTGAATGGCCTCATATTTATTCATTGATCCATCTACTTTGCGCTTTAAAACAAGACACACTTGTTTTTAATATATAAATAAGACCAACTTGCTTTTAATATATTTATGCCCATGTAGGAAAACAATCAACTCCCACACGTTGTATACAATCATACCATATTGATTACCATTCACAAAGATGTAGGTGAAGTCAATGCTTGCTTCTATATATGAAGCAGTTTCCTATTTCAACAAAGAGTGTACAAAACACTTACTTTTGATATGGAAATAACACCACGGAATGAGACCATGACCAATTAAACACGGTTTAGGTTTATCCCAACATATGGGTGTAGCCTAATTATAACTCATCTCGCTCCCACTATCCTTTGCGAACTCTTGAATTTGAAAAAAATTTAAACTTCCCCACCTTCGCCAAGCAATGGTGGAATCCTCATTTAGGAACTCATACAACTCAAATTTTTCCTTTTAATTTAACTTCACACACTAGGAAACACATCCTCTAAGAAGCCAACACACATGACTCTACTCATGTTATGCCTCTACAAGGATGCTTGTCAACAAAATCGCACACATGGTAGACCAAGTTTCCCTAATTGTGCAATCAGTTATGGACGTAACCACAACGTCAATCTGGATGAACATGGACCATGGCAAGTTTGACACTATTCCTTAACTTATAAGGTGTAGTGTTCACTATTCACAAACTTATTGTGAATATGGTTAGGCATATAATCAGTAGACAAAGGTGATTCTCCTCAAATAATTTTTAGGTAGAGTTGCTCCTATTGTCGTGGTCCAAAGCGTATTAATAAAGGTTTCGAGTCCTTTGATCTACAACATCATTTTTGTTACGGCATTCTAGGAATTGTCTATTTACTATGAGCACTCTTGTTCTACAAATGCCTTGAACAAATCAGAAAATATTAACGATATTTATCGTTACAGAGAGTTTACACAAAACTCTTATTTTACTTTTAACATCCTCAACAAATCAATACTTCAGATTGACAAAGTAAGATGTAAACATATCAATAATATAAATGATAGTCTATGAATGTAACAAAGTGAAGTGCACTATTTCCCCACCTTTACATTCATAAGTGTACAAGTGTTTGATCAAACTCCAATTAGTGGGTTCTTATTAAAACTTTACTAAAAAGCCTTTAGTAATTGCCTTTTCTACTAAACACAAGGATGAATACAATTAACAAGCGTGCCACATAACATATAGCTTAACAACTATAAAAGTAACAAATGCTTTTCAGGAGTTACAATAATCCAAGTCAAACTTAGAGAAAATTTCACATAGAATATTATGTCCAAACATGAAAGAGCTACTAAAGCTAAATAAAAAACACAAGCATAATTCGAATATTGGTAGAGAAAGGTACCCTTTTTTAACTCAAGACATACAAGAGCATTAGTTAACCTTTCTATAAAAATATGTCATTTACTAAGACAGTATAATAAGGTCTCAAAACCCTCATGCTTAGGTGTCAAAGACCAAGCAATTAAAGTATTTACTAGATTGGCTTCGTGATACTTTGATTCCAACTCAAGGTAACAAATATCTTAATTTACTCATCATTGACCATTAGTGGCTCCATTTGGCTATACCTAAGTGATTTAATGAACATATCACTACAAGAATCTATCATATGGCTAATTCTCATTTCTAGAATCTTACAAGTCATGAATAGTGGCGTACATCACCTTGAGGTGATCGCCTAAAGACCATTTGAATCTTTTAATCTCCTTTTGGTTTTTTTTAGAAAAAAGGAAAGAAAAAAAATGAACGTAAGTGATTATTATCTTAGTTTCATATACTTCTAGCACTGCTATAGTTCTCAAATGCTACTAAGGCCATCGCACATATAATACAACATAATATAATGTGCATTGTGTTCTTTTCCAACCAACAATTATGGCTACCATATTCTATTTGTTCAAACTCATCGAGTTTTGTTACGGACATAGTTATAGGATAGAGTTTATAAAACTCTTCTAAAGAACAGATAAGTTATTTTCTTGTGCCACAGATCATAATAATTAACATAGGCAACATTAAACTAAGGCACATACTTTCAATTTTTAATTAACTAGATTATCACATTACATCTTAGGCCATTAAACCGAAAATTTTGCTAGCTCATAATCATCTCAAACAACATAATTTGTAATATGAAATCTAATCAATCATTCAATTCAATAAGGAACAAATCTATTTTAATAACTCAAGAAGGACCATAAAGTCCACAATAATTACTAAATTCAAACAAGGAACTAATCCTTCTTAGTAACTAAACAATACTTTATGATTTTAACAACTGATGCTATGATTGACAAAGTCAATAGTAATTTATTTTGACTTTAACAACTAACGTTATGACTACAAAAGTCAATTGCAATTAATTTTAGTTTAGCAACTAATGTTATGACCACAAAAGTCAATATATGTTATGACCACAAAAATCATTAACGGCTTATTTTAGTTCAAGAAAAGGAAGAATATCATTTTCTCAAAATGCCATAACAAATCGATTAATTTTAACAGCATATTTGGGACTACGAAAGCCACCATAATTGATTCAATTCAAAGAAAGAACAAATCTATTTCTTTAGAAACTAAAAATTTGTTTATTAATTGAATCAACAATTTGTGAATTTGAAACTCATGTTTGAACACAAAAGTCAAAGACAAGTTATTTGAATTAGGTAACAAGAACAAATTTGACTCTTTATGGAACAAATCCGTTTGGCTAATTTAGATAATCAATTAGTTAATCTAACAAATCATGTGTGACTGCTAAATTCATTAAAAATTGCTTCTATTCAATGAAGGAACATATCTTTTTTTTTTATTTAAATTGAGATATCAATTGACTAATTTAATTGCTCATATTATATATATATATATATATATATATATATATATATATATATATATTGCAAAAGTTAATATCGATTGATTTAATGCAAGTATGAAACAAATCCATTTCACTTTAATGAAGCATATTTAGTAATTAATTTAATAGCTTATCTTTAACTACACAAGTCACTATATTACATAAAAATAATTAATATGAATGAAATACATATCAGGTCATAAAAACTATTATTTGCTATACTTTTATGGCCCTCGAATAATAATTCTTCATAGTCCATAACTAGAATCCAAATAGGTTTTGGTGGTAGTCATCTACCCTTTTTCGTTTAAAAAAATAAATAAATAACTTGAGTGGGCTGTGAGGCCCAGCCAAGTAATTGGGCTCGAGTAGCCTAGGGTAAAACACCCTAGTATTTTATTAACAACGTGTGTCTTTATTTTAAGAACCCTTAACCACCCCTAACATCCACCGCACTAAATGGGACGTATGGAATATGGTTATACCCAATTGGTGCTCCAACGCAGTCGATCCTTCTGCCACGGTGACCGGAGACCCTTGTCGGCAACTAATGCCGGTGATTTCAGCCAGCGTCGGATTTCATCACTACCACCTCAAATCCTTGTTTCTCTCCGTCGCCTTTACTTTGCCCGACTACACCACCACGAACTGCTTCGTAAAGCATTCGCAACAGGCTACGAACAGTTACCTATGCCATTTTTCAAGCCCGGTGGGTTGATACAATACAAACTAAAATCAACTGGAATCTCAAACTAGTAGTATTATATTTGATAGATTACCTCCAATAATGGAGGATTTTATATAGAAGAAAGGGGAGAAATTATAGAAAGAAATAGGCGGAGAGAGAGAGAAATACACATATCATTCAACATACTCTTAACTCTAACCCTCACTCCCTATTTATACACAAAATATCTAAAATATCTTGGGTGTGGTGGCAGGTGGTGGAAGGTTCTAGAATGTGGCCGCGGATGGCGGTGCCGAGGCATGGATGACGGACATGTAGGGAAGGGAGGCGTTGATGCGGTACTGGCAGTAGTTGGGTGCAGACTATAGTGACGCCAAGTGTAGAAGATAGGCGGGAGGGATGGCGAGTTGTGGGATTGCGATAATGCAGGGCGATTGGGTGGTTGGATGCATATTGACGATAGGCTGAGAGGGAGCGTATGGCGGTAGCAGCGGTGGTGGTCACTGAGAAGTATATATTGGCGGCTAAGCGGTACACGTAGTGTATCAATACCACCCCCTTGAAACGATCCTCATCCTCGAGGATCGAGAGTAAGGCAGCTGCCTGGGCAGATGGGGACTAGTGGAATGACGCCCTTCTGTACGCCAAATCCTACTATGGCTCACACTACTTCTTTTCCCTCCAAAGACCCTTCCCCTAAGGGTCATGGACACCGAGCCAATTTTGGAGTGTAGATGATCCTCTGGGGTCAAACACTATCTTTTGGAACTTCAGCAAGACTCAAACCGTGAGGTTATCCGGGTCGCTATGATCTCCAAAATGTGTTCGGCAGTCGAGGGATTAGCAGTGGCGTGGAAGCTTGGCAGAGGTTGTAACCACCTCGTCAAACTCGGAATTCAGTTGTTGAAGCTCTGGAAGATCTGACTCTGTTGGCACCTCTGAGCTAATTGTGGATAATAGAGGCGAGATGGAGGAAGGAGTCACGAAGATGGCAGTTAGTGAAGTTGTTGTGGGGACAGGCTGTTTCCCATCCGCCATTGTCACTTGAGGACTATTGGCGACATCCCTGGAAACTCCAAGGAGTGGAACACTGGCTGTATTCGAAATGGAGTCTGGGCCCAAATCTAAGGCTGGCTGTGGAGGAGAGGAGTCGTTGTCTTCAACGAGTGGAGCAGACGTCACACTCAGCTGGCTTATAGGTGCGTCGGGTGTTGGCAGAAGATGCTGGGGTAGAGGGTTGGCGGGATGGGCTCTTACGGGACTTGGTGTGGTCATGATGGCGCCACACTCAGAGACTCCTTGGTAGCTAACTTCTTAAGGTAAGTGAGGTTACGTTCCCAAGAACTTAGCGTCACGAACTGTTTCGGGCATGAATAAGTGACGCTTTTAGCTACTTCTTCCCGCAAGCCACCTATGAACACTTCCTTCTTTTGTCTTCCTGTCAACCCACACTTGTCCACTAGGGACTCAAATCGGCTCAGGTACTCACCGACACTTCTCTTCTAGTGAAACTTCATGAGCACTGTGCGTGAGTTATCAATGACGATGAGCAAGGCGAGTTCGGTGCATTGTGCTCGATAGCTTCCTCTCTGTCCCTCATCGAGGTTTGGGTCTGGTTTCCTTCCGCCATGGTGGGGATGATTGGTGGAGAGCTAAAGGATTACTTGAGGCATTTCATCGAACATCTTGTGTGCAAGTTGGGTATGGATGTTGAAAAATTGATGAGGTTCGGTTGATGAGCTGAAAAATTGATGATGGTGATTGACAAGTGTTTGGGCGAGCCGCTGTTCGGGATGTTTCCCTTTTTTTTTGGTGTTTTTGACAGTGGAAAGTTGTTAGTGACGATGAAGATGGGGAAGGTTTGATGATGGTGGAGATGGTGGTGAGCTGCTCAGAAATAGAGATGGTGTAGTTGTTGCGATTGTGAGTGCGGCTGATGGGGATGATGATGATTGGGGTGAACTGGAAGTTGACGGTGGTGATAGGAATGGAAATGACGATCCTCTGTTCTTCTGCAATCGGGATGGAGAGCTGCTCGATGGTTTATGATGATGAATAGCGATGATTGAGGATGATGGACCTCGAAATTCAGCGAGGAGGAGGAGGATGATGATGATGACCGGCAACCATCGGGGCCGAGGATAGGTAGCCCCGATACCAATTGATATAATACAAACTAAAATCAACTGGAATCTCAAGCTAATAGTATTATATCTGATAGATTATCTCCAATAATAGAGGATTTTACATAGAAGAAAGGGGAGAACACATAGAAAGAAATAGGGGGGAGAGAGAGAAACACACATATCATTCAACATACTATCAACCCTAACCCTCACTCCCTATTTATACACAAAATATCTACAAAATATCTAAAATATCTTGGATGAGGTGGCAGGGGTTGGAAGGTTCTTGAATGTGGCTGTGGATGGTGGTGCCAAGGCATGGATGAAGGGCGTGTAGGGAAGGGAGGCATTGATGCGAAACTGGCAATAGTTGGGTGCACGCTGTAGTGACGCCAAGTGTAGAAGATAGGCGGGAGGGATGGCGAGATCTGAGTTGGCTGTAATGGAGGGCGATTGGGTGGTTGGATGTGTATTGGCGGTAGGCTAAGAGAGAACATATGGCGGTAGTAGCAGTGGCGGTAACTGGGAAGGATAGGTGTTCTTAACTCAAATCATTCTCTCACCGGCAGCAGGTATTCAAAATAGGCACATGCTTCAAAACCGATCTAGTGCAAGGGTTAGACAAGGTGAGGCCAAAACGAACCTGGACCTTTTTTCAAGTGAAGAGACTACCGGTTGCAGGCCTTTTGGTTGGAAACGACATTGTAGCCGCCAGTTAAAACAGATCCAAACAATTGGCTCATATGGGCACTTCCATTATTAGATACAAATGCTTAGGGTTTTGTGTAGAACACACTTTACATTTACATTGCATTTTCTAGAGCAAAATCTTGAAATTAGCGCTACATAACCTGCTGAAATCAATGTCATATTCAAGTTTATTCATATGACAATCTTATCAATCTAACAATTTTTACCCTCCTAATTAGCACATAATTAGTAGCTAATTGGTGAAGACAAGTATTATGCCTCTGATACCACTGAAGGAAAATATAGGTAAATACACAAACATGAAGTTTACGGAATATCTTAATTCCGGAATAGAATCGAGACTTGCCTTACTGCTTTGCTTGATTGCCTTAGGAACCTCAAGTATCGACTTAGAAAACTACCAGAGTCCTCTAGGTTTTCCACTTCACAAAACCAAGAGTCATAGATGGTGACTCTGTAGAGAGAGGTGAGTTACTCTGGGAGAGGAGAGTACTCTATATATAGTCTCTAAATCTAATCCTCTTCTAAACCATTACTCCCTAAAAGGAGGCAGTAAATCCCCCCACTACTTAAGTGCGATATCTCCATAATTGAGATATATTTAGTGGCTAATCAAGTCAGTGTCCAACATATCAAAACAAGATATATTCCATATATCCACTTGTGATGATAGCTTTTGATTAAGGGAATGAGCTAAAATTTTTGGGTGGTGTTTGTTTTGGTGTAAGAACTTGGGGAAGTTCCTTGTTAATATTTATGTTTAGAGGGACAATAATTAGTAATGAGTACTATAATTATGAGAACCATGAGATATAAGGTGTTGGATATCTAAATAAAAAAATACTTTTCAATTATGGCTTTGAAACCTAATGTTATATCCTATTTTGACCAAATTTAAGTCTATACTAAATATTAATAATTTATTTACATAATAGCATTTATATTAGAGATTTTGCATATTTATTTATTTGATGGTTTTGATATGGAAGATTTTAGTATAGCAGCCATTTGCATGCAACAGATATAAACATGCAGTGCTATATAATTGCCTACTTGGCTCAAGTTGTATATATACAAAAAAGAGGATAATAGTGCTTTGACTCATGTTTTAATTTAAAAAAAAAAAAAAAAAAAAAGCTTGTTAATTTTTGGCTAAGTAAAGGTGTTGGTAAGGCTTGGCTTTCGAGGTTGTACAGATTAAGAAAGTGTCAACAGTGGTTGGGCGTTGTATCCTAGAGGCGGCGCGCTGGTACCGACTGCACCGACTTATATCCAAGAGGAACGCGAAACTGTCTTAAAGAGAGCGTGATCTGTGCCTCGCTCAACTATTACATTATTGGTACTTCATCATCTCCACGAGTTATTGGTAATATCTTTCTACTTCATATTTTTTATAATATTTTTATGTTTAGTTCCAACAATTTTAAGACGGTTTATGTCTTTCTATGGTAAATCTAATCAAATCTCCAATAATGAATATAGTCCTATGGAGTATTTCATAGCCATGATAACTGAACTAAACATAATTGAAAATCATGACGGTTGGTGAATAGACATCGGTGCCTCTAGGCATGTGTGTTATGATAAAAATTTGTTTAAGACTTATAGTATTGTTGAGAGCGACCATAAAATATTGCTAGGGGACTCTTAAACAGCAAATGTCTTAGGCATCGGTGACATAGAAATCAAATTTATCTCCGGGAAGGTTGTAACATTAAAAGATATCCTTTGGACTCCTAAAATTAGAAAACCTTGTTTCAGGTTATCTCTTGAATAAGGCAAGCTTTAAGCAGATTTTTAATCTGATCAATATATTATTACAAAAAATGGTGTCTTTATTGGTAAAGGCTATGCTTGTAATGGTATGTTTAAACTCTATGTTGAAGTCGATAAAATTGCTCCTATATTTGTTTACGCCGTTTCTCGTGTGAATTTTTGGCATGCTAGGCTTTGCCATGTGAATAGAAAATACTTGAGTAATATGAGTTATCTAGGCTTACTACCCAAATTAGGAAATAACTTTAAAAAATGTAAAGTTCGTAGTATGACTAAAATTACTAAAATGCCACATACAAAAGTAGAAAGAAATACTGAGTTGCTAGAATTAATCCACTCGGATATGTGTGAATTTGAAGGAATATTAATGAGGGATGGAAAAAGGTATTTCATTACATTTGTTGATGACTTTTTAAAATACTCTTACGTGTATCTTAAGTAAAACAAGAGTGAAGCTTTTGAGAAATTAACAACTTTTATTAAAGAGGTAGAAAATCGTTTTGATAAAAAAAATTAAAAGGTTTAGAACTGATAGAGGTAGAGAATATGACACATATGGCTTGATAGATTATATCCAATCCATCGGTATAGTACATGAAGTTACCCCTTCCTATTCACCTCCCTCTAATGGTGTGGCAAAACGGAAAATAGATCGTTAATTAACTTGATGAATGCCATGCTAGTTAGTTCTGGTGCTCCTAACAATCTGTGGGGAGAGGCAATTCTCACTGCTAATTATATATTTAATAGAGCGCCACATAAGAAAATTTAAAAACACCTACGAATTATGGATGAATAGAAAACTAAATTTGGGTTATCTAAGGGTATGGGGGTGTCTAGCCTATGTGAGAAAAATCGATCCTAAAATTCCTAAATTATGGATAAGAGTAATAAGAAGTGTCTTTATAGGTTATGCTTTGAATAGTAAAGCCTATAGCTTTTTATACCTTGAGAATAATCTGGTAATAGAATCCTTAGATGCAATATTTTATGAAGATAAATTCCCTTTTAATTCCAAAAATAGTGGGGGTGATGAAAATAATAAAAGAATAATTGATAACTATGCTAGTTCTTCCCAACATGGAGAAGAGGCTAATTTTGGACCAATTAGAAGGAATAAAAGATAAAGATAAAGAATAATTTTGGTTCTGATTTTCTTTTATACCATGTTCAAAATCTTTGTATGTTTGTTGAAAACTTCGTTTATATGATAGAAAATGAACCTAAGTCAATTCATGAAGCCTTATCATCACCGGACTTGGATTTTTGGAAAGAAGCGATGAATGATGAAATAGACTCATTAATGACTAACAGAATAAGGAAGTTAGTAGACTTACCTCTGGGATGCAAAACCATAGGTTGCAAGTGGATACTTCATAGAAAGCGTAAACCCGATGGTACTATAGACAAATTTAAAGCTAGATTGGTCGCTAAAGGTTTTAAACAAAAGGAAAATATAGATTTGTTTTTGATAGCTATTCTCCAGTAAATAAAGTGACTTCTATAAGAATTTTGGTTGCTATAGCCGCTTTACATAATCTATTAATCTATCAGATGGATATAAAAACAGCATTTTTAAATGGAGACTTAAAAGAAGAAATATATATGGATCAATCCGAAGGGTTTGTCGAACCAAGGATGAGCATAAAATTTATAAATTGACAAAATTATTGTATGGTCTTAAACAAGCCCCAAAACAATGGCATGAAAATTTTGATCTATGTTTAATTTCTAATGGGTTTAAGTTGAATGAAGCTGACAAGTGTACATACTATAAATTTATGAATGATGCTCATGTTATTATTTGTTTATGTGTTGATGATTTGTTTATTTATTGAACCAATCTAAGCATTATCAATTCAACAAGGATTTTATTAAAGAGTGCCTTTGATATGAAAGATATGGGTGAAGCAAATGTTATATTAGGGATGAAAATCACTAGAACTAATGATGGAATTTTTCTTGATCAATTTCACTATATTGAAAAGATATTGAGGAAATGCAATATGTTTGATTGTTTGCCCGTTAGTACACCGTTAGACCCACATATCTATCTCTATCCGAATGATAATGATGCTGACATTATCAATCAAAGCGAGTATGCTAGTGTAATTGGTAGTCTAAGATATGGTACTGACACCATTGGACCTAATATTACATATGCTGTTGGTGCACTTAATCGATTTAGTAGTAGGCCTACATTTGATCATTGGACTGCTTTGAATCGTGTTATGAGACACTTGAAAAGAACTATAAGTTACGGTTTATGCTATAAAAATCACCCTGTTGTTCTTGAAGGTTCTAGTGATGCATATTGGAATTCTCATTCCGGTGGTGTTGTTTCTACAAGTGGTTACTTGTTTACATTTGGTGGTGGAGCAGTGGGTTTGAAAATAAAAAAAAAAAACAATTATTGCTAAATCCACCATAGAGGCTGAGCTTATAGCTCTAGCCACTACTACTGAGGAGGCATCGTGGTTAAGAGAACTATTATTTGATATTCCTATGTGGGATAGACCAGTACCACCAGTTCTTATACAATGTGATAGCACTGCAGCTATTGGCAAGTTTCATAATAAATACTATAATGGAAAATCTTGATATATAAGAAGGAAGCAAAGTATAGTGAGGTCACACCTTACGAATGGTGCCATAACTATTGCTCATGTGAGAAGTGATGATAATATTGCGAATCCGCTAATAAAACCTCTAGCCAGAGGAAAGATCTGGGTTGCATCAAGAGGGATGGAACTTAAGCCCAAAGAAAAAATTGTTCACCCATGAAGATACCCTGAAAAGGGGACAAATGAATCATGGAGTTATCGAGGGTTAGCATGCATTTTACTTTATTCTAGTCCATCCTCATGGTGCGGCATGCTCACTTGTGGAGGTGTTGAGGTTGAGCTAGTTATGCTTTATAGCCCCTATGTTGGGGTGGGGTGTATGATCACGAGTACACTCCTGATAGACCCACCTAATATGAGTGCGAAAGTAGGGCCGCTTCCTATGAGAGCTTGGGCTGACTTTCTAGAGCGATCATAAAACCAAGATGTAGCACAGGGCCGTAATGTGCACGCTTTAGAGAGCCTATGGGACACCTTGGATACCATGCTTGTGAAGCACTCTACATGCCCTCAAGCAACCAAGGTTTAGAAGCTAAGTCCACCGTGGTTCTAGTATGGGAATCGCTGAAACACTAAGTGAGGGCTTAAAGGCATTGCCACTCGCATGATGCATGGGGTTGTCATGGCCATGACACCATTGGTTTTCCTTTACTATGTCTAGATATGAGCAGGTGCCGTGTTCGTGCTTGTCAAGATGATGTCCCAGGGTCGCTGCCCAGTGTCGTGCTAGACCTTGTCTTGATCGCTGCCCAGTCGCGCACCATGCCTTGTCATGACATTGTCCCGGCCTTGTCTTGGTCCGTGCCTCGGCTGTGCCCAATTCGCGTCCCTGCCGTGTCATGACATTGTCAAGCAGTGTCCGAGGTCGCGCCTGAGCTTGTCCCAGCCTTGTCCAAGGTCGCGCCCTGGCCTTGTCCCAGTCCCGTGTCTAGCTCCGTGTCCCCAGCGTCCCTGCCCAAGGCCGTGCCGCACCTGAGCCAGGCCAGACACTCCTTACTAGCCGTTCGAGGCGCGCCTAACTAGCCGTTGGGATTCCTTTTGCCCCCTCCCCTCTACTAGCCGTTGGAAAGGAATATTTTCTAGATATTATTTGATTTTATTGATGTAATTAAGTATTTTCAAGTATTATTTTAGTATTTCTTGTATTTTCTATAAATAGGCAATTGTATTCATTTTGTAATTAATCAATTGAAATATATGAAATATCTCTTCATTTCTCATCTAAATTCTCTCTTCTCATCTAATTCTACTTCTCTTTCTCATCTAACTCTAATTCTTTTTCTCATCTAAACTCTAATTCTCTTTCTTTTCTCATCTAACCTCTCTTTCATTCGGCCCAAGTCTTGCACTTTGGCCGTCACATCCACGAGGTTGTGACAAGGGTCCTCACTTAGCCAAAATCGTTTTTAAAGAAAATTTATCTTTTACTTTTTATTAAAATAAGTGGGAGAATGTTGGATATTTTAATAAAAAATACTTTTCAATTATGGCTTTGAAACCTAATGTTATATAATGTTTTGACCAAATTTAAGTCTATACTAAATATTAATAATTAATTCACATAATAGCATTTATATTAGAGATTTTGTATATTTATTTATTTGATGGTTTTGATATGGAAGATTTTAGTATAGTAGCCATTTGCATGCAACGGATATAAACATGCAGTGCTATATAATTGCATGCTTGGCTCAAGTTGTATATATACAAAAAGAGGATAATAGTGCTTTGGCTCATGTTTTAATTTTAAAAAAAATCTCGTTAATTTTTGGCTAAGCAAAGGTGTTGGTAAGGCTTGGCTTTCGAGGTTGTGCGGACCAAGAAAGTGTCAACAGTGGTTGGACGTTGTATCCTAGAGGCGGGGCGCTGGTACCGACTGCACCGATTTATATCCGAGAGGGACGTGAAACTGTCTTAAAGAGAGCGTGATCCATGCCTCGCTCAACTATTACATTATTGGTACTTCGTCATCTCCACGAGTTATTGGTAATACCTTTCTACTTCATATTTTTTATAATATTTTTGTGTTTAGTTCCAACATAAGGTGGCCAGGAAGGAGGCAAACCAGGCATTGAGTGTGGCAAAGGCGTTAGCTTTTGAGAATGTCTGTTGGCAGTTGGACTCCAAGGAGTGTATAAGGGACATATATGAACTAGCTAAAGTGAGAGGAAAGAGGACTAGGGACTTGAATGGACGGACATGAGTCACGGATGCCGATTAAAAACTGCTCGCAAGCAAGAAAGATGGTAAGGTGAGGTGGAGTTACCTCTGCAAGTTAAATGAGAACAATGTTGTGCGTATTAACTTGAGGGAGTTGCATTTTTAAGTGTGAAATGTTGACTATCTTGACTTAATCCATGGGGATATCACACATAGGATTCAAGCATGTCGGACGAATGGAAAATGCATTTCATATGGTTTTGACATGCGAAAGTGTTACACCCCAAACCCACTGGAACTGGCAGTTACACACCATTGGCTTCCTTGAGACCTACTAGGCTTTTAAACTTAACAGAAGTAATGAAATATTCAGTATTGATTATATAATGATTTTTGCTACAATTAGTATACAAGCTTGAAAGAAAACTACATATGTCCTCATATAAAAGGAAGGGAAACTAAGTCCCTTTAGTACAAAACACCTCAATTGATATAAGTCTATCTAATGGCCTGTGATCCATCTTCAAGTAGTATCTGAAACATTTTAAGAAAAACACAAAACATATGAGCTAAAGTCTCAATAAAAAAATTATCACTAACTATAAAACCAACTAAACCATAGTACTTAAAAGTCAAACCTCATTCTATTTTCCATACAAGATAATTTATTCTTGGCATAAACTCTCAATCAAATGATTTAGAGGGAAGCTAGCCATTTCCATCGAGATACTTGACTTTCACACCGTACACCACTATGCACATCAACACTTCACCTAGCGGTTAAATTAGGCAGCCAACCTTTCCACTGATGCACGCAACACGGTCTACCATTCCAAAAATAACTTTTGACATACTATGGTTATTCTCTTACTTTCCCATTTAATGGATGTAAAACTCATTGTTTTCCAATATTATTTCAAAGTCTCAAGTGTTATAATAATAATGTGAACAGCACAACTGCAGTGGGAAATACAACAAAAAATCTAGCGAAAATATGGCAAAAATACTGCAAAACATTACAGCGAAAATTCGCAAGGATAATGCAGTAAAATAATCTATTAATTATTGTAAATTAAACTAGAGATTAAACTAAAAATTGCAGAAAAATAGTAAAATAATGCTATGTTTAAATCTCAGTAAAATACAGTAAAATGCTGTAAAATTTCTAGAAACTTTCGGTAAAATATCGCAGAGAATCTCAGTAATATTGTAACTAAATTGCAGTAAGATTGAGCAAAAATTATAGCGGAAAAAACCTAAACAAAGCAATCAAATAATACGAAAAGGTGGAGAGATTGAGCACAATACCGAAGATACTGTGCCGTGGGAAAATACCAATGTCCCAAAAGATGATTTCGCCGCTGCTCCGATGCAAACAGCTGTATCGGCGGCTGTCCTCCAGGATTAACATGGTCTGACTATTAAAGTGCACTCGTTAAACGTCAGGTAGGAGAGCTCAAGAACTTTGCTCTAGTATATTTTGAGAGAGAGAAGAAGTCGAAGATAGGAAAATAAGTAAGATAAGGAGAACTGTTGATTCTTTTTATTTTTTATTTTTTTAATGATTAAGCATATGTCAATCCCCTATTTATACAAATTTGCAGTAGTTAAAAGCAAAAGAATTAGCTATAGTAATGGGCTCAAAGTTAAACTTTTGCATTAATGTCAAAAGCAATGTTCTAAAATGGAAAAGGCATTAATCAGCTGCTAAATCAAAATGTTTAAACGAAAATATAACAACGGTAATAGTTTTTCCGCCGTTGAGAAAAACATCACCCACACCCACACCCACACCCACTCCCGAGCATAGCACAACGAGCAGGCGGGCAGGCGAGCAGGCGGCGCGTGCGCGCGAGTGTGATTTCCATTCTCTCACCCATGATGTAATTCAATGGATAATTTTAACAAGTACATATATAAACCCAAATAACCTTCCCTCTTTTGTCTATGTGGGATTTGGCTTTATATTTTCCCTTGTAGTTACTACTTAGCTTGCTTGTATCATTTTTTCAACAATCCCCTACAAAGGATACAAGCATAGAAGAGGAAGAAAGATAGATTGGGCAAAAGGAGTCTATTTTTTCAGTGCCGATGTCTCGTGACTTGAATCATCACCTAGTGTAACCCAAATTTAAGTCCAACATCTTGCAAGGTGATTTTTGTCTTGAACCTTGCAAGAGATTGTACAGTTCTCCACTTGGACACATACCAAACTCAAGATCTTGACAACTTCTGCAATTTGGCACGTGTTGTCGGCCATGCGCTTGTCCTGGATATTCATAGGCACTCTAGAAGGCAAGTCTTAAACCTTCATAGGGAACAACCACACTCCCACACCCTATATAGGTGGATCCCATCAAGTGTGTGTTACCGCACACCACCAAACATATAGATATAGGTCCACTAAGAGCTAAGCCTAAACCTTACCCCTTGGCAATATACAGACAGTGTCCATCAAGTGCAAGCCTTGCTTACACCACCAAACATGTCTATAGACCCGTCTCCGCACGGTCACACTATAGGGAGGGACAACATAAAACACAGTGCATTCCTTGAATGAAACTATGACTTTTCACATTGAACATGTTAACACCAGGTTGGATACATTATAATTTATTCATGTATAAACTGTAATCCCATCCCCCTCGGTGTTTCTACAATCATTTTATGACAAGGGCCTTTTGTTAATGGATCCGCAAGATTCTTTTCAGACCTCGCATAGTCCAGTGATATTACTCCACTTTTTATAAGATCCTTCACAATCTTATACCTGAGACGAATGTGTCTTCTCTTGCCATTATAAACTTGGTTCTTTGCTACATCAATGCAGATTAACTGTCACAGTAAAGTGATACTGATAGAGTTGGAAGCCGTCACAATGGCAAGTTTCCCAATAAACTTCTTAGCCACTCGGCTTCACGACCTACCAACTCAAGAGCAATGGACTCAGATTCCATAGTAGATGTAGCAATACAAGATTGCTTAAGGGATTTCCAAGATTTTATACCTCCGGCTAGTGTGAATACATGTCCACTAGTGGAATTAATTTCGTCATTATCAGACACCCGATTGGGGTCACAACATCCCTTTAAAACAGCGGAAAACTTTTCGAAGTGAAGTCCCCAATCCATAGTTCCTTACAAATATTTAAGCAATCTTTTTAATGTGTTCCAGTACTCTTGATTAGGATTATGTGTATATCTACTGAGTGTACTTACAGCATATGCTATGTCAGGTCTAGTACAGTTTATCAAAAATATAACACTATTAATTATTTTGGCATACTCAGATTGGCACATAGTAACACCTTTATATTTAGTTAAATGTACACTGGGTTCATAAGGCGTTCTTATAGAATCAGTATTAAACATGTTAAACTTTCTAAGTATCTTACTCAACATAGAGAGACAGATTTAGGCTTATGCCTTTGGGAGTTTTCACAATTTTAGCTCCTAAAATCACATCTGCCTCACCCATATTTTTCATATCAAATTTAGAGTATAGAAAGTTTTTTTGTTTTACTGACAACATTAAAGTTCATGCCAAATATCAGCATATCATCAACATAAAGAAAAACTATTACACATTCATTTGAATCGGACTTAGAATACACACAAGAATCATTACTATTTAAAAGAAAATTATTAGCTAATAGCATGCTATTAAATTTCTCATGCCACTATTTGGGTGCCTGTTTGAGACCGTATAGAGATTTTACAAGTTTACGGACTTTCTTTTCATTATCAGGGACAACCAAAGCCTCAAGTTGTTCCATGTAAATCTCTTCGTCTAGATCATCATTAAGAAATGCAGTTTTGACATCCATTTGAGGCATTACTAAATCATGAATAGACACAAGGGTAATCAAGGTTCTAATCGTGGCTATTTTAGCTATAGGTGAATAAGTGTCAAAATAGTCAACTCCCTTTTTCTGGGCGTAACCCTTAGTCACTAATCTTGCCTTAAACTTGTCTATTGTCCCATCAACCTTCATATTTCTTCTGAAGACCCACTTACAACCAATTGGTTTACATCCTCTAGGAAGGTCTACCAGTTCCCATGTGTGATTGTTTAGGATTGATTCTTGTTCGCTATTAATAGCGTCTTTCCAAAAGGTTGAGTGAATTGATCTCACAACCTCATCATAGGTTTTGGAGTCTTCCTCTAACATATAGATAGTTACAATTTCTTCATTTATGGAGCTATCTTCTTCTAGAAAAGTAGTAAAAAAATCAGGTCCAAAGCTAGATTTTTTCCTAGCTCTTTTACTCCTTCAAATTTCAAGAGTGTTTGTATCGTTAGTATGATCACGGTTAACAATTACAGTATCAAAAGGCAACTAGGAGGTTGTGCATCATTAAATTTCAATGTAAATACATGTTCAAAGAATTCAGTATCTCTAGATGCCATAATGCTACCACATGCATATGAATTATTAGATCCCTTGACTAAAAATTGATAAGCAGCACTGTAAAAAGCATACCCGATAAAAATAGAATAAACAGTCTTATGTCAAATTTTACTTTGTTTAAAGTTAGGTAATCCAACCTTGTCTAGACACCCCCACGCTTCCAAGTATTTTAGATTAGGAGCTTAACCTTTCCATATTTCGTATGAGGTTTTATCTAATTTTTTTTTTATGTGGAACTCTATTTAGCACATGACAAGCAAATAATATTGCTTCCCCCCACATGTTATCAAGTATTCCAGGATTAAAAAGCATAGCATTCACCTTGCTCTTTAATGTTCGATTTTTTCTTTCAGTGATATAGTAAGATTGTGGGTAGTAAGGAGGACTTCGCTCATGTATTATTCCATTACCATCACAAAATTTTTCCAGTGAAGTTGGGTCACATTCTCCTCCTCTATCGGACCTAACTCTTTTTATTTTTCTTCCTAACTGATTTTCTACTTGAGCTTTGTATTTTAAAAACATTTCTTCTGCTTCATCTTTAGTGCTGAGGAGATATACCATTGAGTATCCAAAGTAATCATCTGTAAAGGTCATGTAGTATTTTTTTTTTTTACCTCGACTCATTTGGCTTTTAAAGTCTTCTTAAGTGACTACGAACTAGCTCAAGATGATCTAATTGCCTCTCAATGGACATAAAGGGATTTTTAGCATATTTAGCTTCTACACATACTTCACATTTATTAAAGTTGGTACCACTAAAGTTAGGAATCATGTTTATTTTCTTAAGTCGTTTAATTGACTAAGCATTTATGTGTCCTAAGCGAGCATGCCACAATTCAAGAGACTCAATAAGATAAGCAGAAGAGCTACCAACATTATTATTCATGTAAACAGTGTCAAGACCAATTAGGCCATTATTACAAAATCCCTTTCCACAAATTCCCCATTCCTAGTTAGAATTAGTTTGCTTGAGTCAAAAGATAGTTTCAAACCAGCTTTAATTGAAAGGCTAGAAATCAGATTCCTACACATTTCAAACACATGCAGCACATTTGTTAAAGTAAGAAATGTTACAAAAGTAAGTTTAATGAAATATACCCCTTTTTTGAGGATAGGTGCTGCTGTAGAATTACCCATGTAAACTACCTCTCCATAAGTCATTTTCTAGTATGCCTGGAACATGTTTCGGATTGTGCAGATGTGCCTGGTAGCCTCGGCATCCACGATCCACTCAATCATATTGTTCCCCAGGTTCAGCTCTGAAACAACCCAACGATGGTCTCTGTCTCTACAAGGTGAGCCTTATGCTTTGGGTCTTTGGTCTGGTTGCTTTTGCTTCTACAATCTTTGACCACATGTCCACGTTTTCCACAGTAAAAGCAATCTTCGAGAAATTTGTCATTTGACTTTTGAATCTTTCCACTAGGTTGAAGTTTGAATGATGCTTCTTTCCCTTATTCTTAAACCTGTTATATACACTAGGCCTTGCATGTACAATATTAGCTTTAGAAAAATCTGAATATGAGTGCCTCCTGTCCTTAAGCCTATGTCTTCTTCGATTTTCTAGTGATTGATTAACTCCTCTAATGTCAGGCCCTTCTTTTTATGCATAAACAAATTTCTATAGTCCTTTCAAGAAGGTGAAATTTTTTCAATTAAAACATAGGATTGAGTAATATCGCAAATTTTAAGGCTTTCTGACAAGAGAGTAGTTACTATGTTTTCATATTCATGGACTTAATCAATTATTAATTTATTGTCCATGAATTTAAAATCTAGCCACTTGCTAACCGCATATTTTCTAGTCTCTGCATCATCACCTCCATATTTTTTCTGTACGAAATCTCAAATTTTCTTTGATGAGTCTAATTTTACATATATATCAAAGAGACTATCACTCATATAATGTAATAAGTTACCCCTACAGGTTTAGTTGTCTGCAGTGAATTTTTCTTCATAAGCATTTTTCTCATTTTCACCTTCAGGTTCCTTTTTCTCATAGAGTACATAATCTATATTAATTTGTTCTCGGTAAAATAAAATTTTTTGAAACCACCTCTTATAATTCTTCTCATCAACGGGCTCAACTTTAGACATGTTGGGAAACAGTAATTTGGTTGCCATATTTAAGTATAGATATGTAAAACTTAAATCATCTTTTAGATTGTTATAATAATAATGAAAATAGTACAACTGCAGCGAAAACTACAGAGAAAAATACAGCAAAAATGCTGTAAAAGAATACAACAAAAATTAGCAATGATAATGCAGTAAAAAAAGTTTGTTAATTATTGTAAATTAAACTGAAAATTGCAGAAAAATAGTAAAATAATGTTGCATTTAAATCTCAGTAAAATGTAGTAAAAAATGCTATAAAATTTCATAAAACAATTGAGCAGAATATCTCAAAGGATCTCAGTAATATTGAAACTAAACTGCAGTAAGATTGAACAAATATTCCAGTGGAAAAACGCAATGGAGTACCTAAAAAAATCAAATAATACGAAAAGGTGGAGAGATTGAACACAATACCGAAAATACCCTGCCGTGGGAAAATACCACTATCCTAAATGTTGATTTCGCCGCTGCTCTGATGCAAATAGCTGTATTGGCGACAGTCCTCCATGATTAACACGGTTCAACTATTAACTTTGCCCAAGTATATTTTGAGAGAGAAGATGTCAAAGAGAGGAAAAGAGGTAAGATAAGGAGAGTTGTTGATTCTTTTTTTTTATTTTTTTTATGATTAAGCACTATGTCAATCCCTTATTTATACAAATATGCAATAGGTAAAGGCAAAAGAATTAGCTGTAGTAATGGGCTCAAGGTTAAACACTTGCAGTAATGTCAAAAGCAACGTTCTAAAATGGTAAAGGCAATAATCCGCTAGTAAATCAAAACATTTAAATGGTCATATAACAACGATAGCAGTTTTTTCGAAAAATAAATATACCCGTTGAGAAAAAGATCACCCACACCCACGCCCGAACACGGCATGGCAAGCGGGCGGCGGGCATTCATTTGTGGTTTCCATTCTCTCACCCATGACCCAATTCAAAGGGTAGTATTAACAAATACATATATAAACCCAAATAATCTCCCATCTTTTGTCTATGTGGGATTTGGCTTTATATTTTCCTTGTAGTTACTACTTAGCTTGCCTGTATCTTTGTTCCAACAATCTCTCACAAACGATACAATTATAGAAGAAAAAGAAACATAGATTGGGCAAAGGGAGTTTAATTTTTCAGTGTCTATGTCTTGCGACTTGAATTGTCACCTAGTGTAACCCATGTTTAGGACCAACATCTTGCAAGGTGATTTTCGTCTTGAACCTCACAAGGGATTGTACAGTCTTCCACTTGGACACATACCAAACTCAAGATCTCGGCAACTCCTATGATTTGGCTCATTTTATTGGCCATGCGCTCGTCCTAGATATTCATAGGTGCTCTAGAAGGCAAGTCTTAAACCTTCATAGGGAGCGGCCAAACTCCCACACTTCCACATCTATATAGGTGGATCCCATCAAGTATGTGTTACCGCACGCCACCAAACATATTGATATGGGTCCATTAAGAGCTAAAGCTCAACTACATACAGTGCCCATCAAGTGTAAGCCTTGCTTACACCACAAAACATATAGCTATAAACTCGTCTCCACACTGTCACACCATAAGGAGGGACAACATAAAACACAGTCCATTTCTTGAATGAAACTATGACTTTTCAGATTGAACCTGCTAAGAACAGGTTGGATACATCACAATTTATTCATGTATAGACTTTAATCCCATCTCCCTCGATGTTTTTACAATCATTTTATGACAAAGGACTTTCGTCAATGGACAAGATTCTGTACAAACTTCACGTAGTTCAGTGATATTACTTCACTTTGTAAAAGATCTTTCACCATCATATGCTCGAGATGAATGTGTCTTCTCTTGCCATTATAAACTTTATTCTTTGCCACAGCAACTGCAGCTTGACTGTCACAATGAAGTGATACTGATAGAGCCGGAAGCCCCTACAATGGCACGTCTCCCAATAAACTTTTTAGCCACTCAACTTCATGACCTGCCAACTCAAGAGCAATAAACTCAAATTCCATAGTAGACGTAGCAGTACAAGATTTCTTAGAGGATTTTTAGGATATAACATCTCCAGCTAGTGTGAATGCATATCCACTAGTAGAATTAATTTCGTCATTATCAGACACCCAATTGGCATTACAATGTCCATCTAAAATAGCGGGAAACTTTCCGACGTG
This sequence comes from Simmondsia chinensis, assembly GCA_018398585.1. Classification (NCBI taxonomy): domain Eukaryota; kingdom Viridiplantae; phylum Streptophyta; class Magnoliopsida; order Caryophyllales; family Simmondsiaceae; genus Simmondsia; species Simmondsia chinensis. The sequence continues at coordinate 8,503,388 of JAGTTD010000011.1, forward strand.
AAGTCCCCAATCCATAGTTCCTTTCAAATATTTAAGCAATCTTTTTAATGTGTTCCAATGCGCTTGATTAGGATTATATGTGTATCTACTGAATCTACTTACAGCATATGTTGTGTTAGGTCTAGTGTAGTTCATCAGAAACATAACACTACCAATTATTTTGGCATACTTAGATTGGCACATAGCAACATCTTTATGTTTAACTAAATGTACACTGGGATCATAAGGCATTCTTACAGGATCAATATTAGACATGTCAAACTTTCTAAGTATCTTCTCAACATAATGAAACTGGTTTAGGCTTATGCCTTTGGGAGTTTCCACAATTTTAACTCCTAAAATCATGTCTGCCACACCCATATCTTTCATATCAAATTAAAAGCATAGAAAGTTTTTCATTTTACTGACAAGATTCAAGTTTATGCCAAATATCAACATATCATCAACAAATAGACAAACTATTACACATCCATTTGAATCAGACTTATAATACACACAAGAATCACCATTGTTTACAAGGAAATTATTAGCTACTAGCGTGCTTTTAAATTTCTCATACCACTATTTAGGTGCCTGTTTGAGGCCGTATAGAGATTTTACAAGTTTGCAGACTTTCTTTTCATTACCAGGGACAACAAAACCCAAAGGTTGTTCTATGTAAATCTCTTCGTCTAGGCCACCATTAAGAAATGCAGTTTTGATAGCCACTTGAGGCACTACTAAATCATGAATAGACGCAAGGGCAATCGAGGTTCTAATCATGGCTATTTTAGCTACAGGTGAATAAGTGTCAAAATAGTCGACCCCCTTTTTCTGGGTGTAACCCTTAGCCACTAATCTTGCCTTAAACTTATCTATTGTCCCATCAGCCTTTATTTTTCTTCTACAGAGCTACTTACAACCCATTGGTTTACAAACTCTAAGAAGATTTACTAGTTCCCATGCGTGATTGTTTAGGATTGATTCTAGTTTGCTATTAATAGCCTCTTTCAAAAAGGTCGAGTCAATCGATCTTACAGCCTCATCACAGGTTTTGGGGTCTTCCTCTAACATATAGACACTCACAATTTCTTCACTTATGGAGTTATCTTCTGTTAGGAAAGTAGTAAAAAAATTAATCCAAAGCTGGTTTCTTTCCTAGCTCTTTTATTCCTTCGAATTTCAAGAGTGTCTATATTGTTAGTATGATCACAGTTAACAATTATAGTATGAGAAGGCAAAATAGTAGGTTATGCATCATTAGATTTCAAGGGAAATACATGTTCAAAGAATTCAACATATCTAGATTCCATAATGCTACCACATGCACATGAATTATTGGATCCCTTGACTAAAAATCGATAAGCGGCACTGGGATAATCATACCCAATAAAAATGGAATCAGCAGTCTTGGGTCCAATTTTATTTCGTTTAAACTCAGGTAACCGATCCTCGGTTTGACACTCCCATACTTTCAAGTGTTTTACATTAGGCGCAATAAGCTTTCCACATTTCGTACAAGGTTTTATCTATTTTTTTTATGAGGAACTCTATTTAGCATATAACAAACAGATAATATAGCCTCCCCCCACATGTTATCAGATAGTCCAGAACTAATAAGCATAACATTCATCATGCTCTTTAAAGTTCGATTTTTCCTTTCAGTGATACCATTAGATTGTGGGCAATAAGGAGGGCTTCAATCATGTATTATTCCATTTTCCTTCCAAAATTTGTCTAGTAAAGTTGAGTCATATTCTCTTCCTCTATCGGATCTAACTCTTTTTATTTTTCTTCCTAACTGATTTTCTACTTCAACTTTGTTTTTTAAAAATATTTCTTCGACTTTTTTTTTAGTGCTTAGGAGATATATCATTGAGTATCTAGAGTAATCCTCTACAAAGGTCATGTAGTATCTTTTTCAACCTCCACTCATTTTGCTTTTAAAGTCTCATAGGTCGCAGTGAACTAGCTCAAGAAGATCTGATTGTCTCTCAATGGACTTAAAGAGCTTTTTAGCATATTTAGCTTCTACACATATTTCACATTTACTAAAGTTGGTATCATGTTCATTTTCTTACGTCGCTTAATTGACTTAACATTTATGTGTCCTAAGCGAGCATGCCATAATTCAAGAGACTCAACAAGACAAGCAGAAGAGGTACCAACGTTATTATTCTCGCAAACAGTATCAAAAACAAATAAGCCATCATTACAAAATCCCTTGCCCACAAATTTCCCATTCCTGGTTAGAACTAGTTTATTTGAGTTAAAGGATAGTTTCAAACCAACTTTAATCAAAAGACTACCCGAAATAAGACTCTACCAATTTCAGACACATGCAACACATTTATTAAAGTAAGAAATTTATAGAAGTAAGTTTTAAAGAAATCTTCTCTTTTCTGAAGATAGGTGCTGCTGCAGAATGACCCATGTAAACTACCTCTCCATCAGTCATTTTCTAGTATGCCTGGAATATAGTTCGGTTTGTGCAGATGTGCCTAGTAGCCCCAGTATCCACGATCCACTCAGTCATATTGTTCACCAGGTTCACCTCTGAAACAACCCCTACAATGTTTTCTGTCTCTACAAGGTGAGCCTTGTGCTTTGGGTCTTTGGTCTAGTTCCTTTTGCTTCTGTTCTCTTTGGCCATATGTCCATATTTTCTGCAGTAAAAGCAATCTCCAAGAAATTTATCATTTGACTTTTGAATCTTTCCACCAGGTTTGAAGTTTGAATGGTGCTTCTTTCCCTTATTTTTAAACCTATCGTATGCACTAAGCCTTGCCTGTACAATATTAGCTTTACAAAAATTTGAATATGAGTACCCCCTGTTCTTAAGCCTATTTTCTTTTTCGATTTTCCAATGATTGACTAACTCCTCTAATGTCAAGTCCTTCTTTTTAGAGTCGGCTCCGAAAATAATGTTGAAAAATAAAAAAATAAAAAAAATAATGCTGAAAAAAAAATAATTCCAAATCTAATATTGAACCGCGTTTACAAAATGCGGCTATACTAAACCGCGTCAATGTGAGGCTTTTAAAATAACATAAAACCGCGTTTACAGAACACGGTTTGTATTTGAATAAACCGCATTCACAAAACGCGGTTCACAATAAAATAAACCGCATTACAAAAATGCGGTTTACGTAACCGCGTTAATAAAACGCGGTTTTATAGTGAGGCAGTGACAGCCGAGGAGAGGGGAGGGGGAACGCCCATAAACCGCGTCCCAAGAACGCGGTTTACTTCATGGTAAACCGTATGGTGAAGACGTGGTTTTGAGTAAGTATAACCGCGTCTTGGTGATGCGGTTTAGTGTAGAAAACGGCACGCGGTTTTGTTTTAGTTGAAATGCGTTACTATAACCGCCTTCTATAAACGCGGTTCAATAGTAGATTTGGAATTTTTTTTTTCAGCATTATTTTTTTTATTTTTTTATTTTTAAGCATTATTTTCGGAACCGACTCTTCTTTTTATGCATAACAAATTTCTATAGTCCTTCCAAGAAGGTGGAAGTTTTTCAATTAAAACATAGGCTTGAGTAATATCGCAAATTTTAAGACAAGGGAGTAGTTACTATGTTTTCATATTCATTAACTTGATCAATTATCGATTTATTGTCCACGAATTTGAAATCTAGCCACTTGCTAACCGCATATTTTCTATACTGCATTGTCACCTCTATAATTTTTTTCTGTAGGGAATCCCAAATTTTTTTTGATGAGTTTAATTTTATATATATATCAAAGAGCCCATCACTCATGTAATGCAACAAGTTACCCCTACAAGTTCAGTTGCCTGCGATGAATTTTTCTTCATACGCTTTGTTTCTCATTTTCACCCACAGGTTCCTTTTTCTCATAGAGTATAATCTATATTAACTTGTTCTAGATAAAATAAAATTTTTTTAGACACCTCTTATAATTCTTTCCGTCAACGGGCTCAACTTTAGACATGTCGGGAAGTGGTAATTTGGTTGCCATGTTTAAGTATAGATATGTAAAACTCAAATCATCATTTAGATTGTTACAATAATAATGCAAAAAGTACAACAGCAGCGAAAAATACAGCAAAAAATACAGTAAAAATACTATAAAAATAATGCAAAAAAATACAGCATAAATTCATCGCGATAATGTAGTAAAATAATCTGTTAATTGCTGCAAATTAAAATGTAGATTAAACTAAAAATTGCAGGAAAAATCGCAATTTTGTTGCATTTAAATCTTAGTAAAATGCAGTAAAAGTGCTGTAAATTTTCTCAAAAAATTCAGTAAAATATTGCAAAGAATCTCAGTAATATTGCAACTAAACCGTAGTAAGATTGAGCAAAAATTCCTGTGAAAAAAACGCAACGGAATACCTAAACACCACAATCAAATAATACAAAAAGGTGGAGAGATTGAACACAGTACCGAAGACACCGTGCAGTGGGAAAATACCGCTGTCCTAAAAGATGAATTCACCACTATTGCAATGCAAACAGCTATATCGGCGGCCGTCCTCTAGGATTAACACGGTCCAACTATTAACTTGCCCAAGTATATTTTGAGAGAGGGAAGAAGTCAAAGATGGGAAAAGAGGTAAGATAAGGAGAGCGGTTGATTCTTTTTTTTTTTTTTTTTTTTTTTTTTTTGATGATTAATCACCTTGTCAATCCCCTATTTATACAAATTTGCAGTAGGCAAAAGCAAAAGAGTCAGCTGCAGTAATGGGGCTCAAGGTTAAACATTTGCAGTAATGTCAAAAGCAACGTTCTAAAATAGTAAAGGCATTAATCAGCTGCTAAATCAAAAGTTTAAACGGTAATATAACAACGGTAACAGTTTTTTCGGAAAATAAATATACCCGTTGAGAAAAAGATCACCCACACCCATGCCCCAACACTGATGGCGATGCGCGTGCGCGTGCGTGGTTTCAATTCTCTCATTCATGACTTAATTCAAAGGGTAGTTCTAACAAATACATATATGAACCAAATAAACCCCCCTCTTTTGTCTATGTGAGATTTGGCTTTATATTTTCTCTTATAGTTACTGCTTAGCATGCTTGTATCTTTTTTCCAACATCAAGTGACAAGCTTAGCTCATGCAATTTGCCAAAGCAATATCTTCAAATATGACACACCTTATCTCATATAATTAAAGAAAATCATACGAAAATTAAGTTTAATTACATAAAATGAATATTTTGCTATTTAACCAAACATCTTAAAAACTCCCCTTTTCAGCATGAATTAAATCCCTTGCTCCAGTAACACTCAGCTTTTAAAGTTGGTGCAAGTTGTCAAAGTATCATTTATACTTGAGGGCTAGGAAGCACTGATACTCTTTTTTGGCTAGAGTACCGGTGTCTGACATGCATCCGACATTGACACGCTTTTGGCATGTTCTAATACATGAAAAAAGTATCCAATACTTCTTTTTTTAAATTTTAAATTTCCGACACGTTTCCGATACGTTTTTGGCATGCTTCTGATATGTGTCGGATACGTGAAAAAAGTATCCGATTTGGTTTTTTTTAAATTTTGAATTTCCGACACATTTCTGACATGCTTTCGATACGTTCTGATACGATTTTGATTGTTTGACTTCAAAAATATAATGCTATAATATATTGTCATATATTATAACAAAATGCATATTAAATAGTTAAATTGTATTAGATAAATTTTAATATGATTACATTTAAAAATATAAAAATAAACTAATATTTTCACATGTTTTATAGTTGTTTTAATTTTGAAAGAGAGAGAGTGTGATGAAAAAGGGAGAAAGAAGCCTCTGTTAAGTTAAGGGGGGAGAGAGAGAGACAAACGGCAGCGGCTGCCAGTGGCGGATCCAGGTTTTAGACCAAGCGGGGTCCATATTTATATTAAAAATAAAAAAAAAAAGTAAAGCATGATTTTTGTCATAAATCTTTATGCTTAATCCACTATATCAATAAAATTATATTATTTTAAATTATGTTAATTTTGTCCTTGATACTTTACATTATATCAATTTAATCCTATAATAAAGTTGTCGATAAATGAGCGGTTGAATTTTTAATAATTGCGTAATGATTGACTTTTTATTGGGTCAACAGGTGGACATGTATTTGGTCATATGTATCTAACATGATTACATTGATGAAATATCACAGTTAATCAAACTTCAATTTATCATATAACTAAACTAATATAATCTAAATTGTAAAATGATTAAGTCTACACATTTAAAAGAAAAAATTATATTAACACAGTGATAAACGTGTAAAAACTTTTGACTAAAGTAAACCTAAAATATGTAATTAAATTGATTAAAACATATTAGACAACATATATACATATATTAAAATTATACTAAATAAAAATGAGGGAGTAGTGTTTGTTTACAAATGTGAGCGAGTCAGCGAGAAATGGCAAGGAGAAAAAAAAAAAAAAAAAAAAAAAAATTTGAGAATGATGATAGGAACATTGGTTATGTGGAATCAATCCTGTGACCCCAGTTTTGGAGTATGTGTTGTCCGCCAACGAGCTAAATTTTCTATACCAACATGTATACATTTTAAAGGACAGGTAGTAAAGTTGCCAATTTTTTTTGTTAATTGTATATGCTTAAATTTGCCTTATTTTAATTATGCTTTACCCTTTTTTTAAGTAATATAATTTTTTTTTTCTGTTTTTTAAGTATATAACTCATTTTTTCATCAATTACATGGATATATATCTAACAAAATATATAATTTTTAAGTAACGTGTCCCAAATGTGTCGTATCCTAATTTTTTAAAAAATTATGAGTTGGTGTATGGGTATTGTATCTATCTCATATCCGTGCTTCTTATCTGTATTGAATCTGGTAGAAAATTTAGGTTGGTGGGTTTTCTGCCACCTCATGCTTGGTGGCTGCCACCCTTTATTGGTGCCTGACATCTCCTACTTAGGTATTGCCACCTAATGCTTCAAGGTGCCACTTCGAGCTTAATTTACCTGCATCAGATGCCACTTTGTGCTTATAGAGTTAGCTCATGCTAATTTATCTGCTTTGGGCTCCACCTCGTGCTTAAAGTTCCACCTCATGTTGATTCACCTACCTCGGATGCCGCCTTGTGCTTAAAAATGCCACCTCGTGCTCCTTCACCTAGTTAAGGTGCCACCTTGTACTAATTCACCTACTTCGGGTGCCACCTCATGCTTAAAATGCCACCTCGTGCATACTAATTAAAACTTATATTATTTCCCTATGTGTTACCTAATTTCTAAAATTAGGCATTTACAAAAGCGGAGAGTTATGATGGTATCGAGGAATAAATGATGAGAGCTACCAATGTCAAAGGGTAAAAGATAGAGTCCTCGGATGACAAGGATTAGGTTGCATAAAAACATCATTTCCTTTTGTGCTTATTGAAAATACATCTTGATAAAACCCTGCATTTTGACTATGTTGCAAAAACTTTACATCAATCATGCTTCAACAAGATTCTTCGTAGTAGGATTTGTGAATTACAGTGAGCAACTTTGCATGCTTGATAATTCAAAGGCTCAATGGAGGTTGTATCAGAAGATGATTTTGTTGTACAAAGGGAAATTTGGAAAGAGTGGTTTATTACTTACGAATTGGTGTGTTATGGAATTGAAATATCGTCTTGTAAAGTGAATCCATCTAATGGAACTACCCACGGTTTCCACTTCCTTGAAAACGACTTAAAATTTGTGTAACTTTGGAATTTCATTTCTTTTGCTGCACTATGTACAGCAAAACAGATATTCTGAGTATCCGATAATTTGTTTTTTGTTCTTTTAATTGTAAGTGACATCCTTACAAAGAGTATTTTTTTTTTTTCTTTAGAAAGATAATGCCCTTTTGGTGGTACATATTCAGTTCCTTCTTTCGTCATTTAGTTCCTTCATGTTATTACCTATTTATTGGCCCCCAAAACTCTGAAACTTCATCTTGGTACCCAAAACTATTTACAGATTTTGACATCTTATTAGGCAGTTTAATTTCGCTTCAAGATGTCTTAAGGCATGCATGCCCCATGTTGCCTGTAGTTTCTTTTCCATGCTAATTGTAACTATTTTATTACTAATATTAGTTTTATTGGTTGGAAAGTGACTCAAGCGCTAACCTTGTTGAAGTCTTGAACAATGTTGGCCTACTAGCTTTCTCGAGTCATATTGCATTTTCCACTAATTTCAACTATTTTCGACGTTGGAAGTTTGATGATAAACCCAACTATAAGGGACTTTGGAAAGACCCTCAGTTTCGATTATTCTTTCCCTCTTAGCCAGTCCTCATTTCCATCAGTTGTTGGTCTATGTTAAATTCGTTCTTCATTCCATTGTAAACTACAGGTTATGTGCAGGAGGTTTTGAAAATGATTCGAAAAAAATTTGATAAAGCCAAGGAAGAAATTGATTCAGATTTGGGCATCTTTGCAGCTGATATTGTGTGCATTTTGGAAAGAAATGAAGAAACTCATCCTGAATGGCAGGAAAAAGTTGAGGACTTATTAATCTTGGCTCAGAGTTGTGCTATGACATCACCTAATGAGTTTTGGCTCCAGTGTGAAGTCATAGTTCAAGACTTGGATGATAGGCGTCAGGAGCTGTCATCGAGTACGCTTAAGCAGCTTCATGCTCAAATGTTGTTCAATCTAACTAGGTGTACTAGATTATTGCAGTATCACAAGGAAAGTGGGTTTACCAAGGACGTATGTTTTCCTCATCTTTGGGATCTTTAGTCTGTGGAATAGAGGATTTCTTCTTGAACATGAAGAGCTTAGGAAATGTTCTGCTGCTACAAAAAAGTGTGATACATGCAACATAAAAAATGAAATGAATTATGTTTTTGTGAATTATATTAATTAATGTTATATTATACTCACAATCATGTGGTAATTCTTTAGTTAATTATGTTGAAGATAGAGGTGGTAATCGGTCATTTGACTTAGGTTCAGGTGTGCTCGTTTGCATTTGGATAATTTCAGGCTTATTTAATAGGTTGGGCTCAGGTCACTTTCGATTTTTACCTATGCTTGGGTTAGGTTGAGTTTGTGTTTACAGCCCAACTCAAACGAGTTGGAGCAACGTCGTTTTGGGTTAGTAAGACTCGTGCTCAACTTGTGGAACCATTCTCGAGACCCAGAAAGCATGAAAAGAGAAGATGATGTCATCTAGATTATGATAGCCCCAATAATAAAGTCCTGAAAATATAGCTGCTGGAGGTGACTGATTGAACTTACAAACTCGAGCTCGAGGGTATTGCTAGGAGCGCTATGGGAAAGGTAGCTACCCAAGCTTGAAGAGGATATTTGAAGCATGGATCAGAAGTGCGGGCCTCAAGTATATTCAAGCAAACATGGATGAACGTGAGGAAGATTATTTGACATCCAACACGCACATCAAAGCTTTTTCAAAGCAATTCCAAGATAATGGAAGCATTGGAGGCCAGACGTGTGGAGAGAATGGTGCCAAATAAGGACATAATAGTTAATTTTGTAGCTTGTAAATAAAGGACACCCACGATTGTGCAAAAGGATCCTAACACCAATACATAACTCTTCAATTTATTGACAACACACTTGTGATTCTTTTTATCTTTTCCTTTTCCTTAGGAGTAGACATATATAGGGATGGCCATTGGCGAGTAAAACCCGTTTGGTTCGGGTACCCACACCATTTGGGGCAGGTGTGGGTACGAGTGAGACGGGTAGCGAGTACTATTTGGGTGAACCCGCTCTATTCCCGCCATGGGTATGGGGCGGGTACGGGTGTGGTATTGTATCCGCCCCACCCGCGCCATACCCGACCCGCCTCATCTTATATCCACCATATTTGTTCCATTTTGTATCTAATTAAATTTGAAATTAAAAATAATGCGTGCTTAAATTCAATATCCTAAATTAGTTATCAATGTTATAACAAAAAATTATTAAAATTTTTAAAAATAATATTAAAAAATTGATACATATGGGTACGGGTAATAATTTGGTACCCATATTAGAGCAGGTACAAGGCAGGCAACAAATACCTGCAGGTAGTGGGACGAGTATGAATAAGGGTTCGTATCCGTCGGGGTGGGTATGGATATCCACTTTATATCTGTAACAAGTAATGGGGTGGATATGGGTATGGATTCGGATGGCGAGTACGGTTATAGAGGAGGCATCCCCTGTATTTCCCTCCCAGCCTCATTGTTATCCCTAGACATACGTGTAGCTTCGTGATATCCTATAATATTTAAAAAAAAAAATTAATCTCACAATGGTAGTGCACATTAAGTTAATCCTAGGGTTGGAGTGCCAATTGTTCCTATTGCACAAAATATCAACGACTTCAGGGCAATGATGAACCAAACACTTTATCCCATCATTTATAAAGAACACTTTACTTCGATATGTTAAGTTGGCTATTAAATTAATTTTTTGCAACCATTTATCCCCCAAAATGATGAGGTAAAGTATTTGATTTTATCTTTAGATCATTTCAACATAGTGGGAAATACTTGGGATGGCAGTTGGCCAACCCCCAAACACGGGTTAGATTCCGACATCCCTTGTCCCAGGCTTACCAATAATACAACAACAACAACAAACTCAATGGCTCAACAGGCTCCCGCCAAAGCAAGGTCCGAATTATCCTAAAAGGAGGTTGTTTTCGAGCGACCCTAACCCTAAGGAGCAAAATAAAACAATAATAATAATAATAATCTAATATTATTGTAAATATTGGATATTTTTCGGGTACAATTTTATAGTTAAATTTGGATATTATTTAATACCCTAGAATATTAGAAATTATGTAAAAGATCTTTATATATATATATATATATATACACACATATAATAGGGTGAATATCAAATGAGAGCATTTGACTATGGTGAGATATGAGAGCTTAAATCTCAGCCATTGAATTCAAAATGAAGGGCCGAGATTGCACATATAAAAATACCCTAAAAACTCTTTCTCTTTCTCCTCCTTTTCATATGTGCAATATCAGCCCTTTATTTTGAATTCAATGGCTGAGATTTAAGCTTTTATATCTCAGCATAGTCAAATACTCTCATTTGATATTTACCCACATATAATATATGTATATATATACCATTTTCTTCGCGGTTAAGAAAATCCTACCGCTATATATATACAGTGTACACAGCAAAAGCAAATGAGAAAAATGAAAGTGAATTGAGAATTGAGCAGAGAGGAATTGAATTTCAGAGGGGTTTAAGGGAAAGAATTTAATAATATAATATTGAGATAATTATTTTTTGGTTGTCTAGTCTCTGTACAAAATACTTATTTTCTTTCTTCAAGCTTATTTGAGTTTGTATTTATTCCATTCATTTTGAGTATAATTTAACCCTAGTTTTACAACATGTTATCAGCACGAGTCTCTAGCCAACTGAGGATTGTTATACACTCGAGGTAAGTTTTTCTTTCTTAATCTTTGTGATTTATAATAGCAATTTTACCAATGTTGAATTTATTGCTCTTGATATATCTAGCAAAAATTATTTGCCGTGGACCCTTGACATTGAGATCCACCTTGATACTATGAATATTAGATAATTAAAAAGGGTAATAGCGCATCCCTACAGGATCGTGCAAAAGCAATGATATTTTTCTGACATCATATCCCTGAAGGACTGAAAATTGAGTATATTACTGTAAAGGACCAATATGTCCTTTGATTGAATTTAAAAGGGAAGGTTTGATCATCAAATATCTACGATCCCCCACTACGATCCCCCTAAAGCTTGCTATGATTGGATTCACTTGTGGTTCTAGGATTTTAAAATTGTAAGCGAGTATAACTCTGCAGTGTTTAATATTACCTCCCGATTGTAATTATGCAGTAAAAATATTACTGAGGAGAATATGTTAGAGAAAATGTTCTCTACTTTTCATGCCTCGAATATGCTCCTACAGTAGCAATATCGAGAACTAGAATACTCAGAGTTAATATCTGTCTCCTCGTTGCTAAACAAAGTAATGAATTATTGATGAAAAATAATCAGACACGACCAACTAGATCGGAACCATTCCTTGAAGAGAATGCTTGGATATACGACCATCATGGACGTGGTTGAGGTTGTAAAGGTGGTCGTAGTCATGGACGTGGCCAGGGTCTTGGATGAGGTTATAGTCGTGGTCATAATAACTAACACTATAGTACCCTGAATGAACCAAAATTTAAGGAGTCCACTAATGACAAGGAGATGAACAAAAGAGAAAAACTTTAGTTTTTCATATTTTCTACTTTGCATATTCATGGCTGGTTAAACTGCTTACTTTTTATTACTCGTTCATTAATATGGTCGCGCACCTACTTATTATTAGTCATTCATATGGTCGGCTACGTCACTTAACTATTATCAGTTATTATTAGTTCATATGGTCAGCAATGTCGCCCACTTATTTTCAGTTATTCATATGGCTTGCTCAGCCAATCTATTTGATATTTTATCAAAGGCTCCCGAAGAACACATATTATGTTTCCTGAAAAAATAATATTTTTCATAAATATGGCTATCTATAATTTCGAGATACCTGTTAGGATAGTTAACCGGAGGCTAATAGACCCACGAGGATTTTAATTTATGACATGACTATTTGAGTCATCCTGGTATAAAGATGATTAAGAGAATCATTGGTAATTCTCACATCCATTGAAGAACCAGAAGATTCTTATATCGGGTAAAACATCGTGTGCTACTTGTATTCAAGGCAAAGTGATTACTATGTCATACTCAATTGAAATTGAGTTTGAGTCCCATATATTTGAATGAATACTAAATGGGATATATGTGGGCCAATTATTTTCATCATGTGGACCTATTTGGTATGTTTTGCCGAGTTCCCTGTTTTGTTGCGCGGTTTTGCCGCTAATTATAAAAAAAAAAAAAAAATACAGAGACCTCTACCCATTGGTCCCATGAGTATGATACAGTTGTGATGTGGTATTTGTGAAACTCCTTACGTAATTGATCCGATTATTCAAGTCGTGGATTATATTATATGAAAATGTAGGAGAATTTAATGATTATTGCACGGGATGAATTGCCACACAACCCACGTACAGACATATAATGGTCTTGTAAGATTTTCTAATTAAATACCTATAGCGAATGGCTAGACCATTACTATTGCCTATTTTTATATGGGTATATGCTATGATATATGTTGTAGCACTAATTATGGATCTCCCTAGTATAACTTGTCTATGACAAGATCCAGATATATATCCCATCTATGAATTTTGGTTGTATAACGTATGTCTCAATTATTCCATCTCAATGAGGAAAGATGGGTCTAGATGAGGGGACTTTGAATTTATCTGGAGATATTAAATGGAAACATTTTATAGTATAATTTGCTGACTGTAAATTTGACAGGGATTCCAGAATTAGGGGAAGAAAATCAAAAGTTGGAAAATGAAAATTTATGTGGAATGCATCATTGGACTAGAAGTTCAAAGAATTGTTCACTTATAAATTATTACAAGCCAATTCACATATATATTCACTAATGGAAAGATGGTGACCAAAATAATACGTCCCCACTATAGATGCTCCTACTCGAATTAATATCCCTATCGAGCGATATTCTAATATATTGAAAAATGTATCCATTGCACGCCAGAAGCATGGTAGATATATATATTTCAAGATTTGAATCTAAAAAAGAAAATGGAGCAATAGCAAAGATTTGTCCCTCTATTATGAAATTCTTGAGGAGAAAAACTCTGCAGAGATAATAATATGTATAAGTGAAATTCCTCAAGATTATCAGGTACATGAGACTATTGAAATAGTCAAACTTTTGAAATTATGATGATCAAGAGATCTCTATGAAATATGGGATAAGATAGAACCAAAATAAAAATTGATCAAATATTTGTATATACAGTAGCTACTGATTTGATCGAATAAATTGAAGATCTTGAATTAGAGTTTGTTCAAGAATGCCAACAAAGAAATAATTGGCTAAAATAGAAAGACACAATTCAGGCTAAATTAGCCATGCATAATTTTTGGACTTCAAGTCCAAATGCCTAAAAAATAAAGCCTATATGCTACATGTAAATGTTGGTGCAGAAAATGATGAGGTGATGAAAATCACAATTTGTAGCCTAAGGTTTATTATAGAGATCAGAAAGAGATAGGACATACATATGTAAAAATTTGGTGCAATTAATCTGGCCGTCTCTGTATGCATTTTATGGATATAATAACAACTTATTTGTACGATGATATTTTTATAAAAGTCCTTGAAGGACCAAAGGTGCCAGAAGCATATAATTCAAAACCGCGGTACATATCTACTAAAGGAGAAATATGTTAATATAATTATGACTCTTGAAGAGTTTAAATAAGTTGTTATACACCTAAACTGAGAACTCGAGATTGAGGATCTATGAAAAGGAAATATTTTATCTCGACCTGTAGATCGAGCATTAATATAATAGAATATTACTTTATTGGTCAACTTTTACGAGTACGGCACTTAAGTGTTTAATTATGTTGTTTAGTGCCTCAATTTTGTTTGATTTCTTGATAAAAATAAAGGCTCTTTCAGTCCTCAATGAGGCAACAGCTTATCTGAAAGTCCTCGAAAGGCTACAAATGCCAGAAACATATAGCTCAAAACCTCGAGAGCTGTGTTCAATCAAATTACAAAGATCATTGTATGGATTGAAACAATCATTGCAAATGTGGTACATCCGTCTTAGTACATACCTTCTAGAAGAAGGATATGTGAACAATCCCGTTAGCCCATGTGTTTTTATTAAGAAATCAAGTTTTGGATTTGCTATCATTGCAGTAGATGTTAATGACTTAAGCATCATAGGAACTTTGGAAGTGATTAAACAAGCTATCGCACATCTAAATAAGGAGTTTGAAATGAAAGATCTTAGAAAGACAAAATATTGTCTTGGCTTGCAAATAGAGCGCTTAACTGATGGAATTTTAATCCATCAAACTGCTTATATAGGGAAAGTGCTTAAACATTTTTACATGGATAACGCACATCCGTTGAGCACCTTTATGGTCGTCTGATCACTTGATGTGATTAAGGACCCTTTTCGACCTCGAGGGGATGACGAAGAAATTTTTTGCCCTGAAGTGTCATATCTAAGTGCAATAGGTGCACTAATATATCTTACTAACTATACGAGGCCAGATATAGCCTTTTCGATTAATTTATAGTAAGGTATAGCTCAACTTAAACATATCTTTCGATATCTCCGTGGTACATCTGATATGAGATTATTCTATAAAAGACAACCAAGTCCGATATTGGTTGGATATGCAGATGCTGGATATTTTCCTGATCCACATAGAAGCCATTCACAGGTAGGATATTTATTTACCTATGGTGACACTGCTATATTTTGATAATCTACCAAACAAACAACAACAACAACTTTTTCAAATCGTGCCAAAATACTTGCACTTCATGAAGCAAGTAGGGAATGTTTATGGTTGAGATCCCTTATTCAACACGTTCAAGAAGAATGCAGTCTTCCAACGATCAGGGGGAGTCCGGCATTACTGTATGAAGATAATGCTGCACGTATTGCTCTGATTAAAGGTGGATACATTAAATGCAACATAACTAAACATATCTCACCAAAGTTCTTCTTTACACACAAGCTTCAGGAGATTGGTGAAATAGATGTTCATCAAGTTTGCTCAAATGAGAACCTGGCAGACTTGTTCACAAAGACATTGCCAACTTCAACTTTTGAGAAACTAGTTCACAAGATTGGTATGCGTCAGACTCAGAAACGCCCCTTACTAATATGTTTATATGAGGGGCAGTTAAATACGAGCTGTACTCTTTTTTCCTTTGCTATGGTTTTTTCCATTGAGTTTTTTTCCTTAGCAAGGTTTTTAACGAGGCAGGCATATCTAACTTGGACACTATACCCTTTCAAGAGTGTTATGTCCCGTAATATTGTAAAGGAAAATATCCAAAGGGGAGTGTTGTAAATATTGGATATTTTTTGAGTACAATTTTGTAGTTGAGTTTGGATATTATTAAATATCTTAGAATATTAGAAATTATGTAAAAGATCTTTGTATACATAGATATATATATATATATACTCGTTTTCTTTGCAGTTAAGAAAATCTAACCGCTATATATATACAGTGTAAACAACAAAAGCAGATGAGAGAAGTGAAAGTGAATTGAGAATTGAGCAGAGAGAAATTGAATTCGAGAGGGGTTTAAATGAAAGAATTTAATAATATAATATTGAAAGAATTATTTTTCAGTTCCCTAATTTTTATACAAAATACTTGTTTCCTTTCTTCAAGCTTATTTGAGTTTGTATTTTTATTTCCTTTTTTTTTGTTAGTATAATTTGTCCCTAGTTTTATAATAAATGCAATAATAACAAAACTATATAACAATACAGTGAAGTAACAATAAACAACAACAAGGCGGTAGCAATAGCATACATGTAAGCCTAGGGACTTTGTTCATTAGCTACGCAGTGCTACTCTATCCTAAACTGCTTTGTCAGCTGTACGTATTTTTGCGTTCCACTTAGCTCTATTTAAGGAAATCTTCTTATTTAGGCTTTACCAATATAAATAAAGAAGTGTTATTTATATTTTAGTACCTTGAAGTTTTTTTGAAAATAATAAAAAGGAACCTAACATTTTTAAATTATTAAAAAGCCCTATAAGTTTTTGTTGTATCAATAAAAATGTTCTTAAATTTTATTGTATTAATAAAAAGGTCCCTCTTCAGTATGAAAAAAATAATTTTTAATCAATAGAACTAATATGACAATTGGCTGTTAGAGATGCTAGAGTAAATTGACAAAAACACTATTTAATAAATATATTTTTAAATAAATTAAGCAAAAATATATAATTTCTAAACAATTAATATAATATCACAAATTTTATATTTTTAAAGTAATAATAAAGGTATTGAAAACTCTTTCATTAATTTAATGTAGCATTATTAAAATCAATTGCCACATAACTCGGTCAAAATAAAATAACGTTGTCGTGTTTGTGAGGAGCCTAACCTAAACAAGCCTAGACCAACGGTATAAATAACTGATTGGAAATGATGCAGGGTGTTCCGTCACTGCCGACCCGAATCTTGGGCCAAAGCCAAACACTGAAGAGAGGGAGAGAGACAGAGAGAATGGGAGTGTGGGCAGGGATAGGTGTTCTAGTGCCATTCCCATTCTACTACTGGCTATGGACTCAACCTCAGTCCTGGGTTCATCTCTGCGGCAAAGGTCGCGACCCTTCCAAGGTGATGGCCCATGTGTCTCACCTCTTGAAGCTAGTTCAGTTCTTCTCTCTCTTCTCTGTCTCCTCTTTCTCTTGGCCCCCTCCTCTTTTCTTTTGGCCCCTTTTCATTCTTGGCCAGTTCCTTAACTTCAGGTTCCAATCTAATTCGCTCTCTTCTCTCATTTTTGATTGTTTGAATCTAAAATTCGAATTTTGGCACATGGGTTGTTTTTCTTTGTGGTTTTGCTAACTGGGTCGGTGTTGTTTTGGTGGACGAATTGGAATGTAGTGTTAAACACCTCAAATGTGAGTCTAGTAAGAATCTTACTAGTAGACTTCTAAGAAGAGATAAATATGTAATGTCAATTGGTTTTGGAAGTTCACATGGCTTATGTATAGACCTCATATATTCCAACTCCATGAGTCGGGTCTAAGGAAGGTGAAATTTAACAGGGTCTACGGCATTGTGTTTATTTGAATGCTTTGTATGAATCCTTTGAAATTACAGCTTGTGTTTATATATAGACCTCCAGCCATTTTCACTTTATAACTTTCTGAATCATACACTGGGAATTTGGTGCTTGAAATATGTGGTATTGTCAGGGAAATAAACCTAAAAGAACATCAAAAAAATTTGACAAAAAAGAAACAACACATCAGATTTACATGGTTTGACTAATTATTTCTATATTTACGGAGTCATAGAGATTTCACTATTTTTAGGAAGTTCTGCATGGACTTTTCTTTTCTATTCTCTTAATCTTCTTAAACCCCAAGTAGGGTTTTTAAGGCGACATTAGAAAATCCTAATTACCTAAGAAAAAAAGACCCTACTATAGAAATTAGGTTCCAAATAGAAAACCCAACAATTATATAGACAACGAAGATATTATTTTGGTGAAAAAATTGGAGTCACCTTTGTTGTCTGCAGTATTGTGTAATTACTGAATGTTATTTCTGCGTTCTATGAAAATGTAGATTTTGTATGACATGGATAGATTGTTAGCTTTGCTTTGCCGATACATAGTGTATTGGTTTAAATGTTCTACTGTCTATATTTAGTGAATAGCTTCAAGTCAGTTGGATTACTGGGATTTTGCGGTTCAGTTCGCTGCTTTATTGGGTATTCCTTTCTGGTTCAGAGGCAGTAGTCTTGAATGTGCTAACAACTTAATAAACATTAATAGTGAAGTAGAACGTCATGTCGGAGGTTGTATTAGTATTGCACAGTTGATGATGCACTGACTACTTGCCTGCCTGCCTGCCTGCCTATCCTTTGATTTCTACTTAATGTGACTTGCTTTGTGTCTGTTGTGTTTGTGTTTGCTTTGTGTCTGTTGTCTTGCTCGTCGTGTGTTTTGCCCTACTCATACTTTGTTGCTCTCCTGCTGCCAGGTCACATGCTCTATGCTGCAGACCAGCCTCTCAGGTTAGGGGTCCTTTAAACAGCCTCTCTTCAGGGTAGCCCCCTGAAGGGGAAAGACTGCGTACATCTACCCCCCATAGCCTGTTTTTGCCGGAGCCCTTGCAGGCACTGGGTTTGTTGTTGTTGTTGTTGATACACTGAGGTGATGGCCATCTCGACCTAAATGAAGAAATGACTCTAGATAGAGTGGAGTGGAGGGCTAGCATATATGTAGTTGATATAGCGGTTTAGGATAGAGGAGCACAACTAAGATAGTTCTAGCACCCTTAGGCTTATAGGTATGCCTGTTTGATTATATTTGCTATTGCTGTGTGTTGGTTGCTTATTGTTATGTCGCTCTGTTACTGTATTGTCTATCGTTGCTTTATGCTTTATGCTTTCTATGAGCCGTTATTTTTAGTCTTTTTTATGCTTTTATGCTTTTCAGGTTAGGGGTCTTAGAACACAGCCTCCCTTTAGGGATAGGTAAGGCTGCATAGATCCCCTGCCCTTCCCGACCCTACATATGCAGGAGACCTTGAGGCACTGGATTAGTTGTTGTAGTGGTCGATGCACTGGTGAGTTTTGGGTGGGATAAGGTGGTCTTTTATGCTTTTTGTTGACAAGATGTTTTGGGGGCTTTACTGATTTAACTTTGGTTGATTTGTAGAGATGCTAGAGGTCTTTTTGTGTTAACTTATGTTTGTGTTTGCTTTTTATTTTTTAAGATATCTTGTCCTTAACATTTAATATATCCTTTCCCTTTTAATACAATTTTTTTTCCCTTACAAAAATGGGTGGCTGTGCTGCTTGTTGTCATCATATTCTTAGCCTGTTAGAGGCCTTTGTTGGTGTGATGCTATTGAGAGTATCGTAATGCAAGGAGCCTAGAGGGTGGAGAAAGCCTTGGAGATGAGTAAGTTAATGCCATTTTAGAGTAGGTGGATAAATGAATCGAAAAAAGACAACAAGTGTGAAAACTAGGAAAATCAACGGGCAAGCATCACAAAAGAGATGGTCTTTTATGGATTTCCTTGCGACATATGACAACATAATTGATTGTCATTGTAAGGAGTCATGTACCTTATGTTGTATTCTTGTGTTATGATTTGGGACCTTTATCGGTTTTCTAATAATATAATGACTTGTTTGGTCAAACTTTTTTTTAGGAAAAAAAAAAATCTATTTTTAGAATATAAGGGTGTTTCACCTCAAAAGAAAATTATTATTATTATTTTCTGTTTTTAAGTAGAAGTAGGAAAGTGGTGCTTCTCTTTTCAAACAGAAGTAAAACCTAAAAATTTTTAGACAAACACCTATCTATTGCAAAATGTGCTTTTAAAAAAATAGCTTTTCACAATTTGGCCAAATAAGTGCTTAGGTTACACCTAGACTTGGTTGACCTGATGAGGACGATGTCCCAAAAGGATAGAAAAATCCTTTTCCCTTGTGACTTTCCAAGAAATGAAGAAGGGGAGAATCAGCTGAAAATGAATCTCTAATCAAGCTTTAAAATGCCTATATTTAGTTAAAAGTGAAAGGAACTAGGTTCTGTTGGTCAGATTTAAATTTCCTACATGCCATTTAGAACGCGGGGGTGGGGGGGGGGGGGGGGGGGGGGGGGGGGGGAGGGAGGAGCGGGTTTCCAGTAAGATAATTAGCCTACAAATCATTTAATAAGTATCTTCTTAATAAATTTATCATATAATTGTTTGAATTTTGTTTCCGTCAAGTTTCATAAGCATTGGAAATGTGAATATGATTTTGAAATGCCGAATCGGGTTTATAAGCGTGAAAATTAGTGGTTTAGGAGTTCCCTAGAACTATGGTTTGGTCAAAGCAGTACAAGTAGATTACTCAAGTACTTGATAAGATCATATGTTCACTTTTTTCGAACTACATTGATCAAGAGAAGCTCAGAAACTTAAGGATATTTCATCAGTCTCAGAAGACATTGACACTCAAAGGTCATTTGAGCAAGAACATGTACGCGCTTACTAAAGATAAGGAAACTCTAGTATTGGGTCTCATACATTTTTGCCCGAATTAAAGGACATACAAATATCTCTGCTCTCTGTTGACATCTTTATTTATATTTTTCCCATGAAGTTTCTTACTGTGTTTAAATTCCCTTACCCCATTCTCACTTACCTACCAAAAAAGGAATAGAATTACTATGTGCTTGAACTTAAAAGGAGAACAATTGGATATTCCCTCTTCTCTGAAACTAGTCTTTATATCCCATAGAAAATAACTGACTTGCATGATGCTATTAAAAGGTATAGCCAAATCACATCGATTCAAGATAAAGTTATAGAACTAGTCTGTCACTTGGGTTTGAGTATTCGATTAGAGCATTTGAAGGAATTGTGGGTGTTGTATGAACATTTATTGCTTGACAATGGGATACATTGACATTGTTTATCAAGATGTTAGACTCGATAATTTTCCTAGGTGTTTTCTTGCTTTTGGTCTAATTTTAAGTAACTATAGTACTAGCATCTAAATATCCTTACCCTAAACGTGTACTTATGGGTGGATTGGAAAATCAAGGTAACCCTGCACTGAAGTTACAAGTTACCATATCTTGCTCCAAGGTAATCGTAATTTGGCTGCATGTGATGTAGCTATATTCAGATACACATTTAAAAGTTATGACATGAGGGCATCAACTACTACTGTACAGCGATGCATGTAGTTTGTGGTATGGTGAGGGAACATGAGGACAATGTAAAGGAAATGAACCAATAGAACAACGAAAGATTCAACAAGAAAGAGAAATAATACACAAGATTTATATGATTCAGCCAATTTTGACTACATTTACATAGCTGCAGGGGTTTTCACTATTGTTGGGAAGTGTATGGAGAACTTTTCTTCTTACTCACAAATTTCTCTCGAACACTAAGCAGGATTTTATTGTTATACGAGGGAAACCTTAGCTGTTTCAAAATAAATCCTTAGATGGCCCTAGACTTGAAATAAGTTCCCAAATGCAGCCCAACAGACAAAGCCTATCAGCCCAATCATTCCCATCACAATAAATAAAATTAGGCTTCGCACAAGAAGCGCAACAAACTAGGAGTAAAACACTACTAAGGTTGAGGTTTTAGTGCAATTGGTTCTAGGTTCAAATCTTTAAACCCGTGTTACTTACCCAGAATAAGGAGCTCTATTTTTCTTATTTTGGGGTATATGATTCTTTTTACAACGATTGAGGAAAATCGTTTTTGGCTATCCAGTTATGTCAAATCTTTAAAATTCCTTTGCTCGATTTCCCTATACCAATTGAGAATAAATTAATTTTTTTCTTGAGCTTTCTCCTTAAGTCATTGTTTGTATTCATTCAAGTAAGTGATTAATATAAATGAGGTAAATAACAATTTTATGAACCAAACATTGCCTTAAAGTGCGGTTTATCCTAGGATAAGCCAAATTTACTCAAAATTGTGTTGTTGCGATTCTTTGTCTCTCTGTTATACATAATATCAGATCTCGCTTTGCAGTCACAAATGTAACTAGTCGTGAGATTGCATTGAGTTTATTAGGGAATATAAATTGGTTTTAATCCTTGTGTTTGCAATATTTGGAATGAAAAGCCAATCAATCATCAATGTTAATACCTTTGAGTAGTATTTAGCATTTGAACCCTTTTTCCTGGTTACGTAAGTGGGATTGGGGAATTTAGTGCTCAATCTTGGATTATAGATGAGATTAGCAATTGATTACAATACATAAGTAGATGGGATTACAAGTGCAATTGCTTTAGCTATTCATTTCATCTCATCCTATAATAATCGTGTTGGATAATAATACTACACGTTGGTATGGCACTTTAGACCAAAAAAACATAAGAGGATCATAGGAAAAGAAAATTGAGTCTAACATTTAGGCTTCGTTTGTTAGTGGAAAAGATTAGATTATGGGCAGTTGTTTTCCTCAGTCTTCTTTAGCATGCATTGTTAGCTGAAAATGATTTTGCGAAGGAAAATATTTTCCTTCTAATGGGTGGAAATGACTATCCCCATAAATTGGCGGAAGTCATCATTCCAAGCAGCTCGAAAATCTTGGGGAGTTAATTTTATTATTCTATTACTTCCTTATTTATTATATCACTATTTTTGTTGTCCTATAACAAAGCATAAGATGATTGGTGGTATATGTTTTCTTTTATACCAAACAAAGGAACATCATAAGGTGAAAGTATATTTTTCTTTAAAACAAACAACATAAAACATCATGTGGATTTTAATTATCCTTGGAAAATCTTTTCTAAAGGAAAGTATTTTTCCAAGGGATGAGGATTTCCTCTTTACTAAATGGAGTCTTAAATACATGCCCAACTCATATGGTAACATTGATTACGAGAAGGTACCATCCTTAGTCAAGCGCACGAAAATTGGTTCAAATTCCTTTTTTTTTTTTTTCCTCTTACATTGGTGAGGAGTACAACTTGTCCTAGAAAGGGAAACTAACACTTTGGGGGAAGGGGGGTTATGAAGCTTTGAACCCAAGACCTCTCACTTGGGGGATTGAGAGTTAAACCACTACACCAACACCATTAGCTCAAAGACTAGTTTAGATTCCGTTACTTGACAACCTTTATTTGATTCCACATTATCTTGTTACTTCACACTAATGAGCTATTCTACTGCAGGGTATATCAGCTGTTGGGTGAAGTAGGCACATATTACGGAGTCCGATTCGGGAAGAACATACCATGGGTGACAGAATTCCCATTTGGGTATGTTAGAGATCCACAATACATAGGGAGCATGATGAGTCTGGTTGCTTGTATTGCTTGGGTGCCCTTCCAATACATAATTTTGTGGTGTTTGGGTTATGTCTTCATGATGCGTTTAGAATCCAAGGAGGATCCTTCAACTCGTGCCAAAGCCTGTGACATGAGCTCACCTTTTTGATTGTCATGCACATTGCTGGATTCAACCTCCATTGTCTTTTGGTTGTATTTGATTCATCTGTTTTTGACTTACCTGTATTAATGAGATTTAAAGACTTTGAGATCTAAACTTTCTTATAGTGTAGTCTATGGTTATATAGTGTAGAATAACCCTTGTTATGAAACACAGGATTTAGTTACTTATTTGAGGGGACAAAAAAAAAAAAAAAAAAAACCTTACCTATTACAAGGTCGTGGTGATGGGTTGGATCATCATGATGCAAGCCAAACTCAGGTAGAAAAACCTACTTGACTTGAAAGTTGACCTAAAAAATGCCGTAACCCCAACTAAACTCAATAGAGAATTTGACGTAAATAATTGTACTTGAAGTTGAAATTATCTGATCTAAAACTAATCTGTCCGCCCAATCCATATTCGAAGATGATTTGTCACTCAAGTTGACCTAACATTAAATTGAATTAATCTGATCTAAAATAACTTGAATTCAAGCCTAGCTTGACTTGCAACTTGAATTAACCCAAAGTCTTAAAATACAAGGATAATTGATATTTTTAGGAGTACAATTGAATTTTATAAGATGTTGAAAATAGTTCTCATATTTTTCTTTGTATTTTTTTTTAGTAGACTTTAGTACTTCGTATTTGTACGCATTTATATTGTACTTAGCATATTCTTTTATTCCTTTTCTAGAATGATCTATGTAATTAGTGGGTAGGTAGCTGTTACTCCATCTCTTGCTCTCCCCTCCCAACTGGTAATAACTAGGATTGAAGCCTAGATATTTCTTGTTATTTACTTCATGTAACTCATAGCTTGGGAAGGTGATAGGTTGTTCTATATAATAGTATAAATAGGGGTAGTTTTGTTCTCTTTTAATCATCAAAAATAAAGTAGTATACATTTCATCCTTCCATTTACTTTGTGTTTTTAGTTCTTGTTTTTTTTTCTACATGGTATCAGAGCAAAGTACGATCTTGCGTTAAGTATTTTGCTTTTCTTCCTTGTTGGTCACGGCTTAAGCACCTTGGGTGCTATTGTGAGTTACACTTCTTCCCTCTTGCTTTTTGTGCCTGTTTTGTGTTTTGATTTATTAAAATATGGCGGATGTTAACAATAACGAGTCTACTCAAGCTGATATTAACCAAACTATCATGCCGGCTCTCCCGACAGGGGGAGTTATTGATGTTAACTCACCCTTTTACCTACATCCCTCGGATAATCCGGGTTTAATATTTGTTCAAAACACTTTAACAGGACCCAATTACCCTTCATGGAGAAGGGCAATTCTTAAGGTTTTCAAAGCAAAAAGGAAGATTGGTTTTCTTGACGGCAGTATTGTCAAACCGGATGAAGATTCACCGGATTTTGAGACTTGGAGTGTGTGTGACTCCATGGTTGCAACTTGGCTCTCAAATTCTGTGTCAAAAGAGATAAACGAGAGTATCACTTATTTAGAAACTGCGCATGATATTTGGCTAGATTTGCATGAGAGATTTTCACAAGGCAACGTCCCTCGTGTTTATGAATTAAAACGTGAGATTTTGCACTTGAAGCAAGCAAATTTACCCATTTCAACCTATTTTACTAAGTTGAGGTCATTATGGGATGAACTCTATACACTAGTTGAGATCCCACCATGTACTTGTGGTCATGCAAATGTTTTTTTGCAAATTCGTGATATGGAGAAATTGTTGGACCTTTTGATGGGTCTTGATTCATCTTTCTCAACTATTCGTTCACAATTGATGAACACGAAGCCTTTAACATCTGTTGGTAGTGCATATTCTGTGTTATGCCAGGAGGAGAAACAGCAAAGCGTAGCAGCGGGTTCGGTGGTGATACCGGACGCCGCTGTTTTGACAGCCAAGACCACCGAGGGTGGCACGGCTCTTGTGACGGGAAACCATCGTACTAATCGTTTTACATGTGCTCATTGCAAGAAACAGGGACATTCCAAGGAGCGGTGTTTTGAGCTAATTGGGTACCCACTCGGTTGGAAGAACAAGGGGCAGGGTAACGGATCCCGAGGGCCGGTCGCCGCACCGGCAGTAGCTGTGACCGACCCACTTGGTGGAGAAGACAGCCCCATCTCGGGACTGTCAGCACAACAATACCGGCAATTGGTGTCTCTTCTTGGCCCTACTACGTCCTCTCCTTGTGTTAACTTGACAGGTTAAGTCTTGTCATTTCATGATTGGATAATAGATACAGGTGCTACAGATCATATGGTGTCTTCTCTTTCCGTTATGTTTGACGTCAAAATAAACAATTTGATTGGCCCAGTTAAGTTGCCTAATGGGACCTCGTTAGCAGTAACTCATATTGGAAAATTCAAAATTTCGGAAAATATCACTCTCCATGATGTGCTCTACGTACCTGGTTTTCGTTATAATTTGTTGTCAGTGAGCAAATTAACTCAAATGGGAAAATGCACATTAACGTTTCATCACAATCTTTGTTATATACAGGACCTTCACTCGAGGAGGCTGATTGGAGAGGGTAAGCAGCGAGATGGGCTATACTTGTTGCAAGCACAAACCGTGGGTGGATCGGTTTTCTCGGCTCAATTGAATAAGGATGCCGTCTTGTGGCATCGACGTCTTGGTCATGTTTCGTTTCAGAAGTTGTGTGTTTTTCCCAATTTGAATGTTAAGAAAACTGATGTCATTTGTGATGTTTATCATCGTGCTAAGCAAGCACGCTTGCCTTTCCCTTTGTCTGTTACCAAAACTCGTGGTTGTTTTGACTTAATTCATTGTGATATTTGGGGTCCTTATCGAGTTTTGTCTTTAACTGGTGCTCAGTATTTTCTCACTGTTGTCGATGACTTTACTCGGTGCACTTAGGTTTTTCTAATGAGGGAAAAATCCCAAGCACATCAGATACTCATGGATTTCTGTCGTATGGTCAAAACACAATTTGGGTTTCAGGTCAAACAAATAAGGAGCGATAACGGGCAAGAATTCAAGTATGGGCCGCTATTGGAGTTTTATACGAGTCATGGGATCCAATTTCAAACCTCTTTGGTTGGGACGCCGCAACAAAATGGTGTAGTTGAGCGGAAGCACAAACACCTTTTGGAGGTGGGTAGAGCACTCCGATTTCAGGCAGGATTACCTAAAAAGTTTTGGGGTGAGTGTATCTTAACCGCGGCTTATTTGATAAATTTGACTCCCTCTTCAGTTCTTCGTAATAAAAGTCCATTTGAAATACTTTTTGGGAAATTGCCCGTATACAATCATTTACGCGTGTTTGGGAGCTTATGTTATTATCGCACGAAGGATAGGAGTAATGATAAATTTGATGATCGGGCGGCATCGGGAATTTTTGTTGGTTATCCACATGGGCAAAAGGGTTATAAAATTTACAATAGGGAGGAAATTAAAATTGTTATTTCAAGAGATGTTCATTTTTACGAAAAGATATTTCCTTTCCTTGAAACCAGTGATGCTAGTAGTGAACACATACAACGAAACCCGGGACTACTTGATTAAAATGAAGGGCCGGTGCCTCAAACACCGAACCCCACTGTTCAGCAGGTGCCAGCCAGCACCGAACCAGCAGCCACTGGTGCAGACAGCCCACCCGAACCAGCAGTGACTGGTTCAGTCAGCCCTCCAGCAGCCGAGGTCGAATCGGTTGAGATTTCGGATACTTCGAGATCACAGGTTGGTGAAGAGGGTGTTTTGGGTATCAGAAAGAGCACTCGTTTGCGTTCAGCTCCTGCAAAATTGCAAGACTACATTTGTGATATTCCGTCTTCTATAGCCCATACTCCTGCTTCCTCTCCTACAGCTAATTCGGGTATAGTGTATCCTATTACGAATTTCATCACTAATGTGCATTTTTCTAACGCTTATTGCCACATTTTAAATGCCATCACATCTTGTGATGAGCCAAAAACTTTTAAGCAAGCAGTGGAGCACAAACATTGGAGGGATGCAATGGAGAAGGAGATCCGTGCCTTAGAGGAAAATAGGGCATGGACACTAGAAGACTTACTGGTGGGTAAGAAAGCTATTGACTCGAAATGGGTCTATAGAGTAAAGTACAAATCAGACGGGTCGATTGAACGATACAAAGCGAGGTTAGTAGCTAAGGGCTACACGCAGATTGAAGGTATCGATTATCACGACACTTATGCTCCTGTTGCTAAATTAGTTACAGTTCGATGTTTATTAGCAGTTGCCGTTGCTCGAAGTTGGATAATACATCAATTAGATGTAAATAATGCATTTTTACATGGGGATTTAAACGAGGAAGTTTACATGAAGCTTCCACAGGGTTTTGAACAACAGCATAAGGATAAAGTTTGTCGTTTACGAAAATCTTTGTATGGACTTAAACAGGCCTCACGCAATTGGAATAATAAATTCACCTCAACCTTGCTAGGTATCGGCTTCAAACAATCCAAGGCGGATTATTCACTTTTCACATTTCATCGTGGTGAGATTTTTACCGGGGTTTTGATTTATGTTGATGATGTTATAACCACTGGTAATAATCAAGATCACATCACTAAAGTGAAGGACATTTTGAATGATACTTTTGGAATAAAAGACCTAGGACCGATAAAATATTTTTTAGGGATCGAGGTTGCTCGGTCTCCAAAAGGGATGGTCTTGAATCAACGAAAGTATATATTGGACATTTTAAGCGAGGCCGGTTTATTGGGGGCCAAACCGGCTTCTACTCCCATAATTCAGAATCATGGTTTAGTAGATCAGGTTGGGGATAAGATCCAGGATGAAGGTCAGTATAGAAGGCTAGTAGGGCGTCTACTTTATTTGACAATAACTAGACCGGACATTAGCTATGCCGTTCGTATTTTAAGTCAGTTCATGCATGATCCTAGAATTCCCCATCTTGAGGCTGTTATGCGGGTTTTGCGATATTTAAAGGGGACATCGGGACAAGGGCTTTTCTTACCTTTAGACAGTGATTTTCGTTTAAGCGCATATTGTGATGCAGATTGGGCTGGATGCCTGACTATAAGACGTTCCACGACAGGTTTTATCACCTTTTTTGGTGGGGCGCCAATTTCTTGGCGTTCCAAGAAGCAAAGTGTGGTCTCACGTTCTTCAGCTGAAGCAGAATATCGGTCCATGGCAACTACGACTAGTGAGCTCGTGTGGTTGCGATATTTATTAACGGACCTCTTGGTTCCTATTGACTATGCTTCTGTTTTATTTTGTGATAATCAGGCAGCTCTTCACATTGCCTCTAATCCGGTTTTTCATGAGCGTACAAAGCACATTGAGATAGACTGTCATTTTGTTCGGGACAAGCTTTTGTCCAAGGAGATTGTGACCTCTTTTGTTTGCTTGTCAGGACAAGTGGCAGATATTTTTACTAAAGGGCTCGGTTCAACAGAGTTTACAGCACTTCTTCGCAAGTTGGGCATCGTAAATTTACATGCTCCAACTTGAGGGGGAGTGTTGAAAATAGTTCTCATATTTTTTTTTTGTATTTTTTTTTAGTAGACTTTAGTACTTCGTATTTGTACGCATTTATATTGTACTTAGCATATTCTTTTATTCCTTTTCTAAAATGATCTATGTAATTAGTGGGTAGGTAGCTTTTACTCCATCTCTTGCTCTCCCCTCCCAACCGGTAATAACTAGGATTGAAGCCTAGATATTTCTTGTTATTTACTTCATGTAACTCATAGCTTGGAAATGTGATAGGTTGTTCTATGTAATAGTATAAATAGGGATAGTTTTATTCTCTTTTAATCATCCAAAAATAAAGTAGTATACATTTCATCCTTTCATTTACTTTATATTTTTAGTTTTTGTTTTTTTTTCTACATAAGAGGTGGTAAAATACTAAAACTATATCGGTAGTATAGTGAATGTATTGGTAAAATCTATTCAATCTGCTCTATAAGTAGAAGTTTTCACGCATGCATTCTTACATTTGTAGAATGTCGTGGATTGTTTAACTTTATAAGGAAAACGAAAAACAAAGTATATTTAATCTTAGGCTCCGTTTGTTTCGGGCGGAAAACATTTGCCTTTGAAAAAGATTTTCTAAGAAAAATTAAATTCCGATTAAGGTTTTTCATTGTTTGTTTCAGCAGAAAATGTGCTCCTGCCTTGTAATTGCTTATTTGTTTTAAAAGTACCTTATCATAAGACAATATAAGGAGCAACACAATATATTATAAGTTATATAGGCTTTCGTTGGTTGTGAATAAATTATTTATTAATGGATAAATGGAGGAGATTTATCACTTAGGAACCTGGGGTTTGATCATTCATCAACTAGATAACACACACATTTCAATATACACAAAGCGGTCCCTTGATGTTCCAAAATTTTATCATTTAGATATCCTATATTAGAGCTTGGTGATTTATCAAAATCTAATCAGTTCTTATCATAAAATATTGATATGGTGCATAATTACAACAATACATATAAATTATATCAATATTTTTAACAAAAATGCAGCATATTACTAAAAGAACTTCACTGAATTTTGACGGAAGATATTTACATATTAGTAAAATAATATGTCATATTAGCATTTTACTATTAAAAATCCTATTATTATGATACAGGACGTATATATTGTTATAATTATGATCCACATTAGCAATTTCTAATAAAAATAAAGCAAACCTAATTGATAAAATTCTTAATCCTGAAGGTACTTGAGTGATAAAGTTCGAAAACCTCAGGGCACTCATTGTATATATTGAAAAGTTATGGTATTTATGCGATAAAGTCTCAAACCTTAAGGTATTTAAGTGATAGATTCTCGAAAATCCATATCAAAAAGAAAAAAGTATTTTCCAAGAAAAGCTATAATCTATAAATAGTTTTCTTGTACTTGGCCCGATATAAACATTGTTTCGTAAGTATATTCAATATATCATAACGTAAGAAAAACCTTTAAAATATAAAATATCTTTTACGAATGAAAATTAAATTGAATCATATAATTTAGTCCAAGATCTTACTTGATCATTATTATTTCTAACAACCTATGATTCCATCTAATTCATCTCAATATGATTCATATTATAACCGATGTATATTCCAAGACTTTTTAAACCTTTTGGAATCGTGACTTCATATTCTGAGCCATATTATGATCCGTGATGGTTTTTGACATGGTGGTGCTGATGCAGCAGGTTCTGGGTATGCACCAGAAACTACTCAGTTCGCTATGTCTTCTGCTCGCTGCCGCATTCTCGACACTTCTTTCCCCGTACGTTCTATGCCCAATTTTCATCCCATGATCACAAGATTCAAAAGGCATTCGCAAAACCAAAACCATATTTTCTTTGTCCCATTTAATCGTTTATGCAGATCCAACTAGTTATACTTGAGCTAGTAAAGACCCTAATTGGTATGCTGCAATGCTTGATGACTATAAGGCTTTGTAATGGTACTTGGGAATTGGTTCCTCCTACTTCTCATAATGTGTTGGGTGGCGAATGGGTGTATAAGAAGAAGTTTCATGCTAATGTTAAAATTGAGGAGGGTATGAAAAGTTATGCCCCCTGTCTCGGGGACAGGTGACATTTGCACACTGGCATTGAGATCCCTTGAAGCATGAGAAAATCCCTTATTCAAGGGTCTTGCAAACCCATGGGGTGGATTGTCAACCCTATGGCTAGGATCCAAGTAAGTAACACTTGGGTTAGCCTCAGTTGGGTTTCCCGCTCTCTTAGGGACAGTGTTGTCAACTTGAGCAATTGGAAACCGTGAGCTCAAGGGAACATCACGAGGGTACCCAATTAGAACTGATGGAGCAGGCTGTCATGACCCAGGATTTGGGATTAAGTACTGATAATGCTATGGTTGTAATAAAATAGTATAAGTCATTAGTATAAGTCAATTAGTGCACGTGTATTCGCTTGTGTGTGTGAGTAGGTTGATATGTTAGTTAAGAGGAGTTAGTAGTGGTCAATGTTGGCGGCTGCATAAGTGAAGTAGGTAGGTAAGCCGGTTATGATCAGTGTCCTAGTACAATGTACTTACTGAGCCATCTTTAGTCCTAGATTAGTATAAGTAGTAGTTGCTCTTCATGTAAACACATATGATGAATGATAATTGATTGATGATTTCTCTCTCTCATCTAAACTCTCTCTAATTTCTCATCTGCTTCCCTTCTCTTCTCATCTAAACTCTCTTCTATCCTATCCTATCCCTAGGTTATGATCAAGATTTATCTTGAATCATAACAATTGATATCAGAGCCTTGATTTGATTCCAAATCAAGTTAATTTGATATCTAGTTTGATGTAATTGCATTAGATCAATCGATAATAGGCTCACGGTTCAAATTTGGATACTGCTACATTTGATATCTGGTTAGAAATCGCATTAGTCTAAGGTTGAGGTTCTGATTGCGCGTGGAAACAGAAATTCTGTTCAGTTTGCAGCTGATCAAGTTCAATCCATTGAATCTTGATTCAGTTGAGTGAATTGAACATCAGCGCAAGTGCTAGTGCAAGGTTTTGAGCTGAAATTCAGATCCTGCAGGAATTCAGATCAAGAGCTTTAATTATCTGGAAATTCAGTTATGGCTTGCTGATATTATCAGATTGATCAAGAATATTGTGCAAAAGGTTCGGATCTGCTCACGCTTGCGGTACTGGTTGTAGTTGCTGATCAGGTTTCATAGATCAAGTTCAGTACGCTAAGGATTTTGCATAGGAATGAGCTGAATTGAAATAAGCTGTTTTGAGATTGAAATTGCTGGTTAATCATTAGATCCAGCTACATTTGAGATCGGTCAAGCTGAAGTGACTTTGAACTGAAATCGGATTGCAAGTGAGCTGATTGTCTAGAATTATGTTGGACAGTAAGCTTGGTTGTAGATTGAATCGTGTTAAGTAAGATTTGTATACTTGAATCCTTGATTCAATTGGAACTAGCATCACATTATATTAGTTCGAAAAGTTGATCAAGAATTCAGTGCAACAAGTTTAGATTCAGCTGCTGAGTTGAGGAGAATTAGCTGATTCAGTTCACGATTTGTTTGTGCAAACTGTGTTGATATCTTGAGGTTGTCAAGCAGCAGAGCAGTTCCAAGACTTGGTGCTATTTCAGCATTGTTCAAAGCTACGCATCAGACCAATTATAATTCACTTTAGTGGTTGAAGTGAGATTATGGCCGGTGTAGTTTTCACTAGAGTTGGAACACATACGGTACAGGAGGACAATGCCACACATGGTAGCCAAGATCTAGGCCATAGGTTGGACAGAGTAACTCAGGTCTTGGAAAATATGAGCTTGCAGATGGGGGCTCTGATTCAACAACAGCAAATGTTGAAGGACAATTCATCTCCTCAAATTTGTGTGCCGAATTCACATCTTAAGCATGATGAGCAAGCTGCAAAGCCATCAAAACTGCCAATTCAGCTGAGAAATATTAAAGATCAGGTCCCATGGCAGTTCAAGGAAACGTTGGGACTTCCAAAAGTGCAAGATTGTCTTCCAAAGCACCGATTCAGGATTACGTTGAGGATTTACAGCCTGATCAGGATAAATTGATGCACATGAACACTACGGCTTAAGAGTTTCAATCCAAAATCCATCACATGAAGTCTGAAAAGTTCAATACTGATAATGCAGCAGCAATTCAGAATGGAACGACATCATTGCAAGTTGATGAATCATTGAGTATTGCAGCTAAGGGAATAATAGTGATAGAAGAGCATAAAACGCAGCAAGAAACTGATCATGAAGCAAAACAAAATTGTGACGCAGAACACTCTTCTTCAAAGGGGAGTGGAGCTGTTATTGTTTGTGTGATAAATTCTCCTATGCAAGAACAACATATTTCACATTTCGAGCCAAAGCAAATGCACAATTCGGCACTGAAATGGAAGGTTGTGCAGCAGCCAAAGTTGCTATCAAAAGAGTTTGTTCTGATAGATCAAGTAGAGAGCATCCAAAAGGGTGTTAAGAGTGACAATCCATGCTACTTTGAGACCCTTTGACCCAGGAGTAGAGGAATTCAAGGTTCCTTGGGGAAGTCAGCATAAAATGCAGCAGAAAATTGAGATCAAAGTGGTAGTTCGCCTTAACCATACGAAG
Organism: Simmondsia chinensis; assembly: GCA_018398585.1. Taxonomy (NCBI): domain Eukaryota; kingdom Viridiplantae; phylum Streptophyta; class Magnoliopsida; order Caryophyllales; family Simmondsiaceae; genus Simmondsia; species Simmondsia chinensis. The sequence continues at coordinate 8,537,007 of JAGTTD010000011.1, forward strand.
TGTAATTCAAGCAAGAAATTAAGAACCTTGCTCAAGCCAATCTTGGTCTACAATGGAAGGCCTCCAAATTTTCTACTTCTCAAGGAAAACCTTGACAAGCATAATGTGCTCAAGGATTAGGAATTGGGGCATCCTAAGATGGTGTTGCGGTCAATTGATAGACTTGGAGCATCATCTTGGATCAAAAGGATGATGAAGAAGGCAAGGAGAATGAAGAATTCTATCAAGAATAATGCAAGTTCAGCTCAAAATCAGGATGAAACTACTACAGTGCAACCAAATTCAGTGAAACATTAGGTTGCTACTGCTGTTAAACAATTTGTTCAGCTGGAAAACTTGCAAGATCATTCCAATGGTAGACTCTATTGAGGTTTTTTGATTCAGGACAAAAGGATTCACTCAATGAAGATGTAAATTCATCAAGAAATCAGATTGTGCTTCCAACAGAACAACTAAAATCAGCAAAGAATTCAGACCTTGAGCTAAGGAATGGTATTGATCATGTTGTGAATAGGGGACATACTCCAAGGGTACATCCTAAGCTGCGACTTCCTGAAGTTGTGCTGCATAAGGAGGGTCAAGCTTCTGTACATTCAGGTTTTTAGTGGAAATAGCAGCTTAAGTTTGGAATTGATGCACAAGTAGCTGGTCTTTGGCGATTATGCAAGCGGTTTGAAGTAGTAATTGAACAATTGGAACTTAAATACCAAGGAGTGTTGTTTAAGGGTTAATACAAGAACATATCTTGGAAGTTGTTGGTTCTTGGATCAAAAAGACAGTTAAGAGGGCTAAGAAAAGAAGGCATTATACCAATAAGGATGTTATTTCAACAGTGAATCAGGTTATGCAGTGGCAACCCTTGGAAATGCAAGGTCAGTTGAGCGCAGTTGAAGTTGATTCAAATTTGAATTATCACGATAGGCCTCCTGACCCGAAGATTCGAAGGCTCATTATCAAGAATACCAAGAATGAGCTTGTAGCTGTTAGAAGGCCAATGATAACAGGATCAATTCCATAGAGCTATGGTCAAGATTACATAAGAATTGAGGGAATTGTTCAGCTTGATAGTACTCACCGAAAAGCTTCTGTTGAGAAATTTAGTGTGAACTTCAGATCATCTCCAGCTGCTATTATTGGGCAGTACAACAAGGATGAAAGAAACAGATTAGTTGTTAATTTAGGACGGGTTAAATCTGTTTTGATGTTTTAGTTCCATCCAGAACAGGTGTATTTCCTAGCAGGTTGTAAGGGATTAAAAAGGAAGCTGGAAAAGGTGAAACCTCACAAATGGGAGGAGATTTGCAAGCTTTTCTCAGATCGTGCTACAGAAGCGAATGCAAGACTGAAGTGGGCAGTGAATGAAGTCGAATGGTAGTGAAATTTGGAGCAGCTGCAGAGTGGATTTGAGGACAAGAACAAGAGTTTTCAAGCTGCTTCTCTTCTACTAGGATTCTTGAGGACAAGAATCTCTTAAGGGGGGAGTATTGTCATGACTCGGGATTTGGGATTAAATACTAATAATGCTATGGTTGTAATAAAATAGTATAAGTCATTAGTATAAGTCAATTAGTGCACGTGTATTAGCTTGAGTTTGTGAGTAGGTTGATATGTTAGTTAAGAGGAGTTAGTAGTGGTCAATGTTGGCAGCTGCCTAAGTGAAGTACGTAGGTAAGTCGGTTATGATTAGTGTCCAAGTGCAATGTATTTACTTAGCCATCTTTAGTCCTAAATTAGTATAAGTAGTAGTTGCTCTTCGTGTAAACACATATGATGAATGATAATTGATTGATGATTTCTCTTTCTCATCTAAACTCTCTCTAATTTCTCATCTCCTTCCATTCTCTTCCCATCTAAACTCTCTTCTATCATATCCTATCCCTAGGTTATGATCAAGATTTATCTTGAATCATAACACAGGCACAGGCCTAAATTGCCTAATATCCTTTCTAACAGCTTGGACTAAGCCATTATGAGTCTCAGCCTGCCTAACCAACTTATGCTCAACTTTTCGCTATAAGGGTAGCAGCAGAAGATAGGGGTGAATTCATCTCAACTAAGACTCTGCCAGTTCCTCTATGAAGCCTTCCATTCATTAAGGTCCCAGCGTCATTTATTACGGCTCTCATGACGATAGAGTTTTCACGCTGGGCCACTAGACAGTGTTATGCTTCAGCATGTATTATGAAAGGCCTCTTTTATGGCTTGTTGAACTCTTTGGTCCATGATTTATAAACAACGCTTGAGCATGCCCATTAAACTCTTGCAAGACTAGCCATCAAGCGTATTAAGCTCGTTCTCTGGGATGTCCTTAGCACCTCCACTTTTATTACCGCAGTGGTGACTGGTTTCATCCTCTCATGATAGGCTCTGTTAAAGAGGGTGCCTAGGCTAGCCCTTTTGGTTCCTCATGCTCAAGAGCACTAGATCTCCTTGTTCTGACCATTGGTGAGTGTAAGATTACGATTTGGTATTCCATGATGGAGTTAAGTCTTATGTTAAGCCTCCCACTATGGTTGCCAAAAGGCATATTTGCTTTATTTATTGTTGGCCCTAAAAGCCATTTATTCTGAAATTTTGATAATAACAATTATTTAGTGAGTATTGTATTTAATTGTTCTATTCATGTTTGAAAATAACTCATAAGAAAGTTAGAAAAAATCAAGATTAATCACGTTGATGTCATGCTTTCCAATAAAGAGGAAAATAATCCAAGTTGAAGAGAAGATTCATCCAAAATCAAGATAACGATATCCAAGTTCAGGTGCTTCAAGTGTTTGTATTTATTTTTTAGGACTTTGGATCGGGATACATCAATTGAGTCAAAATCTCAATTATTGATTGGTGATGCACTAACAAAAATGTTTTAAAATATTTTGAAATTTATTTTCCAAATCTTACTTGAAAAACATTCAATTCAAATCTAAGCTAGTTAAATTTTTACGTAAATTTTTTTTTTTTAATAAATTGGAATTATTAGAAGCATGCCCAAATAATGAGATAAAAAAAAAATTTTTAGGATGATATATTAGCTTGATTAAAAAATTATTCATTCAAAAAAGTAGGTCTATAATGGTAACCAAATCAAACTGATGATCAAAATGGTCAAAAACCACCCCAATGTGCTCACATAAAAGAGGTGTGTGCACACAAACAAACATTGGCAAAGGTGAGTTTTTTTGTGTTGACACACAGAGGTTGTGTGTCGACACACAGACATACAGTCCTGCGATAGCTTTAAAGGCTACATTTTAAATCTGGTTTCTTTCCCATTTTTTAAAAATGTTTTCTAATGGCTCTTGTATCTTCTTGGCCTATAAATAAGGCTTAAAGTCTTCGATAAAATTATCCGATTATTCAAGCTTCGATTGATTAATAGTTCTTATGTTTGACTTATGCTTTAATGCTTTAATCTCTTGTTTTTATTGAAGTTTTTCTTATGCATCACTAGTTCTCTTTGCTATTGAGTATATTGAGCTTTATTGTCCTTAGTTTTTGCTAACCTTGATTAATTGTCAAATCACTCTTTCAAGGGTAAGAGTTTCAATGCTTAAATATTTTCTTGTAAAGGTTGGATCCTGAGCCTATGTTACAAAAGAATTATTTGTAAAACTTTGGATCCTGAGCCTACGTTATAAAAGGATCAATTGTAAAAGATTGGGTCTTGAGCTTACATACAAAAAGATTGGTTGTAAAAGGTTGGATCCTGAGCGTACGTTTTAAAAGAATCATTAAGCTTAGTGAAAGGCTCAAGTGACAAAGAGTAGTCACTTGCGGAGTGGACTAGCTTCCGGGTCGGAAGTGAATCACTATAAAAATCATTGTGTATTGTTTTCTTCTTCCCTATACTTTTTATGTTTCGTATTTATTATTTATTTTTCAGTCTAATTTTTGGTTCTTAAAGTTTAAATTTTCATTTAAAAGAATCTAATTCACCCCCCAGGTTGCTATTTGAGCCTTCATGTTTGTTAGTTGTGCGATGTGATCACCATAAATACAATTGCAAACAAACATACAAAAGAGACTCACCATGACTAGTGATAACCGCACGTCTTTGACCTCAACCACTCACCACTTTCGTAGAAAAAGAAATGATATTTTAGTGCATCTAACTTTGTTTAATACGTGGATTCTGGTTATGCTCCAATTAAGGAGACTTTCATATTTTTTTGTTAATTCTGTAATGTATATAATGATAGAAAATTAAATGGATATAGACCTAACTCAAGTAACAGTTACAATAAGGCCCATAGACACCTTTCCTCATACAACTAAGAGTCCAGAACTAGGGTGGAGACAAATCCAAGAGCTCAACAGTCCATTTATATGCCCGAGTCAATCAAAGTTTTAGGCCTAGAACCCTTGACTTATAATAACTCGAATGAGCTAGAGTCTGACAAGGTTGTGAAATTGTATTTGGGTCACTGGATGAGGATCAATGGAATCAAGGTTAAGCTTTGGCCGTCAAAGCCCTTAAACAATGATGCAAACCTAAGTTCACTTAACTTAATAAGCAGTGATAGTGGTGTTAAGACCAATGCAATCAAGGTCAAGTCTTGGCCTTCAAAGCCTTAAACTTAAGTTTCAATTCTTAACTTGTCTGTTTTGGGAACAGATTAAAACGAAGAGTTCAGACCTGAAGTCCGAAGAACTGTATTACTGAAGAAGCAAGTATAACAAAATCTACACTATGCTAAGCTAAGTTAAGTTACGCTACTCCTAGATAAAAAGCACAAGTGTCCTGTAGAAAAACTTGAAGAAGTTTTGTATGAGTAGCGTTGGACACTTTACAACTACAGCAGTATCTCTTATTTTTAGTAAAAAGAAATAACATTTGCCCCTATTTTCGTGGCATCTTCTACCCACATAGGCTACCAAGCTTCTTTGTTCACATGAATGGGCAGTGAACGTGCCCCTAATTTGAAGTGCTCAAGCGTCTTTCTAGAAACCCACGTCTGTTTTTTTCAGCTGGAGTCCCTTTTAGATTCCCCATATTCTATTAGATAAGCTTGCATCCCTCCAAGTAATTGTCTCGAGCTTGGAAACCACCTGTCTTTAGCCTTCTAGGAAGTCCCTTGAGCTCGAGCTCCTTTTACCCTTCAACAATCTCAAGCCTTGAGTGGCTGATACCCCAATCAGGGTGTTAAACCTCTCTAGTTGGGCTTGAAATGTAGTTACCTCAACACCCAGAGGCTTGACTTTCCTCGAGGATGACCTCATGTGACAAGCGCGTGGCGCTTTGCTCAAAATGGTGTTGTCCTAACTCCCTTGATTTTAGAATGTAAACAAAAGCCCTCTTTTAGCCATTGGTAATTTCAAATTCCCAATAGGTAAAAAATATGCTTGATTTGACCCTTAATGGCTATAAGGGCTTGAGAGAACGCTGTTTGATGTCTGACCTTCGTTGCCGCGTGTCTATAAGTATGACAGCTCAAACCCTTCCTCTCATTAGAGGTCTATCTGGCATGTATTTAAGGACATCTATCTAAGCAACCATGTATACGGTAAATTCTAAGAAAGTAATGTTTCAATTTCACAAATGCATAGAACAGAGACAGACACAATTTCTCAATGGAGGAATGTGAATACATTCATTCAAACAACAGTTTAGGTATAACATAGCTTGTTCAAACCCTTTGTCATTGTCTTGTACAAGTAAACAATCAAATGATTCATCAGAAGCAGGGACATAAAATCTTCAGCGGTTTGCCCTGCTTTTGTGGAAGCAACACTGATAGTCAACCTAGTATTCCTTAATGGCCTCAAAGGCTTCTTGGTGTGGCTTCTCCCACGTGAAGTCTTTCTTAGACTTAAGTCTCAACAGTAGTGAAAAGACTTTGGTTTTTCCTGCAACATTTTAAATGAAATGTCTCCGAAAATTAACCTACCTCAAGAAGTGTTTAAACTCCTTTTCGCTGAAAGGCAGTTTGGCCTCTTGAATGTCCTTATTCTTATTAATTTCAACCTCAATACCTCTTTGATGTTCCAGAAAACCAAGGAAGTTTCCTGTGCGCATGCTAAAGGCGCATTTTAACAAGTTCATCTTGAGGTTATGGCTCTTCATTCTAAGGAAAGCTCCTCTCAAGTCTTCCAAGTGTTCAATTGGCGACTGACTTGACAACTATGTCACCTATATAGATTTCCATACTCTTGCCAATTAGATCATGAAAGATCATGTTCAAGGCTCTTTGGTAGGCGGCACTAGTGTTCTTCAAACCAAACGGTATGGCACCCCACTTAAAGGTCCCTATTGACCCACGACATCTAAATGCTTTCTTATGGGTATCCTCTGAAGCTATCATGACTTGGTAGTACCCACAGTAGCCATCCATAGAGGATAAGACCTCATGCCTTCAGACTGAATCAATAAGGATATCAGCTACTGGCATGCTGTATTCATCCTTTGGGGCCTTTGCATGTAGATCTCTGAAATCAATACATGCTCTAATTTTGCTATTCTTTTTGATAGCAGGAACTATATTTTCCAACCACTCATCATACCTGGAAGTCCTGATTGATTTGGCCTTCAAGAGTCTCTTAATCTTCTCTTTGACCAAATCTATTACCTCTTAAGACATCCTTCTCTAGGCTTGAATTAAGTTTGGCTTGATAGGAAGTCTATGCTCAACCACTTTTCTGTCTAGGCCAAGCATCTCATGATGGTTCTAAGGAAAGTAGTTCTTGAACTCAAGAAGCAAGGTCAAATACTGCTTTTGCTGCTCTTCGGAAAGCAGTGTACTCAAACAGGTAGGTCTTGGGTCCTCTGTTGAGCCCAGGTTAACCTCGAGAGGAGGGGGTCTTGAACTTCAGCCCTTAAATCATATTCCTTGCTGCTCTTAAGCCGAATAGCTCCATCTCTTTCTCTTCTATCATCTGGACCTCGATGCAATTTTTAGCAAATGGCTACTCAGCCTATAGTTGATCCTTATCATGCCAAGCCACCAGCATTGTAATGACTGAGGGAACAACCCTCTAGTCTTTTAGCGGGAAATCTTGGCTCCCCTGCATAAGGCTTCTAGTGTGGCTTGAAGGTCCCCTTCATCAAGAAGGGCTTTTATGCATCCCCAGAAGTCAAAGTCCTCTGACTCCACATCAACTTGACCAGCCTCAGCTTTAGTGAGCAGACTTTCAAGGATGGCTGTCAATTCCTTGTGTTGGGCAGTCTGAGGAGTGGTCCTTTTGACATCCAATGGTCCCACACCATCTTTGTAGAACTTTGCCTCAATATAATTGGAGCAAGCCATGAATGGCTTGTTATCTACCATAACAACCTCATATTTGTTATGGTTCCAAAATTTTAACAATTGGTGAAGTGAAGAGGGGATACAATAATTGACATGTAGCCAATCTCTTCTAAGCAGAGCATTATAGCTTGAAGTAGTATCGACTACAAAGAAAGTTGTTAGCTTGCTCAAGCTACCAACAGTTAACTCAATTGGGATGACCCCTTTGGACTTAGTTGTGGCTTAAGAGAAGTCACAGATCATCACATCTGATTTTATCAAGTCACCTTGAGATTTACCAATGACCCTTAACATGTATGAAGGAAAGACATTGATGGTTGTGCCATTATCTACCAAGACCGTATTCACCAGAATGCCATCAAATTTGGCCTTGATGTATAGAGGCTTGATGTGTATATTGGCAGTATTTAGCCAATCAAACATCATCTTAATTATGTCAGGTGTGTCATCAATTGACTTGGATGTTGGGGTTTTAACTTTAAAAGACAAAGGACCATGATTACATTTGGTAGTTGCCACTTCAGCTATAAGTTCCACCTAGGGATTGTTTGATGCGATCACATCTCTCTCAAGGCCTTCTTGTGGGTTAGTTGCTATGAACTCCAAGGGAAGGAGTAAGGCAGTTATAACATCAGCTTTCTCAAGGTGTGACGCAAACTGTATTTGGACCCCTTGGCTTGTCTCTTTCATAGGACTTCCTTCGATTGCAATAACCTGATCTTGATCTTGAGGACTGCCATTAGTTAGTATGTCCTAATCTTAAGGTTGATCCTTTTGTTCAACCTCATAGGTTTGAGATTCCTCCATGGGTTGGGGAAATCTTCTTCGTGGAAGCCTTTTTCTATGTTAGACCATGTTGGATTAACATGGTCCAAAGGCTCCACTAAATTGATGCTAAGGAGGCTATATTCTTTCTCATCATCAAATGCTCTTCGAGCCAATGAATTCTTGGCAAGCTGATCCCACCAAGTTTCGTTATCCTTAAAAGATGAGAGACTAGCCCATCCCTTAAACTTCTTATGTGGCTCACCTTTACCATTGATGGTCAAAGGTCTTGATTTAGTTGTTGGATCTTTAAGATCCATGGGCACAATGCACCTGTCCTTGCAGACTCTATACTCTTCTTCAGAGAGCCTAGTCAAGCAAGTGTCAAATAGAGCTCTTCGTTGCGCCGATTTTTTCTGCAGTTGCCTCCTTTTCTGGGTTCGTGTAAGGTTAAGGAACCAATATCCTCTTGCTCGAGGTGATTCCTTCTCCAAACATCGCCAAAATGGACCTTTGAAAGTTGTTGTCCTGACTATTGTGGTCCTGACTTTTGTGGTCCTTGATAAGTGTCCACATCGAGCAGGTGGTATTTCAAATTCCTCTTTAAAGGCCCAATCCTCATGATAATTTGGGCTTTGGAAGTGAGACCACAAGAAGGTCCAACCAATGAAGCCTTTTCCTTGGGTAAAGGCTCAGCTTTTTTATTTCAGACACCAACTTATGACCACAGCCTTCACAATGGTCATGTGCAAGATGCGTGAGCTTTCTTGATGTCTCCTTCTTAGCGGCAAAGATGGTTTGCGAATAGTCATCCATGGATATTCCCATGGTGAACTCTTCTTCCCTTGAAAAGAGGATAGCTCCTTTTTCTAGGTGCCTTTTTAAGAATCTGCTCATGGTTGAATAGTCATGCATTGAATGTTCTGCAGTAATGTGCCACTTGCAGCAATCACTTGTTAATTCTAGAGAGGTTTTGGAAAACCTAAGTGCCCCTCTCTCTAGCAATCTATCAAATAAAGTGTTGGCCACTAGCAATCCCTCTTTATCTTTCATTCATCCCGCATAGAGACCTACCATTAGTTTAGCTATCATGGGTACTACAACGTTTTACTGCCTCAATTATATTAACTTGGACAAGACTAGGGAAGAGGTCTTTATCAATACCTATTTGTCCTTCTCCAAGGAAGATGATTAATTCCCTTGCCTCAATGGCATCCAAGACCACATTTCTAAAGATCATGTAGTTCTTCATTAAGTGAGTTAATGAATCATGCCATTTATAGTATACCTTTCCCTTTGTTGAACTAGGGTTAGGTTTTCTGTGTTTGCTCCTAATCTTGAGCTTATTATTTGCCTTAAGCTAATCAAATATGACATCAGCTCTTGAAAGGTCAAATGAGTATTTCCTCAAGTCTTGGGATTGATATGACTACTTGGTTTTAATATCCTTCTTGTCCAAAGGATTACAGACTACAGGAGGTCCTTTGATATACTCAGCAATGTCAATTTCGTATGCAGGATCTTCATTCTCATCATCAAGTCATGTACATAAGTTCCATACACACTATGCTTCTTGAGGCTTTCCTCTTTGAAGATAGCCTCATATCTTACGGCACATTCTACCAACTATAGAAGTGTTCTGAAGTTTGAACCTTCAAACCTTTTCTTAAATTTAATATCCAAGCCATTCAAAGCCAGCTTGGCATATTCAACTTCAGGAAGTGCAACTGTACATTTAAACCTAACTTTCTTGAACTGATTGATGTAATCCTCCATGGATTCACCTGGCTTTTGTTTCATTCGAGCCAACTTAGAGATGAAAGTTCCTAACTCCATCCTTGCGAACTGGGCCTGGAATTGTGTGGCCATGTCATCCTAACAGTAGATGGCATTAGGTGGTAAGCTAATGTAGCACTTACAGGCAGTCCCAGTCAAAGAACTTGGGAACAGTCTGAGCTTTGGATACTGATTGTTAGCCGCTTTCTTGCATTGGTAGTTAAACCTTGCCAAATGCTCAAGGGTAGACACACTTCCTTCTCCAGAGAAAAGGGTAAATTCAGTGATTTTGTATCCTCGAGGAAAAGGGTAATCCTTGTTAATATAGTCAGGGTAAGGTTTAATATACAAGGGTCTATCAACCCTACTAAGGCCTAGCCCATACATCTGCTCGATAAGGGCGTCCAATTGGTATTGGAGGGGTAGGTTTGGCACATGGTTATGTGCCTACCATTGCCCCCAAGTGGCAGAGGATCTTAAGGGGGAAAAGTAGGATATCCCTGAGCTCCCATTACAATCGAATGTGGGAGCGGTTGTTGCCCCACACATATAGGATAACCCCTTTGATCATCCTAACCATGCTCTTGATTCGCAATGAAATATGTTCCAATAGATCCTAGGCTGCATGGCATGCCTGAGGGCACACCTATATTGACAGGCTGTTGGTGCATCCTTGCCTGATCAATCCACAAGTTCATGAGTATAAAGAGGTCTTCCCCAAAACAAGGTTTCTGTCCTTGCATACCTACTCCAAGGCCTTGAGTGGTCCTTGAGGCAACCTCTCCAACGTGAGAAGGGTATGAACAGTTATGCCCCCTGTCTCGAGGACATGTGACATTTGCGCACAGGCATTGAGATCCCTTGAAGCCAAAGAAAATCCCTAATTCAAGGGCCTTGCAAATTCAAGGGGTGGATTATCAAACCTATGGCTAGGATCCAAGTGAGTAACACTTCGGTTAGCCACAGTTGGGTTTCCCACTACCTCATGGATGGCGTTGTCAACTTGAGTAAATGGAAACCGTGGGCTCAAGGGAACATCATGAAGGTACCTAGGTGGAACTGACGGAGGAGGCATGGGCCTAAGTTGCCTAAATATCGCTTCTAATGGCTTGGACTAAGCTATTATGAGTCTCAGCCTGCCTAACTAAGTTAGGCTCGACTTTAACTACTATCTTCCTTGCCACGTCCTTAGCTATAAGGGTAGCAATAGCAAACAAGGTTAGGTTCATCTCAACTAAGACTCTGTTAGTTTCTCTATGAAGCCTTTCATTCACTGAGGTCCCAACGTCATTGATTACAGCTCTCATGGCAATAGTGTTTTCACGTTGGGCCTCTAGAGTTTATTCTTTTTCAGCACGTTATTTCTTAAAGGCCCCTTTTATGGCTTGTTGAGCCCTTTGGTCCATGATTTCTATACAATGCTTGAGTATGGACATAAAACACTTGCGAGAATAGGCATTAAGCCCAATATGCTCGTCCTTTGGGATGTCCTCAACACCTCCGCTTTAATTGCCGCTGTTGTGACTGGTCTCATCCCCTCATGATACAGGACTCTTTTTAAGAGGGTGCTCAAGTGAGGACCCAATTAAGGCTAGGCCATCTAGTTCCTCATGCTCAAAAACACTAGATCTCCTTGTTCTAACCATTAGTGAATGGTCTTAGATTAAGTTTTAGTAATCCACGATAGGGATGAAGACAATTAAGTCTTATGTTAAGCCTCCCACTGTGGTCGCCGAAAGGCATGTTTGCTTTATTTATTGTTGGCCCTAAAGGCCATTTACATTGTAATTTTGATGATAACAATTATTTAGTGAGTTATTGTATTTAATTATTCTATTCATGTTTAAGAATGACTCATAAGAAAGCCAAGAAAATTCAAGATTAATCAGGTTGATATCAAGCTTTCCAAGACGACGGAACAAGGGAAAAACGATCTAAGTTGAAGAGAAGATTCATCCAAAATCAAGAGAACGAAATTCAAGTCCAAGCGCTTCATATGTTTGTTTTTATTTTTTTGGACTTAGTATCGGGATATATCAATTAAGTCAAAATCTTAATATTGATTTGTGATGCTCCAAGAAAATGTTTTAATATATTTTGAAATTTAATTTCCAAATCTTACCTGAAAAACACTTAATTCAAATCTGAGCTAGTTAAAATTTTCAATAAAAATATTTCATAAACTGGCATTATTGGAAGCATGCCCAAACGATGAGATCAAAAAAAAATGTCATCAGGGTGATATTTTAGCTTGATTAGAAAACTATTCATTCAAAAAATTAAGCCAACCAAATCAAGCTAACGGTCATAATGTTCAAAAACCACCCAGGCATGCTGAGTGTCGACACTTGGAAGGGATGTATCGACACACAGACAAACGGTTGCCAAGGTGAGCTTCTATATGTTGACACACAAGCTCGTGTGTCGACATACAGTCCTGTGACAACTCTAACGGCTACATTTTAAATCCGATTTCTTTCCAATTTTTTTAAAAGTTTCTCAACGGCTCCTATGTCTTCTTGGCCTATAAATAGGGCTTAAATTCTTTGATAAAATCATCCAATTATTCAAGATTTAATTGATTAAAAGCTCTTGTGTTCGAGTTGCGCTTTAATGTTTTAATCTCTTGTTTTTCTTAAGCATCACTAGTTGTTTTTGCTATTGAGTACATTGAGCTTTTGGCACATCCTTAGCTTTTCCTAAGCTTGATTAATTTTCAAATCATTCTTTCAAGAGTAAAAGTTTCAATGCTTAAATATTTTCTTGTAAAGATTGGATCTCGAGCCTACGTTACAAAAGGATTGTTTGTAAAACGTTGGGTCCGGAGCCTACATTACAAAAGGATCATCTGTAAGTCTTAACCCTACGTACAAAAAGATAGGTTGTAAAAGGTTGGATCTTGAGCTAAGTTTCAAAAGGATCATTAAGCTTAGTGAAAGGCTCAAGTGACAAAGAGTAGTCACTTGGGGAGAGGACGAGCTTCCGGGTTGGAAGTGAACCATTATAAAAATCAGTGTGCATTATTTTTTTTCTTTTTCTCTTTACTTTTTATATTTCACATTTATTGTTTATCTTTCAATTTAATTTTTGGTTCTTAAAGTTTAAATTTTCACTTTATCACAAAAAAACCTAATTCACCCCCCCAGTTGCTCTTTGGGCATGTTTGTTAGTAGTGTGATGTGGTCACCGTAAATACAAATGTGAAAAAACGTACAAAGGGGACTCATTATGACTAGGGAGGGAGCCTAAATTTGGACCGCACATCTTTGACTGCAATCGCTCACATTTTTCAGAGAAAAGGAGATGATATTTCAGTATTTCTATCTTCATTTGTTTAATACATGGATTTGATTATGCTCCAATTAAGGCGACTTTATATTTTTTGGATTTTTTGGTATATATGTATAATGAAAGAAAATTAAAAGGATATGGACCTAACTCAAGTTGTTGTTACAATGACGAAGAAAGGACTATAGGCACCTTTCCTCGTACACTTAAAAGTTAGGAACTCGGGTGGAGACAAACCCAAGAGCTTAGCAGTCCACTTATAAGCTCGAGTCAATATGATTTCTTGGCCTAGCACACTTGACTTGTAATAACTAGAAGGAGTTAGAGTCTGACTAGATTTAGGTGGTGCAAACTTTATTTGGGTCACTGGATGAGGACCAGCGCAATTAAGGTCAAGCATTGGCCGTGAAAGCCCTTAAAAAATAGCGCAAATCTAAGTTCACCTGACTTATTAAGGATTGACAATAGTGTTAAGAACAATGCAATCAAGGTCAAGCCTTGGCCGTCAAAGCTTTAAAATAAAGCCTCAATTCTGAACTTGTCAATTTTGGAAACAGATTAAAACGAAGAGTTCATAATTAAAGCCCAGAGTACTGTATTGAGCAAAAATTTGAAAATTGCAAAACATGAATTTCCCCATATAAGAGGTGTACATATGCTTTATTAATTTAGGAAATGACCCTATTCAAGATGATATACACCCTTAATTACATCTCCCTTAGGAGAATACCCTTTTATTTTGACTGATGATATGTTTTTGTTTTAATCAATCAACTCGGTGAGTAGACGATTAATTGATCTAAGTTCCACGTGAGACATTTTAGGTTTATTTGTATTTGTATCTGACTTGAAGGTTATTTGGATCTAATCCTGACTTGTGAGTCATTTATATTTAGGCTTGACTCAATAAGTGTTTCGGATTTAGAAAATATTTTTTTGGACTAGAGTTCGACTTGGGTTTAGGTTGGAATTAAAAATCATGCTGGACTTGGTTTGGCTTTGGTTTAGATTTGACTTGGTAATTTGGACTTGATTTTGAAATTTGAATTTGGGTTTGGTTGGAAAGTGATTTGGATTTAGGTTTAGTTTGGAAGCAATCTCCATTTGTTTGACATGAGGTTGGTCTTGAATTTTGGATTGACCGGAAAGTCATTTCAAATCGTGGTTTGACATGGAATTTATTTAGATTGGGGTTTGACTTGGAATTCATTTAGATTGGGATTTGACTTGGAATTCATTTCACTTGGGGTTTGACTCAGGCTTAAAATTCACTGAAATGTCATTTAAATTTGAGTTTGACATAAAAGGCGACTGAGCTTTGGAATTTGTGTTTAAGTTTGACATATGGTTCATTTGGTACTTTAGTTTAGCATGGAAGCTCTTTTGAATTCAGATTTGATATAAAAGTTGATTTCAGATTCAAGCAAGACATGGAAGTCAATTTAGTTTTAGGCTTGATATAAACTTTAGCATGACATGTGAGTCATTTTTTTTAAACTTGGATTTGACATAACGTTTGGCGTTAGGTATGACATGGATGTCTATTTAGGTTTAAATGTGATATGGAAGTCCATTTGAGGTTTAGGTTATTTTGAATTTGAGTTTGAGCTCAATGAAAGTAAATTTGGATTCGGGTACAAAATAAAATTTAAAATTTGGGATTTAAACTTGACATGGAAGTCGTCTTCTTCTTCTTCTTCCTTTTTTTTTGGGGGGGGGGGGGGGGGGGGGGGGGGGGGGGGGAGGTTGACATGGAGGTCCTTTTGGATTTGGGTTTAACATGGAAGTTGTTTTGGATTTAGGTCGGACATAGAAGTCATTTGGTTTTAGGTTATCTGAGTCAAATCGAGTTTAGTCAACTAGTCAAGGTGTTGACATGATATTCATCCACAAGAGAAAAAAGAATTCATTTACTATTTGTGCTGCACTTGAATTTGATTACCTATATATCCTTTTAATAGATCAAGATGTACGTAGTTCAACTTTATGTTGAATTTGTTTTTTATTTGAGATTTGATTCGATTTAAAGGAGTTGGATTTCATTTAGCTACTCAAAGCATATTTGGTCCAACTCATTTATATTTCCCTTTTTTGAACTTCGAGCTTAAGATCATTGGTGTCATTTTGTACCCTTGTTAAATCAACCTTAATTGCTGGTTATCCTTGGTCAAACCACCTGAGTCCAACATTTTATGTTTGATGTTTTTTTAATTGCTGCTGCACCCGTCATTTAATCTCAAGTTTCCTACGTACCCTTCCTAGGATTAAGTCAACGTGGTTCTAAAAATAGAACATTGGAATTCTCTAAATTGATTTTTGATATTTGTAACTGTGCCCGATTCTTCATTTCGGGATTCCTACGTAATATTTTCGGGATTAGGTTAACATAGTTCTAAAAGTAGAACAAAGAGATTTTCCAAATTGATCTTCAATATTCGTAACTACACCTAATTATTTATTTCAGGTTTCCTACGTACCATTTTTGGGATCAGGTTCACATAATTCTAAAAACAAATCGCTGGAGTTTTCAAATTTTGATTTCAATATTTGCAACCTCATTTTATTAAAATTTATGTAAGAAAAGCAGCTTTCCGTAACGGATTTTATTTTTTTCTTTTTCTTTTTTTTTTCTGTTTGCTTCTTTTTTCATTTTATTCCTCTTTCTATTTTTTTTTTAAAGTTTTTGGGGGTGCTATATGTATCCCTTTTCCCTTTTTAAAGTTAATTTTCTATTTTTTTTTTAAAACAACGGTTTTACAAAATTGCAATACAAATTTCAGGGGACCAAAGGAGTTCAATTGGAACCGTTGCATTCCGAAAACTCGAAAAACGTTCATTTAAGTATTGGATCCATTAGGTTCCAAGGACCTGAAAGAACCCATATAAAAGTTTTAAACCACTAGGTTTCATGGAATTGTTAGAATCTATGGACCCGTTAGAGTCCAAATCTTGACCCAACTCTGATCCTTTCGGTTCCACTATAGGTATAACATTTTTAAGACCAAATTGACCCAACTAGAATCGACTTTTTTGTGTGTGGAATCTCGTCGTTGGTCGAATTTATTTGTAATAAATTTTTTTAACACCTATACGATCTTTTGAATCCATCGTGGATAAAAGGTTTCTACAAATCAATTTAACACAATTTGCATATTTTGGATTCCAGTTATAGCTAAAATATCAATTTAGGAGTAGAAAAGAGGGAAGAAAGATAAAGGATAGAAGAGAAAATACTATGAAGAAACAAGCTTGTTTACCATTGTATCCTTAATTTAAGTTTATTACAAAGTGATACAAAAGAAATAAGACATTCAAATTGCTCCCACTTTTTTTTTACTTGATCTTTCTTTCAACTCTCTCGTTGTTTTCTTTTCCTCTTTCTGAATTTTTTTTTTTTTTTGTTCTCATTTCTCTCTCTTCTTGTTGTTTTCTTCCTTCTTTTTTTTCTCCTCTCTCTCCCTCTTATTTTTTTTTTCTCTTGGCTTTCTGTAAATCTCTTTTTTTTTTCTTCCTCTCTTCTCACTCAAACCTAACATATATATATATATGTGCGCGCGCGCGTGTGTGCCTGTGTCTGTGTGTCTGTAATCATATGGGGGGTGTGGCTTTGAAATTTTGAGATGGGTATGCATCAACTTTGTTCGAGCAGTTAAAGTTTTTTTGTTATTTTGTTTTTTTGGTTTTTTTTTGGGGGGGCGGGAGGACTTATATATGCAAGTAGACTAAATTTTAACTAATAAGATAGGCTAATTTTGAACCCATTTTTAATTTAGGAACTACCCTTTCTAAATTAGAGCCCAACTTCCATATTTTAGAATTTATTTGAAATTATATTGGTGTATTTATAATAATTGAAGGCTAACATTTAATTTTTTAATAAACACCAACTGTGAGGGACTAATATGCAAAACTGCGAAAATTTCATGTCCAACAGTTGCCCTTCAATCATTGTGCGTATGAGCTTTTGAACACGGACAAGGCTCAACCTTGTTGTTGAACCTATAAGGTTCTTGTGGTTTGTGAACGGAACCATTCATGTGTCACATGAAAATTTTAATGGGAATAGTTGTGAAGTTTGTATAAGTTTGTCATAGAGCTTTGGATCCTATGTTGTGGTTTTGTGAGGAAAAGAAGGGGGGGGGGGGGGGGGGGGGGGGGGGCACAACATGTGATCCACCCGCTTGTCAAGGCATGTCCTACTTTTTGAGTTTGGATTTGGATTGGAATTGATTTGGACTTCACTTGGTAGTCATTTGGATCTTAGTTTGAAATACTCCGAAGGTAAGTCATGCAACTTATTTGGGATTTGGTTGTTTGGGTATTTGGGACGGGCTCTTTTTTTTGGAAGTTTGGGTTAAAAATGGAAATCATTTGAGATTAAGCTTTGACTTGGTAGTCATTTGGATTTCAATTTTACATTCTCCTGAGATAGGACATGTGGTGTATTTAAGATTGGATGTTTGGGTTGAGTTAAGCTTATTTAACTCATTGGCTTACTATCACCTCAGGATCTTAACTGGGAAAAAGGGGCAGTTACTTATTATCGGGGCTGGATCTAGTTCATGATTAAACTACATACGTACCCTTTTAAATCCTTCCATAGTTCATTATAACTCAACTATCCAAACTTGTGCTATTTTTTTAAGCAAAGAACTTCTTCACAAATTTTCCATTGACACAAGAATATATAACCTTGCCCTCAGCATTTGACAATTCATAAGCGCCTTTCGGATAGACCTTTATGATGACATATGGTCCCTCCCACTTTGGCTCAAACTTGCCTCACGCCTTCCTGTTTATAACAATCGGTCTCCTGACAGTGAGGACTAAGTCACCAATGGAAAATGAGTGAAATTTCATCCTTCTATTGAATGAACCAGCAAATTGAGCTTGGTAGACTTCCGGTCTTTGTTAAGCAGCTAATCTATGTTCGTCCAAGGTTTCAAGCTCGGCTAACCTGATCTTAACATTCTTGTCTAGTTCGGTGAGTTGACTGACTACTCTTAGGGAAGGCAATTGTATTTCCAAGGGCAAAAATGCTTCTGAACAGAAACTATAAGGTGTGCATCCTGTCGCATTTCGGACTGTAGTTCGGTATGCCCATAGAGCTTCAAGTAATCGTTTACGCCAGTCCCTTCTTGTTTTGAAGACCATTCACCATGAATTTGACAAGCTTGGCAAGTCTTTGCGAATTTCATTACATCTTGCACCAGGGTTGGCCAATAATAGCCTAACTTTTTCACTTGATCAATGAGCTTTGGTCCTGCTTGATGAGCACAACATATGCCAAAATACATTTCTTTGATAGGGAGGGTGGCCTCTTTTTTTGACAAACGCCGCTGTAAGACTCCATCAAAGGACCTTCGATAAAAAATGTCAGTTTTCAACACAAATTTAGGTGCTCGTCTCCTTATCTCCACCCTTTTCTTTGAATCAGTAGGTAAAATGTCATGTTTGCAAATGTCCAATCAAAATTTATCGCCAATTTGGCTCTTATTTGCTTTCTTCAGCGGAGATTGAGTTTACAATCTCAGTTTGGTTTGGACGATCCACTACAGGCATCAACAGGCGACATTTCCCAATAGTGACTTGAATTTTTCTTTTGTCGGGCAGAGTTAGCGATGCAGCAAGCTTTACTAAGGCGTCGGCTTTATCATTTTCAGAACTCGGCACATGTGATATTTTAATATCATAAAACTGCTCCACCAGATATTTCGCTCTTCGGTACAAAGGCGCTAAATTTGCATTTCTAAATTGAAATTAACCATTTATTTGCCTGACAATCAATTGAGAGTCATAAAACGCTTGTAAGTAGTAAATGCACATTTCAATGTCCATTTCGAGACCAATGATGAGTGCCTCATACTCAGCTACATTATTAGAGAAAAGTTCAATCAAGGCGAAGGAGTAAGGAATGAGTCTACTAGAGACAAAGACAATTCCCACACCTGCCTTCTTTTGATTTGCTGCTCCATCAAAATACAACTGCCACGGTATCGTCTCTACATGGAGTACCTCCTCATCCAGCAATTGTTCTCCATCAGGAGTCCGATGTGCTACTAAGAAGTCAGCTATAGCTTGCCCGATTATGGCCTTTTGTGGCACAAAATTTATGTTAAATGGGGCTAACAACATTGCCCACATAGTTAATTGCCCTGACAACACCGTTTTTGACAAGACACACTTCAGCGGGTCAACCTTTGAGATCAAGTTAACTAAATGAGACATAAGATAATGCCTCAATTTCTGCACAACAAACACCAACTCTAAGCAAATCTTTTCGATAGACGAATAGTTATCTTATGCCTCCACCAACGTTCTGCTTATATAATAAAGTGCATATTCTTTTCCTTCATCATTCTTTTGTGCCGACATCACTCCAAGGATCGCTCCAATACTGCAGTGTACAATACCAAAGGTCTTCCTTGAACATGTGCCATCAAGATAGGCATCTTTGGCAAATATTCTTTGATGTCATCGAAAGCATTTTGACAGGTTTGGTCCTGAACAAAGGGAACATTTTTCGTCATCAACCTTGTGAAATGTTGGCATCTTCCTAACAGATTGGAAATGAAGCATAAGATGTAGGCTAGTCTTCCTTGCAAATCACAGAGCTCCCGTAGATTCTTTGGGGCAGGCATCTCCACATTTACTCTAATCTTATCGAGGTCAATCTCAATTCTTCGGTTCCTAATCGTAAAGCTGAGAAATTTTCCAAATGTGACTCCGAATGCACATTTTAGCGGATTCATCTTCAGCTGATGTTCTCAAAGTAGGCTAAATATTACTCGTAAGTTATCAAGATGATCTTCCCTATTTTCAGTCTTTACAACCAAGTAATCAACGTAACACTCAATGACTTTATGCAGTATGTCACTGAAGATGACAGTCGTGGCTCTTTGATAAGTTGCTCCAGCATTCTTCAAACCCAGGGCCGTCACAGTGTAGCGATAGACTCCTTGTGGTGTACAAAAACCAGTTAACTCCTCATCTACTGGGTCCATTTTGATGTGGCTGTAACCAAAGAAACCATCCCTAAATTACAATGCGCTAAACCCATGGTTGCATCTACCAAGAGCTTAGTGATTTGTAATGGGAATTCATCCTTGGGGCATGCGTCATTCAAATCGTGGAAGTCCACATGGATGCAAAGTTGCTTAACCTTCTTTTTCACAGGCACATTGTTTCCCAACCATGACGGGTATTGGACTTCACGAATAAAATCAGACTGTTCAGTTTGTCCACCTGGGCTTTTATTTGAATAATCAACTCGGGTCGAAAGCATCGCTGCAATTGTTTCTTTAGAGTTGTGTATTTGTATATGATCGACCTATGCACAGTCACGTTTGGATCCAAGCTAGGCATGTCTTTGTAACCCCAGGCGAAAAAATCCTTGTATTTATGAAGGAACTTTTCATACTATATCTTTTCCTAGGGAGATATTAGGGTGCTGACAAATTTGGAGCTCATTGATCCTCATAAGTTCCCAGGTTAATTTCTTGGAGCTCATCAACAGTTGCTTGGGCTTCATCCTCTAATTCTCATGGAGCTAACTCAACTAGTTCAATGAAATCCTATTAATACTTTTGGGCATCTGAAGTCACGTGATCTTCTGGCTGGGACTAGCTTTCTTTATTGAATGTAATATCATCATAAATGGCATTATATGATAGTCCAACTTGGGACAAGTTGGGATGGAAACAAAAGTCGAATCCCTTGTAATTTGCCCTGTATGAAATGGATGTAACATTAACTTGGGCGGCTTCTTCATTACCAGAGTCACAACATTTGAGGACAATGGACTTCAACTGTTTCTTCTTCCTCAATCCTAATCCCATGGCATTTCTCATATAATTTATCCTTTTAGGATCTAACTCACAAGGTTTTCCCAATCTCTGAAAGACTGAGACATGAGGTGACATTGGCTCATCTTCTTTCAAGGTTTCTTGTCCTCTTGTTGTCAAAGTAATAGGTTCGGCAGCATAAGCCTTACCCTTAGCTTTTCTCACTTTGATCCTTTTAGGATTTAACCCAAAAGGTTTTCCCAATCTCTGCAAAGCTAAGACACGAGCTGGCGCTAGCTCATTCTCTTTAAAGATTTCTAATTCTCATGTCATTAGAGTCATTGGTTTGGCAACATATGCCTTAAGAACTCCTCCCTCTTATGAAATTTGTTACCCGTTGATAATGTCATCGGAAGGAGGCACGTCATGGTCTGTATCCTTATGCATATTCATTTTTCCCTCATCAATTGGGACTTTCTCGGCACCAAGCTTTCCCCCTTGTGTCTTGAATCGGGGGCGAGTAGATGCGGATGCGTCATTATTCGATATCACCCTTAGATGTGCTCATTTTGTACCTCTAAAAGAGGTAGAGATAACCAAAACCTTATTGGGCATGGACATATTCATTCTTCATAGAGGACAAGTATAGCTTGTCAAGAGGGTGTTCATAATTTCTTCAACTTGAGCTAGGGTTTTTTGCCAATTTTTTTCATTTTTCCTTTGGGACATAGATAAATAGATTCTTGGATTAAGAGGTCTTTAGGGTTTCTTCTTCACCAAAAATGAGTACTCCCTGACCCAAAGCTATAAACCTCTTGAGGGGTAAAGGACTTCAGATAAGGCCGCACATCGAGAATCTTTCTCTTTCCTTTTTCAAGACTCCCCCTCATGAGCATACCATTGGTTGATCAATAAAACTTAGCATAGGTGTATTTGACATCTTCTCCAAGAAATGGGTCAGGGTCTCCATTGTTCGCTCTATTTTGTTTCAAGTGTTGTATGTGGTCGTCTTATCTATGTGAAAACAAAAGAAACGTGCAATAAGGGCTCTTCCGCGACTAGGGGGTGAGCCTAAATATGAACCACATGTCTTTGACCTTAGTCACTCGCCGTTTTCAAGTAAAAGGGTTGTGATATGTTGGTGTATTCGACTTTGGTTATATCGTGAGTTCTGCTTACGCTTCAATTAAGAAGACTTTTTAATATTTTTTATTGACAGAAAATAAAGGGATATGGACATAATTCAAGTGATAGTTACAGTGATAGAGTAGGGCCCACAGACACCTTTCCTCGTACACTTAAAGTCAGGAACTGTGCTGGAGACAAACCCAATAGCTCAGTAGTCCACATACAAGCCCGAGTCGATCAAGTTTTTAAGCCTAGCACCCTTGAGTTATAATAACTCGAATGAATTTAGGTCTAACAAGATTAAGGTAAAGCAAACCGTATTACGATATTGGACTAGGACCAATGCAATCAAGGGATAAAGCCTTGGCCGTCAAAGCCCTAATCAATGACATGAACCAAATTCACCTAACTTATTAAGCAATGACAGTAGTGCTAAGACCAACACAATCAAGGGACTAATCCTTGGCCTTCAAAGCCTTAAACTAAAGCCTCAATTCTTAACTTGTCGAATTTTAGAAACAAATTAAAACAAGAGAGTCATACTTGAAGCCCGAAGATTGTATTTCGAATGGAAGTAAGTGCAGTAGTTGATCTAAGTTACACTATGCCTAGTTAAGTTGTGCTACTCCGAGGGAAAAAGCATAAGGGTGCTGTAAAAAGGATGAAAAACTTGTCAAAGTTGCGTGTGAGTATATGTACTACTTTGGACTGATGTAGGGTCCTTTATTTATAGAAATATAAAACTAACAGCTCCTCCTATTTTCAGGGCAACTCCACCCATGTCTGGCCTCTAAGCTGCACTCTTGCGCGCGGGTTATCCTCAACGTGCCTCGAGTTTTGGAGGGAATTCCTTAATGCCCACCTATGTAAATTCTAGTAAAATTATCTTCCAGAAACTTCATGTCTTCTTGAATTATGCTTGAGGGCCAAGCATCTGAAATTACATTGCAAGTAATTAGCCCGAGCCTAGAAACCACCGTTCTAATAGCCTTCCTGGTATCCCCTTAAGCTCTAGCTCATATCAACCTTTAGCCAACTGAAGTCTCAAGTGGCTATTACCCTTAGCAAAGGCATAGATGCTTTGAGTATTGGGCTCGAGATGTCTTCATCATAATATTCAAAGGTCAGACTCTCCTCGAGGATGACCTCACATGATGTCCACGTGGCATTGTGTCTAAAACGGCATCGTCCTAGCCTTAGTAATATTAGGGGGTAAACAAATACCCTCCTTTTAGCCGTTGGTAAATTCAAATTTACAATGGATAAAATAAGGTTGAAGTGACCTTCAACGGCTACAGGGAACTCTTGAGAGAACGCGTCCTTTGCTTCTTCCTTCCCACATCTATAAATATGACGGCTAGGGCTTGAAGTTTTCACTTTTGCTCTATTCTCTCCCTTGCTGATTTCTAATGTCTCTTCCCCTTTTCTAACAATGGCTCAAGCCTTATCCGACAACCAAACATTCCTGATGTTCTTCAGAGGTCAACGAAACCATACTTCTTCAACAGAAATCCTCTACATCCCTTGAGAGCGCTAGACGTGGTGTCACTAGATTTCCTATTATGCAGAATCCTCTCCGCAGATGTTGGTGCTCAAACCATCAACGCTAGACTGGAGTAATATGCCAACAGCCACATGAATCGGGTGGACAACCTGGCTGGCTTTCCAGTGGAGGAGGGGATTTCGTCTTGTCAAAGGGTCCGCCTTGCCAAACCTCAAACCCTAGAAACTGGTCAAGGATAAGAATCCCTTCTTTGGAGGAGGACCAACAGTTGCAAGCCGTAATAAGGCATCTCTGTCTCCTAATGCACTCATTATACCTTGGTTTGCAAAGGGTTTCTTGATAAGTCTACCCATGAGCCTTGAATTGTATTCCCTTAAATCCCTATAATGGCTGAAAAGTTAAACCCTTAGCAAATAACTTGGTCATCTTTTCACAAGACTTGT
Organism: Simmondsia chinensis; assembly: GCA_018398585.1. NCBI lineage: Eukaryota > Viridiplantae > Streptophyta > Magnoliopsida > Caryophyllales > Simmondsiaceae > Simmondsia > Simmondsia chinensis. The sequence continues at coordinate 8,560,936 of JAGTTD010000011.1, forward strand.
AAAATTTTAAGGGCTTAGAGCATACAGTGAGAGGAATGCACCAACTTTTAGTTCACACATCCTTAGTTTGATCTTACGGAGGTTCTGAAAGAAAGAATATATACAAATTCTTCCGTTTGCAGGTCCTCAATCTTCACGCGAAAGCAACGCAATATATAGTCGTTTCATCAATGAGTGTAGATTGATAGAGATGGCTTTTGAGCTGGTCAATCTCTATCAGTGAAGTTGGGCCCTCTCCTCTCCGTCTAGTAGATGTCATTTCCTATTTGAGAATAGAGATCAAGTAGACTCCATTATAGGTCATTCGAAAAGGCTTCGTATAGCATACAAGTTCTTCCAAATTTTGGAAATATGGTTAGTACTATCCTTTGTGTCATCAACCTTGGCGTTGGTTACCAAAATCCTTTGAACTCCAAAGCAAAATGTGGCTGATACTTCGGGCTACCTCAGTACCTCCTAGGTTTTTTTTTTTTTTTTTTAATTAGATTATCCTGGCTGTACTGGTTGCTACAATGCTTTGTATCTGTAAGCCATGTAATCTCTCAGTATTAATAAAATATGTATTGTATTTGTTCAATACATCTCTCAATTTTGATGGTTCCGTTGTCTTTTAACTTTACCTAAGGATCTTGGGGTAGATCCTCTAGGCACTAGTATTGAAACTGAGCTCATAACTCTAGAAATATAAATTTAAGGACTTTCTTGTTAGAATTCCAGATAGATGGCACAAACTTCTTTAGGAACCTTCCATTGAAGGCCCTTGGATGAGTTCTCCCATCTAAGTCATGGAGTAAATAAGCATTTCCCACAAATACTATAATGACTCTAAATGGCCCTTCCCACTTTGGGGATCATTTTCTAAAGAGACAATGTTTTTGGCTGATGGGTAAGACCCCCTTCCAGACTAAGTCCCCCAAGTCAAAATACCTAGGTTTGACCTTTTTGTTGTAGGCTTAAGCAACCCCTTTCTTTTGAGTTTCCAATTTCTGCAAAGCATATTGCCTCAATTTGTCTAAGTTACTAAGTTCATCCATCATAGACTACTGATGTGTTTTTCTACGTCTATCAAAATTTAATATAAACCCTATCTATTAAACACACCTAAATTGAAGTATAGGGCGAAAGCGTGTTGAACCACAGGGACTAAGAGTGCGTGAATTTAATCTATGATCTAAATTGATTTAAGGAAAAGTGATATTTTTGTGTTAATTAATCTAGAAAACGACAATTAAACTAAAGTAACCTACTACTAATCGGGAACGTATATTAAATTGGAGCCTAGGGTTTTCAATCCATCATTAGCCAATTATTTTTGCCTTAACTCTTAAATTGGGATTATTAATTTTCAAACGGGTAGTGGTTTAGGCTACAAGCTTCAACCTACTAAGATAATGTTGTTAGTATTGCGTATTGAACCTATCTAACTAAAGCATAAGGAAAATAGGCTCTACCTAACGTATTGTTAATTATTATGTATTGACCCTATCTAACTAAAGCATAAGGAAGATAGGCTTTAATTAATAATTCGGTTAATACTATTGCTTGATTAATTAATGCTAAGGCTACAAGCACAAAGAATTAATTTATAAATATCAATATCAATAATTAAAGGTTACAAACTCAATAATCATATCAATTGAATAAACAATAAAAATACAATACTTTAAAGTATTTATCTCAACCAAGCAATTCATGTAAATAATCAAATTAACCCGGATTAAAATTAAACAAAAGTAAAGGCTAAGATTTCATCTAACCCCAAAGGGCAAGTTAGCTCTCCATCAAGGATGATCTGGTAAAGAAGAAGTTGAACAAACTCATGTTGATTTCCACGCTAATTTCACTCTTGTTCCCATTTAACGAAAAATTAAAATAAAGAAAAATATAATATGAGAGAGAGAGAGAGAACAGGGGTAGAGGGAATAGAGGCGGTGAACAACTCCGAACCAGAGACCAAGCCATCAGGGACTTCTCTCCCCTTTTAAATCAAAGCTTAACGAAACCCTAAGTCTGTGCTGGTGGTGGGCCGGAGGTCTGGTCGGTGATGCGTGGGTATGGGCTGGTGCTGGAGGTCTGGTGAAGTTGGGCTGTGTGTGGGCTTGTGCTGCTGGGGTTCTCATGGGCTGCTGCTGCTGGTGGGTGGGCCAGTGAACAGGCTACGTCTGGGCTGGGCCGAAGTTGGGCCAGAGGTCTAGTTAGGTATGGGCTATTGGTGGTGACGAGGTGGGTTGTTGGGTCTGGAGGTAGGGGATGATTAACAGTGCGGCTCGGGTACTGTAGCGGTGTGGGTCGAGCTTTTACGTTCTTGTCCCGAATCTCGATTGACTTGATTTAATTATTTACGCATCGAATTTGACTTATTTGCACCAAAATTTAACAATTTTTTAAACTTTAATTTCAAACCTGCTAAATATAAAAATTACCAAAATGAGTGTAGAACTATAATTAATCAGGTACAAAATAATTAAAATATCAACTAAAGAAGCATAAATATGAGACGCATCAACACCCCCACACCTAACCTTTGCTAGTCCTCGAGCAAGGTATATGATTTAACATACAGACTAAAGTGACCAACTACCCCAACCATCCCAACCTTAACCAAGTTTTCCGAGATTAACACCTTTATTACAATTCAAGACAAGATTTAATGATTTAGAGCATTTTCCAATTCCATAAATTTAGATGATTAAACTTCAAAACTCGTCATAGAATTTCATTAACCTTGTATCAACTAATAAGGACTACTCAAGCAATTTAAGCGCACAAATGAAAGTGATTAGGATTTCATGTCGCAAAATCTTCTCAAATTCTCGCTTCCAACCAAATATATAAAAGTTTTGTGCACCCGCACCACTGAATCACCTAAACACATGCCTATACATAGAGAAATTTTAAGTGGCATACGAGTGACCACTTTACAACATTTTGACCTTGATAGCACAAAAGAAGCTTCTTTGTCATGAATGTACACTATTTTTTATTTTTTTCTTTTTCTTTTGCCTTTTTCTTTTGGAGGAAACCTTTTTTTTTTCTTTTCTGTCCATTTTTGGACTTTTTTTTTTCTTTCATAACACGTACTTCATCATTACAATTGACATTGATCAATCAGTATTTTATATAACATCAAGGGCAAGGATTAGGATAAGCCAATAGGGCAGGCTTGCAAAGCTCAAGATATATGAGGTTATTTACTCAAATTCTTTAGATTTTTCGCAACATGAAAGTCATGTGCTCAGTGAATATGTGAGCAGCATGAGTAGAATCCATTAATAGCAACAATAATCAACAACACTCATTAACAAGTATGAAGTAAAATCATTTAATTTCATGGAATTAAGAGAATGAAATAAATAGCTAATCCCACTGTCATCATAACATACGCGTCGATCAAGGAAAACTTAGCTAAACGGTTATAATGCAATCTCAAAATGCACAAACAGATGTTCAAATTTTAAAAATTTGACCGAAAATGAGCATATGCAAATGAGCCTCACCCCCACACCTAAATCATGCATTGTCCTCAATGCAACAACATTAATCATTAAAGCACAAGAGATAGGTGAGATGGAGCAATACAACCTGAGGAGACGGTGCGAACATGTATATATGACTCCTTCAACACGGGACAAGAACCTGAAAAAAGATAAAACAAGTCTCAAAGAAACTAATTAGTTCAAAAATGAAATTAAAAGCAAGAGATAACAAATCTAGGCTGCCTCCTAGGAGCGCTAAGTTTTACGCCTTCAGTCGGGCGCAGAAAATCAAGCAGAGATCAAGTATCAGTCATGGTGTCTATCAAAGAGACAACTTCAATAAGCTGTCCATCAACAATGCCATCCAACTCAACTACAGGTTTGAGCCTTTGACCATTTACAGTGAACGCACGACCATCTTTAGGGTGGTATATCTCAACAGCACCCGAGGGGTATACCTGCTTAACCACAAAAGGACCATCCCACCTAGACCTCAACTTTCCAGAAAAAAGACGCAATTTAGAATTAAAAAGCCAAAACTTTTGATCAGAAGCACATGTTTTCCTCAAAGTATGTTTATCATAAAAAGCCTTGGTTTTAGCTTTATAAATCTTTGCATTCTCATAAGCTTCATTCCTTAGTTCTTCCAGCTCACTCAATTGAAGCTGTCGGTTAGCACCAGCTTGGTCTAAGTCAAAATTCAAGGCTCTAGTGGCCCAATAAGCACGGTGTTCTAGCTTAACTGGTAAATGACATGCTTTACCAAAGACCAACCTATAGGGTGACATACCAAGTGGGGTCTTATAGGCGGTGCGGTGTGCCCAAAGAGCATCATTCAACCTAAGGGACCAATCTTTCCTACCAGGATGAATCGTTTTCTCAAGTATAGACTTGATCTCACGATTTGAAAGCCCTACTTGACCACTAGTTTGGGGATGATAGGGGGCGGCAATCTTATGATGGACTGAGTACTCCCTAAGAAGTGCCTCAAATGACCTATGAATGAAATGACTGCCACCATCACTAATGAGTGCTCTAGGGGTACTAAAGCGGTTAAAAATGTGGTCCTTAACAAATTGCATGACCACTTTGTGGTCATTGGTCCTAGTAGGTATAGCCTCAACCCATTTAGACACATAGTCGACCCCTAAAAGTATGTAAACAAATCCAAAAGATGGGGGAAGTGGTCCCATAAAGTCAATACCCCAAACATCAAATATTTTAAAATAGGGTTCAAAGGCATCATGTCTCGACGCGTCATTGCACCTGTGCATTGACAATGCTCACATGCATGACAAAACTTGTGAGCATCCTTGAACAGAGTAGGCCAATAAAAACTACACTGTAGGACTTTTGCAGCAGTCCTACGACCTCCAAAGTGTCCTCCACATGCATACGAGTGATAAAAAGATAAAATGCTATGATACTCACACTCTGGAACACATCTACGAATTACTTGGTCCGCACAATGTTTAAACAAGTCAGGGTCATCTCAGTAAAAGTGCTTTACTTGAGAGTAAAACCTATCATTTTCTTGCTTGGACCAAGTAGATGGAATCACACCTGTAGTGAGGAAGTTAACAATATCTGTAAACCAAGGGTCACGTGAATGGGAGACAACAAAAAGTTGCTCATCAGGAAAATAGTCATGCATTGAAATAGATGGATCATGATGCTCAACGAAAATCCTAGAGAGATGGTCAGCTACCACATTCTCTGCTCCTTTCTTATCTCTAATCTCAATGTCAAACTCTTGATGTAAAAGAATCCACCTAATGAGCCTAGGTTTCGTTTCTTTCTTAGAGAGCAAATATTTCAATGCAGCATGGTCAGAATAGATAATGACTTTTGACCTCAAAAGATAAGAACGAAACTTGTCTAGAGCAAACACAACAGCTAGCAACTCCTTTTCAGTGGTGGTGTAATGGTGTTGTGAATCATTAAGAGTTTTACTGGTATAGTAAATGACATGAGGTACTTTGTTTACTCTTTGACCTAGGACAACACCTATAACAAAATCAGAAGCGTCACACATAATTTCAAAAGGAAGAGAGTAATCTGGGGGCTGCATAATGGGGGCCGAAACAAGTAATGACCGTAGTTTTTGAAAAGCTTCTAGGCAAGACTCATCAAACTCAAATGATGTCTCCTTAGCTAGCAAGCTAGTTAATGGTCTGGCTAACTTCCCAAAGTCCTTAATGAATCTCCTATAGAAACTTGCATGACCTAGAAAGGATCTAACTTGCGTCACGTATTAGATCTACCTTAGCCTTGTAAACCTCAATACCCTTCTTGGACACTCTATGGCCCAATACAATTTCCTCTTGAACCATAAAGTGACTCTTTTCCCAACTCAAAACAAGATTGGTCTCTTCACATCTTTTTAGCACAAGCCTTAAATTCTGCAAACATTCATCAAACGAAGGTCCAAAAACAGAGAAATCATCCATAAAAACCTCAAAAAATCTGTCTACCATGTCAGAAAAGATAGACATCATGCATCTCTGGAATGTAGCGGGCGCATTACATAAACTAAAAGGCATCCTACAGTAGGCAAACGTGCCGAAGGGGCACGTAAAAGTCATTTTTTCCTAATCCTCTGGGTAGACTGCTACCTGGTTATATCCTGAATATCCATCAAGAAAACAGTAAAAGCTCTGACCAGCTAGCTTCTCCAAAATCTGGTCAATGAATGGTAGAGGAAAATGGTCCTTCCTAGTGGCAGAGTTAAGCTTCCTATAGTCAATTCAAACTCTCCAGCCCGTGGTCTCTCTAGTGGGTACTAACTCTCCATCACTACTCCTAACCACAGTAACGCCCAACTTCTTTGGGACTACCTGAACAGGACTAACCCACCTACTATCAGAAATTGGGTAAATGATACCCGCATCAAGCAATTTCACAATCTCTTTCTTTACCACTTCCTTCATGTTAGGGTTCGACCTCCTTTGCATCTCTCTAGTGGGTCTGGCATTCTCATCAAGAAAAATCCTATGCACACAAATGGGAGGGTCTATACCCTTCAAATCGGCCACAGACCACCCAATGGCACTCTTATGATCACTAAGCACTATCATCAATGCATCCTCCTATTCCCTAGACAACTGAGAAGAAATAATCACTGGTAAAGTCTCATCGGGTCCTAAGAAAGCATACTTAAGAGTAGATGGCAACGACTTAAGTTCAAGTTTGGGTGGTGAAACTATGGAAGGCATGGTAGGGGAATCTGAAAGCGTAAGTAAAGCTTCTACTTTTGACAACCAATGACAAGTCTCTAAAGGGGCACATATCTCAAGCAAATCATTCATCTCTCTAATGTCATTTTCAATCTCAAAATCATCAGAACAATCGTATACTAGTGCTCGCTGAAGGGAATCACTAACTAGGATAGAAGGGAGTGTTTGGTCCACGAAATCATCAATAATATCCACCCAGAAACACTCCGACTCATCCTCACTAGTGGGTGACAACGAAGCCTTAAAAATATTTAACCTAATAGTCATATTGGCAAAGCTAACATCCATTACCCCAGATCTACAATTAATGGTAGCATTAGCCGTCGCTAAGAAAGGACGACCTAGAATGACAGGGACATGGTTTTTTGAATGACTAGAAGGTTCCATATTAAGCACGAGGAAATCAGCAGGAAACAAGGCTTTGTCTACTCTCACTAGTACGTTAATCAACTCACCACGGGGAATCCTAGTTGATCTATCTGCTAATTGCAAGGTCACCGTGGTGGGTTGCAACTCTCCTAGGCCTAACTTCTCATAAACCGAGTAAAGAATAATGTTGACAGTCGCTCCTAAGTCCAGTAAGGGTTTATCGATCGGGTAGTCTCCAAGTGAACAAAAGATGGTGGGGACACCAGGGTCTTTGTACTTAACTGGAGTGTCACACTTCAGAATAGAGCTCACTTGCTCGGCTAAGAACACTTTTTTAGGCAGTTGTGCTCTAGATCGCCTCTTTTGGTTCAGAAGGTCCTTAATAAACTTTGCATTGGCCGGGATCTGTTTAATCGCATCAAGAAGGGGAATTTTTATCTTTACTTGCCTAAACGTCTCCAAAATGTATTCCGACTTCTTGTCCTTCCCATTTGGATGTGGCGCAATTAAAGCTTGGGGAAAGGGTACTCTAGGTGCATATGACAAGGGAAGATCAGAGGCTTTAGGAGTGGGAGAAGGGTGCGTGACCTCATTGGTCTCCTTTTCTCTCTCCTTGCTCTTCTCTTCTTCCTCACTACTCATGGGTACTTCTCTTTCAGCACTCACCCCATTGTTAACCTCCTTCCTACTTCTGAATACTGTAATGGATTTTGCTTGTTCTTGCTGGGAAGGATAGTTGTCTTGTCTTACACAGTTCCTAGGGTTCTCTACAGCCTGGCTAGGGAGTCTTCCCTCATCTCTCTTACTCAGAGTGTTAGCTAGTTGACCTATTTGAGTTTCTAGCATTGCAATCGATTGCGTATGGGAGTGGAGGAGTTGGAAATTAACTTCTAAACCTTTCAGCACACTCAAAAATTCTCTTCAAAATTTGAATTAGAGCTTAAATTAGGAGGTTGAGAGTAGTTAGAAGCATATCGTTGCGGTTGAAAACCTACAGGCTGGGGCATACCAGATTGTTGAGGTCGTGGGTTCTGTTTTTGTGGCATAAATTGTCCTTCTCCTCCTTGCCTCCAGGAGAAGTTAGGATGGTTTCTCCGGCCCGGATTGTACGTGTTAGAGTATGGGTCGTTTCGTGGGAATCCTTGGGCTGCATTGACTTGTACCTCCGACCACTCCGCATAAGGTGAACCAGAGGGGCAGTCATGTGTAGATGAGAGACACTAGAGCATGAAGAGCAAGCACTATGCACATTTGAAACATGAGACACATTAGGTACCGTAGAGGGGGCCAATGTCATCTTAAATAGGGAAGTTAACTGCTCTACGGAAGAGGCAAGATAGTCTACTTTCTTATCTAAGATGGAGGTGTGAGCAATCTCATTTACTCCTTTATTCAACCTAGTAGCATTAAGACGTGCATGTGCGGTAGACTGTTGTGAATTCTCATTCAAAAGTTTGAACAATTCCCAAGCCTTGTCCTCATTCTTTCTAAGGAACTAACCACCACATGAGGCATCAACAGTTTGTTGACCCCTCTCGTTTAACCCATAATAAAAGTTTTGGACTAGTTGCCATTTAGGGATAGCATGATGCGGACAGGCTCGTAAAAGTTCCCTAAATCTATCCCAACTCTCGTGAAACTCTTTAGTAGGAAGTTGGGCGAAGGTGTTAATGGCTCTCCTAGCAGTGTTAGTCTTGCTAATGGGATAGAATTTCTTAAGAAATTCTTATTGCATTTGAGTCCAAGTACTAATCGTCCCACTAGGTAAGGTGCCTAACCAATATTTGGCCTTTTCCTTTAAAGAGAAAGGAAAAAGGCGAAGCAAGATGGCGTCATCACTGACGTTAGGAATCCTAAACATTGAGCAAACCTCCATGAAACTGTCTAAGTGCATGTACGGGTTCTCATTGCCCAAGCCGTGGAATGAAGGAAGCATTTGTATAGTATGTGGTTTAAGCTCGAATTGATGGGCTACGATTGGCAACCTAATGCAGGAGGGTGAAGCGTATGTGGTGGGAGTAAAGTAGTCCTTAAGTGCACGTGGTTGTTGTTTGTCTGCCATTACTAAATCAGAGTTAGCACTAGCGGATTTTGCTCGGTGTTGGGCTCTAAGGTCTCTTAAAGTTCTTTCAATTTCAGAGTCGAATATGGTAAGGTCAAGAGACAAAGAGCGACGGCCGTGCATGAACAATTAACCACACGAAGCAAGCAAATTAAAAATTAAATAAGCAAAACAAATAAAACAGACAAAACAAATACTAAAAAAAGGACAAATAACAAGATATCCTAAAACCTACTTATGCACGAAAATCACAAGAAAAATAATGCTAAAAAAAAGAAAATAATTTTTTTTTTTAGAAAAGAGACAATAACAAATAAAGAGAATTAAAAATTCTAAATTCTAAATTAAGAATCAAATTAAGATTTCAAAGCCTGGGTTGAAAAATAAAATAAAATAATTTAAAATTAAACAAGAAATAGAAAGTTAAAAATCAAAGAAAATCACAAAAATAAAATCACGAACGTTGCCTAGTGCCAGGCAACGGCGCCAAAATTTTGATGTGTTTTTCTACGTCTATCAAAATTTAATGTAAACCCTATCTATTAAACACACATAAATTGAAATGTAGGGCGAGAGGGTGTCAAACCACAGGGATTAAGAGTGAGTGAATTTAATCTATGATCTAAATTCATTTAAGGAAAAGTGATATTTTTGTGTTAATTAATCTAGAAAATGACAATTAAACTAAAGTAATCGACTACTAATCAGGAACGTATATTAAATTGGAGCCTAGGGTTTTGAATCCATCATTAGCCAATTATTTTTGCGTTAACTCTTAAATTAGGATTATTGATTGTCACATGGGTAGTGGTTTAGGCTACAAGCTTCAACCTATTAAGATAATATTGTTAGTATTGCGTATTGACCCTATCTAACTGAAGCATAAGGAAAATAGGCTCTACCTAATGTATTATTAATTATTACGTATTGACCCTATCTAACTAAAGCATAGAGAAGATAGGCTTTAATTAACAATTCAGTTAATACTATTGCTTGATTAATTAATCCTAAGGCTACAAGCACAAAGAATTAATTTATAAATATCAATATCAATAATTAAAGGTTACAAACTCAATAATCATATCAATTGAATAAACAATAAAAATATAATACTTCAAAGTATTTATCTCAACCAAGCAATTCATGTAAATAATCAAATTAACCCGAATTAAAAGTAAACAAAAGTAAAGGCTAAGATTTGATCTAACCCCAGAGAGCAAGTTAGCTCTCCATCAAGGATGATCCGGTGAAGAAGAAGTTGAACAAACTCATGTTGATCTCCACGCTAATTTCGCTCTCGTTCCAATTTAACGAAAAATTAAAATGAAGAAAAATATAATATGAGAGAGAGAGAGAGAATAGGGGAAGAGGGAGCAGAGGCAGTGAACTCGAACCAGAGACCAAGCCATTAGGGACTTCTCTCCCCTTTTAAATTGAAGCTTAACGAAACCCTAAGTAGTTGCTGGTGGTGGGCCGGAGGTCTGGTCGATGATGCGCGGGTATGGGCTGGTGTTGGAGGTCTGGTGAAGTTGGGCCGTGTGTGGGCCTGTGCTGCTAGGGTTTTCATGGGCTGCTGCTGCTGGTGGGTGGGCCGGTGAACAGGCTGCTTTTGGGCTGGGCCGGAGTTGGGCAAGAGGTCTAGTCGGGTATGGGCTGTTGGTGGTGACGAGGTGGGTTGTTGGGTTTGGTGGCAGGGGATGATGAACAGTGCGGCTCGGGTGCTGTAGCGGTGTGGGTCGAGCTTTTACGTTCTTGTCCCGAATCTCGATTGACTTGATTTAATTGTTTACGCATTGAATTTGACTTATTTGCACCAAAATTTGACAATTTCGGAAACTTTAATTTCAAACCTGCTAAACATAAAAATTGCCAAAATGAGTGTAGAACTATAATTAATCAGGTACAAAATAATTAAAATATCAATTAAAAGATGCGTAAATATGAGGCGCATCAACTACTCGTACTCAAGTTTACAGAACGTCTCTTGATGAGCTAATCTTATAGATTAAACAGTTACCTTAATAGATAGTACTGCATCATGGCCATAATTTGGCATCTCTTTTAGAGGTTCTGTAAGCCCAAAGAGGATCTAGAAACAATTTATGCCACCTCCTGGGATTGTCCTCAATCATTTTCTTAATGTTAACCTTCAAAATTTTATTAGTTGACTCTGCCTGGCCATTAACTTGAGCATAATAAGGTTTTGGGTTCAAAATTTTTATATTGAAACTCTTGGTGAACTTTTTTACCTTAGCTTCATTAAAAACTCTAGCTTGCTCCACTATGATGATCTTGAAAATGCTGAACTTACATAGGATATACTCCCTAATGAAGTCAATCACATCATGCCGATTGATATTTCTATATGGTTTAGCCTCCACCCACTTAGTAAAGTAATCAGTGGCCATAAGGATATATGAGTGTTTCTTGTTGGGTGGAGAATTGATCTGTCCTATGATATCCATTGCCTAGCCCCCAAAAAGGCCAAGGTTTTACAATGGCATGCATTTCAGTAGTAGGGACTTTGGTTACATGCCCATGCCTTTGGCATGCTCCACATCCTTTGGCGTATTTCATGCAGTCATCCATCATTAATGGCCAGTAATAGCCATAACGGTTGATGAGCCAATACATCTTGTGACCTGCCAAATGGGACCCACAGATACCCTCATGGGCTCTAACCATTACTAGCATTGCTTCATCCAAGTCAAGGCACTTGAGAAGCACTCCACTAGCGTTCCTCTTGTATAGTTCTCCAGATTCACTATCTATAAGGAATCTGTGAGCTCTCATTTTCATTTTCCTGTCCTTGGCGTAATTTTAAGGATCGTTGAAATAATGCACTAAAAGTTTCATCTAGTCCTCTTGTTGGCTCAGGACAATGAGCTTCAAAGTACTCCAAAGATCTTATCAGTGTACCCTCAAAGAACTTTGAACACTTGATCTCTTGATCCAAAACCTTTGTCTTGATGACTATAGTTTCTTCACACCTGGTTCTGGGTAACTTGTATCCTGAAGCCCACTGAGGCAAGTCATTGGCTACCTTATTCCGATCTTTATGGATATGTTCAAACTGAACCTCACTGAATTTATTCAATAGCTTAGAATTATTGATAAATACCTTTTCTAGGTATCACTCAAACATTGGAATTCCTCATTTACTTGGCAAACAACCAGCTGTGAATCCCCTTTAACAAGGATATCTTGAACTTGCATCTCTAAGAGGGTTTGTAAGTCGATCATGAGGGCATCATATTCAGCCATATTCTTAGAGCATTTGCCCTCCAAGGTGATAGCCAATTTCATGATAACTCCTTCAGACTGAATCGCGATTCCTACCCAGCACTGGAGTTGGTCCTCAATCTGTCAAAGAATAATGTCCAAGGCACCAATTGCACCATTAGGAGTTCTTGTAGCTCATTATCTAAGCCAATTTAAATATTTGGTTGTTTGCTAAAAAAAATTGCAAGGGCTTGCTCCTCTACTAACTTTTGTGAGATATAAACTAACTCAAATTGAAGTAGAGCTAGGCTCCACTTGTTCATTCATTCTCTCAAGAAAGGCCTATCCAGCATATACCTAAGGACATGTGTTTAGGCAATCACATATATGGTGAATGCCAAGAAATAATGTCTTAATTTTGTAGATGCATAGAACAAAGATAGACACAACTTTCAATAGAAGAGTACTTAATTTCACATTCATTTAAACAACGCCTAAGGTAGAAAACAGATTGTTCAAACCCCTGCTCATTGTTCTGCATAAGCAAACAATCAATAGATTCCTCAGAAGTAGAGAAAAATCTTCAAAAGCTTACCCTCCTTCGATGGAACGAGTATTGGTAGCCTAATCAAGTATCCTTTGATGGCCTCAAATGTTGCTTGATATAGCATCCTCCCAGTTGAAATCCCTCTTAGTTTTGAGCTTCAACAGTAGGGAGAAGACTTTCGTTTTTTTTTTTTCATTTTTTTCTACGACATTTGAAATAAAACGTCTTAGGAAGTTAACCTGCCCCAAGAAGTGTTGAAGCACCTTTTTGATCAAAGGTATTTTGGCCATCTAAATGGCCTATGTTTTGTTGATGTCCAGTTCAATGCCCCTCTGATGTCCTAGAAATCCTAAAATGTTCGTAGTCCGTAAGCCAAAAACACATTCCAACGGATTCATCTGAAGTAGGTAGCATAGCCGACCATATGAATAACTAATAATAAGTAGGCGGTTTAACCAGCCATGAATATGCAAAGTAGAAAATACGAAAAATAAAGTTTTTCTCTTTCCTTCACTTTTCTATTTTATCTCCTTTTTTTAGTAGACTCCTTAAATTTTGGTCCATTCTAGGTACCATAATGTCAATTATTATGACCATGACTATAACCTCGTCCACAGCCCTAACCACGTCCACGACTACGACCACTTTTACAATCTCGACCACGTCCATGAGGGTCGTATATCTAAGCATTCTCTTTAGGGAATGGTTCGGATCCAGTTGGTCATGTCTAATTATTTTTCATCAACAATTAATTGCTTTGTTCAGTAATGAGGAGACATAATATTAACTCTTAGTATTTTTCAAATCCTCGTTCTCAAAATTGCTGCTTCGGCAGCATATTCGGGAACATCTTCTCTAACCACTACAAAAAAAGTGCTCTTTACCAACAGTAACATTTCAAGTTCTGTTGGTAACGGTTATACATTACCAACAACAAACATTTACTGTTGCTAATGACTCAAAAGGGATAAAAAGTGAAAATAGAAAAGACTTAATCCCAACAAAAAATAATTTCTGTTGGTATTGATGAAGTTAATACCAACAGAAATAAATATTATTGGTATCGACCAGATCAATACCAACAGAATTAAATGTTGTTGGTATCGACCAGATTAATACCAACAGAACTAAATGTTGTTGGTATCAACCAGATCAATACCAACAGAATTAAATGTCGTTGGTATCGACCAGATTAATACCAACAGAACTAAATATTGTTGGTATCGATCAGATCAATACCAACAAAATTAAATGTTGTTAGTACCGACCTGATCAATACAAATAGAACTAAATGATGCTGGTATCGACTAGATCAATACCAACAGAAGTAAACCAACATATGTATTTGCCAATAGACAAATTTGTTGGTGAAATTGAAACTTATACTTAATAGATATTTTTGTTAGAGTAATTAAAATATTAAAACCATGAAGTCTAAGCGTAATTAATAGATATTAATTTTATAGTCCCTAGAGTTTATAAAATAATTTTTTAATTAAATAGTCAAAATTACGATGTCTAAGCGTACAAAAGTTGTTATTCGTTAGTAAACTTACAATCCTCTTGCTATTGCTCTCATCACATACACGAACTGTAATATTGTATCACTATTAATAAAATTTTTTTTACATTCTTATATACCATTATTTAGATGACTTTGTTAAATATATTATACTTTATACTAAAATAATATTTAACGTGGGAGCCGTGAGGCACTGGGACGGTTATTGTTGTTGTTGTACTAAAATAATATTTAACAAAATTTATAGATCAAATCACTAAATTTTAAAATATGAATATGTAAGTTACCAAATTTTATCAAAAAATATAGTTTACCAAAAATTAATCGCTTTCCGCTAAAATTTTCACTAACTCCCGCTTTAGACATTAGGGTTTCAAAGTACATGGACTGTTCGCACAAACACTCACTCCTCGCTGCTCTGTCTCTCTCTCTCTCTCTCCGACTCCTCGCGCCTCCCCCTCTCCCTAACTCTACCGTCGCCAGTCGCCGCTGGTCCAGCGTCGCCGGTCGCCGGTCGCCGGTCGCCGGTCGCCGGTTCCCGCTCGTCACTGCTGGTTCACAACTCCTCTCTCTGTTCGCACCTTTCTCTTTCATTTTTCGTTCATTTTCTGTAAGTTTTTTCTTTGATTTTTGTTGATTTTTCATATTTCTGCTGGTTATCTCTAAAAATTGAACACTAGACACTGTTTTGAGGTCCGAAACCTAAACCCTATTTTAGTTTATGTTTCGTGCCTCTCTTGCTCATCTCTTGCCTTCATCTTTGGTAGTTCTCTCTTTAATTTTTGTTGATTTTGCATATCCGTGCTAATTATGTCCGAAAATTAAACCCTAGACATGATTTTGAGCTTCTATAATCAACTGATTTCTTCTTTTTGTCAAAATTACTGAATTGTATTTTGTAAAGATAAACCCTAATTAACTAATTTCATTATTTTAGTTGGTTCAACATACAAATCCTATTTAGTAGCATGTTAAGTTCATGATATCTTACAAGCTACTATCACTTTGCTCCTTTGTAAGTGAATAGATATTTTGTTGTTCATTTAATTCTTTTCCACTCTTCTAACAATCCGTTAATAATAATCAACGAAATGAAGATTACATTTGAATATAGTTCCCCCAAATATGACACAAGCAAATTATTTCTAAAGTGACAGTTGTATTGCATCAATGGCTAGAGGTGCGTAGTAACTTCTAAATATGGTTTGGCCTGTATATCAACTTTCAAATATCCATTCTACTTGCGATTCTTGCTTCATAGCATATCTTTTGAAGTGTTATATTGAATTTATGGTTAGAGAAGTCTAGGTTTCATACACTTGATAGAGAAAGGGGAAGGAGGAGTCTTGTTTGGCTTCTGGTTTCCTTTGTCAAAATAGAGTTACTGAAAAATATGTTATGATTCAAGATCAATCTTGGATCACAACATAGGAAAGGGAATAAGAGATGAGAAAGAAGTGAGAATTAGATGAGAAAATAGAGAAAATAAGATGAGAATTTGAGAGAATTTGAGTAGAGAGAAGAAGAAGATATTTTCATTATCATTGCATGAATGTAATTACATGAGAATCCAACTATTTTATACTAAGCCTAGTTTAGTAAGTATAGTTTACATGTTGATTGTAAGTTCGGTTATGCGGTGTGGTTGAATGTTATAACACTTGTAAGTGATGTGTGGTTGGTTTGGAACTCCCTTAGTCTTTGTAATGATTCAAGCTCAGACTTGGATCATAACCTAGGGTTTCAAGAGATTTATACTAGAAAATGATAGATTGAGATGAAGAACACAAGAATTAGATGAGAAGAAGGTAGATTTAGATGAGAATTAGATGAGATAATAGAAGAATTGAGATGAGAATCAAGAGATAGAGAGCATTGAAGCTCAAAGAGAGAGAAAGATCATTTCATTCATTCAACACCCTTACATTACAACGAAAGACTCATCTTATACAGCCTAACACTACTAATGGCAGTTAAATACTTTGGACATTGCATCTGGACACAAGTCATAACCGACTCTTCATCCACAGTTGCCAAACAAGACCAACCGACAATGCTGGCTTGACCAATAGCAACTAAACAGCAACTACCCAGCTAATACTTGACCTTATTTGACTTATACTCCTAGATTGTTATTTAGGACATATTACTACTTAACATTTCTTATCCAATCATGACAGTCTTTTCTCCCAAACCTTCTATGTGAATACATGTTGATATATCTGTAACCATTCTATTGATTATTGTATTGGGATGGATGAGGCAAATGAGTGAGAAATCTGGGAAACGTGATTGGTGATGTGAAATTTGGGGCGAGTATGGATATTTGTGTTCATCTTAGTGGGAGGCCTAGAGGACGCCCCTCGTGTCATGGTTAGATTGGGCCATTGAGACATCCATGCCTTAATGTTTGGGTTACTTGGGCTTGAGCTTGGCTTATTAGGGCCTTTTACTTGGCTCAAGAAGCTATGAGCCTGACCCACGATGAACAAAATCTTGAAGCAATTGGTAGAGAATGAACAAAGTCTTGAAGCAATTGGAAGAGAATAGCCCTAGAAAAAGCTTTGTTTTGTACAGCCCTGTGGAGAGAAGAAGTGGGACATGTGAGTTTACCAATGGTTCACATGTATAGGGTTAAGATTCACATATTATCTTTCCTTTTTCCCCTTGATTCATTGTATTATTGTCATATCTTGTTTCATTTTCTTGAAAGATTGTTCTTTGTAATTAATTCATTATTTGTCATATATGGTTTACAAATGTAGGCATTCTCATGCAGAATTTGAAGGCCAAGATTTGTTGCAATTGCTAGGTGAGTTTCGTTCATCTAGGTACGTCCCTAGCCCCCCTTGTTGTAATTCAAATATGCTTTTTACAGTTAAGCTTCATGACATTACACGTCAATTAGATGCCTTATTATTTTAGTATATACAACACCAAATTCTGATATAGTCAGCAGCACTTCAAGCCCCTTTTGAGGTCTCAGATGCTTGACATTTAGTAGCTAGGATGAAAAGATCTTGCAAATCTCTTCCCACTGGAGAGGCTTTTTTACCTAGTATCCCATGTTCATGATCATGCCTTGGATGTTGTTGAAACCTTGAAGAATGTCACAATCTTGATTAGCATACTTCATCTTCCTTGTGAAACCTTCCTTCATGCTTCTCCTAGCAAACTCAGTAAGAACCCAAATACTTGCAGCTGCCACAAGAGTGAACAACTTGCATATCTCTTCCCAATAGAAGAGTTTCTTCCTGTAATGACTCGTGACCTTGAGCTTGACTTTAATTCCGTTAAAGAGTAAACAATCTTGTTTAACATGCTTCACCCACCTTTTCAAGCCCTCCCGACCTGATTCATCATCAGCTTCTTGCTTGAATAAGTAATGCCCTTCAAGATTAGCTTCGTAAGCTTGCTCTGCCGCTTGTTCCTTGTACTTCAACACAAAACTCCCAGGAAGTTTCATACTTGGAATCAACTGAAATGAATCTGTAACTTGTGTTGAAGATGATACAGCATGAATTTGGACTGAATTAATGGTTTCTGCTACCGTATCAGACCACTTCCTTGCTGAATTGAAGTATTCTGCTGTAACCATTTGCTTTGCCTCTTGATCTATTATTTGTTTTATTTTACACTCAATGTGTTGTTGCTGCTGGTCCTCTGCCTTGGGCTGTAAAAATGGTACACCATATTGTGATTTCACACCCTGCTCAACAGCCATTGCATCCATCAATTGGTAATTTTCACTGCCTTGTGAGAATTTGATATTCTGTTCTTCAATTTCCACTGCGGCAGTATCCAAAATGACCTCTGGAACTTGTTCCTTTTGTTGTTTTTGCACTTCTACAAAACATTGATCCTTTTGCTGTTGCATCTCAGCAAAATATTGTAGTATCAATTGATGCATTGATTGAAAATGAATCTCCAATGTTTGAGACATGTTCTGAAAATGTTGCTCGAGAACATCCTGATTCCTTTGCATCGCAACATGGATTATATCTCCATCCATGACTTCACTTCAATCTGGAACCTTAAGTGCACAGCTAGGATCACCTTAATGGTACTGATCAGCACTCAACGTTGTGTATTTGATCAAGTAACTGCCGTGCTATGCTATAATCAAGTTGGAACTTGTATAATTGAACAAAATATCTGCTTCGTGAGCTGATTTACCTCAATTTCAGCTGCTGAAATTTAACTTGTTGCATATTCAGCACAATCAAAGCAAAATTCTGAGATCGCACTATCAAGAATTAAATCCAGAACTTAAACTGCAATCAGAAGCATTCAACCTGTTCAACACTTTATGAAATTATTTCTGAACAAAAAATTCAGCACAGATTCAAAGGAATCTCAGCAACTACTATGATCGTAGCTCAAATTCAGCGCTTAACTTGAAGAATTCAGCTTATGTTCTCTGATAAATAGCAAATCCAGTTGTATGCTAACAATTGAATCAAGTTCCGAGCAACTAACACAATTTCCAGCTCAATTTTGCTCTTGTTCAGCAACTTCAACCAATGTAACAGTAACAGAACAAAAAAAAACAAGATCAGATGTGATCCTGATGCTCACTATCTGCAGCTGTTGAATTTTTTTTTTAATAATCAATTTGAACTAAATCTATTCAATCGGAAGTGAATTCTTAGGCTCTGATACCACTGTTATAATTCTTGGATGAATCATAAGCTAAACCTAGGGTTTTGATAAGGATTTACACATAGAAAGTGAAATCAAGACGAGAACTAGGAGAATTTAGGTAGAGAGCTTAGAATTAGATGAGATTAAGAAGAATTGAGATGAGATTGATAGAGATTCAAAGAGAATTGGGAGAGAGTTAAGAATTAGAGAGCATTGAGCTCAAAGAGAGAGAAGGATCACTTCATCATTCATCACCTTATGAGAATACAAGAGATGAACTAATACTTATACTAGCTAAGATGCATTGTATATAGTTATGAGCTAATGGCGGTGAACATTGCACCTAGACATATGCCAACCGACTTACTAATGCTCTAGCCGCCGCAAATGACTCCTACTAACTAACAACTTGACTTGCTTTGACTTACTTAACCAACATACTAAGACAATACTAGCTATTTCACAAATACTAAATCATCCTATGTCTAATATAGCCAGATCATGACAAATAACAATCATTTTGGATACTTATTACACTATTGGCCTTGTAATTGGATGTGTCCTTGGTTCTCAAACTAGCTTAGGAATTGCGGGTATACGGTATGAGTTGATTTGGACATTAGACCCTTCAATATTTTAGTATCTTTTGTAGTTTTGTGAATATTGTTGAGTGTAGTATTTACAATATGGATGTATTTAAAAGTAAGGATTGGGTGAAGTTCCCAAGAGATTCAAGCGAATTTGACAATGGAATTCAAGCATTTGTTTTGTATGCTCTATGAAATTGGGTTGATACCATATCTATGTAAGTTATGCGCTAATCGATATAGAAAAGATAAACTAACTAATTTATGGGACACAAGTTTGAATCTTTCATTTTATTTCCTTAATTATGTGGACCATGTGGGCACCTTTTCTGTTTGCACATGGTCGTTTCTCTAATGATGTAGCAGTAGTTCAATACTGGTAGGTAATTTTTTACAATGTTAACTCTAGTAAACTAGCTGCACCTACTTGCTATCTTTTATCATATCATATGTTCTTGTTCTTTTTAATAATGTTCTTATTCCAAATGATAATATTGCAAATGTAACAACATAATTCCAGTATCTAATTGCTCATAACTATTACATTTTTTAGAACTCTATGCAATATTTTAATTATGTATAACTTACCTATATGCTAAAAGAATGAGATTGAGCTTAAGTTGTAAATCTAACGTCTCTATTATTCATTGTCACAGAAAAATGGTGTGTTGTTCGATGGTGAGTTTAATCAGGAACATGAAGATGAGGAACTCTTAGATGGAGATGATTTGTAGGAAGATGTATGCTGTTGATTAAATTTGTTGTGGACGTATTACTTAAGAACTTTTGGGTAGATGATTGATTTGTCCTTCTAGCTATTTGAGCTTTTAGGATTTGTTTTGGATGGTTTTCTTTTCTTGAGGATTAAAATAGATATGAATATTGAAGCTGTATTTTGGATGCTATGATGGATTTGTTTTGTTTTGTATTAATCAAGAGAGTAGCTAAATGAAAATGTTGTTAGCAACTCACTTGTCAATGTAAACTTCTTGTTGGTATTCACAGTCTTTGTTGGTATATCTTTTACCGTCATATAGTGTTTGTTGGTATAATCTCTATTAATCGAAAATTTTTTTTGTTAGCAATGTATTTTACCAACAGAGTTTTTATTAGTAAACCATTTGCCAATATAGAACTTGTTGTTGGTAAACTATTTACCAACATAAAACTTGTGTTGGTACTACCTTTTACCAATAGATAATTTTTGTTGGTGTAACTTTTACCAATACAAAAATTATTGTTGGTATACTTGTTACCAACAAAGGATTGGTTTGTTGGTAATACCTTTTACCAACAGAAAATTTTATTGGCATAACTTTTACCAACAATTAACAACTGTGGCTATTAAGGAGTTATTACCAACAACTTCGAATTTCTGTTGGTAAAGCTTTTACCAACATTGGCTATACCGACAGCCTACCAACAAACCAATTTCTGTTGGTAAAGCTTTTACCAATAAAAAAATTGCTATTGCCAATAATAATCCTGCTGTTGGCAATGGTCACTCTTTTTGTAGTGAACATATCTTTCTCAGTAATAGTTTTACCGCATAATTGCAGTTAAGAGGTAATACTGAACACTGCAGAGTTATACTCACTTATAGTTTTAGAATCCTGCAATAGTAGGCGAAATCATTCATAGCAAGCTTTAGGGGGGATCATAGACATCTAATGATCAAATCTCTTCTTTAAATTCAACTAAAGGACATAAGGGTCTTTTATAGTAATAAACTCAGCTTTCAATCCTTCAGGGATATGATGCCTGAGAAATATTATTGCTTTTGCACGATCCTGCTGGGATGTGTTATTTTTCCTTTTAATTGCCTGAGATTCACAGTATCAGGGTGAATCTTAACATCAAGGGTCCAAGGCAAATAATCTTTGCCAGTAATATCAATAGCAGTAAATTTAAAATTAAAAAGATTATAAATCACAAAGATTAAAGAATAAAAACTTATCTTCAGTATAGAACAATTATCAACTGGCTAGAGACTCGTGCTAATAACGTGTTATAAAACTAGGGACAAATTATATTCTAAAGGAAGAGAATAAAAACACAAACTCAAATACAATTGAAAAAAATGGCAATTATTTTGTGTCAGAACGAGATTATTTTATTAAAATTTTCCCTTTTCTCTCGTTATTTTTTTCTCTTTTATTTTGTTTTCTTTTCTTTTCTTTTTCTTTCTTCCTTCTTTTGTTTCTTTTTTTGTTGTTCTATGTTGCGGTGTGTATGTATACACATACAAGGGAGTGGGGGTGATGAGTCATCCTTAGGTTGTGACACTTGTCATAAATTTTTTTTTTTGAACAGATACTTGTCATAATTTATACAAATATTCATTTATATATATATGTATATATATACATAAATAGATATTTTACATAATTCTAATTTTCTATAATATTTAATAATATCCAAATTTGACTCTAAAAATTATACCCGAGAAATATTGAATATTTACAACACAAACAATGTCCTCGTGCCCTGCTTTTGTAGGAGCCCTTGGAGGCACTGAATTTTTTATTGTTGTTGTTGTTGTTGAAACAATGACCTCGTGCATTTTACATTCTGTTTTATTGTCGTAGTTGAAGACAAATATACAAAAGCAAATGACTTTCGATCTCCTGGTGAAATCATGTTTGAAACTATCGCTGCTGAATTGTAAAAAGGGTAAATTACACATTTGTATTATAGAATTTTGTATAATAATATTTTTAATTCAGAAATTTTGTGAAAATAATTTATTAGTCCAGAAGTTTTAATGTTACTTTTTTTTAGTTCAATTTCAGGTATATAACATCAATATTCCAACCAAAAGCCGACATGTAAAGTTAAAGAAATTCAATAAACTTTTGGAAAATAATTTATTAGTCCACAAGTTTTAGTTTAACTTTTTTTAGTTCATTTTTGGCCCTTTGTTTTACCTAAAATTGGACTAGAAAATAACTACATTAAAATATGTGGACTAATAAATTATTTCAAAAAGTTTCTGAACTAAAAAACTTTACACCAAATTTCAGAGTGTTAATATGTAGTTTAACCTTATAAAAATATGACACACACATAAGACAATTGAATAAGTTACAAAAATGGTACCATTATTCAAAATTTTGACATAATGCTTAAATAACTCACTGGAAATTGGCAAAGACATCTTCAATACATATTTCGACAACTTTGTGGACAAAAGTTTAAGGTATTTATCATTGAAGCTCCAAAATGTCAATTATTACTAGCAAACTCGACTATCCAACTCAGAACAAGGCACCGTTAAGAAGAAGAAGAATGCTATCTAAAGAATGAAATGCATCCAAGTTCAAATCCATAACGAATAGGGTCAGTCTTGACATTTTCGAGGTCTCCATCAAAATTCTCAAAAGGGCCCTTCATATATAACAAATTATAATAACTTTGACCATAAAATTTACTAATATTAAGAATTGATACTTTAAAAATTACAACCCCAAAAATTTGGGGCCCTTAAAATTCGGGGACCCCAAACGATTGCTTGGGGTTATATTCAACCCACAAACAACACTACATCTAGACACTTTGGCCTATACGTAGTACAACAACAGCAGACCAAGTGCCTCCAAGGGCTCCCGCATAAGCAGGGTTTGGGGGGCAGATGTACGCAGCCTTCCTCCTTCAGGGGGCTACCCTGAAGAGAGGCTGTTTCTGAGGACCCCCAACCTGAGAATTTGGTCTGCATCAAATGACATGTGACCTGCCAGCAGAAGAGCATCACATCATGAGTAGTGCAAAACACACTGCAACGAAAACAATAAACTACCACAAGCAACACACAAATACAAAGTAGGCCTCAGCAAGCAGAAATCAAAGAATAGGTAGGCAGGATATCACGCCCTAGCACTAGTGAGCTAGACTACCCTACTCCAACTGGATCATCTATAACCCCTATACTAGCCCTCCATTGGGCCCTATCACTTTGGCCTATACGTAGTAAGAAATAAAATACACAAGCTCACATATATTATTGGCACTAATAATTGCACTTTACTCGGATCTCTTCAAAAAAAAGACCAAGGGAGGATTGAAGCTTATCCGAGAAGCAATTGCATTATAAGATAATTTCCAAATAAAGTTAAATTATAAATTATATTTTTATTATACATAAGATCAAAATTTTCTAAAAATTCAAACACCGCCTGTGCAGGACATACTAGTTATTCAAACTATCAAGTACTCCAACGGTCTATTCAAACCACTAAAATAGCCAATTAAAATTGTCAGTTGTAACTGAAATTTGCAATAAATTTCCATTCAAACTTTTTATATACAACAACAAACTCGATGCCCTCAAGGCTCTTGCCAAAGCAGGATATGAGGGTGAGATGTACACAGTCTTACCCCTTCAGGGTGTTATCTTAAAAGGAGGTTATGTCCTAAGGCCTCCAATCCTAAAAATCAAACGAAACAATAAAACTTTTAAGCAACAAGTAATAACAAGGCGGCAACATTCAAACCCTTTATATAAATAAATGAAATGAAAATCTAGCAACTCTAAGAACAAAGGTTCCTAGAAATAGTGGCAAGCACAAAACTTGACTAAAATTTTAAAGGAAGCGACAATCTATAAAAAAAAAAAAAAAAAAAAAAGGACAAGACCCAGATGCCTGGTACCATTACAAAAAGGATTAAAATGAATAATTATAACAATATTCATACATCAAGATAAGCGAGAACTCCACAAAAAAGATCTTGAAAAGGGCTTTAATTTTAGATAAAGTACTATAATACGCAGTTAGATTTGGAAATAAAAAAGACAGAACATATATGCAAGCTCTTATTTCCAATACACCGAATCTTATTTTTTAGGAACTCATAACATTAAAAGTTGAATAACACCAGCTCAAATAACCATTCATCGGACAAATATTTTAGATTATATATGCAAGCTCTTATTTCCGATACACCGAAGCTTATTTTTAAGGAACTCATAACATTAAAGGTCGAATAACACTAGCTCAAACAACTATTCTGATACAGTGAAAAAATATAGTAGTTAAGTGAGGGACAATTTAGGTATAAATAAATATAGGTTAAGTAGTTAATTACGATAATGCCCTCCCCTAACTCTATAAATAGGAGGTTAGAGGAAGATGAGAGGCATGCCAAAAAAAGATGATAAACAATCTCTCTCTCTACCCCTAATTTCTCTCTAACTCTCTCCCTACCTATCTTCTTCTACTTCTCCCTCCTTTCTCTAGTACAATATCTATGTAATCCTCCTCTTTTAGAGTTTATCAATATAATTCTTAGTTTTTGGTATGTGGACTCATGTTTGAGGGACTGATCGGGTTTTACCCTGTATCATTGGTATCAGAGCATCGATCCTCTGACCTACGGGTGCTGAATTTTGGTATTCATCAATGGAGGTCCAAGTTGGTCTATCCAGAGTACAACTCGAGTATATGTTGAAATGGCTTGGCAAATTTGAAAAGAAAACTGAAGAAATCAAACAGCAACTGGAGAATTCCGGACAGAAAATGGAGAAAAAATTCGACGAAATTAAAAATCGGCGCGAAGAGGAGTACTCACAAGGCAAGGATCAAATTGAGACTTACTGTAGCAGTACTGAGGTAGATGAAGCTCCGGCACCAGCAGATCTGGTCGAAAATGGAGCTGAGGTTAAGGCTTCGGAACCTCTGCCACCGATCATCAATTCCGGTAGCAAAGAGACCGGAGATCTGAGAAAATGGGACGATCGGACCCAGGAGAGAGTGCCCGAGCCGCCAGGAGTGGACGCGCCGTCGCCGATCGTCGAGCATCCACCTCCTTCGTGCGTTCGGGCTGTCGTTTCAGAGGAGGGAAGCAACGCCAAGATGATCGAGGCCCTCCACCACCACCTCCAGTCCGGGTCGCACCTCCCTCGCCACCACCGCTTTGGAGTCGAACCACCTGCCGCTCACCGAAAACCGCCACTGTGGATATCCCGTGGTGTTAGGGTTTCAGCTTGGGGGTGGTCTTCACAGAGAATGAAGGAAAAATTGGGACTGGGACTTAGTGCTGATATTTACCCTTTTGCCCCTGATTTTTGCTTAAATATTTTAATATTTGTAATTTTTGTATTTGATCCGGGAGGGTTACTAATTCAAGTATCAATACCTAGATCCTTGCGGACAAGGATCTTTAAAGGGGGAAGGTATTGATACAGTGAAAAAATATAGTAGTTAAGTGAGGGACAATTTAGGTATAAATAAATATAGATTAAGTAGTTAATTACGATAATGCCCTCCCCTAACTCTATAAATAAGAGGTTAGAGGAAAATGAAAGGCATGCCAAAAAAAGATAATAAACAATCTCTCTCTCTCCCCCTAATTTCTCTCTAACTCTCTCCCTACCTATCTTCTTCTACTTCTCCCTCCTTTCTCTATTACAATATCTATGTAATCCTCCCCTTTTAGGGTTTATCAATATAATTCTTAGTTTTTGGTATATAAACTCATGTTTGAGGGACTGATCGGGTTTTACCCTGTATCACATTCATCAGACAAATATTGTAGAATATATGCAAGTATAAAAGACAATTAGACTCGTTACAAAATTTCATTGAACATTTTATAAGAACCTTAGTTAATCCCATGACAGTTTCTCTTTCAATTTTTGTTTAGTTTGTTGCAGCTCTTTTTACTGCCTATTACCCAAATTGAACTACAAATTTGTTGGTATTATTTTATAATAAATATAATAGGTATGGAGAAAATATTTATAACTAGTTTCCTTTGGAGACAGAAATATTTTCCGTCATAATCTCATACCATATACTTTGCTTAGGGCCGATCCTAACATTTTCGGGGGCTCAAGCAAAAATTTCAAGTGAAGTCCCTCATATACAACAAATTATAAAAATTATAACCGCAAAACTTATTAATATTAACTCCTCGTATTTTAAGAACCACAATCTCAAAAATTCCAATATGTCCAGCCCAAACTTTGCTTCAAAAATCCAAGTTTTTTATAAAATTGTTATTAACTAAAAATATTTTGTGACAAATTTTTTCCTATATAAAAAAAAAAAAAATCTATTGATCAAATGGAGCCTAAGTGCCCACATTTGGATGCTCGCCTTGATACCCAAATGCGGTAGGAAACGAGGCGTTAGATTTCGTTAAGACTGGAATATGCAATTTTCTTTATAAACAATGCACTTTTTTTGGGTAATATTTTTTATCCAAGCCTATTTTCTAAGTAATGCAACTTGATTTTTGTAACTAAATAAGCTACCACTTGTATTTTTAACGCCTTAGGTGTGCACTTGCTCTAGGAGAGCCGACACATTTACAATTTAACATTTGCATGATTTGAAGTCAAAATAAAGATAACTAAAATGAACGCAGTAGAACGACTATCATAATTGTAACAAGCTAAATAATACAAGTACAAATAACATATCATCGAAAATTATGAAATGCAACATTTTGCGTGTTGCACCAACCATATCGTATGAAAGCTGGCATACCACATGAGGGGAAATGAAGAAGGGTATGCAGATGCTTATCTTGCTTGAAAGCCACAACCACCCCATAACACGGCAAAAACCTGGAAAAAAAAAAAAGGAAGAGAAAAATGGTATTGAGTTTCATATTGTACAACATATATATTTATAAAGTTAATATGTAAAAACGCATGGTGTATTCTATTTTTAACAAATACACGGGATCGTTGCCCATTCTTATCAAGTATTCATTAATCTTCTTCTCAAACATAGTACCATTCCCACGTATTTCAACCCGACTATGAATGGAAGCGCATAAGAGAAAAATTACCTTACAGCATGAAAGAAGTGCTTTGTTAATCTGAGGAGAAAGAAGCCGAATGCAATGACTTAGCAGTCCCTCCTTGTACAGCACTATGTGCGAAGAAATCTTGAAGAGCGTGCATTTGGATAGAACTAGACTTCAAGCTTCGAATTGCCCCGGCTGTCACTAGAGCCCCAGCGACTGTAGTTATAATGGGGATCTTATATGCCAAAGCCATCCTTCTTAGGTTCCGTCCATCAACTTGATCACGTTCATCGTCACCTGAGCTTGTAATCACCATCAACTGGATCTGCCCATTCGCAAGCATGTCACCTGCGTGCGGTCTCCCTTCATGCATCTTCAGAACCCGGTCCACAGGGATCCCTTCTGATTTAAGGCGATCAGCTGTCCCAGAGGTTGATACGATTTTGAATCCCAAATCTAGAAAGGCTCCAGCGATCGAAGGAAGATGGCGCTTTGTTAGATCATTCAAGCTCAAGAACAAGGTACCAGACAGTGGTAGCTTCTGCCCAGCAGCGATTTGGGCCATGGCGAATGCTAGAGAGAACACAGAGGCAATACCCATGACTTCACCCGTACTGCGCATCTCGGGGCCCAACAATACATCACAGCCTGGAAACTTCTCGAATGGTAGGACAGCTTCTTTCACTGATACATGCTTTGGGATGACTTCTTTTGAGAATTTTAGATCTTCGAGAGACTTTCCTGACATAACCAAGGAGGCGTATTTAGCTAACGGGTGCCCTATTGCCTTGGATACGAACGGTACAGTCCGTGATGCACGAGGGTTAGCCTCAAGAAGGAAGACATCCCCAGTGGCTGTGATGGCATACTGACAGTTCATCAGCCCACAAACATTCAACCTCTGTGCTAATTTTGTAGTCCAAGAGCGAATGGTGTCTAAACACGAAAAGGAGACAGTCTGGGTGGGCAATGAGCAAGCTGAATCACCAGAGTGAACCCCGGCTTGCTCGATGTGCTCCATTATTCCACCGATCACCACACTGCCGTATGAGTCAGCCAAAGCATCAATATCGATCTCAATGGCATCGGATAAGTACTTATCAATCAAGACTGGGCGTTCTGGGTCTACTTCAACGGCGTTTTCCAAGTAAGTCACAAGCTTCTTATCATCATAAACTATCTCCATTGCCCTACCGCCCAAGACATATGAAGGCCTCACAACAACTGGGTAACCTATGTCAGCTGCAATGGCACGAGCATCGATATCACTCTTGGCAATGCCCCCTTTTGGTTGTTCGATCTTTAACTCACTCAAGATAGCATTAAACCTCTTTCTGTCCTCTGCTGCGTCAATAGAGTCAGGTGACGTTCCCCAGATACGAACAAGGCCAGCCCCACTGGCGCTCATAAGCTTGTGCTCATCCAAATACTGCTGGATTGGTAGAGCCAGTTTCAAAGGGGTCTGGCCACCAAACTGCACAATGATGCCATCTGGTCTTTCAAGGTCGATGATATTTACGACATCTTCCATGGTTAGAGGCTCGAAATAAAGCCGATCACTAGTGTCATAATCTGTGGAGACGGTCTCTGGGTTCGAATTCATCATGATTGTCTCATACCCAGCACTCTGAACCAAAAAAGCCAAAGCTCAAATTAATATAAACGATGCATAAACACATGTGCGCGTGTATGCTGCAGCTAGACAAACAGAATACAAAGGACACTAGAAATATCAGCAGATATACAAACACAATCACAAAGATCAAAAATGGATTCAATAGTTGTCAGGTTAGAGGATTCATTTTGCAACACTGACAGATGGGGCCAGGCAGAATAAAGGAAACTTAAAGGAACCACTAACTAGACTCTTGCTTATATTGCATGCACAGCTATTTTTACATCTTACAGTATAGAATCCGATAAACATAGACTGTTATCAATTTTAAGCTAGCCATTACGCAATTTGACAATTAGGCAATGATACTTTTAAACGGGCCCATGATCCATACATATTGTGTTTGTATATCTGCTAAAAGTCATCAGCTAAAAGTCTCTGTAACAGTTAATGTTGCCATGTCAGCAACCTGGGTAATTTGGTTACATGTAGGGGTGTGCAAAGGTATCCGAAAACCCAAAAACCCGAAGACCCGAACCATATCCAAAACCCGATAAAAGCCAGTTAGAGTATACCCGACCCGCTCATATTCAAATACCAGGTTGGGTACGGATATCACTTTTCAAATTTCAAGGGTATCTGACCCGCCCGATATAGCTATATACTATCTTCTTATAAGAGAAGCTCATAAGTACTACAGCACAGCTGGTGAAGGCCCTTTTTGGAGTTTTGTGAGGTCACAGGTTCGATGCTTGAAAGTGCACAAATTAAGCATTTTTTTTTTCCTTATTTTCTAACTAACCACCCCTCTCTCATCCCTTCTACATTTAAATAAAACCCTAATTTTTACTTTTTTTCCCCTCTCATTTAGTATTAGTGCGGCCCTAATTTAAACTATAAACCCTTTTTTTATTTTGCCTCCCTCCGCCCCTCTATCCCCCCAATTAGTGTCCAACATTTACCATTGCTCGCCACCAAACAACAACAACAACAATCCCCAGTGCCTCAAGGGCTCCTGCATAAGCAGGGTCTGGGGGAGTTAGATGTACGCAGCCTTCCCCCTTCAGGGTGCTACCCTGACGAGAGGCTGTTTCCGAGGACCCCCAACCTGAGTAGCGCGTCATCATGGAAGCAAGTCAGCTTGAGAGCATTGAGCAACAAAACGTAAGAGCAGGACATAGCACACAGCAGGCGCCACGAAGCCAAACTCAAAAATTCATTAGAAGGCAGCTACAAGCGAATAAAAGGCAAGTAAACAGATGAGCAAGTAAGCGCGCATCAGGAGGTCAAAAATGCATTGTCGCACTAGTGTTAGCTATAAAACGCAGGGCTACTCTAGGCCGCTACATCGGCTACCCCTATGCTAACCCTCCAGCGAGCTCTATCTAAGGCCATCTCTTCCCGTAGGTTTAGGCGGGTAAGGTCTTGTCGGATCGTCTCCAGCCATCTCTTCTTTAGCCTGCCTCTCCCTCGCCTTCCTAACGTAGTATGGAGCTACTCGCCACCAGACAATACTAGGTATACTATTCTCTCTCTTTTCTCATTCTTATGTCATCATTGTTTTTTTAATTATTTTTTCATCTTGTATAGACATCATCCCCTACAATTAATAAAAACGATTCAACAATAGGCGATAGTTCTTCATCACCAAATTTTTCTCCTGATATTAGTTCTTCTCCAACTTCTACACCTTAGGCACCTTCAGTAATAGATGACACTCCAAATAGTAATATGCAACAACATGATTCTGCTGGAAAAGGTAAAAGAAAACGATCTCCTTTTTGGGATCATTTTAGCAAGATTCCCCTTAAGGAAGGGGAAACCTCATCTGATCAAAGAGTTGAATGCATGTACTGTAAGAAAGATATTAGTGCATGTTCTAAAAGTGGAACTATTGCAATGAAAAAACACTTACTTAGGTGTAAGGAGTTTCCACCTAATATTGACAAGTCATAAAAGCTTATATATCTTTGAAAAAAATAGAGCCATGCATTGATCAAGAAACTGGGGTTATGAAATTAGCGAAAGCTGAATTATTCAAACTTTAGCAAGAAGTTGCTAGGGAAGCGTTGGCTAAAATGGTAATCTTGGATGAGTTACCTTTTAAAAATGTGGAACGCGAGGGCTTTAGAATTTTTTGCCAGGCTATGCAACCGAATTTTTTCATTCCTTCACATTGGACCGTTGCTAGAGATTGCTTTAGTCTTTATACGGAGGAGAGGAAAAAGATGAAACAATTCTTTAAAAACTGTTCTTCAAGAGTTTGTCTCATTACTGATACTTGGTCATCTTGTCAAAATTTAAGTTATATGTGCCTCAAAGCTCATTTTTTTGACAGTAACTGGAAATTACATAAAAAAAATTGTGAATTTTTGTCCAAACTCTGGTCATGCTGTAGAAGTGATTGGGAAAGCCGTAGAGAGATGTTTGATTGATTGGAGGATTGATAATGTTTTAACTACTACAGTGGATAATGCAAGCTCAAATGATGTGGGAATTCGATACTTGAGAAGAAGACTTAATAACTGGAAAGGCACTGTCCTAAATGGTGAATTTTTGCACATGAGATGTATTGCACATATTTTGAGTCTCACAGTTAAGGAAGGCTTAAAGGAGTTAAATGATTCTATTATCAGAATTCGTTGTGCGGTCAGATATGTGAGGTCATCTCCAACTAGACTTCAAAAGTTTAAGTCATGTGCGCAACAAGAAAAGATAGATTCCAAAAGTCTTCTTTGCTTAGATGTTGAAAATCGGTGGAATTCGACATACTTGATGTTATCATCAGCATTAACATTGCGAAACGCGTTTGATTTGTTGGAAACTCTTGATAGTAAATACTAATCAGAACTTGATAAGCACTTTGGTGTACCTATTTGTGATGATTGGGATCCTGTTCAATCATTATTGCCTTTTCTGAAAATTTTTTATGATGCTACTTTGAGGCTATCAGGTTCTTTATATGTGACAACAAATTTGTATTTGCAAGAGATTGTTGGCATTGGGGTGATGATTAATAGAAAATGTGTCAATGATAATAATAATATAAGAATGATGGCTCATGGCATGAAAAAAAAAAGAGCATGATAAGTACTGGGCAAATATTGATAATGTAAATCTCTTGCCCTATATTGCTATGATACTTGACCCTAGACGTAAAATGCAATATGTTAACTGGACAATTGATCAACAATATGATTTTGATGTTGCTTGCAAGTTGCATGAAAAGGTTACGAATACTTCGGTTTCTTTATTTGAGTTTTATGGTGCAAAACATGAGTCTTCTTTGAATGTACCACGAACAACTTCTGGTAGTATTGATTTGACTAACAAGGAAATTGAGAATATGGATGACGTGAATAAATTGATGGAGCATGAGTTTGAAAAGCAAGCAAGCATGCAAATGACGTCAAATAAGAAAGGTGAGTTGGATAAATATTTGAAGGATAGAGAAATTAGTCCAAAGATATTTGACACTTTGGATTGGTGCAAAAGTGTGCAGACACGTTCCCTATTCTTGCCCTGATTGCAAGGGATGTATTGGCTATACCAGTTTCAACAGTAGCATCTGAATCTGCATTCAGCACCAGAGGTTGGGTGCTTGATCCTTTCTGTAGTTCTCTTACTTCAAGAATGGTAGAAGCTCTTATATGTGCGCAAGACTGGCTACAATCTACACGTGAACCACTTATCGTGGAGGAAAGTATTGAAGAAGTTGAAAACTTTGAATCAGGTAATATACTTATCCGTTTATATGTAATAAGTTTTATAGTTATAACATGTAAAACTCTTAATATTGGCTAATTAAATTCTTGTTTTCTTTTTGTATAGAGATGGTAGGTATCCTTCGTGAGTAACCTATTCTTTTTAACGATGATTGAAGAATTGTATTCACTATTCAAGTATCAACAATCTTGTTTTTGCGCATTTATTTTATTTTAATTTTTTTTTTTTTTTTTGGTTTAACTTTTATGAATGGAAGAATTTTGTTATGTAATATTCAACTTCTGATTTTTTTAGTTTATTTGACTATAGTTAATGTTGAACTTTTATGTTCTTAGATCTTTTATTTATTTGTCATGTTCATTTTACACTGTTTCAAGGGTTTGTGACCATCAAAGTGTGGTGATTTCTATATGATCTTGTTTAATTTTTAAAGTAATGACTCATGGTGAGATGTTATAATCATGGTGAGATGTTATAATAGTTTTATAAATAATATTTAATTGGGCGTTATTGTCTTGATTTATATATGAATTCATTATATATTAGTAGAAAATTTAGGTTTTCAGAAAATCGAACTTGTGAGAAATGTCAATCAAATGGGCGGGTACCCGACCCGACATGATCTGACCCGATATTTTAGGGTACCCAATTGATCTGGGTACCCAACTTTTTGGATCACATTATGGGTAATCATTGACTTAGAGAAGGCATACGATAGAGTGCCAAGGGAGGTCCTTTGGAGAGTTTTGGACAAGAAAGGCATCCCCATATCATACATTCGAGTCATTAAAGACATGTACGAGGAGGCACAGACTATGGTGCGTACAGTGGATGGGGAAACGGGCGCTTTTCCAATAACAGTAGGGGTACACCAAGGGTCTGCATTGAGCCCCTATCTGTTCATTCTGGTTACGGATGAGCTCACTAGGCACATCCAGGGATGTGTACCTTGGTGCATGCTTTTTGCAGATGACATAGTACTGGTGGGGGAGTCGCAGGAAGAGATAAATAAGAAGCTGGAACTGTGGAGAGGGGTTCTAGAGTTGAAGGGCCTACGACTAAGCAGAGCCAAGACCGAGCACATGGAACTCAAGTTTGATCCATCTTCCACGGCTAGCCAGGAAGAAGTCAAGATTGGATCTGAGGGCATACCGAAGAAGGAGAGATTCAGGTATTTGGGGTCCATGATACAGCACAATGGCAAAGTGGACGAGGATGTCAGCCACCAGATCAAAGCGCGATGGCAAAAGTGGAGGTTGGCCTCCGCGGTACTCTGTGACAGAAAGTTCCCCTTGAAGCTAAAGGGTAGATACTACAAGACGGTTGTGAGGCCAGCCATGACGTATGGGGCGGAGTGCAAGGCAATGAAACAACAGCACACGCAGAAGATGAACGTGGCGGAGATGAGAATGCTGAGGTGGATGTGCGGACACGCTAGGAAAGATAGGATCAGAAACGACATCATAAGAGGCAAATTAGGCGTAGCCTCCATTGAAGATAAATTGAGGGAGCAACGGCTGAGGTGGTTCCGCATGTGAGAAGGAGACCGGACAACGCTCCAGTAAGGAGATGCGAACAACCCCTTACTTCACTAGGCAGAAGAGGCAGAGGCAGGCCAAAGAAGAGATGGCTTGAGACGATCCGACAAGACCTCACCCACCCAAACCTTCGGGAGGAGATGGCCTTAGATAGGGCCCTATGGAGGGCTAGCATAGGGGTATTAGATGCTCCGGTTGGAGTAAGATAGTCCAGATTACTAGTGCTTGCCTCTCGGCACGCGTAGGCTGTGTTCTGACTCCC
This sequence comes from Simmondsia chinensis, assembly GCA_018398585.1. Lineage (NCBI taxonomy): Eukaryota > Viridiplantae > Streptophyta > Magnoliopsida > Caryophyllales > Simmondsiaceae > Simmondsia > Simmondsia chinensis. Next base: position 8,595,494 of record JAGTTD010000011.1, read on the forward strand.
ATGTGATGTGCTTGCTACTTCCCTACTTACCTTTATATCTCTCTCTATATCCTCTACCTACATCTTTCTCTTAATCTTATCTGTTGATTGGCTCCCATGTGGCTTGCTTGGAGTCTGGTGGTTTTGTGCTCCGTGTGTTTTTCTGCCATACTCATGCCTTGGTGCTCTCAATGCTGACAGGTCTTTTGATCATTGCTGCGGACAACTTCTCAGGTTGGGGGTCCTTGGAAACAGCCTCTCTTCAGGGTAGCCCCCTGAAGGGGGAAAGCTGCGTACATCTACCCTCCCCAGACCCTGCTTTTGCGGGAGCCCTTGTAGGCACTAGGTTTGTTGTTGTTGTTGTTGTTGTATTATGGGTAATCATTTTGATCATTTTGATATTTATTTTTGGTTAGGTACCCAACCCATGCTCACCCCTAGTTACACGTACATAAACATACCGCCAGACCACTATTGCTAGGTAAATGATCATAAAGGGAATACAGCAACCATATTATTCTAAGGCTTGACAGGATATTGCCCCAACCTTTAATAAATGCAACAATTCTAATCCTGGATATTCTTCTTACGTTCAGGAATGCATTCTAGAAAAACAGCTTATGTGACCCCCAAACTGCAGCCAATCTAAAACGTCAAATTCTCCAGCACAAGGAGTACTATTTAATAAACTATTCTAAAGTTAAAAAACATCAATTGCACTAAAACTTATTTGCTTTCTCCTCCTGCAGGTGACTAATAATAATAGTTCTTGCTAACAGAAAAGAGAAAGGATAAAAGTAGCATCTTTGTACTTTAACCTTGTGACATTTCCACAGGAAGAGTTATTTCAGTTTAACCCCTAGTTTCCAATCTTTAAAGAAACAATATCATAAATTGTTGGCAAATTCTCGAGCTTATCAACTTTAGAAGAGCGATAGATCGTCAAAGCAACTAGGTGATCTCTTTTTCCTCTTTCCAAGTTCATATATTTCTACGAAGTGTAAAATACATGGCGTACGTATAGCAAAGCCCTTTTGAGAAATTAGCCCAATATTTCATCAAACATCTTATGGAAGACAACACCACCAGGAAGGAGAAGCAACATCAATCTTCAATAAATCAAGAGCCCAGACATAAAATTCAATAATAGTAGATCACATCACAGAGTTCAATCACATCAACAGAACAAACAACAGCGATTAACTATGAAACATGAATCTGCAAATTAGTGGCTTAAATGTCAATCAATAAAACAAACAAAGAATATAAAATGCTCATCCTAAACCTTATCTTTTCCTAGAACTTCAATATCAGAACAATCCGCACTCAATCACACTAAGCAATTCCCCAAAAATAAAAAATAAAAAAATTTAAGCGGTCAAGACAGACACCTTAGGGACGCCCTTTATGCATGGGGTCCCTGAGGCATCAACACGGATAAGGGAAGAGAAAGCCCTATCTAGTGGGCGGTCCCAGACAAAGATACCAAAACCCCCTTGATGTAAACTTGCTACCCAATCTAAAACAATTCCAAAATAATAATATCACATTCGTCAACCATAAATTATCAAGCAATTAGAGCGTTAAAAGCCCTAATTTCCAACATTCCTAATACTTAAATTATAACACCTTCCCTCCTACAAACTAATCCCAAATTTCACTGCACAGTTGTGAATCTCCTTTTCATCAACATTCTCAGCCACCAACACTCCTACGCCAGAAACCTACGGGCCAAAATATTGAGATAAGTAGAATAATCAAGTATGGAAGATTAATATTTTATGAATATTTGGGCTTTTTATATTTATATTTAAATTCTTGTATTTCTTTATCAAGAAAGGTTTTGTAATGAAGGAAAATTATGCCTCCTCAAAATAAAATGAGAAACTACTCTTCAGATTTAATTTTCTCCTGGTTCTCTTTCACCTATAAACCCTAATTCTATCTCCACTCTCCTAATTTCTACTCATCCCTCTTCAAATTTCTACTATTTACTAAAACAGAAAAAAAAACTTGGTTTGCAACATGCTCAAAAGATTGAACACCAACACCTAGCTGTTAATTTATCGGTAAAACTTTCCAATTCATAATTCAATCCAGAAACGAAGAACAACAATCGTAAAAGCAATAAACAAAGAAAGCAATTTAAATTTGATTACAATGATGAATTTTCCACCTTTGATCAAAAATCGAGCTGCTGTTGATGGAGTTGTCCAATTCCTAGGCCTGAATTCGAAGTTTCAAATCGATTTTCATGATTCAAGTTCATAGTTCTGTTTTATTTTTTGACTGAACAGATTTATATTTCATTACAAACTACAGATGCTAGCAAACAAACATCTAGTCCACAATAGCGTACAGCATGACAAAATAAGCTAGTGTACCAAGCTAAGAAAGCAGTGATATAGAAGACGAAAGAAGCACAATGAGCAAATGATAGAAATACTGAAAAAAAAAAAAACCTCAAAGACACTAATTTCAGAAACAAACCTGAAGGGCAAATGATGTATGGCAGCAGCAGTAGTCAAACTCAATACCCTGACCTATCCTATTCGGACCACCACCTAAGATCAGAACCTTTTTCTTTTGCGTGGGAGCTGATTCACACTCAAAATCATATGACGAATACATGTACGGAGTGTTGGCCTCAAACTCAGCAGCACAGGTATCAACACGTTTATAAGCAGGAGTGACACCTAGGGATAACCGCTTTGATCTGACTTCCTTTTCTGTGGACTTGGTTGCAAAAGCTATCTGCTTATCACTAAAACCTCTTCTTTTGAGCTCACGAAAGTCATCAGTTGTTAGATCAGTTAAGTCCCCATACAAAAGGTATTGCTCCACATCAACGAGTTTTTTGAACTGGTTAAGAAACCACTTATCAATGCAACTCAACTCGTAAATTTCATCCACCTTCATCCCTTTCTTCATTGCAGCATATATGGCATGCATCCGATTAGGGTTAGGTTCACGAATGCTGTATTTCAGCTGCTCCCAATCCCAATTCAATTCCTTTACATTCGCACAGCCCCAGCCAGAGTGGCCAAGTTCCAGAGATCTAACTGCCTTCTGAAACGATTCTTGAAATGTGCGGCCCAATGCCATGGCCTCACCAACAGATTTCATTTGGGTTGTTAGTCTTGGCTCAGATCCTGGAAACTTCTCAAATGCAAAGCGAGGTATCTGTAGGATTAACATTCACACAAGTCATAGAAAAAAGAATAAACAGTGTCAAAAGAAGAGCATAACCAAATCAAATAGCGGTTCACGGTAGCATAACAGTCACTGTCAAAGCATAGCAGATGATATGTAACAGGCCACGGATGACAGCATTGAGTTTATTGAGGAAACATAAATTATGTTTAAAACTCTCTTTGCAAAATTTTGAATGAATATCCACACAATCACTAATTTGTATATCAAGAAAGTTTAGTTCAGGTACCCTAAGGTTTGATAATATATTTTTTAAGTACCCTGAGGTTTTAAAATATTTTTGAGATACCCTAAATTTTGGTAACTTTTTTTTAGGTACCCTCTGCTTAACTCCATGTCCGTTGGAGGAAGGTGCCTGAAAAAGGGGGAAAAAAAAAAAAAAAAAAAAGGGTTACCAAAGTTCAGGGTACCTCAAAAACATTTCAAAACTTCAGTACTTGAAAAATATATTACCAACCTCAGGATACCTAAACCAAATTTTTTTAAAAATTTTAATTTTTTTTAAATATTTAAAATTATTTTAATTATAAATAATATTTTTTTTCCTTAGTTAAATTTTTTTTAGCATCACATTAGCCTAATTCTAACGAAATGCTAACAGAGTTATGAAAAAGATACTTAGAAAGAAAAGTTACCAAAGTTTAAGATATTATAAAAATACTTTACAATCTCAGGGCAATTGAAATTTGTATTATTAAATCTCAAGATACTTCAACTAATTTTTCTTTTAATAGTTTAGGATGTCGTTAATAAAATTTTTTGAGGTTAGGGATCAAATTGATTTTAGTTAATAGTTCAAGGGTGTCCTTGATCAAATTAGAAGTGGGGTGATCACATTAATATTTATCCTCAAGGATGTCTGTAATTAAATTTAAAAGTTCAAGGAGTACTTTAATTTGACCAATAATAGTTCAGGAGGTCTCTATGAATATTTTGTAAATTTCAAACCTAATTTTAATAGATGAACCAAACATAATTAGAATTACAGACTTTAATTACAATTAATTCAACCTCAATTACAAGCTTCAGTTACATACACCAGCGAGACCTAATAGTAGCTATTGCTTTGAAATTGTACAATACAAATAGGAATGAGAAACTAAATATTTTTAATTAGAAGTACTTCTCTTCTTAAAAATTTCTTTTCCTATTCAGTTTAAAAGGTTAATTTTAGGAAAAATTTAGTTCAGGTATCTTGAGCTTGGTAATATTATTTTCAGGTACCTTAAGGTTTGGTAATAGATTTTTCAAGTACCTGAAAGGAAAAGATACCAAAGTTCAAGGTACCTTAAAAACATTTCAAAACCTCAAGATACCTGAAAAATATATTACCAAACCTCAAGGTACCTGAACAAAATTTTTTCTTGTATTTTTACATGGTTTCTTTAGCTAGCTTTACATAAATAATACACAACATATATTCTATTTGGAAGCCATTATAAAAGTATTGTTACATAACAACCATTCATGTAACAGCAAGTTCAAAATCCATTACGTAATGACGTTAAGTTAAATAACGGCCTTTATTTGATTGCATGATCGGCAACAAAAATTTTGTGAAACCTAGTGTTTGAACACAACCTGCTCGTGTGGAAGCATCAGCAGCACCAAACACTCTTGCTGGCATATTCTATGATCTTTAAAATTTAAGCATGCAATTAAGCTAGGCATATTCAAGAAACAGTAAAATACATTCAGATTATCTAGAAGGAGAAGACTAGAAAATGTACAACGGAATCATGAAAAACTATGAATACTGCTGCACCAGGACATCCTGCTCCTTCTCTAATTTGCATAAATAGATGAACTTTCTACAAATAAAGCATCATGAATTGGAAACAAGCACACTTCCAGCTTTTCTCATTCCAGGCCACCTCGAGGGGGTGGACGAAACGCGTCCCTACAGTTGGCAATCTTATAAATATATCTTCATGTGTGCCAACTTCGCAAGTCGGGCCGTAAAGGCTTGGTGAAATTTAACAATAGATATATCTTCAGTATATCTGCACATCATGCTTGATAAGGGAGATCTTTATATCTAAGTTTTGCAAAATCTCTGGAAATTGGTGATCTACTGTCATTTGTATTTTGGGAATTAGTGGGCACTGCTAGTGATTATTGTTGTAGAACTACAGAGATATTATACTCTATAGGATGGTAATAAAAAAACAAAACCAAATATACTAGAAGAAAAATAGCAAGTGTTTTATATCAGAACGAGATTATTTTATTAATTTCTTTTTCTCTCCCTCTCTCGTTCTTTTTCTACCTTTCTTCTTTTCTTTCCTTTTCTTTCTTTTTTTTCCTTCTTTCTTTTCTCTTTTTCATGTTGTTGCTGTGCACATACTATGTATTTATATACAAAGGAAGGAGGAGGTGAGTCATAACACCCTTGAGCCTACATGTGTGACACTTGTCACAATTTCCTCATATACCCGTTTATATATATGTATATGTACATATACGTAATTATGTATTTTACATAAATTCTGATTTTCTATAATATTTGATAATATCCAAACTCGACTCTAAAATTTGTACCCAAAAAATATCCAATATTTACAACACTCCCCTTTGGATATATTCCGTTATAACGGGACATAACACTCTTGAAAGTGTATAGTGTCCGAGTTAAATACGCCTGCCTCGTTAAAAACCTTGCCAGGAAAACCCAGTGGGAAAAACCATAGCGAAGGGAAAAAGAGTACAGCTCATATTTAACTCCCCCTCATGAGATCATATTAGTGAGTGGCGTTTCTGAGTCGAAGCATACCAATCTTATGAACTAACTTCTCAAAAGGTGACGTTGGCAATGCTTTCGTGAATGAATCTGTCAAATTCTCACTTGAGCGAACTTGTTGAACATCTATTTCACCCATCTTCTGAAGCTCGTGTGTAAAGAAGAACTTCGGTGAGATATGTTTAGTTCTGTCGCCTTTAATGTATCCACCTTTGATCTAAGCAATACATGCAGCATTATCTTCATATAGTATTGTTGGACTCCCCCTGATCCTTGGAAGACTACATTCCTCTTGAACATGTTGAATAAGGGATCTCAACCATAAGCACTCCCTACTGGCTTCATGAAGTGCGAGTATTTCAACATGATTTGAAGAAGTTGCTGCTGTCGTCTGCTTGGTAGATCGCCAAGATATAGCAATGTCACCATAGGTAAATAAATATTCCGTCTGTGAATGGCCTCTATGTGGATCATACAAATATCCTGCGTCAGCATATCCAACCAATCTCGGACTTGATTGTCTCTGATAGTATAATCCCATATCAGTTGTACCACGGAGATATCGAAATATATGTTTAATTCCGTTCCAATGTCTCCGGGTAGGCGTTGAGCTATATCTTGCTAACAAATTAACCGAAAAGGCTATATCTGGCCTCATATAGTTAGCAAGATACATCAGTGCACCTATTGCACTTAGATATGGCAACTTCAGGGCCAAAAATCTCTTCGTTATCCCCTCAAGGTCGAAAAGGGTCTTTATTCACATCAAGTGATCGGACGACCATCGGGGTGCTCAACGGATGTGCCTTATCCATGTAAGAACATTTAAGCACTTTTTCTGTATAAGCAGATTGATGGATTAAAATTTTACCAGATAAGTGCTCTATTTACAGGCCAAGACAATACCTTGTCTTACTGAGATCTTTCATCTCAAATTCTTTATTTAAATATGCAACAGCATGTCTAATCGCTTCAGGCGTTTCTATGATGTTCAAATCATCAACATAGACAGCAATTATGGCAAATCCAAAATTCGATTTCTTAACAAAAACACATGGGCTAACAGGATTGTTCACATATCCTTCTTCCAGAAGGTATGTACTTAGGCGATTGTACCACATTCGCCCTGATTATTTCAATCCATACAGTGATCTCTATAATTTAATTGAACACAACTCTCGAGGTTTTGAGCTATGTGCTTCTGGCATTTGCAGCCCTTCTGGGACTTTCATATAGATATCATTATCAAGTGATCCATATAGGTAAACTGTTACTACGTCCATAAGACGCATGTGGAATCCTTCAGAGACTGCCAGGCTTATTAAAAATTTGAACGTAATTGCGTCCATTACAGGTGAATATGTCTCTTCATAGTCAATTCCTGGCCTTTGTGAGAAGCCTTGAGCTACAAGTCGTGCTTTATATCTTACGACTTCATTCTGCTCATTTCTTTTTCGCACAAAAACCCATTTGTAGCCTACGGGCTTCGTGTTTTCAGGCATTTGGACTACAGGTCCAAAAACTGCACGTTTAGCGAGTGAGTTTAACTCCGCCTGTATTGCTTCTCTCCATTTCGGCTAGTCATCTCTTCTTTGACATTCTTGAAGAGATCTAGGTTCAGGATCTTCACCTTCTGTGGTCAAATTAGCGGCCACATTATATGCGAACACTTAATCGAGAATCGTATGATTTCGATTCCATCGAATGCCAGTAATAGCATAGTTTATCGAGATTTCTTCATTCTCGACATTTTCAGATACTTGATACCCTCGAGGAGCCAATTTGCCCTCTGTTTCTGGGATTTGCATTTGTACCACTTCAGGCGTTTTCTCTTTAGGAGTTTTAATAAAGGAGCCAATTTGTTTATGTTGCTCTCTTTTCTTTCTTGGGTTTTTATCTTTAGAACCAACAGGTCTACCATGCTTTTGGCGTGCAGTAGACGTATTTGCCAATGTCTTAGAAGACTGTTCGTTCGGAATATCAATTCGAACGGGGGCATTCATAGCTGGGACATGTGACTTAGTCACTCTTTTCGTATCAACGAATGCATCTGGTAATTGATTTGCAACATTTTGCAAATGGATAATCTTCTGGACTTCCATTTCACATTGATTCGTGCGTGGATCAATATGTGATATAGATGATGCATTCCACTCAATTTCACGCTTCTCCAGCTTTAGTTTTTCTCCCCCTAATTCTAGGAACATCGTTTCGTCAAATTTACAATCTGCAAACCATGCAGTAAAAATATCTCCAGTCAATGGTTCAAGATATTTTATAATTGACGGGAATTCAAACCCAACATAAATTCCCAGTCTCCTTTGGGGACCCATCTTTGTGCGCTGGGGTGGAGCAATTGGAACATATACCGCGCAACCAAAAATTCGTAGATGGGATATATCTGGTTCTTGACCAGAAACAAGTTGCAATGGGGAGTATTTATGATAGGCAGCTGGCCTAGCACGAATAAGTGCTGGCGCATGCAATACAGCGTGTCCCCATGCAGAACTAGGCATCTTTGTTTTCATGAGCAATGGTCTAGCAATTAGCTGCAGACGTTTAATCAGAGATTCTGCAAGACCATTTTGTATATGCTGGTGAGCCACAGGGTGCTCAACTGTGATCCCAATTGACACACAATAGTCATTAAAAGCTTGGGACGTAAATTCTCCTGCATTATCAAGACGGATCTTCTGGATCGCGTAATCCGAAAATTGAGCTCGTAATCGGATTATTTGTGCAAGGAGTCTCGCAAATGCCACGTTACGAGTAGACAATAGGCAAACATGTGACCAACGTGTTGAGGCGTCTATCAACACCATAAAATATCGAAATGGTCCACATGATGGAATAATAGGCCCACATATGTCTCCTTGTATTCTTTCCAGAAAAACAGGAGATTCAATCCCAATTTTAGTTAGGGATGGCCTTACAATCATTTTGCCTTGAGCACAAGCACCACATAAAATCTCATCAGGGGAAAGAATTTTCAAGTTCTTTAATGAGTGCCCATGAGAACTTTCAATAATTTTTCTCATCATCGTTACACCTGGATGACCCAAACGATCATGCCACAGGGTGAAAGTTTTGTAGTCAGTTAACTTCTGGTTAACTACTGTATTTAATTCAATCGGGTTTATATAAGTATAATATAACCCGGAAGAAAGTGCTAACAATTTTTCCATTATTTTCTTTCTTCCTGAAGTAAGTGATGTAATATAAAGATATTCTTTATCGCCCTCATTTATTGTCTCAATATGATAACCATTGCGACGAATATCTCGAAAACTTATCAAGTTTCTCTGTGATCTGATGGAAAACAGAGCATCACTTATGTTTAGTTTGTCCCTTCAGGGAACAAAACATGTGCTCATCCAGAGCCTTCAAACAAATTTGAAACACCCGATATTGTATTAACATTCGCTTCAGCTAATCGTAGTTGAAAGAAATATATTTTGCTTTTGAGGATAGTGTGTGTCGTTGCACTGTCTGCTAGACATAAATCTCCATCTTTGATCAAATCCATATTTCTATAAAATACATATGTATTAGTGGGATTCCATTTAAAATTTTATTAGAAATAAAGTATTAAGATAAATTACCAAAACATATTATTTTATTACACATATCCTCAAACTATATTTTACATCAACTTACACACACCATTATATTACAAGTAAACCAAATTTTAGTACAAAAACATAATAAAAAAACATAAAACTTTTAGTCCAGTATAACATTTCCATCGCCGATCAGATGATCAATTCTCCCACTAGGATCCTCAAAAAAATCAAAGACATCAAGATGTGTCATATCAAGTGGAGGATGATCTTCGGAAAAATTCGTTTCTGGGAGCTTTTCTTTTCCTTTCAATGATGCTTGATATATCTTCACCAGATGGTCAAGCATACGACAGGTACGCGACCAGTGACCTTTTGTGCCACAACGGAAACAACAGGTTTCAGCGTCTTTCGACGAATTTGGCTGATTGGTTTTCTCCCTTTTATTTTTCTCTTCACTATTGCCGGACCCCTTAATTTTTGGTCCATTATTACCATCTCGTCCACGACCATGACCGCGTTGACGAAGGCGGCCACATCCGAGACCACAACCACGGCCACAGCCACGGCCACAGTTAGACGTATTATTCTCATGGGAAGCAGCATTCACTTCAGGGAATGGCTTTGACCCAATCGGTCGTGACTGGTGATTTTTTATTAACAATTCAATGTTTTGTTCAGCAACAAGAAGACATTGAATTAACTCTGAGTATTCTTTGAAATTTCTTTCTCGATATTGCCGCTGCAGGAGCATGTTCGAGATATGGAAAGTCGAAAACGTCTTTTCCAACATATCCTCCTCAGTAATATTTTCACCACATAATTGCGGTCGGGAGGTAATACTAAACACCGCAAAGTTATACGCACTGACGGTTTTAAAATCCTGCAGCTGCAGGTGAATCCATTCATAGCGAGCTTTAGGGAGGTTATTTTTCGGGTACAAATTTTAGAGTCGAGTTTGGATATTATCAAATATTATAGAAAATTAGAAATTATGTAAAATACCTACTTACGTATATGTACATATAGATATATATAAACGGGTATACGAGGAAATTGTGACAAGTGTCACACATGTAGGCCCAAGGGTGTTATGACTCACCTCCCCCCTCCTTTGTATATAAATACATAGTATGTGCACAGCAACAACATGAAAAAGAGAAAAGAAAGAAGGAAAAAAAAAGAAAGAAAAGGAAAGAAAAGAAGAAAGGAAGAAAAAGAATGAGAGAGAGAGAGAGAGAGAGAGAGAAAGAGATTAATAAAATAATCTCGTTCTGATATAAAATACTTGCTATTTTTCTTCAAGTATATTTGGATTTGTCTTTTTATTACCATCCTATACAGTATAATATCTATATAGTTCTACAACAATTATTAATTTTTTTGGGTTTATAATTTAAACATGTGATGTTTTGAACTATTCGATTCGTGAGAGAACGTAAGGAACCTCAGGTCTAAAGGGTAGGTCTAGACTGTGTTTTCGTACCTTTAATGGGATGCTGCTGATGAATTAACCGTTTTGTACTCATAATAAATGGAATAGGTACCAAACATAGCTCAGTCTAGTGGTGAAGATCACCGAGGGCCAAAGAAGACATCCGAGAATGAAACACACTAGTTACAACCCCCACCCCCTCCTTTCCAACTTTAAGAAAAAGAGAATAGAAGTAGGCAAGTTGCATTCCCAGAAATACGGGACAAGCTTTAAGTTGCTGCAAGTAAAGAAATATCGATTTTCCCATGGAAAGCATCCTAACTGCATTATTTACTTGACTTGGAACAGACAACTGATAGAGACCCCTGCATGAAATTTAATTTCACGAGGTTGATCTGTATATGAGTTGAGCGTGTTGTGGCATTCTTTTTTCTGCAGTAGTGATGGTATGGCTTAGGTATTCCTCAATTTAAGACATCTTTACTATGACTGCAAGACCATATAGGATGTACAACCTGGATCTTTGAGGGCAGTTATACATTGTCATTACTTTCATTATTACCAATGATTTGGTTATATTGTCGTACCACTGACCCATTCAGTTGGTATATTTTTCCGTTTTCACTTTTTTAGGGTTGAAGGCCTTCAGAAACAGCTAGGGATGGCAATGGGGCGGGGCGGGTACAGGGGGCACCTCCTCCATAGCCGTACCCTCCACACAAATTCTATACCCGTACCCGCCCCATTATCCGCCACGGGTTTGAAGTGGGTACCTGTACCCGCCCCGGCAGGTACAAACCCATACCCATTACCCGCCCCATTACCCGCGGGTACCCAACGGGTACCCATTACCCGCCCGTACCAACCCCGTACCAGCTCCTCGTACCCACCTTGTTACCTATCCATTGTCCAACTTATTATACATAAAATTCTTTTCTTTTTCCCTTCAATAATAACCATGACTTTATAATTATAAATAGCCTGAGAAATTTATTTTATATAAAATAACACAACGGGGATATGCGGGTAGGGGGAAGAGCGGGGCCGATACATGCGGATACGAGGGGGGTCGAGGCGGGGCAGGTACGGGGTGGGTACAAGCCTATACCGTACCCACCCCATACCCGTGATGGGTATTGAAATGTGTACCCTACCAGTACCCGTTACCCGCATCATCTATACCCATACCCGCCCCAACCCACGGGTAACGGGTTTTACCCGCCCCATTGCCATCCCTAGAAACAGCCTCCCTTCGGGGTTGCATTCTATAGGGATAAGGCTGCGTACATCTCACCCTCTCTAGACCTTGCTTTTTCGGGAGCCCTTTTAGGCATTGGGTTTGTTGTTGTTGTCGGTTAAACACTTATAGCAATACTAGAAGTGCTTCTAAGATGATTTCGCCAGACACTAAGTTGCTTCTTCATGAAGCATTTCATAGATAACTTACTTTCAAAAAAGGATTCTAAAAGACGCAATAATTTTACGAGGTCAAATAGGCCCTAAATCTCATATTTGCTACTAAGACTCCAATGAGCCACAAACGAGCCTTTATAAGTCAATCTTAAGCTAAGCTATGAGCCTTTATATGCCTAAGCAAGCCAAGCGTGAGCATCAATGAACCTAACGCAAGCCTAAATTGACTTTGTTTGAGCCTCAACTAATCGAGCTTAGCTTGAAGATTGTCACCTGGATTTAAGATGAAACAATCGAAGCCAGGGGCCAGAGACTATAAATAAAAGCAAGTGAATAACAAAATACATGACATATAGGATACTGTAGGGAATAATGGCAAAGGAAACTAACCTTTGTTACCACATAGTCTATCGACGGCTCAAAGCTAGCAGGGGTTTTCTTGGTAATATCATTTGGAATTTGATCCAATGAATACCCAACAGATAACTTCGCAGCCATCTTTGCAATCGGGAAACCGGTGGCCTTAGATGCCAAAGCAGATGATCTAGAAACTCTAGGATTCATCTCAATAACCATCACTTCGCCATCCTTGGGATTTACCGCAAACTGCACATTAGACCCACCACATTCAACCCCAATCTCTCTAATAATCGCGATCGAATAATCCCTCAACCGCTGGTACTCTTTATCCGTCAATGTCTGAGCCGGGGCCACAGTAATCGAGTCCCCGGTATGCACCCCCATAGGATCAATGTTCTCAATGGAACAAATGATCACTACATTATCAGCTAAATCTCTCATGACCTCCAACTCATACTCTTTCCAACCCAACAATGACTTCTCAACCAGCACCTGAGATGTCAAGCTAGCAGCCAAACCTGACTTGCAAATCGCCTCAAACTCCTCCCTATTGAATGCGATCCCACCACCGGTCCCTCCAAGCGTAAACGCAGGTCTAATAATCAAGGGAAACTCGCCTATCTCGTCAGCAATCCTAAAACACTCCTCTAAACTAGTCCCAGTACCAGAAGGCGGCGTCTTAACCCCAATTTTCCTCATTGCTTCCCTAAACAACTCCCTATCCTCAGCCTTTTTTATCGCCTCAAGTTTCGCCCCAATCAACTCAATCCCATACTTATCTAACACACCATTCTCCGCCAGCGCCACCGCCAAGTTCAACGCTGTCTGCCCACCCATCGTCGGTAACAAAGCGTCCGGCCTCTCCTTCTCCAAAATCTGCTCCACCAACTCCGGTGTCATGGGGGTAACATAAGTCCGGTTAGCCAAATCCGGGTCAGTCATTATAGTAGCCGGGTTTGAATTTACAAGTATAACTTCATATCCTTCTTCCTTCAACGCCTTACAAGCCTGAGTGCCGGAATAATCAAACTCACAAGCTTGACCAATTACAATCGGGCCGGCCCCGAGTATCATTATCTTCTTCAAATCAGTCCTTTTACCAATCTTCTGGGGGCCATTTTCGCAGCGAATTGAAGCTGCCCGGATGCGCAAATTCAATATGGAAGGAACCCATTGGAGATTCAATGAAGAAGATGAAAAAGATGGGATCTTTTTGAAGGGGAAAAGGGTGGAATTGGGAATGAAGGGAGTTTTAGGGTTTGAGATTAAAGAAGGGTGTAATTTAGTGGAGAGATTTTGACAATGATGCACAGAGAGTGCCATGGTGATTGAGAGAGAGAGAGAGACAGAGACAGAGAGAGAGAGGGAGAGTCTACAAACTCCAGGGAAAGAGTAATGACAGAGTTGCGCAAAGTGTATATGAGCGTAGTAGGGTTTTGTTATGTTTTTTTCTTTTTTTCTTTTTTTTTTCCTTCCTTTCTTAAGTATTGTTCACTCAAGGCTACAACAGCAACAATATTCTCAGTGTCCTAAGGGCTCCCGCCTGAGCAAGATCTTGGGGTAGATGTATGCAGCCTTCCCCCTTTCGGGTGTTACTCTAAAGGGAGACTGTTTCTAACGACTCCCAACCTAAGAAGTGAGACAGCGTGAAAGCAACAGATCATAAGAGCAGTACAAAACACAAGGCAAGCATCATGAATTAAATCACAATGGAAGTCAACTGCAAGACAAGTAATAGTCAAGTAGGCAGATAAGCATATAAGTGCACTCAAAAAGGAAGTCAGGTACGCCTAGAACACTAGTGATAGCAATAAAGCACCCATTCTCTAAGCCGCAACATTGGTTAGCCCTATGCTAGCCCTCCACCTAGCTCTATCTAAGACTATCTCCTTCCGTAAGTTTAGGTAGGTGAGGTCTTGTCAGATCGTCTCCAACCATCTCTTCTTTGGCCTGCCTCTCCCTGCCTAGCATAGTATGAGGTTGTTCGCATCTTCTAACTGGAGCATTGGTTGATCTCCTCCTGACATGACCAAACCATCTCAGACGTTGCTCCCTTAATTTATCCTCGATCAAGGCCACGCCCAATTTGTCTCATATGACATCATTCCTAATCCTATTCTTCATTGTGCCCGTACATCCACCGCAGCATCCTCATCTCCACCACCTTCATCTTCTATGTATGATGTTATTTCACTGGCCAACACCCCGCTCCGTATGACATTGCTGGTCTCAGTACTGTCTTATAGTATTTTCCCTTTAGCTTTAACGGGAACTTCTTATCACATAGTACCGTGGAAGCCATTCTCCATTTATGCCATCCTATTTTAATCCGGTTGTTAACATCCTCGTCAACTTTGTCATTCTGCTGTATCATGGAATCCAGATATCTTAAACTCACCTTTCTCGGTATGGTCTCAGATTCGATCTTGACATCTTCTATGCTAGACGTGGTGGAGGGGCCAAACTTGAGTTCCATGTACTCAGTCTTGAATCTGCTAATTGTTCACTCAAGGCTGAAAATTGTTATCTTTATATTTTAATACTTTTAATTAATTATTTAAAATTTAAAAATTATATTATTTAATAGTTTAAAATTTTATTAATTAGATTTTTTTTGGTTAAAACTAGTTAAAAAAATGTTAAAGTGAAATACGTTTTCAATAAAATATATATTTTCTTACAAAAATTGATGATCTTTTATCAACAATGATTGAGACAGAATTCTGCAAATTGCAAAGTGGGGGTTGTTGTCATGATTGTAATAGTTTAGTCATTAGTAGCATATGTCAATAATGGTCTTGTATTAGGCTTAAATGCTTGGCAATGTTGGTTACTTGTATTAGTTCTAGTCTTTAGTTAGTATAAATAAGTAGAGCTTCTCTTGTAATCTTCAAGAATGGAATAATGAAATGATCTCTTGCTTCTCTTGATCTCTCAATTCTCTCTAGAATCCTAACAAATATCTTCACTTCTCTTCTTGAATCTCTATCAATCTCTTCTCAATCTTTTTCAATCTCATCTTAATATCTTGATTCTCTCATTTAGATCTCTTTCTTCAAGTCTAATTCACATTTATCCCTAGGTTATGATTCAAGTTGAGCTTGAACCATAACAATTGGTATCAGAGCTTAAAATTTGCTTCTGCATTAATCAAGTTAAATTGATATCTAGATATAGATAAATTGTATTGATCAATTGACATTGAGCTCTCAGTTCAGATTTGTATTGTTGCATTGGTATCAATTAGATATTGTGCTTTAGATTTCAATATCAAAGCTTAAGCTTGCCGCTGCGCTTCAGATGAAGCAGCAGAAATCTGAATTTTGTTGTTCCGAACAAGTTTCATCAAGAAGTGTTCAGTTCGCAGTCACTCAAGCAATTCAGTCCAGGTAGTGGTTCAGGTGTTCAGATTACTGTAATCAAGTCCAGTTAGCTGCTGATTTGTGATCAAGCAAGATCAATCCAGTTCAAGTGCTCAAGATCTTGTTAAGTGTTACTGGAGCATTGAATCAGCAACGATCAAGCTAATTGAGCTAATTGTTCAGATCTGAACTAAACTTAAAACAAGATTGCGGATCGGTTTGTACTCAAGCACAAGTGAACCTGAATTCATGAGCAAGCCTCAGTATTCATATTCGATCAGGAATACTGCGGTTAGCAGAATCTGAAGTCCTGTGATTGTCCAGCAGCAGCAGCATCAGATTTGGAATAGATCAAATTCAGTGCATCACATCTTTGATCAAGGAACTGAGCTTAAGTGCTCAGTTGTGTCAGCTTGAGTTGTTTAAGTGTGTGAACTAACTGAATTTGTTCAGTACTACAGTGCACTTGAGCTGGTTCAGGATTACAATTGCTGAAGTGATTTGTTCAAGCTAAAGTTAGGTGATTGCTGCAGAATACCTTGCTCAATATGAATGCTCAACCTTACCAAGTCTCCAACAATGCTATACTTTTGGTGAAAATTGTGAATGTCATCTATCCTATTACCAAGGAAATCCTCAACCAAGTCTTCTCTCCCTATGGTAAGCTTGAGGAAATTGAAATTAAATCAACTTCTTTAGAGATTGAAGCTCAAGTGACCTATACTTCAAGGGAAGATGCTGAAAGAGCATGCAAATGGTTACAAGGAAGAAACATCTACGACTACTATTGTACGTTAGACATTCAAGACTTCATTCCTTGTAAGGGAGATGACGATTCTGAACTGGAGCTAACAAACGCTGCGGCAGTGAAAAAAAGACTGAAGTGGATACTTCACTTCAAGAACTTTTTTATCTTCATTTTCCAAAAATAATGCAAACCTTTCAAGACATGATGAACACCAGTTTAGCTCTGCTGCAAGCAATAAAACCTGAAGAAATGCAAGTTCCAGCAGCAAATTTTGCATCTGTACAGCAGCATATAGCTGGATCAGTGGGGACAGATATTGTTACTGCGGCAGTAGCAAAGGATTCAGTGCACACTCAAACTTTTGATGTATCCTCTTTACAACATATGGTTGTTGGTCAGCAGCACCAGCAACACTTTAAGCATAAAACGCAGCAAATATTTGATCAAGAAGTGGTGCAAAACTCAAGTGATATGGCTGGTACTTTTCAGGCTGATGTTCCATCAGTGGCATTAGAGGATACTGCAGTAAAGCAAATTCATGATGCAGCATTGTACTATGTGGTTCATGAAGAAGCTACTCATCCGCCCAATCAATTTAGCTTCTGTGTTAATGAGCTGCAAGCATTGAACTTCCAAGATATGATTGGTATTACAATTACAAATCTGGCTCAAAGGAGGCCTCATGACCCTGGAAAACTGGAATTTGGATTGAAAAAGGGGTGTTGTTCAGCTTGTGAAAGCATATGGTTGATGAGGTATGACAGTGGGAGACCTCCTGAGGTATAAGCTGCAACAGCAAAGATTCATCGGCGGCAACCTTTCAGAAACAATAAAGGCTCTTCTCTCTTAGATTCTTGAGGACAGAATCTCTAACGGGGGAGGTATTGTCATGATTGTAATAGTTTAGTCATTAATAAGTCATAAGTTAGCATATGTCAATAATAGTCTTGTATTGGTCTTGTATTAGGCTTAAGTGCTTGGCAATGTTGGTTACTTGTATTAGCTCTAGTCTTTAGTTAGTATAAATACGCAGAGCTTCTCTTGTAATCTTCACAAATGGAATAATGAAATGATCTCTTGCTTCTATTGATCTCTCAATTCTCTCTAGAATCCTAACAAATATCTTCACTTCTCTTCTTGAATCTCTATCAATCTCTTCTCAATCTTCTTCAATCTCATCTAATTCTACTTCAATCTCATCTTAATATCTTGATTCTCCCATTTAGATCTCTTTCTTCAAGTCTAATTCACATTTATCCCTAGGTTATGATTCAAATTGAGCTTGAACCATAAAAATTGTTTCGTTTTGTTGTATCCCACTTTGATAATCAGTTTTGTTTTTTTCTTTTTTATGAAAAATTGTCCTAAAGTTTGACCATTTATCACTTATGTATCCTAAAATTTAAAATTTTATTAATCAAATATCTTTCTTCCAAATTTTAATGGATTTTCGTTGAAAAATGTTTAAATAAAACTTACTTTTGATAATAAATAAGTATATTCATTAGAATTTAATAATTTTTACTAAAAAATAAAGATATGACACATGATTTTGGCACTATAATGATAGTCTACATCCAAACTAAATGAATATTTTTATCGTAATCCGTTAAACTTTTGTTAAAAATATCGAACGACTTGTATATGTTATCATCATTATTCAGTACATTAGCATATTTTGCATAAATATGTCCAATTTTCATGCACTGGGACTGTTATTGTTGCCGTTGTGTATCCAATTTTCACAAAAATTCATCATATTTCGACAAAAAGGTACTACTTAAGTGATAAATGACCAATTCTTAGGGTACCTAAATGATAATTTTATTATTATTTTTGGATAAATGCTTTGTTTTGCTTTTTATTTCCTTTTTTTAATCCCCCTTAAGTATTGTTCTACTGTTCCCCTTGCAAAAAGCTTATAACTTTTATTATTTAACTATCTTAGTAGTTTAATATATTCAATGTAATAATTAAAGTTTAAAAATTTATCATTTAGATATTCTAATATTTTATAATTTTATCAATTAGTTACCTTCTACCAAAATTTAATAGATTCTTATTGGAAAATGTTAACATAAAACATCATTCCAATAATATATTAGTTTTTGATGATTATTTACCAAAAATTTTAAAATTTGAAAATTTTATTTGTTAGATATCCTAAAACTTTAGCATTTTATCAATTAGGTGCTTTTTGCCGAAATTTAATATATTTCCATTGGAAAATGCTAATGTGGAACATTATTCCGATAATATATATTAGTTTTTGATGATTATTTATAGAAAATACTAACACCACATGATCTTGACAATAAATAGATAATCTATATTAGAATTTGCTAAAAGTGTTATCATAATTCGTCAAATTTTAACCAAAAAAACATGTATAATATATATAATATATAATATAGGGTTATTTGCACCGAAGGTCCTTGTACTTTATTCATTGTGTCAATTTAGTCCTTATACTTTTAATTGTGTCAATTTAGTCCCTCTATTTTCTATATTGTGTCAATTTAGTATTATGATCAAATTAAAGTAAAATTAATAATATAATTTTTAATGATACAACCATGCTAGATGCAAGTAATTCACTACAAATCCACTCGTTGACTTAAAAATTTCATAAAAAAAATTAACATAAACTTTACTCTAGGGACCGAATTGACATAATATAAATAGTATAAGGACTAAATTAATACAATTAAAAGTACAAAAACTAAATTAACACGATGGACAAAATATAGAGATCTTTTACGTAATATATATATATATATACACACAATTAATCTAAAAATAACCCAACTATATCTCAATATACCAAAAAATAACCCAACTCTATTTTCTAACCAAAAAATAACCTAACTCTAACTTTTTTACCAAAAAATAATACAACTCTATTTTCTAACCAAAAATAATAACTCTAACTTTTGTACCAACAAATAACGAAACTCTAAATTAATTTTAAAAAATACTTAATTAATGGCTAAGCATGGTGTGTAGTATGACACTCCGATAATATATTTTTTTCTATGTATTTTTGGTTTGGCTTAATTTCTTTTCTCACCTAACCAAACTAAAAATACATTTTTTGATAATTGAGTACAACCCCATAAATAGGCAACATCCCCGGGCAAAGAACAAGCAAAACAGCCGGGAAATACAACCAGAGTACTAGGGCTGCAAATGAGCCGAACCAAACCACGGCTTGATCGGCTCAACTTGGCTCGGCTCGTTAACTAAATGCGGCCATCTCGATATTGGTATCATTTATCTAACCAAGCCGCATATCTGTGCTTGCTCAGCTCGTTTACAAAATGAGACCACCTACAGAGAACAAGCCAAACCAAAAATACGTAGAAGAAAAATATACTGTTGGAGCATCATAATTTAGTATTTTTTAAATTAAATTTTTAGAGTTGGGTTATTTTAGATTAATTTTAGAGTTTGGTTATTTTTGGTAGAAAAGTTAGAATTGAGTTATTTTTTAGTAAAAAAGTTATAGTGGGTTATTTTTTAGTTAGAAAGTAGAGTTGAGTTAATTTTTAATATATTGACATATAATTGGGTTTTATTTATATATATATATATATATATATATATATATATATATATATATATATATATATATATATATATATAAGGAATCTCCTCTCAAAACCCTCCAATCATGTGTTTGTGAGAGAGGGCAAATGGCAAAGTGGAGGTGTAGGATTCAAAGTTCCACTTTGACTACCATCAAAAGTGATTTTGTTTTATTTTTTAGTTTTTCCTTTCTCATTAATGATAGGTAAGTATGCACACGGTCCAGTTTAGTGGTTTATGGCTACCAAATGGGATCAAATCGTAAAAATACGGTTTGACAATTTTACAAGTCAAAATTAAATTGTTTTATCTTACAAACCAAATTGGACCAAACTGTAATTATTGTCCGGTCCGGTCCAATTTATGGTTTTAACCATTAGAATAGAAAAATTGTTATTAATACTAATATAAACATAATTTGATCAATATTAAAATCATCATTAACTACAAAAATATTCTAAAATACGAAAATTTTAATTCTCTTCCTAATTCATAGTATAAAACATGTTTATACCATATACCACATAAATAAGAACTATAAACAATACATAAAATAGGTCTGTTAATTTCAGTAATAATGTTTTTTGGAAAAATTCAGCAATAACATGTTAGAACAAGTCTTCAAAATCTTGCAAAATCCTTGCAACTAGGTATCCAAAAGATCTCAGGTGTTGAGGCCGTGTAATCACTTTCCTTAAGGTTTATTTCGGTATGCAAAATATCCTCGGGGATACAACAACAACCAGGGAAGAGATTAAATGAGATGTAGAGAAATTGATGTTTATAAACACTTAAACACACCACCACAATGACACAAGAACAATCAAAGTTCTTTTTGCAATCTCTTTTCTCTCTTTCATTGATCCAATTCAAGTATGAAACCAGGGGAAATATATGTATATATGTATAAGAGAGACGTCCCAAAACAAAGCAAGAAGAACTGCCAAAAACGAGGAAAAAAAATCGCGTAACAAACCGTCAAAACTAACCTGTGTATCGACACACAGTTTCTGTGTGTCGACACACAGATTTCCTCCGTGCCTTCTATAAAAGGGCTGTGTGTCGACTCACGGGCCATGTGTATCAACACACAATTGTTCCCCTACGGTTCTATTGGATTGTGTGTCGACACACATGGCCCATGTGTCGATACATCCCTAACATGCCTTAAACACTTAGAATTGAAATGGGACAATCTTAATCACACTTTATATACATATACAACAAACATTTTACATATTATTTATTACACATTTTGAAAATACATCAACATTCCCCCACCATTTTCAAAATACAGTCAATCTCAAAATAACATCTTAGTTAAGGGAGGCCTTATTGTGCATCAACGAGGGTGTCTCACGATTAAACCCCTAGTTACTGAAAAGACCATATAGTTAATCGGATCGAAAATGATAGACCAAGCTTTGAACCATACAACCCATTTGACTAACCGACTATCTAATCACGCATAAAAGTGTACCCTCGTACACACCCTACAACTTCCAGATCAACACGTTTGTGGCCTTGCGTCCTGTACCCTTCGTGAGTGTTTCTAGGCCAAACCCTTGGTCAAAATCACCCCTTTGAAGCGGTCAAACTTCAACACTACTAAGGTGGACCTCATTGATCATGTCCCTGCGACGCGACATTCAATAAGTTTTAAAACTAGGTCCATTAAGAGCTTTATCTCATCCTCTTAGAATCTTTGACGCAGGTACCAAGCGCTTAACACTCGGGATGAAAAATTCTCATTTAGTGCTTGTAGTCACATAGATGACAAGTCTCTCTCATTGAACCCTAGACCTAGCATCATACTAGGCATCAAGTTGAGGGCCTATCATGGGCGACTAATATTGATAGTTTTCAACCTCATCCCTGCACTTATTTTCAGAACCAAGTCTCTAGCCAGGCATTTTGTAAACGGATCCGCTAGATTATGACTTGTTCTCACGAAGGCCACAATGATAACACCTTCTAGAATAAGGTGTATCACTATACTATGCCTTACACCAATGTATCTGGACTTCCTGTTATATACATTACTGTACGCTCAAGAAACCGTAGCTTGACTATCACAGTGGATAGATATCGGTGAGATCGGCTTAGGCCAAAAAGGTATCTCATGCAAGAGATCTTTTAACCTCTCGGCCTCTTTAGCCGCAGACGTAAGAGCTATAAACTTGGCCTCCATAGTAGAATCAGATATGCAAGTTTGTTTCTTGGAACCCCAAGAAACCGCACCCCCCACCAAGTAGGAATACCCATCTGCTTGTGGATACATGATCCTCCACATCGGAGATCCAACTAGCATCAGAGTACCCCTCCAAAATAGGAGGATATCCTACATAAGAAAGACCATAGTTCATAGTCTTCTTAAGTTACTTCAGTACACGATGTACTGCATCCCAGCGCAACTTACTATGATTGCTGGTATATCTACTTAGCTTTCCAATAGCAAAGGAAATATCAAGCCTTGTGCTTGTCATGGCATACATCAGACAACCAATGGCTCATGCATACTCCAATTGTGACACTAGAGCCCCCTCATTCTGTACTAGCTTCACACTAGGATCCATTCGAATGGATATCGGTGCACAATCAATAAAATGGAACTTTTTCAACACATTTTCAACTTAATGAGACTATGAAGGAAATGATATCACCATTCCTTATAGTCCTTATACGAAGGATTACCTCCGACTCACCTACGTCCTTCATAGCAAAGTTTTTTGAGAGAAACTGTTTAGTTTTCTCCACTTGTTCCACATCAGTACCAAATATTAGCATGTCATCGACATACAAACATATAATGGCTCCTTTGCCATTATCAAACTTGCTATAAAAATATTTATCTGATTCATTTATAATGAATCCGTTGTTTAAAACAACTTGATCAAATTTTTGGTGCCACTACTTCGGGGCTTGCTTTAGCCCATACAGAGAGCATATGAGTTTACATACTTTCCTCTCTTGACCCGGAACAGCAAAACCTTCCGGTTGTTCCAAGTACACTTCCTCTTCTAGCTCACCATTCAGGAATGCCATTTTGACATCCATTTAGTGAATTGCTAGTTTATAAAGTGAGGCAAGAGCTATCAAAACCCTTATCATCGATATTCTTGCCACGGGGCATACGTGTCAAAGTAGTCCAAGCCGTGTTTTTGGGTGAACCCTTTAGCCATCAATCGGGCCTTAAACTTATCTATCATTCCATTGACTTTCATCTTCTTTTGAAGATCCATTTACACCCGATGGGCTTACTGCTTTGTGGAAGATCCACTAATGTCCGGGTATTATTACCTATGATGGAATTTATCTCATCATTCACTGCCTTTCTTTAAAAGGAAGCATCATGAGACCTCATTGCATCATCAGACGTCATGGAATCAGCTTCCATGACACAACAATTTGGAGCTATTTGGCCCATACCGTTCCTCAAACCTTCTACCAAAAATGTGTAGAAGTTTGAACCAAAAGATTTTTTTTTCCTTGCTCTCTTACTCCTTCGGAGTTCTAGAGCACTTTCAGGGACATCTTCCCTCTCATGATGAATATTATCATATGACACTTGAGTGTCATTCTCAATCGGTACAAAATTCCTAGGTCTAGGGATAGAGGCAAACCGATTCTCATCAAAGATGGCATATCTCGATTTTATTATTGTATTTACATTGATATATTTATTAGATTCAATTACATAGAACCGATACACCTTACTATGAAGCGCATGTCCGACAAAAATACAATCAATGCCTCTTTCACCTAACTTCTTACGTTTAGGTTCAGGGACTTTAATGACTGCCCTACACCCCCACACTTTTAGATAGTTCAAATTAGGGGCTCGTTTTTTCCACAATTCATACGGGGTTATTTTATTTTTCTTGTTTGGAACTCTATTCAATAGATGACAGACCGTTAACATCGCCTCACCTCAAAATCCATCGCTGAGAACGGAATAAGATAACATTGAGTTAATCATTTCAGTTAGAGTCCGGTTTTTCCTCTCAGCCACGCCATTCTGTTGTGGCGTATAAGGTGATGTGACCTCATGTACAAACTCTCCTTTATTCACTGGGCAAAAAGGGAATTACTGCTGGTTTCGAAATACTTGGGATCATAGTATTCCCACCACTGTCCAACCTAAGGCATTTGAGGAAGGTCTCACAGTATAGTTCGATTTCTGCTTTATATGCTTTAAATCGATTTAGCGAGTCATCTTTGTGATTTATGAGATACACATAACAAAATCTTGAACAATCATCTATAAACGTTATAAAACACTTCTTTCCACCTAAACTCGGTGTATTCTTGAAATCACATAGATCACTGTGTACCAAATCAAGTAAATTAGTCTCTCTTTGCACCAAAGCAAATGACAGTCTCATTATTTTTGTTAACATGCACGTTTTGCGTTTATCATCAACCTTATCTATGTGGGGTATCATTGAAGAATTAACCATTTCAATCAATCTACAAAATTTACATGACCTAATCATTGATGCTACTAAAACAACGAGTCAAGCATATAAACAAAACTATCAACTTTATTATCAGCGTTCATTTTAAACATCCCATTACATAAGTACCATTAGCCAACAAAGACACCTTCTTTTGACAATACAAATTGGTCGGCCTCAAAGACCATCTTGAACCCAAACCGATTTAATAGGCCACTGGACACGAGATTCTTCTTCACGTTCGAAGTACAACATACATAGGTTAAAGTAAGGGTTTTTCCAAAGGTGCAAAGCAAATCAACTTTTCCCTTCCCTTTAACCGGTATAGTTGCCCCATTGCCCATGTACAACATAGTTCCATTGTCTATGGGTTCAAATGTTATGAAGAACCCCTTGTCCTTACATACATATTTTGTGGTCCCCGAGTCAACCCACCAAGAGTTATCACTCTCAACTTGGTTGGCTTCCGATATCATCGCCAGGAACCTTGGCGCGATGATCAAGCCCTTTGCCTTTCTTATTTTTAAGTCGGTAACAGTCCCCACGTAGGTGACCGGACTTCTGACTCGCCCAACAGGCCATTTTCGCCCTTTTGTCATCTTTCTTCTTTTGGAAGTATCCGGTTCTTTTGGTTCCTTTGCTTGACTAGCCTTCTTCTGTGACCGGGCTTCTAACACTCCCAACATACCATTTTTGGCCTTTTGTCATCTTTCTTCTTTTCGAAGTGTCCGGTTCTTTTGGTTCCTTTGCTTGGCTGGCCTTCTTCTGTGATGTTGATTTTCCCAACATCACCGAGGCGGTCCTTATTGTCATCCTGTACCCTGTAGCCTTCCTCAATATGCAAATTGTTAGCCAATTCCTCAATTGACATATCTTCCTTCTTATGTTTGGGACTTTTCTTAACGCCTCTCCATGAAGGTGGAAGTTTGTCAATCAAGGATGAAACAACTATTGTATCGTCCATATTCATAATATATTGTTTGAAATTATTCAAGATTCGTTCGATTTCGTGGAATTGCTCCATGATAGGACAATCATCTACCATTTTATAATTATTAAATTGACTAACCAAGAACTTTTTTTTCATTGCATCATTGGCCATGTATCATGTCTCAAGACCGTCCCACAGTGCCTTCGCGGTCGGCACATTTGAGTAGATGCAAAATAAGGCGTCGGTCATGCCATTCAGTGTGTGCTCTCTGTAGATGTAGCCATCATTCTCCCACTTCAATTTGGCCCTCTGCTCGGCCAAAGTCATCTCCTCCTCGGAAGCGGGGGAAGGGAATGGTGTATTCAACACATACACCACAATCGAAGTTTCAATGAGGAAGTGCATCTTCCTCTGCCATTGGCGGAAATTACCGCCATCAAACCTATCTAACTTTACGAAATTAGCTGTCATTTTCCTAAATGATGAAGCCATATCCCAAGACCAGAAAACTTAAACCTTAAGATTGTTAGAACAAGTCTTCAAAATCTTGCAAAAGCCTTGCAACCGGGTATCCAAAAGATCTCAGGTGTTAAAGCTATATAATCACTTTCCTTAAGGTTTATTTCGGTATACAAAATATTCTCGGGGATACAACAACAACCAAACTATGAAGTGAAAGTATATAAAGGGAGAGATTGAATGAGATGTACAGAGAATGATGTTTATAAACACTTACTTGAACACAATAACACAAGGACACAAGGACACAAAAGCATTCAAATTTCTTTTTGCAATCTTTTTTTTTCTCTCTTTCTTTGATCCAATTCAAGTATAAAACCAAGGGGAATATATGTGTAAATGGATAAGAGAGACATCCCAAAATAAATCAAGAAGAACCTCCAAAAATCGAGAAAAATTCGCGCAGCAAACAGTCAAAACTGACCTGTGTGTCAATGCACAGATTTCCTCTGTTCGCTTCTGTAAAAGGGCAGTGTGTCGACACACAGCTGCTCCCCTACGATTCTGTTGGATTGTGTGTCGACACACATCCCTGACATGCCTTAAACACAGAATTGAAATGGGGGAATCTTAAACACACTTTCCACATTTCGACGATAGTAATTGGATAGCTCCAAGAACCTGCGAAGTTGCTTCAAAGTCTCCGGACGTGGCTAGTTGGAAATAGCTTCAATTTTTCGAGGATCAGCAGAGACTCCATTGCCACAAACAAAATGCCCCAAATACTCGATGCGGTGAGTACCGAATGTGCATTTGGCGTGATTGGTGGTCAAGTAATTGGCGCGAAGGACACTCAGAACTATTTTAAAATGATGGCTACGTGCATACCATGTATTGCTGTAAACGAGACTGTCATCGAAAAAACGAGGACAAATTGCCGAAGATACGAGCGGAAAATATCATTCATCAAGCTCTGAAATGTAGATGGAGCATTTGATAATCCAAAGGGCGTTACTCTGAATTCATAATGACAAAAATGTGTACGAAAACCCATCTTTGAAATATCTTCAGTTGCCCGCTAGATCTGCCAACCGGATTTAAGGTCTATCTTAGAGAAGAAGGAGGCATCGCCCAACTCATCAAGTGATTCTTCGACAATTAGTATAGGGGACTTATCCTTCATGGTCATTTTGTTAAGGGCTCTGTAGTCGACACAGAGACGCCAAGTTTCGTCCTTCTTCTTGACAAGCACCACGGGTGAAGCGAAAGGAGAGGTGTTGTTCTGTATGATGCTAGCTTGCAACGTCTCCTTGATCAAAGAGTCAATGATGTCTTTCTGAAAAGGGGATAGCAGTAAGACCTGAGGTTGACGGGATTACTACAATCTTTAAGAGGAATTCTGTGATCGAAAAATGGACAAGATGGCAGAAGATCTATGATGGCGACAAATACATCATCATATCCACAAAGAAGCTCTTGCAAGGCGGGTGGTACAAACTTATCTGGCGGATCCGTTTGAACTGAGAATAGGGAAGGCGAATCAGCTGTGGTTGCGACCGATAATACAAGAAAAGAAGCAGGCTTGGTTAAGAGTGAAGATAGATTGCTAACGGTAATGGGCTTCAAGGACAGAGAGTGAATGTCGCAAAGTGTATAACGGCGCATGTGAAGAGTGAACTCCATTAATAGCTTTAAAAAATCCCGAGTCACTTTACCAAGAGTACACAGCCACTAAATTCCCAAAACCACGGCACAACTGGGTAAGGGAACAAGAAGCATGTCTGAACTGAATGGTGCATCCAATAATCGCTAAGAGAAGTCACAATAAATACTGGCACAGAATACTTGCTTGCCGTCAAAAACAGTGACAGTAGGGCGGATGGCAGAATCAATCATGAATCCCTACAACGATGCAAGATTGGTGTCAAGGAAATGATGAATGCTGCCACTATTTATCAGAATGCTAAGGGAGCACTTGCGACATTGCCCCATGACCCGAATCGTTTGGCATTGTGCGATCCCTTCCAATGCATGCATGGAGATATGAGGATTCGAAATGGGATCCAGTTCCGAATCTAAGTCTGGCAATACTGGATCGGGTAGGGGATCTTCCTCATCCGCCTCAAGCCAAAATACTCGGGTGCGATTGCCCATGGGGCATTAATGACCCGGCGTGAAGGGTCACGACAATAAACGTAGAGATTCTGAGTACGCGGTCATCTAAATCTGCTGGCGTCAAGTTGAGCTGGCCCTGAGGTGGGGGCCGGGGTGTGTTAGCCATTGGTGGCAACAGACGTTGGGGAGGCGGGTTGGCGCAAAGGGCCCTTAGAGGGCTTAACGTGGCATTGATCTCATTGAACTTTTACTAGCTATCCTCTTAAGGTAAGTGCAATTACGATCTTGCTGTTTGGCTAATACTACAGCGTCATGCAATGTTTGGGGCTTAAACATAAGAATTCCACCCGAGGTGTCCTCACTCAACCCTCCCAACAAAACCCTGACCTTCTATTCCTTCGTTAACCCACATTTGTTTACTATCGATTCAAACTTGCTCAGTTGTTCGCCAACTCTTCCACTTGGCGGAGCTTCATGAGCTCCATGAGGGAGTTATCAGTTGATTCTGCAAACCTTCGGATTTACGGGGCATAAACGTCCCAAGGGGCGATAGCATCACGAGATCATGATTCTTCAATGGAATCATGCCATTCTTGGGCATCCCCTTCCAATGCTGCACTCGCCAATATAATCTTTAACTCATCAGGTTTCCTATCGATAATAATATACCTCTCACAGCGATGCAACCAACCATGCACACCTCTAACACTAAATTTAGGGAATTTGATCTTAGTAAATCGTGTAGGGCCTTGGTAGTTACTCTCACATTCCTCGGGAAGACCATTCGGGCATCACCCCATCGGGAGAAGGCGAGGCTGTGGACGCCTATGTTGGCGGCTGGACCCGATCATTTACTAGGTCAGTGAGACCCACAACCTACACTGAGATGCCATTAACGATCTCTCAAAGCTCTTCTTGGAGGTTATTAAATGACCTCTCTGATGTTGTATGGTGCCGATCATTGAACTCCTCTACCTCTCTCAAGGTCGCTTGTGACCATGTTCCTTCTGCCATGGCTAATTCCGATCAAAAAGCAGCGAAATTTTGGGCCAAGGAAGGAGTGCTTTGATACCAATTGATACGAACTTAGATGACATCTAGTTCAACCAATGGAAATCACAAGCAAATATGCGACAACGAGGCAGTAACGGATGCCCCATTGTGTGTGTGTGTGTGTGTGTGTGTGTGTGTGTGTGTGTGTGTGTGTGTATAAAAGATAGGCTCCAACAATGGAGTTTTTTACAAGTAAGAAAGGGGAGAAGACAATGGATTAGGGTTTTGGGAGAGAAGAAGAAGACACACTCGAAACACATGCCTAACCCTAACTAACTCCTTACTATATATAGTGAAACTATCTAAAAATATCTAATAAAATATCTACTAGTGACGTGGCAGTGGTGGTGAGCTAGAAATGGCACCCGTTGCTGGAAGAAGAGAAGCGGAGGTCTTGGTGGCAAGCTTGGCGATTGAGATCCAAGCGGGAGCACGAAAGACGCCAAGGCAATGTTTGAAAGAGGGGGGGACTTGGCGGGATACTTGGTGGGTGCGACAGTGCGAAGTTTGTATCAAAGTCTCTATATTTAATATTTTAATCATGAAATTGAACTTTATCAAATATAAAAAAAAAAAACATTCATTTTTTAGCTCTTTATATTAATGATTTCAAGAAACTAAATTTTATCCTGTAAAATAGTCTCAATTCTTTTCATTTTGATATTTTTTTTATCTCAAAATCTATTGAGTTTGTTTGAAAAGACACTTATTAAAAATTACTAAATTTTGAGGTTTGATACAAACTTGGCGCCTCAGCACCTGCCAAGCTCGTTACTCGCTGACACAGATGGGTCGCCTTCCCAGTAGTCGCCAAGCCTTCTCTTCGCATATTTGCAGCTCCCCTAGCATTGCCGCTAACCATTTGCAGCGCTCTTTTCTCCTACTATGTCATCTGCCACGTCACTCCTAGATATTTACTAGATATTTTAGCATTTCTTTTATAAATAGTGGGAGTTAGTTATTTTAGGCTTTCTTATGTGAATTAATGTAAACCCTTCTTCTTCTCCCTCAAACTCTCTTCTATGTCTCCTTCCATTTCTTACTTGTAATCACTTTAAGTTTAGAGATTATACTTATAAATATATAAAAATTATAGAAAGGGGCAGCTATTTACTGCCCCGTAGGCCCGATTAGTCCTTGTGTGAGTGTTTGATTCTATTGATTGAGCTTGATTGATCTAGTTTCATATTAATTGGTATCAGAGCTCTTCTTCCTTGGCTTGGATTTTTGGTTTTTGCTTGGTGATCAACCATGGCAGAAGGAATGAGATCTCAAGTGACGCTAAGGGAAATATAGGAATCCAATTATCGGCACCATAATTTGCTTGAAAGGTCCTTCACTGAGCTCTGGAAAGAGCTTCGGGTGGTTGTTAATGGGATCTCTGTGCAAGTGGTGGGCCTCGCTCATCTGGTGAACTATCAAACTCCGCAGGCGGCTCCTGCAGCACTGCCATCTCCCTAGGAAGGAGATATTGGGACGGCCTTACCAGCTAATGCATGAGGTAACTATCAAGCTCTGACTATCCACAAAGATCGATTTCCCTAGATTCAGTGGTAGAGGTGCGGATGGATGGTTACACCGATGTGAGAGATATTTTATTATAGATAGAACCTTGGAAGAATTGAAAGTCAGGCTTGCAAGTGTGGCTATGGAGGGCGATGCCTAAGAGTGGCATGATTCTTTTGTGGAATCATGGCCTAGAGCTGTTGTTATTCCATGAGAGGTTTATGCACCACGAATCTGAGCAAGATTTGCTGTGGATAACTCCCTTACGGAGCTTATGAAATTACATCAATCGGGTAGTATTGATGAACATTTGAGCAAATTTGAATAATTGGTGAATAGATGTGGGCTAAGTGAGGACCAAAAGGTTAGTGTACTTTTAGGTGACCTTCGTGAGAATATATTAGGTGGCATTTGCATGTTTAAGCCTCACATATTACATGATGCTATTGTACTAGCAAAACAACAGGAGCGTAATTGTGTATATCTTGAAAGTTTATCTAGCAAAAGCCCCTTGAGGTCAGCTCCGATTCTTCTCGACCCGAGCCCATTGAGACCTCTTCCATCCCCTCCTCCCCCTCATCCACCACCATGCTTGTTGCCACCAACCGGCATCACATCTCGGCCTCCGCCTCGGGGCCAATTGAGTTTAACTCCTGCCGAATTAGCTGACCTGCATGCTCGGAATCTCTTCTTTTATTGCCAAGATCGTTTTGCATTGGGTCATCAATGCTGCATGCGGAGCCGTGCTAGGGTATTCTGGTTAGAGGTTGAGGATGATGACGCCTTATTAGTCCCACCAACTCTAGATCCGAATCTAGATCTGGTTTTGGATATCCACTCAATGCCAAAAAAATGCGCGTTATGGGTCAGTGCCACAAGCAATCTATAAGCATCCTTATCAACAGCAAAAGTACTCACAACTTCCTTGATGCCGCTCTTACACCGCTCCGAGGCTGTTCCATTGATACAGCTAATCAACCTTTGGTTACTATAGCCGATGGAAAGCAAGTATTCTGTGCCGGTATCTACCATAATTTTTCGTGGTGGCTACGGGATGCCTCATGTCATTATGATATGCTACTTATTCCCTTATCAGGCTGGGATGTGGTTTTGGGTATTCAGTGGCTCTGAACTCACGAGAAAGTCGTGTGGGATTTCTCCAAGTTGCAAATGGAGTTCAGTCTTCAAGGTCGATGTTATACTCTTCATGGAATCCGTACTCCATCTTTGAAGCCTATTACAGAAAGCACATTATCTTCACTTCTATCTACTTCCGCCTCCTTCTTCGCCCTTTTAATGTTATAGCTGCTGATACGCCACTTTTGTTCTCGGTAAACATAGACCCGCCAATCGGGTTAGCATCGCCAGATTTGCAAAATTTACTTACCAACTTCGCGGATGTTTTTACTGCTTCTGCTGGCCTGCCTCCTTCCTGCCAATTCTTCGATCGTAGAATTTTGCTTAAAGAAGGTAGCAATCTCGTCCAACTCCAGCCGTACTGATATCCCCTCTTCTAGAAAGATATCATCATTACTTGATAAAGAAAATGTTACATACCGGAGTCATCCAGAATAGCAACTTCCCTTTTACTTCACCCATGGTTCTAGTCAAGAAAAAAGATGGTTCCTTTGCACCTCTGTGTTGATTACTAGGTCCTCAACAAGATGACCATTAAGGATAAGTTTACTATTCCCATTATTGAAGAGATACTTGATGAGCTGGGTGGAGCCTCATTTTTCTCCAAGATTGACCTCAAATCCGGCTATTGGCAAATCCGGATGTCTGTTGAAGACATTCCAATGATGGCTTTCCCCACGCATTCCAGACATTACGAGTTTACCGTGATGCTCTTTGGATTATCGAATGTGTTGTCTACCTTTTAGAGCTTAATGAATGGCATATTCCAACCTTATCCTCTGCGTTTTATCCTCATTTTTTGATGACATCCTTGTTTATAGCGCTACCTCGTCCACTCATTTATCTAATCTACTGGTTGTCCTTGCCATCTTATGCGCCAATCTTCTTACCGTCAATCATGCCAAGTGCACATTTGGCACTCGCCCTATTGAGTATTTAAGCCGTTTCGTCTCCAGTGACGGGGTCTCCGCCGATCCATGCAAAATCGACGCTATCACCTACTGG
Organism: Simmondsia chinensis; assembly: GCA_018398585.1. NCBI lineage: Eukaryota > Viridiplantae > Streptophyta > Magnoliopsida > Caryophyllales > Simmondsiaceae > Simmondsia > Simmondsia chinensis. The sequence continues at coordinate 8,628,555 of JAGTTD010000011.1, forward strand.
CCATGTCCTCAATCTTTGAAACAGCTTCGCGGATTCTTGGGGTTGTCTGGGCATTATCGTTGGTTTATTGGTCACTACGCCGTCATTGCTTGACCCATAAGGGATCTCCTTAAGAAAGATAATTTCTTCTAGAACTAGAGTGCCGGGAATGCCTTCGCCTGCTTAAAATTTGCGTTGACTTCAGCACCGGTACTAGCACTTCCCGATTTCACAAAGACATTCGTCATTGAGACAGATGCTTTCAGCACAGGAATTGGCACAGTCCTCATGCAAGAGTTGGCCCTTAGCCTTTTTCGGCCGCACTCTTTCACCCTGCCATCATGGTATGTCGGTTTATGAGCACGAATTGCTTGCCGTAGTCTTTGCTGTGACAAAATGAGAGCAATATGTTATAGGCTGCCATTTTGTCATTCGCACTGATCAACAAAGCCTCAAATTTCTCCTTGAGCAACGGTTGTCCTGTGCCCTTCAACATTTGTGGCTCTCTCGATTGATTTGTCTTGACCATGACATTATCTACAAAAAGGGTCCAAGAACAGGGCGGCTGTTGCTCTCTCTTGCCTTTTCGGAATGAAGATTCTATGCATGGAGTTATCTTCCATCTCCTCCGACTTCTTTGAATGGCTAAAGGATTCTTGGTCCAAAGATTCCACTTTGTCTCGTGTTATAGCAAATAAATTGGTGGAATATCACCCTCGCTACTCATGGCGTCAAGACCACTTACGCTAGAACGGTCGTCTGGTTGTTGGTAATGACGCCAACCTGCATCACACCATCTTGCTATGGCTTCATGATTCCGCTCAAGGGGGTCATTTAGGAGTGGACGCCACTTATCTCCGAATTCGCCTGATGTTCTACTGGAAAGGACTTTGCCGTGATGTCCAAGCTTATATTTGCCAATGCTCCATTTGTCAATGAAACAAATATGAAACTTTGGCAACCTCTGGTCTTTTTCAACCCCTTTAGGTTCCCACTTCGGTGTGGAATAGTACTCTCTCAACTTCGTTGAAGGATGGCCTCCACTGGAAGGGCATTTGATTATTCTTGTCGTGGTGGATCGTCTCACTAAGTATGCCACTTTATATATCTCGCCCATCCTTTTATCACAGTCGGTGTTGCCAACATCTTCTTGGATCAGATCCACTGTCTTCGCGGTCTTTTAGAAACTATCATCAGTGATCGCGATCTGGTATTTACAAGCATTCTTTTGGCCATGATTTTGTCTCGATTGGGAACTCACCTCAATCTTTTCTCATCATATCATTCGCAATCTAACAAGCAAATGGAGGTCCTCAACCACTGCCTGGAGACATACTTTCGTTGCATGGTTAGCGAGCAACCTCGCCTTTGGACTCGATGGCTACCATTGGCAAAATGATAGTACAACACCACCTTTCAATCCTCCACCTCGTCCACGCCTTTTGAACCACTTCATGGCCAAACGCCACCCATACATCTCCCTTACTTAGCAGACGAGTCCTCTGTCGACTCTGTTCATCGCAGCTTATCTGCTCGCAAACAAATTATCAGTCGCCTACGCCACCACTTGTTTCATGCTCAGAACTGCATGAAGTAGCTAGCTAATCACCATCGTGTTGAAAGCCAATTTCAAATTGGCAACTATGTGTGGCTCAAACTGTAATCATATCGACAGCAGAGGGCGCAAGCTCTGCGGTTCCACAAATTAGCACCATGGTATTATGGGCCCTTCCATATTCTTAACCGCATGGGCACTGTCGCCTATCGTCTTGCCATACTGGCCCATGCTGCCATCCATCATACAGTGCATGTCTCTCGCTGTTTCTCTATCCTCGCCAACAGCACACCGTTGCCCGATGTTTGGCTGCCTACTGCATCTACTCCTCAACCTGCCACTATATTGGATCGTCGGATTGTCAAGCGTCACCATGTTGTAGCCACCTAGGTCCTAGTTCAAGGGATGGGTCAATATACTGCTACCGCAACTTGGGAGTTTCTGCACGACATCCAGCTTCATTTTCTCGCTTTCGATCCTCGAGGATGAGGATCTTCTTAAGCGGGCGGCATTGATACAAACTTGGTGCCTCAGCACCTGCTAAGCTCATTACTTGCTGATACAGATGTGGTGCCTTCCCAGCGGCCGACAAGACTTCTCTTTGCCTAGCGCCTAGTCTGCAGCTCACCTAGCACTGCCGCTAACCGTTTGCAGCCCTCTCTTCTCCTACCACGTCACTCCTAGATATTTACTAGATATTTTAGCATATTCTTCCATAAATAGTGGAAATTATTTATTTTAGGGTTTCTTATGTGAATTCATGTAAACCCTTCTTCTTCTCCCTCAAACTCTCTTCTATATCTTCTTCCCTTTCTTACCGATAATCAGTCCAAGTTTGGAGATTATTCTTATGAATATATACAAATTATGCAATGGCAGTCGTTTAATGCCCCGTAGACCTGATTAGTCCTTGTGTGAGTGTTTGATTCCATTGATCGAGCTTAATTTGATCTAGTTTTGTATCAAGGTTTCTTTCAAATTTCATTGAATAAAAATATTTTTCAACTTTTGGAAATATTATTTTTAACTTTTTTTTATTTCCTTACCTATAGGTTTTTAGAACTAATTCTATCCCTATATATCCTATATATTAATGCCAAGTTCCCACCTCCATAAAAGCCTTCAATCCCAAAATATGAAAACTCTAAACGCTCACCAATATTCTAACGCAAAAAGAAAAAGAAAAAAAATATCTAACATTTATGAAATTTATTTATCATGAGTCATGACCTTATTTAATTAGAAGTTGAAATATCTTCTTAATGGCATGACAAATTTTTGATCAGAAACATACAATTATTTAACAAAAATATGATTACAATCACTAATATATTTTATAGGCTGACAACTATAAGATAATGTATAAAATAATAACATGTGTATCGCATGAAAAAAAAAACATAGTACAATAGATAAATTGGGAGTATTTATTGAAACGATTTAACAATTTAATATTATTGTTCTTTTCATTTCGGATTTTTTTTTATTTAGATTTTCTTTTCAAGTTTTATTTTGTCCCTAAAGAAATTTTGGTTGCATACACTTATTTAAAGAATTGAATAGTTTATTTTTTTTAGACTATATTTTCAACTGTCATTTTTCTAGAAAATATATTTTCAACATATTTATGGAGATGTTTTTTATTTATGGCACATTTTATTTTTAAATTTTTAAATCCATTTGGAAATTTGTTTTTAATACATAATCTTATATTAGTTTGTTTTCGTGCGTGGCACAGGCTATTATTATGTATCGAAAACCTAAATTTTATATGATAATTAATAAAAGTAAGTTATATTGTAAATATTGGATATTTTTGGGTACAATTTTTATGTTCTAGTTTGGATATTATTAAATATCCTAAAAAATTAGAAATTATGTAAAATACTTTTGTATATATATATACATATATATATATATATATATATATATATATATATATATATATATATATATATATATATATATATATATATATATATATATATATGTGTGTGTGTGTGTGTGTGTATGTATATATCCATTTCTTTGTGGATGAACTCTCACCGCTTGCCCCCTATAAATATGCATGCGATGTATATAGCAGCAACACATAAAATGATAGAAAGTGAGATTGTGAAAAAAAAAATTTATAATATAATATTGAGAGAATTATTTGCGTAAAAGGGGGAAGGCTGCTTACATCCCCCCCCCCCCCCCCCCCCCCCCCCCGACCCTGCATAGGCAGGAGCCCTTGAGGCACTGGGTATGTTAAAAAAAAAAAAAATTTGCGTAGAAGAAAAACTTCTCTCGTTCTTTGGTTCTTACACAAAATACTTGCTATTTTTCTTCAAAAATATTTGGGTTTGCCTTTTTATTATCTTCTTATAGAGTATAATATCTCTATAATTTTATAACACATTAATAGCATGAGTTTCTAGCCATACAAGAATTATCATAAGCTTGAGGTAAAGTTTTTATTTTCTGACCTTTGTTATTTTCAATGGCTAATCTAACTAAGCTTGAGTTTACTGCTCTTGATATAAGTGGCAAAAATTATTTGCCTTGGACTTTTGATGCTGAGATTCATCTTGATGCTGTGAATCTCGGAGATACAATTAAAAACGGTAATAGCGCATCCCAGTGGGATCGCGCAAAAGCAATGATATTTCTCAAGCATCATATCCACGAAGGATTGAAAGCCGAGTATCTTATTGTAAAGGAATCGCTTGTCATTTGGTTTAATTTAAAAGGAGAGATTTGATCACCAGAAATATGTGATCCTCCCTAGAGCTCGCTATAAGTGGATTCACCTGCGGCTGGTGGCTTTTTAAATTGTCAGCGAGTATAACTCTGCAGTGTTTAGTATTACTTCACGACTGCAATTATGCGATGAAAATATTACTGAGGAGGATTTGTTGGAAAAAAATATTTTCGACTTTTCATGTCTTGAACATGCTCCTCAAGCAGCAACATTGAAAAAGAAATTTCAAAAAATACTCCGAGTTAATTCAATATCTTCTTGTTGCTGAACAAATTAATGAATTGTTATAAAAAAATTATCAGTCATGACCAACTGGGTCAAAGCCATTCCCTGAAGTGAATGCTGTACCTCATGAAAATAATACATGTAACCATGACTGTGGTAGTGGTCGTAGACATGGCCATAGTCATGTATATGGTCGTGGTCATGGACAAGGTAATCAAAATGGAACAAAATTTGAAAGGTCCGGCAGCAATGAAGAGAAAAATAAAAGGGAGAAAACCTATAAGCCAAATTTGACGAAAGACGCTGAAACGAGTTGTTAACGCTGTGGTACAAAAGGTCACTGGTGGCATACCTGTCGTATGCCTGACCATCTGGAGAAGCTATATCAAGCATCATTGAAAGGGAAAGAAAAGCTCTCAAAAACAAATTTCACTGAAGATCATTCTTCACTTGATGTGACGCATCTTGAAGTTTCTGATTTTTTTGAGGATGTCAGTGGAAGAATTGTTCATCTGATAGGCGATAGAAATATTATACTAGACTAAAGTTTTTATGTCTTTTAGTTATGTTTTTATACTAAAGTTTGTCCTATTTTTGATGTAATAAAACAGTTTGGCGTGTGAGTAATAAAATATTATATTTTTGATACTTTATCTTAATGGGTTATTTCCAGGCTTGATCAATAAAATCCAAAAGTGTTATTATGTTTTGAAATATTTTGTTCATTACACTTTCGAAATTTTAAATAGAGTCCCACTAATGCATATGTATTTTATATTTAAAGAAATATAGATTTGATCAAAGATGGAGATTTATGTCTAGCAGACATTGCAACGACACACACTATCCTCAAAAGAAAAATATGTTTTTCTCAATTACAATTAGCTAAAGCTAATGTTAAAACAATATCGAGTGTTTCAAATTTGGTTGAAGGCTCCGAAAGAGCACATGTTATGTTCCCCGAAGGGACAAAACTAAACATAAGCGATGCTCTATTTTCCGGCAGATCATAGAAAAACTTGATCAGTTTTCGAGATATTTGTCGCAATAGTTATCATATTAAGACAATAAATGAAGGTGATAAAGAATATATTTATATCACATCGCTTACTTCAGGAAGAAAGAAAATAATAAAAAAATTGCTAGCACTCTCTTGCGAATTATATTATACTTACATAAACCCGATTGAATTAAATACGGTGGTTAACCAGAAGTTAACTGATCATAAAACGTTCATGTTGTGGCATGACCGTTTGGGCCATGTAGGTGTAACGATGATGAGAAAAAATTATTGAAAGTTCCCATGGGCACTCGTTAAAGAACTAGAAGATTCTTCTACCTGATGAGATTTTATGTGCTGCCTGTACTCAAGGCAAAATGATTAATGGGCCATCCCCAACTAAAATTGGGATTGAATCTCCTACATTTTTTGAAAGAATACAAGGAGACATGTGTGGGCCAATTATTCCATCATGTGGACCATTTCGATACTTTATGGTTTAATAGACGCCTCAACACGTTGGTCACATGTTTTCCTGTTATCTACTAGCAATGTGGCATTTTCGAGACTCCTTGCACAAATAATCCGACTACGGGCTCAGTTTTGGACTTACGCAATCCAGATGATCCATCTTGATAATGCAAAAAAATTTACATCCCAAGCTTTAATGACTATTGTATGTCAATTGAGATTACAGTTGAGCACCCTGTGGTTCACCAATATACACAAAATGGTCTTGTAGAATCTCTAATTAAACATCTGCGACTAATCGCTACACCATTGCTTATTAAAACAAAGTTGCCCAGTTTTGCATGGGGATACGATATATAGCATGCTGCAACGCTTATTCGTGCTAGGCCAGCTGCTTATCATAAATGCTCCCCATTATAACTTGTTTCAGGTCAAGAACTAGATATATCCCATCTAAGAATTTTTGATTGCGTAGTGTATGTTCCAATTGCTCCATCCCAGCGCATAAATATGGGTCCACAAAGGAAACCGGGAATTTATTTTAGGTTTGAATCCCCGTCAATTATAAAATATCTTGAACCATTGACTGGAGATATATTTGCTGCACAATTTGAAGATTGTAAATTTGACGAAATGATGTTCCTAGAATTAGGGGGAGAAAAATTAAAGCTGAAAAAGTATGAAATTCTGTGGAATGCATCATCTATATCACATTTTGATCTATGTACGAATCAATGTGAAATGAAAATCTAGAAGATCATCCATTTACAAAATATTGCCTATCAATTACCAGATGCATTCGTTGATACAAAAAGAGCGACCAAGTCACATGTCCCAGCTATGAATGCCCCTGTTCTAATTGATATTCCGAACGAACAGTCTTCTAAGACATTGGCAAGTATGTCTACTACACGCTAGAAGCAGGGTAGACCTGTTGGTTCTAAAGATAAGAATCTAAGAAAGAAAAGAGAGCAATATAAACAAGTTGGCTCCTTTAGTAAAACTCACGAAAAGAAACCCCCTAAAGTGGTACAAATGTAAATCCAAGAAAAAGAAACAGAGGGAAAAATGGCTCCTTAAGGGTATCAAATACCTGAGAATAGTGAAAATGATGAAAATGTCGAGATAAACTATGCTATTACTGGCATATGGTGGAATCGAAATGAAACGATTCTCGATCAAGTGTTCACATACAATGTGGCTGCCAATTTAGGTGAAGATTTTAAACCTAAATCTCTTCAAGAATGTCAATGAAGAAATGACTGGCTAAAATGGAAAGAAGCAGTACAGGCAGAGTTAAGCTCACTTGCAAAACGTACAGTTTTTGGCCCTGTAGTCCAAACGCTTGAAAATACGAAACCCTTAGGCTACAAGTGGGTGTTTGTGTGAAAAAGAAATGAAAAGAATGAAGTCGTAAGACATAAAGCACGACTTGTAGCTCAAAGCTTCTCAACAAGGTTAGGAATTGACTATGAAGAGACATATTCACATGTAATGGACGAAATTACATTCAGATTTTTAATAAGCCCGGTAGTCTATGAAAGACTCCACATGTGTCTTATGGACGTGGTAACGACTTATCTGTATGGATCACTTGTTAATGATATCTATACTATATGAAAGTCCCCGAAGGGCTACAAATGCCAGAAGCATATAGCTCAAAACCTTGAGAGCTATGTTCAATAAAATTACAGAGATCACTGTATGGATTAAAACAATCAGGGCGAATACGGTACAATCGTCTTAGTACGTACCTTTTAGAAGAAGGATATGTGAACAATCCTATTAGCTCATGTGTTTTTGTTAAGAAATCTAATTTGTGGTACTAATGAGCCACACTCCGAAGCTTTGGGAGCGGGTGATAGAAAGAAGACTTCGATCACGAGCAGTGGTCTCAGAGAATTAATTTGGATTTATGCCAGGCAGGTCGACGACAGAAGCCATCCATCTCCTCAGGAGGTCCATAGAGTACTACCTAGATAGACAAAAGGACCTCCACATTGTTTTTATTGACCTAGAGAAGGCATATGATGAAGTCCCGAGAGAGTTCCTATGGAAGGCCCTGGAGGGAAAAGACATCCCCCAGCCCTATATACGTATCATCAAAGACATATACGAAGACGCCCAAACCAATGTATGAACAACGGAAGCGGACATAGATGCTTTTTCCATTACAGTTAGGGTACACCAAGGATCGGCCTTGAGTCCCTTTCTATTCATTTTGGTTATGGACGAGCTCACTAGGCACATCCAAGAGGACGTGCCTTGGTGCATGCTCTTCGCGGATGATATAGACAATCAAGAGAGGAGGTCAATGAGAAAATTGAACTTTGGAGAATGGCCTTAGAAGTGAAAGGTCTAAGACTCAGTAGATCTAAGACCGAGTACATGGAACTGAAGTTCTGCGCCTCTATCATGCCAAGCACAGAAGTTATCAAGATTGGATCAGAGTGCATACCACAGAAAGCATGCTTCAAATACTTCGGTTCCATGGTGCAACAAGACGGTGAAGTGGACGTAGATATCAACAACAAAATTAAAATGGGTTGGCATATATTGAGGATGGCCTCTGCGGTACTGTGCGATAGGAAGTTCCCATTAAAGGGTAAATTCTATAAGATGGTAGCGAGACCGGCTATGTCCTATAAGGCAGAGTGCTGGCCAGTTAAGTGTCAGCACAGGCAGAAGCTGAAGGTTGCGGAGATGAGGATGTTGAGATGGATGCGTGGACATACAAGAAAGGATAGGGTCCAAAATGATGTCATAAGAAGTAAATTAGGCATCGCCCCAATAGAGGATAAGTTGAGGGAGCAATGTCTGCAGTGGTTTGGGAATGTCAGGAGGAGATCCACAACTTCCCCTGTAAGGAGATGCGAACAACTGCTTATTGCAGACGGGAAGAGAGGAAGAGGGCGGCCAAAGAAGAGTTGGATGGAGACAATCCGAAAGGACCTCGCCTACCTCAACCTAAATGAAGAGATGGCCTTAGATAGAGCTCAGTGAAGGATTAGTGTAGGGGTTTCCGATTTAGCGGTGTAGGGTCACAGAGCACGCATAAGCTAGCTCTCTCTATCTACTTTCTCTTTGTACTTCCTATGTCCGTATCCCCCTACACTTTCTATACGCTATACCCTCCTTATCTGTGGCAAGGTGTCGCATGTAGATTTTTCTCCTCCTATCTCGTTTGGTTTTACCTTTGGCCTTAGTTGCTATGCTCCCATGCTTACATGTTTTCATGTTTATATGCTCACATGCGTATAAGCTTACTTGCTTATATGCTCAAACGCTTTACATGCCTTACATGCTTTTCTTGATCCCTACACTTTACGTATTCTTCATGTTCTGAATACATGCTATACATGCTACACTTACATACCCTTCTTAACCATCACTATCAGGATGGGGGTCCTCGGAAACAGCCTCTCATCAGGGCCCCTCCTGAGGGGGTAAGACTACGTACATCCTACCCCTCCCAGACCTTGCATACATGGGAGCCCTTGAGGCACTGGGAGTGTTGTTGTTGTTGCTGTCTATGTTGATGATTCAAACATCATAAAAACACCTGAAGTGGTTAAATAAGCTGTTGCATATCTAAATAAAAAGTTTGAAATGAAAGATCTCGGAAAGACAAAATATTGCCTTGGCTTGCAAATCGAGCACTTATCCGGTGGAATTTTAGTCCATCAATCTGCTTATACAGAAGAAGTGCTTAAACGTTTTTACATGGATAAGGCACATCCATTGAGCACGCCGATGGTTGTCCGATCACTTGATGTGAATAATGACCTGTTTCAACCTCAAGGGGAAGACAAAGAAATTCTTAGCCCTGAAGTGCCATATCTAAGTGCAATAGGTGTATTGATGTAGCTTGCTAAGTATGCGAGGCCAAATATAACTTTTTCGGTTAATTTATTAGCAAGCTATAGCTCAACTCCTACCTGGAGACATTAGAACGGAATTAAACATATCTTTAAATATCTCCATGGTACATCTGATATGGGTTTATTCTATCCGAGATAACCAAATCCAAGATTGGTTGGGTATTCAGATGATGGATATTTGTCTGATCCACATAGAGACCACTCATAAACAGGATATTTATTTACTTATGGTGACACTGCCATATCATGGTGATCTACCAAACAAACAACAGCACCAACTTCTTCGAACCATGCCGAAATACTCGCACTTCATGAAGCCAGTAGGGAATGTTTATGATTGAAATCCCTTATTCAACATGCTCAACAGGAATGTGGTCTTCCAACGATCAGGGGGAGCCCAACGATACCGTATAAAGATAATGCTGCATGTATTGCTCAGATCAAAGATGGATACATTAAAGACGACAGAACTAAACATATCTCACCAAAATTCTTCTTTACTCACGAGCTTCAGAAGATGGGTGAAATAGATGTTCAACAAGTTTGCTCAAATGAGAACCTGACAGATTTGTTCATGAAAGCATTACCAACAACAACATTTGAGAAATTAGTTCACAAGATTGGCATGCGTCGACTTAGGAACGCCCCTTAGTAATATGTTCACATGAGGGCGAGTTAAATACGAGTTACACTCTTTTTCCCTTCGCTATGGGGTTTTTTCCCACTGGGTTTTCCTGGCAAGGTTTTTAACGAGGCAGGCGTATTTACCTTGGACATTATACACCTTTAAAAGTATTATGTCCTGTTATGATGAAAAATATCCAAAGGAGGAGTGTTGTAAAAAAAGGAACATACCTAGTGCCTTAAGGGCTTTCACCTACGCATCGTCTAGTGGGCGAATGTACACAGCCTTCCCCCTTCAGGGTGTTAACCTAAAGAGAGGCTGTTTCCGAATGCCCCCAACTTGAGGGTGAGGACTTTCCAGGAGGTTACCCATCCTGATACTGCTCTCGCCAAGCACGCTTAACTCCGGAGTTCTAATGTGATCCGATGACGACGTGTTGGTGCCCTCTTTGGGGAGTGTTGTAAATATTGGATAATTTTCTAGTATAATTTTTATGACCAAGTTCGGATATTATTAAATATACTAGAAAATTAGAAATTATATAAAATACCTTTGTATGCATATATACATATATATTATAATATATATGTATATATCCATTTCCTTGTGGATAAACTCTCACCGCTTGCCCCCCATAAATATGCATGCGATGTACACTACAGCAGCACATAAAACGATAGAAAGTGAGATTGAGATTCAGTTTGTGAAAAAAAAAAAATCCTTATAGTATAATATTGAGAGAATTATTTGCGTAGAAGAAACACTTCCCTTGTTCTCTAGTTCTTATACAAAATATTTGTTATTTTTCTTCAATCATATTTGGATTTGTCTTTTTATTATCTTTCTATATAATATAATATCTCTATAGCTTTTTAAAAAGTTATACTATATTTATGAAATTATAATGTATGATGTCATTGTTTGATGTCACGATCCTTGTCCTTGGCCCAAATCCAGTGCCAGCCCAACCTGACCAAATTTTCTAGAAAATACATAAAAAAATATCTTAGCATTTAACTTAGGCATATGAATGATTTTCCCGCCTTTTCCCTTGTGATTTTCCACACGTTACATTGGAAAGGCCACACGTTGCATTGATGCTTGGAGCGTATTTAATTAGGTTCATGTATTGGCTTAGTAGGTTAATGTTCTAGTTTACTATATATATGAGCTCTTAGAATGTAATCATCATCCAATCAAATATTAAGTTAAGAGTAATCCTCTTGCTTTTTCTCATCTCCAATATTCTCTTTCTCACCTCAACTCTAGCTTTCTTTCTCATCTCATATTCTAAGTTTATTTCTCCTTCTCATCTAAACTCTATTTTACCATCACGAGCCTTGGTTCATGAATATCCCATCATCAACTCTCCAATTTGTGACAAAGTGGTATCAGAGCCATCTTTCGATCGGAGGCTAGTTATATCAAAAAAAAATTTCCGCTGCATTTCATACAAATTAAGATCGAGGACCTCATTTCCGAATTTAACAAAAAAAAAGTTTTCCGATGTTTTCCTGCTAATGCAAAAAAACAAAAAAAAAAAAAGAAAAAAGAAAAAGAAGAGGAAAATGTATGCTCAATCTCTTCAAGTTTCCAACAAGACTACACTCTTTGTTAAGGGTTCCGAGACTCTCTATCCCATCACCGAAGATGTTCTCCGCTGAGTCTTCTCTCCGTTTGGTTGCATTAAGGAAATTAAGTACACCTTAGTGACTTCCTTAAGAGTTGAAGTTCACGTAACATACACCTCAAGGAAGGATGCCGAAAACGCTTGCAAATGTTTGCATGGAAAAGACCTCTTCAAGTATTGTTGTAAGATGGATATTCAAATCTCCATGCCATATAAAGAAGACATAGCCAAGGGACAAGCCAGTGCAACCACGTGTTCATTCAAGAAGAAGCAAGATGAGGACCGCAATGAGTTCAACTCTATCCTTGGGCACTTAACAGCAACCGTGGACTCCTTGTTCGAAGATTTAAAGAAATGTGAAAAGAACACTAGTCGTGACATCATAATGATTGAAGACACCAGGAGAAACTACGAGGAGCTCGAAGATGGCCTTGATGAGGAAGTGGACATAATAACCGTTGAGGAGAGTAAATTGGTTGAAGAATCCATGCTTGAAGAATCAACCAAGCCAAATCTAGCTGCTACATTGGAGTCTGAAGATGACTTTGATGAAGACACCGTGACTAACAATGTGGACGTTGACATCATTATAGACACAACGGATGAGATGTTGGCAGAGCAGCAAGTAAATAACAGTCCTCAACCTGACTTAGGCGCAGTGCAGCGATCTGAGGCATAAGGAACCGAAAATATAACCGCACAATAGTCCACAAAAAGAGAAGACTAATTGAGGAAAGACCTCTGTAGACAGCCACTATGCAAAAGCATGTCAAGCACAACATCTCAAGCCTAAGATCACAGGGAGAGACATCAAGAAGAACAAGGTCAAGGCAGGGGTGTGGGAGCGAATTCCTCGGACCGGAATTGGCACAAGAAGTGCCACTCATACGAACCTACCTCGTTTTTGTTTGTTTGTAAGGCAAGGGATCAGGTAGGAAACATGTAGTATACTCAAGTACTTAATAGATAATACGATGTAATAGATCGAAGTACTTAGCATGTGAAACTAGTAATATATGTACTAGGGAAATATACATGTAATCATTAAAAGCTAATATCATTCTTGAGGACAAGAACAAACTGAAGGGGAAGGGATTGTCACGATCCTTATCCTTGGCCCAAATCCAGTACCGGCCCAGCCCAACCGAATATTCTAGAAAGCACATAAAAAATATCTTAGCATTTAACTTAGGCATATATACGGTTTTCCCGCCTTTTTCCCTTGTGATTTTCCACACGTGACATTGGAAAGGCCACACGTTGCCTTGATGCTTAGAGTGTATTTTATTAGGTTCATGTATTGGCTTAGTAGGTTAATGTTCTTGTTTACTATAAATATGAGCTCTTAGAATGTAATCATCACCCAATTATGAAATCAATCAAATATTAAGAGTAATCCTTTTGCTTTTTCTCATCTCTAATATTCTCTTTATCATCTAAACTCTAACTTTTTTTCTCATCTCATATTCTAAGTCTATTTCTCTTCCTCATCTAAACTCTATTTCATCATCACGAGCCTTGGTTCTTCTCATCTAAACTCTATTTCACCATCACAAGCCTTGGCTCGTGAATATCCCGCCATCAACTCTCTGGTTTGTGACATTTGAAAAAATACAATGTAATAATTGTTCAATGCCTTAAATAAGGAGGTAAAAGTAGAAAATGTTTACACAACTGTCTATCGAAAAAGTGGCAAGGCATTGTGTAAGGAAAATATGAAAAGTGACAACCTCTTGCATTGTATTGTGATAACTCCAAAAACAGCATCCAAACAAGTGACACATGGCCATCCGGACGCGGGTGCATCTCTGACTGAGATGCACCATTGGAGGCCGACCTTGGAACTTCGCTTTCAACCTAGAAGAAAGGAGCGTATCCCACAAACAGGACACATCCCGGAATCCGAGTAGAAGAAGAAGGAAGTGCGGCCACCCAGACGCGGGTGCGTCTCGGACCGAGATGCACCCTCGGAGGTCGCCTTCGAAACTCCACTTTCGACTTAGAAGAACGCAGTGCATCTCACCGACAGGACATGTCCCAGAAGCCAAGTAGAAGTAGAAGGAAACGTGCCCAACCGAACGCAGGTGCATCTCAGGCCCAGATGCACCCTCGGAGGCCGACTTCGGAACTCCGATTACACATGAGAAGACATAGACGCATCAGACCAATAGGGAGCATTCCGACCCCAGATAGTCTCGTGACAACACCTCAACGGAGCACACGTCTTGTCGCTAAACGGGCATCTCGCCCCGAGATGCCAGCTCCCCAGAGGGCCTGACCAACGAAAACTACCCGATGCTTTGGTTAAACAGAAGACATCTCGAAGCTTGGGACCCAAAGAATCTCGTGATGACACCCCAACGCAATGCCCGCCTCTGCTTTCGAAAGGCATCTCGCCCCGAGATGTCCGGTTCCCCGAGGGCCCGACCTAGACAACTTCCTGATACCACGATTCAGATAGGACACTACCCGGAGTCGCAGGTCCAAAGACCGAGGGTATCTCGCCCCTGGTTCCATACTGGGCGAAGTACACCCCCTACAAAGCATAGCTCTTCGGGGAAAAACTCTATAAATAGGGCTCAGAACCCTAAAGAAAGAACAAACTCACTGCTCCCCCTTCATAATCCTCTAAAAGACCCCCAGAGCAGTGACACCTCCGCCCCCCGATTTTTATTTCCATTTCACTTGCAATATCATAAAAAATCCTTGTAATAAAACAGTAAATTAATAAAAATTTAATAAAGGGTCTGAGTTTGGCCCTCCAATAAAAGAACTTGTACCAAAACAGTTGGCATTTTCTGCGGAAAATGGAAACTTTTCCTCAAAATAGCTCTACAGGATCTCCCCCTCCTCGAGGCAGTTAGGAGATTAGTACATCACTCACAGCCAACTTCACAAGCTTCGCACGCTAATCATGCAGCTCACTGATTGTGACAACTCTAGCAAGACCTCGCTGCATCCCGCACCACTGAACCTAGATGTGGTCGTCGAATTTCTTGCCTCCACGGAGCGTAGAAGAAACCGGAACCAGTAAGAAGAGAGAGAGAAAAGATGCCTCACCGCCCCTACAAGCCCGGGAATGCCCCAACACGAGCTCCTCCCTCGCTCGAGGTGGGACTCAGACACCGACTGAGAAGGAGTGACGCTTGGGCTTATTAGGGAGAATTCCTATCACCAATTCACCCTTCACCCCTCGCATACTCGCCGCCCCCATGGGGAAAGTGAAGATGCTGAATTTGGAGTTGTTCGACGGGACGCATGACCCGGATGACCACGTCTCAGGATTTGCGGCACGGTTTTACATACAAGGCGCTTCTGAGGACATGTGGTGCAAATGTTTCTCTGCCACCCTCAAAGGCATGGCTTAGGCCTGGTTTGCCTCTCTCCCCAATGGGTCCATACGAAGCTTTAAGGAGCTATCCGAGAAATTCACTCGCCACTTCCTCAGTAACAAAAGCAAAAAGAAGACCGCGGCCCAATTGATCCAGCTACAACAAGCCGAGGGTGAGCCCTTGAGGGTGTTTTTGTGATGATTTTCAAAAGCATTGATCAGTATCCCAAATCTGGCTGATCAAACTGGCATTACCACCATCATCAATGGACTCCGGAACAGCGATTCAAGTTCTTTCTCGCTAAGGTTCTCCCCACGACTGTGGACAAGTACATCATCGCTGAAGATGTGATGGAAAAAACAAAGCCTCCTAGGCACGAGTACAAAAAACTTGAACCGCATGCCCCGGGCTTTAACACAAAGAATGAAAGGACAATAAAGAATGTGAGGGGGATCTGTAATCCGAGTCATAGGAGACCCCCCGGGATGCTCTTGGAGGTTTGGAAATCGAAGGCAGGACGGGACTAAGCTCCCACAGGCCCAGTAGCACAACGTGGCCCGAACCCATGGTACGAGTACCACGAATCCTCGGGACAAGATACTAAGGACTGTCGAGTACTCTGATATCGGACAGACGAATTAGGGAAGAAGGGTGATCTTAGAAAATTCATGGATATGAAGAAACTCAAGCCCAGAACTTCTAGACCCGCCCATGAGGAGCCGAACAACGCTCCTCACGCGCCAAAACATGTGATCGCAGCCATAAAACAAAAACGGGAGGACACGAGTCTCGGCGCTGCGGAGAGAAGAGGAGGCAAAGTCAAAAAATGTTGACCCTTGACCTTCTCGCAAGAAGATCTTGAAAACGTCAGAACTCCGCATGAAGATCCTAGGTCGTCACCATGGACGTCCGTCACTACTCCCTCAAATGGGTCTTGGTGGATCAAGGAAGTTCGGTCAACATACTTTTCCTCCATTGCTTTGAACAAATGGGAATACCGCTAGAGGAGTTGCTACCCACTACCGAGACCCTAGCAGGATTCTCCGGAGGGGTGGTTGATTCGCTAGGCACCATAAAACTCAATATCCTGCTGGGAAGTGCAGAACAAAGATATGCACTTAATGCTGAATTTTATGTTGCGGCCGCTCGCTTGGCGCTCAACACCATCCTAGGATGCCCGATGCTGAATTCATTAGGCTAGGCGCCGTGGTGTTGAGTTACCACCTCGCCATGAAATTTGAAACCGACGAAGGAGGCACCATGACCGTGAGAGGTTGTCAGCAAACATCCCGCAGATGCTGTCACGCCCAAGACGTACCCGAGATAGGGGAGACAATAAGTAGAGAAAAGATGGGTTAACCGTCAAAGTCGAGATAGGACTAGGGAAACCGGTCCAGGGTGGGACACAGTCAAGCGCGGATATGAAGGACCAGATCCAGCAAGTGCTTCGACAGTACCGGGAAGTCTTCGCGTATTCCGCAGATGAAATGCCGGGGATAGATAATCGAATCATCAGCCATCGTCTGAATGTTTCGCCCGAAAAGAAGCCAAAACAAAAGAAGGGTAACTTCTGTGCCTAATGAAACAGGGTTATAAGCGAAGAAGTACAGAAACTCCTAAAGCCAACTTCATACGAAAAGTGTTGCACCTGGATTGGTTAGCAAATGTGGTCCTGATGAAGAAGCCAAACAGAAGCTGGCGGATGTGCATGGACTTCGCCGACCTGAATAAAGCTTACCCGAAGGACTCGTTCCACCTTCCCAAGATAGACCAGCTGGTTGACTCTAAGGCGGGGAACGAGTTGTTTAGTTGCCTGGTTGCCTTCTCCAGATATCACTAGATCACAATGGACCCGGAGGACGAGGAGAAGACGTCTTTCATCACCCACGAGGGCATGTACCAACGCTTGGTGAGCCACGTCTTTCGGTAACAGATAGGGAAGAGGTTGGAGGTGTACGTCGACGATATGATCATAAAAAGCAAGAGGGCCTCCGATCACATAGATGACTTGAAAAAGACTCTGGAAACGCTTAAGGCTCACGAGATGTGTCTGAATCTGGACAAATGCAAGTTCGCGGTCCTGGGAGGAAAATTCTTGGGCTTCATCGTGAGTGAAAGAGGGATAGAGGCCAATACTGCCAAGATAGATGCCATGCCCAAGATGGAAACCTCAAAAACCCCGAGGGATATTCAAAAGCTGGCTGGCTATCTCGCGCACTCAATAGGTTCGTCAGCCGATTAGCAGTTTGATCTTTCCCCTTCTTTAAAGTATTACGGAGAAGAGAGGCCTTCAACTAGGACGAAACTTGTGAACAAGCCCTCTGAGAACTCAAGGAACACTTGGCTAAGCTTCCGATCATGTCCAAACCGATCCCGGGAGAGGACTAAATCTTTTACGTCTCGGCATCAAATGACATGGTGAGCGCCGTGTTAATATCCGAAAGGGAAGGATTCCAGTTGCCGATCTACTTTGCGGGTCAGATATTGAGGGACGACGAGACAAAGTACTCCCACATCGACCAAGTGCCTATGCAGTCATCATAGCTGCGACCCTACTTTCAGGCACACCATATTCGAATATGGACCCACCAGCCCTTGCAGAAATCTCTCCAATGGTTGGAGTGCTCGGGAAGAATGCTATCCTGGGCGGTCAAGCTCTCCGAGTATGACATCCTGTTCGAGTCATGGACCACAATCAAGGCGCAGGCCCTAGCCGACTTCTTAGCAGAATGCTCATTCACCAATGTGGCGTCACCAAGCTCTGAACAGCGAGATGCCCCGGAAGGATCATGGAAGCTGTGCGTAGACGGATCTTCCAACAGCCAAGGGAGTGGTGCAGACATTCTACTCATCTCGCCTAAAAGGCAACACTTCCCTTACTCCTTGAAGTTCAAGTTCAGAACTAGTAACAACGAGGCCGAGTACGAAGCACTTTTCCACAGATTGGGAATGGCCCGAAAGGTAGGGGCACGCCAGGTGGAGGTATTCAGCAACTCTCAGCTGGTTGTCAAGCAGGTCCAAGGGATTTACGGAGCACAAAGCACCGCCATGAAAGAGTATTTGGAAGTGGTGAACAAAGAAGTGAAAACTTTCTCTTTCGTCCGAATCCACCTCATACCGAGAACCGAGAAGTCAAAGTAGACGAGCTCAATCGGATCGCCAGCCCAGAGACGGAGGAGAAAGGACTAGAACCCTCCATTCGAATAGATCCAAACATCGTGTTGAAGCTTTCCTCAGCTCAAGGGAATCGCTCAAATTCAGTACCTGAACAACTGGCGACGTCCCCTCATCGAGTTCATAGAAAATGAAACGCTGCCTGAAGACCAGCTAGAGATGAAGCACATCCGAAGGTGTGCACCATGGTTAGCGATAGTCGACGAGGACCTCTGCAAGTGATCATTCGTACACCCCCTATTGAAGTGCGTTGGAGAAGAGGAAGAGAAGTACGTCATACGAGAAGTCCACGAAGGCATTTGCGGATAGCACATAGGCCACCAAGCTTTGACTAACAAAGCTCCACAGTTAGGATACTATTGGTCCACCATGAAGAAAGATGCGATGGATCTCGTCCAAAAGTGTGGGAAATGCCAAAAGCATGCTTTGATAATTCACGTACTTGCCTCTCTATTACAGCCCATACTCAAACCCATTCCTTTCGCTCATAGGGGAATGGACATCTCGGGACCGTACCCCAAAGCAACTGAACAACAAAAGTACATCATTGTCGTTGTAGACTATTTTAGCAAATGGTTAGAAAAGCCTGTTGCACGGATCACAGACAAGGCCGTCCAGCGCTTCCTCTGGAAGGAAATCATCACTCAATACGGGATCCCACAAGTCCTAGTCGCTGACAATGACACTCAATTCAGCTCCTGGAGGTTCCGTGACCATTGTCAGGGTCTAGGAATTTAGATACACTATGCCGCCGTGGTGCATCCCCAAAGCAACGGACAGGTGGAATCAGCAAACAAGCACATATTGACAGGTCTAAAGCAGCGCTTGGATGAAGCGGAAGGAAATTGGGCAAAGAAGTTACCCAGCGTGTTATGGGCCTACCAGACGACGACAAGCAATGCCAGGGAGACCTCGTTCAACTTGGTATACGGCACAGAGACAGTACTACCAGTAGAAATAGGAGAACCCAATCTCCAAATTCGAGGCTACGACTAGGAGTGCAACGAAGAAGCACTGAGACAATCGTTGAACAAGATGGAGGAAACCCGTGAAAGCGCGCTGGTCAGGATGATCATTCAAAACCAGAAAATGGCAAAGTACTTCAACTCCAAAACCAAAAGAAGAGCCTTTCAAGACGGAGAGTTGGTACTAAGACGAACAGAGTCGGCCGGACATCACCACAGAAAGCTAGGGTCATACCAAGTCTCTCGGACGACCAGGGAAGGAGCATATTGCCTGCGACGACTAGACGGGACCCTGCTCCCACGAACAGGGAATATTTTGAACATGAGAAAATAATTTGTGTAAAAAACTGGTCAAGGTGAATGAAGAAATATTCCGTCTTTCGTAAAAGCTTTTTTTCCTCCAAAAAAAAAAAAAATATATAATAATATATATAAAAAGACAGCCAAAAAATCAAATCCCAAAAAAAATCGGACAAAACAAAAAAATTTATATATATATACACACACACACACATACACACAAAAATAAAAAAGAGATAAGTAATCAAAGCAACAATCGTAGTTAATAAATATATCAAAAACGATAAATGAACACTGCAAACGTTTGTGCCATGAGACTTTCCAAAACATTTGGTACAAACGCTTAAGCCGTGAGGGCCGGTCGCAGCGAGCATACCTCGTTGGTCTTGCCCACGACCCACTGAGTCCATAAGCGTTTAAATCGTAAGTCCTTCTGAGGAAGGGAGGTTCTATACGCTTCAGCCGTGAGGGCAATCCGCATTAGGCAATCAAACCACTGGTCTCACCCACAGCTCCTCAAAGCCTGGGGATCCATCCGCCGCAAACTAAGCCCATTGGTCTGTCCGCTGCAAACTATACCCGTAAGCCCTGATGGCTCTGTACACCTGCTGGATGAAAAGCCTATTGGTCCGTCTGTGGCAAACTATACGCGTAAGCCCGGATGGCTTTGTACACCAGTTGGATGAAAACCCCATTGGTCCATCCGCGGCAAACTATACCCGTAAGCTTGGATGGCTTTGTACACCGGTTGGATGAAAAGCTCGTTGGTCCGTCCGCTGCAAATTAAGCTGTGAGGGTAGTCTATAACAAGTGTGTGCACCACGTCGGTCTTGTGCACAGGCCCCCTCAAGCCTGTGGATCCATCGGCGGCAAATGCAGACCGTAAGCCCGTAGGCCCGTCCACAGCAAACACAGACTGCAAGCCCGTAGGTTCGTCTGCGTCAGGCTAAAGCTCGTGGATCCGTCCGCGGTAAACACAAATCATCAGCCCGTAGGTCCATCAGTGGCAAGCTAAAGCCCGTGGAACCGTCCATGGCAAACGCAAACTGTAAGTCCGTGGCACCTTCTGCGGTAGGAGACGAACCTGTGGATCCTTCGGCGACAAACGAAAATCGTAAGTACATGGCACCGCCAGCGGCAGGATATGGACCCATGGATCCTTCCACGGTGAACGAAAACCATAAGTCCGTGGCACCGCCCGCGGCAGGATATAAGTTCGTAGATCTATTCATGACAAGCTAACCCGTTTTTGACAGGTAACGCGCCATGACTCGCAAACAGAAGCCCACTCGAAGTGGAGAAATCTGTGCAAACCGTAAGCCCACTCAATGCAGGTGATGTGTGAAGTCACATGCCCCCACATAAGCTGGGGGACCTCACAGAGCTACGCAAGCTGAAGGCCCGCACGCAACTACGCAAGGTGAAGGCCCGCACGCAATAACGCAAGCCAGGAGCCCGCAAAGGGCAATGCAAGTCACAAGCTCACGAATGACGAGGCAAGATGCTGATCCGCAAGGCAATGAACCTCCTCGAAGCATGATAAGTACCCATAATTAGTCAAAAAACCAGCAAGATACCAAAGAAAAGCAGAAGGGTAGATAGGCATTACACTAACATATGACGAATTACATCCTGGGTACAACCGTTCCTTCCACATGCAAAATACATTTGAAAACAAGGACCGGACTACCAAAAACTAGTCCAAAAAGAGACTACCAATGGATGCTCTAAAGGCTAACTTATCTTTCACCTCCGACAAAGCAAAAGGGGGGGACAGAAAGAAAAGAACGGAACAAAGCCCTACTGAGGAGGGGCAGAAGGAGTGGCTTTCGAGGTGTTCGACGATGGGGCGGAGCCGAGCCTTCCTCCTTTCACATCCTCAACAACGAAACAACAAACTTCCTCGAGAAACGAGATCCCAAGACTCGGCTCGAAGAGCTTCGCTTTCCTTACCGCTGGGCTGACTCCCCGGTCAAAACCCTTCCAATATTGATCAACACCGTGGTCTCAAAACTCTGGGCCTTTCTTGAATTTAGCGACAATGTGAGCAACTTGCTCTAGGAATCGAGAGACGATGGCATCTTGCTCAGACACACGAAGCTCTAACTCTCGGAACCGGGCATCCAGTCCCACGATACGCGCATGTAGCACCGAGTTAGCCAAACAAAGCTCCCCAGCTTCCTATTTGCCCCGTCTCCAACTTGAAATGGCAAACACCAACCGCGCAAGAAGCTGAAAAAAATAAAACACACAGAAAGCCAGAGTTAGAAAAGACAAGAAAAGCAATCAGATATAACACAAAAGACGACAATAACACGATAAGCTTCCTGGGAAAGAAAGATTGGCGCATTCTCAGAAGGCATCATGGACAGACACGCTGCGTCCGTGGGCAACCGTGCGCACATTCCCCAACAAGCTTTTGTGTCACTCGAGAAGGCAGAGCCGTGGGGAATCATAGAAGAAGCGGCTCCCCCGAAGTCCGGAGTGTACGGTCCAAAGCCTTCCACACCCACGACAGGTCCGAGAACGTCGCCGTTTTCCCCCTCAGAACTAAAGAAGATGATGGCCTTTGCGGGTCATAAAAAACGCCAATAATCCCTTCAAGGTCCGGCCTAGAAGCGGGGCACCTAGTCTCGGGGAAATACACATCAAGGCCCCCAAATAGAGAAGGCATAAGCTCCATCACATTCGAACGTGAAGATCCCGTACCCCCCCCACCCACCCACCCACCCACCCACCCACTCCGGGATCAGGGAGTCCCACCATGGCCGCCAGAATCCCCGTCGGGACGACAGACTCCAACATCACCTCACCGCTAGCCGCCATCCCAGGATGAGGCATGCAAGCGTCAAATGAATCCGGGATCACCTCTCCTTGACTGTTGCATGGACGTTTGGCAGCCCGTGAAGCAGAAGAATCAGTTGAAGGGTCTGGAGTTGGAGCAATCGCTGACGCCCCCCACTACGATAGGCAAAGCAAGCACCAGCGGAACCGAAGCGGGACCACGCTCCTCGGAAGGATTTGACAGAGGAAACATACCAGCAACATTGACACTTCGCTAACTCATCTGCAAAAAAAAAAGACACAAGGAATAAAAAGAGAGAAGGTCAGTATAATATAGTAAACTAGAGAGGAGGAGGGGGGGGGGGGGGGGGGGGGGGGGGAGGGAAGGGGAGAGGCACGTATAACATGTGTACAAAAAAAAAAAAAAAAAACCCAAAATCAATCAAACGAACAAACATGAGCAAAAATCACAAGTGAACAAACTAGCGCTATTTCCTGCTCGACTAGCTCTTTAGAAAGGCTTTTGGGAAAGCCAGGCCTTAACTGGTGCTATTTCCTGCTCGAGTAGCTCTTTAGAAGAAGCTATGAATCTCCGGCCCGCGGAGTTCTTGTCAAAATAATGAACAATCTGCTTTTCGTGGGAAGTCAGGAGGCTCCCTTTTGTTAAGCGCTGGCGTTGCAGCGTACCCCACGTCATTGAGAATGATGGGGCGAAGGGAGGTTTGATCCAAACAAATTTGTTCTCCCAGTTCTTCACGTTAGTAGAGTTGTGCTTCACAAAGGCAAACCAGGCCCCCCCCCCCCCCCCCCCCCCCCCCCCCCCCCCCGGCAGTCCTAAATGTAGCCATATGCCTAAAATATCTAATTTTAAAAAGAATATAAAAAACTTGTGAAGAGGGGTAAAACCATTTATCTAATATGCGAGTAAAAAACCGTACACATTCCTAAACCCATTAGGGATAACTTGCCCCGAGCACACATTACAACGAAGAAGCAATTCCTCCACTAAAGGAGGCAGGGGAAAATGAACGCCTGCCTCTAAAGAATCTATGGGAAGACAAAAACTAAACTCTCTCGGAGGAAATAACGGACAATCGTGCGGCCGAGGATCCCACACCTCGTAATCCTCCGGAAAATAACACCTAGAACGGAGCAGGGAGACACCGCCCTCGCCAAAAAAACTAGACACAAGGGTCCCTAATTTACGAATCCGGGAGATCTAAGAAAACCTAAATTGTAAGGGTGAACTTTCATCCGGGGAGCACCGACTTAATGGCTCCGCAACTATACCCTTAATCTCAGGAGACGAGCTGCCCTCGCTCCAGACTTTTGAAAGAGAAGCCTCCATAAAACTCCGCTTGTATTTCATCAAGAGAGGAGAAAACTGTACAAGACAAACAAAAATAAAATACGTATAAAAGAATTAAAAGACTTACTTGAATACAGAAGATCGAGGTAGGTGGCAGTAAGCCCACCGAGGAGGAGTACCCAGCCTCCGAGAGCCCCTTATTTCCCCAAATAACTGCGGTATCCTCGACCCAAAAAAGAATTATGTCCGGCATCTCCTTTCTCGGCCCTCTTACCACAAACGGTCAAGAGAAAAAAGAACAGGGAGGCGTGTCCGCCACGGCCCGACCAACCCGGATTCCAAACAGATAAGATAAAACAGACTTTGCCTTGAGCCCACTTCCACGAAACATGCAAAAACAGGAACCTAAAAATACTTGCCTGGAACGTGCTCAAGGGAAAAGAAAATCGCGCCAAAAATCACCTAACACCGAAAAACGCACATTCATCAAGTGCTCAACCCAACTACAACTCCGAGATAAGCAGAAATCATGGAGGGCTGAGCTAGCCCCCTAACTTGCCCCTAGTTCAAAAATAAATAAATTAAAAAAATTAAATACACATATATAAAATAAAAAAATAAATATAATTTGTAACAAAAACCTTAAGTTAAAGTAAAACAAAAATCAAATAAAATCCAAAAACGTGCCCCTAACTCACGCCTAATTCAAAAAAAAAAAAAAATATCTCTTTAGCCAAGAACTTAAGAACATAAAGAAGTTAAAGTCAAACAAAAATCAAACAAAACCCATAAACGGGCCTCTATCTCGCCCCGATTCCAAAAAAAATTCAAAAAAAACTTAAGGTTCGTAAATAAAGACTAAAATCGAACAAAGGCCAAAAACGAGGCCCCCCTTTCTCTCTAACTCGCCTCCATTAATATATATATATATATATATATGTATATATATATATATATATATTCAACAAAAACTGAAAAACACCCGAAGGATAAAATTCATTAGCAACAGTGTTATCACTTACATCAGTTCACCTACGCCACCCCCGAAAATGACAAAAAGCAACAAGTTACAAGGCCCGAAAATACACCAAGAAGATGACAACCAAGGGGGGGGAGAGGGGGGGGGGGGGGGGGGGGGGATGCAAAATACAACAGGCTGACGCCACATCCTAAAACGGCAAAGCCGCACCCGGGAACTTGGGATAGAGAGTCCCCACATACGAAAATAAAGAAAGCAGGCCCTAGTACAATACTGTCCCATGCCGTCCAAAGTCCCGTGCTCCGGCCCGTCCAAACGACAACGATATAATCTACCCCCACAGGCCATAATCAGATATTGGCCCGAGATGCAGAACACAGCAACATGAAAGCCGCCGAATGCATTAGGGATCAGGAACCAGTACTCGATGCTCCGATAGGAAAACCAAGAGGAGCAGTTGAGAAGCGACCACACTCCGAAAAGGGAGCCGTTGAGCAAGACCAAACACAGTGAAACGTCGAAGGTTGAAGGGTCGGTCCAGCAAAATAGGCCCGCATCATCACTCCCAGCAATGCTTCGATGAACCCGCAACGGAAAAAAAACAAAAACTCCGCCATGCTCGTAATAGTGTTCCAACAAACCACATAAGTGCAATAACAAGGAAAGCGGTCTGAAAGATAGGAACCCCAGTCCGACATCAAAAAGATCATACTGTTAACACAAGCAGGGACGTGAAATAACAAGTTTCGCCCTCCGACATAAAGCTCGCCCTTGTAGACCCAGTCGTCTTTCCAGGCGAACATGTTGTGAGAGTGCGACGACTCTCCTCTATCGGACTCCAAGGTGGAATCATAGACCAACAGATGAACCAAGAAGCCGAACGACTCAGCCGAACCCCAACATCCGAGAATGGCCATCATAGGACATCGAACCAGCGGGGCCAGGACCCCCTCAATTAGGGAACCCAGCGGAAGACAAAAGCGAGTAGCGGGATTGAAGATAGAGAGATATGAGGGACTAGCTGAGTTGAACTCCCAACACAGGACCAGCCAAGGATTCTCCGATAGCTCGAGGGGAACTTCACCGAAAGCTGATGAATGACCCTCCTCGCAGTAGGCATACTGGGGAAGACAGAAATATTGTTCAGATCCGCATAACACCGAGACTGGACCAACACGACATCAACATACCGAGATAAGGAATGGGACGCTTGGGCATTGATGAAGCGACATGTACTAATGAGGCAGGAATGGAAATGAGATAGGGTTTGAAACCGCAGGAGAGACTTAACTAGAAGATGTGAAAAAAATCTCAAAGGTGACATCTTCCGAGTCAGCCATCGATTGGCTGAAAAATAAAGGTAAAAAGGGAAGTATAGTGTGAGATTCAAAGGGGGAGAGAGGATGACTTGGCGGAGTTAAATGAATTTTGACCCCCCATATTTATAAAGAGAAAACCTCCTCAAACCAAGTTGCAAACGAGAATCATTTGAGAACTGGCAGGGGACTAACTGATAACTCCAACAATAGCATCTGAACAAGTGACACATGGCCACCCGGACGCGGGTGCATCTTGGACCGAGATGCACCCTTGGAGGCCAACCTCGGAACTTCACTTTCAACCTAGAAGAAAGGAGCGCATCCCATTGACAGGACATGTCCCAGAATTTGAGTAGAGGAAGAAGGAAGTGCACCCTCGAAGGTCGCCTTCGGAACTCCACTTTTGACGTAGAAGAACGAAGCACATTTCACCTATAGGACACATCCCAGAATCTGAGTAAAAAAAGAAGGAAACATGCCACCCGAACGCGGGTGCATCTCGAGCCGAGATGCACCCTTGGAGGCAGACTCCAGAACTCCGATTACACTCGAGAAGATATAGACGCATCAAACCAACAGAGGGCATTCTAGCCTCCGGACAGTCTTGCGACAACACCTCAACGGAGCATGTGCTTCACCCCCGAAGGGGCATCTTGCCCCGAGATGCCAGCTCCCCCAAGAGCCTGACCAATGACAACTACCCGATGCTTTGGTTAAACAGACGATAGCTCGAAGCTCAGAACCAAAAAAATCTGGTGATGACACCCCAACGCAACGTGCACCTTGGCTTCCGAAAGGCATCTCGCCGCGAGATGCCCGCTTCCCTAAGGGCCCGACCCAGACAACTTCCCAATACCACGACTCGGATAAGAAACTACTCGGAGTTGCAGGTCCAAAGACCGAGGGTATCTCACCCTTGGTTCCATACTGGGCGAAATACACCACCCTACAAAGCATAGCTCTTTAAGGAAAAACTCTATAAATAGGGCTTAGAACCCTAAAGAAAGAACAAACTCACTGTTCTCCCTTCATAATCCTCTGAATGGCCCCCAGAGCGGTGACACCCTCTTTTTTTTTTTCCATTTCACTTGTAATCCCATGAAAAATCCTTGTAATAAAACCATTAATTAATAAAAATTTAATAAAAGGTAAAGGGTCTGAGTTTGACCCTTCATTACAAGAACATGTTCCAAAACATGTTTGTTTGTAAATTGTTGGGTTTTTTGCAAATAACCACCTACATATTATGACATTTAGCTTTTAACCACCCTATTTTTTATTTTTTACTTTTAACCTCCTAAAAAAAGTTTAGATAGCAAATGGCCACCATTTAATCCCCCCGTTAGCCAAAATCGAATATTCCGTCCATTTTTGGATAAAATACTCTGTTTTGATTAATGGAGGGGTTAATTGTTAATCATTTGCTACCTAAATTTTTTTAAGGTGGTTAAAAGCAATAAAAAGGAAATATTGGGTGGTTAAAAGTTATATGGCATAAAATAATTTTTTAACCTAAGCAAAAAAACAAGTTGTAAAAATTTTTACCTTTATTGTTACCACCACTTTAGGGGGTAATGTAACGTGTCAATCATATTTTAGGTAAATTTGTTCATGGATTAGATGTTAATAGTAAACCACATGGGGTTAAAAAAATTATAATCATTACCCTCATAGCCATTAACCTTTTTTAACCTCATACCAAACATGCCCTCAATAGTGAGGCCAAATAAATACTTCGCTAGTTCTATTTATATTATTTCTTATGCAAATCATGGCATATAATACTTGAACACATGAATAGTAAATTTTTGTATAACTTAAATTATTCGGGCTTATTATATATCTCAATTTGAAAATGTTTTGAAGAGAAATGAAAACGTTGGCTATTATAATGGATCAAACGCATGGCAAAAAAGGGGCTGCCAAGCACGCTTAATTGTAAACCACATGGGGTTAAGAAAAGGTATAATTGTAACCCCCATAACCATTAACCTCTTTTAACCTCATATCAAGCATATGCCCTCAATACTGAGGCTAAATAAATATTTTGCTAGTTCTATTTATATTATTTCTTTTGCAAATCATGGCATATTACACTTGAACACATGAACAGTAAATTTTTGTATAACTTAAATTATTCAAGCGTATTCTATATCTCAACTTGAAAATGTTTTGAATAGAAATGAAAACGTTGGCTATTATAAGGAATCAAACATATGGCAAAAAAAGGAGCAGCCAAGCATGCTTAGTACTACTAGACCATTAACCTCTTTTAACCTCATATCAAGCATATGCCCTCAATACTGAGGCTAAATAAATACTTTGCTAGTTCTATTTATATTATTTCTTATGCAAATCATGGCATATTGTAGTTGAACACATGAATAGTAAATTTTTGTATAACTTAAATTATTCAAGCTTATCCTATATCTCAACTTGAAAATGTTTTGAAGAGAAATGAAAACGTTGGCTATTATAAGGAATCAAACATATGGCAAAAAAGGAGCAGCCAAGCATGCTTAGTACTACTAGACCATGCTATTAACCATTTGTACTAAGATTATACTTAAACTATTACAATTTTAACTTGTAATAAGCATACTAAGAAAATAATTAATCACTTATGAGTATTAACTACCCAAGTTAAATTCTTTAGTTTATTGTATTCTAAAAAGTAAGTCATAAGAAGATAGACTTGATTTGTTAAAGCCTCAATAAATAGACCTTAAGTAAATCTCTATAATATCACCCTAAATAATGATTCTAATGCTTCACATGAATCATGCTCCGCATTTTTGTTTATGTCATTAAGTGGCGGAGGGGCTTTCCTAATGCCACGTTTGACATATACATATATCGAAATAATATTTTGATTGTTCATTTTTATTTCTATCTCTAAAAATAATGTAGGATTTTTTTGCAAATAACCACCTACATTTGATGCAATTTAGCTTTTAACCACCCGACTTTTCCTTCTTTTTTTTTTTTTTTTTGGCTTTTAACCACCAAAAAAAAGTTTGGGTAGCAAATGACAACCAATTAACCCCTTCATTAGCCCAAATGGAATATTCTAAAAAATATATGGAATATTTGATTTTGGCTAACGGAGGGGGTTAAATGGTAGTCATTTGCTACCCAAACTCTTTTTGGATGGTTAAAAGCAAAATATACAAAAATAAGTGGTTAAAAGTTAGATAACATAAAATATAAGTGGTTATTTGCAAAAAAATCCTAAATTGTTTATAACTTTTTTATCTCCAGGTTGGGGGTCCCCGGAAACAGTCTCCTTTCCTGCCGGAAGGGGTAAGGATGCATATATCACCACCCCCAGACCCCACGTTATGCGGGAGCCGCAAGGCACTGGGACTGTTGTTGCTGCTGTTGTTGTTTATAACTTTTTTATAAGTATGACAATGAAATTATATATGGTTTAACCGTTCACTAAAGTAGTGGGGCGGTCAATGTAATAATTTTATTGATTTTTTTACAATGTGGAAGTGCTAGTTTTCAATTTAATAAGTTTAGGAATGAAAAGGATTCTAAGTTAATATACATCTACATAGACTTAAAAAATATGAGCCTATTTCAAAAATAATGTTTAAAAAAATAATAATAATAATACTGGATAAATAATATTTGCCTATCTTAAACCGCGTTTTTGTAACGCGATTTTATGCATAAACCCGCGTCTTGGAGATGCGGTTTTACCAATTGAATGGCCCAGGGGCAATGTCATTAATAAACCGTGTCCTGGAGATGCGGGTTACTTAATAAACCGCATCTTGAAGACGCGGTTTAATGCTTGTGAACCCCCCCCCCCGGGTCACTCACTCGCTCACACGTCCTCACCCTCTACGCCGTTCAGCGTCTCTCTCGCCCTTTCTCGTTAACCGGCCGCCGGTCACGCAGTCCGCCGCCGACCTTCTTCTCGTTCCTATGTTGGAGATCTTTCAAGTGACCATTGTCGGAGTTATTTGACCACTACTGCATTCTCTCACATAAGTTAGTAACTACGGTAATTTTAACTTCTTGTTTTTTTAATAATTTTTTTTCTTGTTAAAAATATACATCGTTGTATTATAATGATATTCATTTAGTTTTCTAGGTTTATTTTACTTATTTAGTTAGTATTTGTGGTTATTTTGTATTATGTTGTTGAATGTTGTTGAGGTTTTACTTGTTTTATACATATTAAAGTTTGTATTATTCTAATTTTTTGGAGAATATGACTTCTTTGCATCCTATTATTTGTCATTGGGGTAAAAAGGCCGAAAAAAATGTAGAGCATGTCAATTATGTTGAAGGTTATAGCAGTATGATATTTGTTAGAAAAGATGTCAATTTTAGTGGATTAACAAGTATGTTGAAAGAGCATTGTAATATTGATCGAATATTGTTAATTTGAAAGTGAAATGGGGTACTCGTACTGTACATGGATATCAAATGATTGATCTTTTCAATGACAATTCATTAGAAGTTATGTGGTCATACATTGAGCTACAGAAGTAGTCATCAACAGATTTTTATATAGAAAGTGGGCTAGAAAATCTGAATGTTAATATGAGAAATCACCTACCTGAATATCAATCAACTTATATGTATCCATCACCTTACTCAAATTTGTTTTCGTCTGTTGAATCCCAATCTTACGTGCAGAATATGATGCATTATCCTATGGGTATGGGGTTGCTCCAAGTATACCCCAAAATTATGTGACCGATACTAGTACTCCAGTTCGTCCAACTTTATTATTGGAATGTCCTGCCAATAATGCAATTCCATCTAATTCCGGAATGGGTCGAGTTGGTGCATCAAGTAGCCATACTAGGCAAGATCGTATTCCGGTTCGTCCAACTGTATCATTGGAATGTCCTACCAATAATTCAATTCCATGTAATTTGGAAATGGGTCGAGCTGGTGCATCAAGTGCCCGTACTGAGCAAGCTGTGAGTATCCCTAATGAAGGATGCCCAATGTCACAATCTAATCCTGTGATAGAATATGCAAAACAAGGTGGTGATGGTGACGGAGTATTTGTTAGTACAACTTATGATGACAGTGATCAAGGCTATTTGATCGAGGATGAAGACAGTGAGCGAATTGATGAAATCAAAAGGGAGCTTGAACAGGACGATGGGGATGATGATGTCGTTGATGAGCGAATTAATGAAACTGAAGCGGAGTTTGCACGTAATGACACAGATGAAGATCCTGTTAGTGCTTGTGCTCCCGTACTTGAATTTGCTCATATCAATGAAAATCCCTATGTCGAACCTCATGAGTTTAATTTTCACTTTGATCATGTCGGCGAATTTGTAGTGGGACAACTTTTCATACCAAAAAAGATGTCATAAATGTTGTGCAACTGCATTCGATAAGAAACAATCAATTTTGTAAGACAGTTGAATCAACTCCGATGAAGTTAGTGTTCAAATGCAAGAAGAGTGATTGTCCATGGTGGTTAAGGGTTGTTGTCAAAGATCCACAATTCCCTTACTTCAAAGTTGTAACGTACAGAGGTCCTCACACATGTGTCAGTGATGTGTATTCAGAAGTATTCCAACTTTAGACCCTTCTGTCCACTTTTTCGACAAAGCTTTTTGGTTGTTTGGGCCAGCCATACAAGGATTTCAGTATTGTCATCATGTCATATCCATCAATGGTACCCATCTTTATGGGAAGTATAAGGGAGCATTGTTACTTGTTGCTTCTGATGCTAATAATCAAGCGTTTCCCTTGGCATTTACTCCCGTAGAAAGCGAGAGTAATGCTAGTTGGTCATGGTCCATGAAGTATTTGAAAAAACATGTAATAGGGGAAAGAGAAGTCTGTGTGATTTCAGATTGTCACGCTGGAATAATGAATGTAATGAGTAGAAGAGAATGGAGGGAGCGAAATGCCTATCATAGGATTTGTTTGTGACATCTTGTATCTAATGTGAATGTAAGGTTTCGAAATACAAATTTGAAAAATATGACACGCTATGCTGCAAGGTAGGCTCAACCCAGGAAATTCAAACTCGACATTTGATAGAATCAACAAGGTGAATATCGATTTACGCAGATATTTTGGTGAAATTGGCCTGAACAAGTAGGATCTTTGCCATGACCAAGGGAAGCGATATCGGCTTATGAGGACTAATATGGCTGAAATCATGAATGATGTGCTGAAGGGAGTTCGTAGCCTTCCTATCGCTTCACTTGTAGAGTTGACCATCTATCGGACAAATAAGTGGTTTGTTCGACGGCGAGGAGTTGCGGGTGAACTTCTTGTTGAAGAGAAAACTTGTTGCCCCAAAATCAATGAGAAATTGGAGTCCAATAAGGCTAAGGCGCGATATCATCACGTTGAAGCATTTGATTACCAAAGAGTTATATATGAGGTCATCACTACATCAGGTGATAAGGAGAGAGGAAAAGGAGGATATAAACAAACCATTAACCTCGAAGAAAAAACTTGCTCCTGTCAAAAACTGCAGTTGTATGGTATCCCATGTTCTTATATTCTTGTCGTATGCTACAATAGAAATTATGATCCTTTATCATTCATGAACCGGTATTAGACCCTTCCTATGTATTGTGATTCATACGAGCCGAAGTTCAATCCAATTCCGGACAAGGGATATTGGGAGCCGTATGATGGACCTAAAATAATCCCGAATCCTAGTTTAAAGCGAAGTCAAGGCTGCCCACCTTCGAAACGAATTCAAAATGAGATAGATGAGAACCACGATACACGGAGGGTCACATGTGGGTTTTGTAAGGGAAAAGGTCATAATGTAGTGACATGTAAGAAGAAAAAAGAGCACGAGGCTCGGTTAGCAGCTAGTAACAGTGAAATATATGACGGTAATTTATTTATGTTTTATTTATATTATTTTTCATCTAATATTTCGTTATTTATACATATTGGTTAATTTTGATAAACTTTATTTTGTGACAGCGTAATGGAGCCAGTCCCAGTTGACCCCAGCCTCCTACGGCTACAGCCTCAGCACAGAAGTGCTGCAATATGGGATGGAGAGGTGAGTTTGATATTATATCGTTCAAATTTTTTAGTTTATTAGACTTATAAATTATATATATGTTGTTCATACTGATTTTTTTGGTCTGTTGTTACAGGATGCGGGCGTTCTCACTTGTCGCCACCATGTAACCCGTTTACTAGGTCATTGGAGGGTAGATGATCGGATTCTACACTATGTTAGGCGTGTTGGACTTTTTGGAGTCCACCGGCTGATTCATGTGTCTCTAGATCACCCTTTGATAACTGCCTTGGTTGAGAGGTGGCGACAGGAGACCCACACTTTTCATCTAAATAGTGGGGAGACAACAATCACCCTTCAAGATGTTTCTATCTTGATGGGGTTGAGGGTAGACGGGAATCTCGTCACTGGTACCAGTGACATAGATTGGGCCGCTTTAGTTGAGGAGCTACTTGGGATCCGGCCAACCCCTGCAGATTTACATGGCTCCTCTATTAGATTCACATGGCTTCGTCAGCACTTTTACCACTTGCCCGATGATGCCCCAGAGATTCAAATTGAATATGCTGCAAGGGCATATATTTTTACATTACTTGGTGGCATGTTATTTGGGGATAAGACGGGCAATGAGATACAACTTATATATCTGCCTCTGCTTCGTGATTGGGATGCGGCGGCAGAATATAGTTGGGGGAGTGTGACGTTAGCTTTTTTATACCGACAACTATGTCGGGCATCACGACGAGGAGTGCAAGAGATTGCTGGCCCTCTTACCCTTGTACAGGTTTGTTATATATTCTTCTGTAAAAAATTTTTTCTTTTTTATATGAGTATGTTTGTGATATGTGTTATGTTTTTGTATGAATATAGCTATGGGCATGGGAGTGAATTCCTATAGGTCGACCAGACCAAGCTCCCCATTTTCGTGGAGATGATGATGATCCACTTGGATGCAGGTATTTCTATAATTTAATAAATTTGTATAATGATGCTTGAATTTATGTATTTCTCAAATCAATCTTTTGTTGAATAGGTGGGTACATAATGGTTCTCGTATTGATGCACCGAGAAACCTTACATATTATAGGAGTGCGTTTGATTTACAGAAAAGTAATTAGGTAAAAATTATATTCATTTTTGTCTTCATATTTGTATTTGTATTTATTATTTTTGATAAATCTTTCTTTTTTTGATTTTAGATGGCATGGACTCCTTATACAGATGAGACTATTGCATTGCTTCTAGACCTATGTCGCCATGGTCGGCATATTTGGCGCAGTGTAGTCCCACTCATCTGTTTTGATGTCATTGAGTGGCATTATCCGGATTGTGTGATGCGCCAGTTTGGGATGCAACAACATATCCCAATTAATACTGATCCGTTCGTTGAATTACATGCTCTTGATCGACGTGGTAAACACAAGGTCGATTGGGCAAGACATCACGAAGTGTATCTGTCGATGTGGGGTAGACGTGCAGAAAACGCAGCATTTTCTCCTCTAGCAGCCCCTCTCCCCAATGACGACCAATACATGTCATGGTACCGACGCATCACACGGTTGAGAATAACCCCTCCTGCCGATCATCCACGAGATGGCTATCTTCCAATTCAGTCAAATGAAGACTTCGCTGTAAGTAGTTTTACTTTATTCTTGCAGATTTGAATATTAATATTAAAACGTATTCTAATATTTGTTTTTACTATTGAATAGATAACGATGGCACAGATAGTCGATTTGAGCACGGGGATTATTCAAAATCAGGATCTATCTGAAATGCAAGCTCAAATGAACAAGCCAACTGTAGAGGAGATTAGGAGATTCGGATATCAATGCCTACAACGTCAAGGCCGAACCCATCTTATCCAAGTGCCTTTTTCTGATAACTTTTCCTCATTTCATACAACTTCCACTTATGCTGCTGGAACCACGTCGAGAGGGATATGGGATCAACACAACGAGGACCATCAACAATTTCAGGGTGCGCCTTCTGAAAATGTTGATGAAAATCTTATTTATGAAGAAAATGTTATTCCTGAAGAAGATATTTCTCAAAAACATACAACACATGAAGATACTGGTAGGAGTAGAGGTGGAGTTAGGGATAGAGGTAGAGATAGAGGTAGGGGCAGAGGGAGAGATAGAGGTGTAGCCAACAAACGAAGACGTCCATTTTTACCTTAATTTTGATATCTATGTAATTTTAGGATTTTTTTTTTTTTTTAACAATTATGTAGTTTTAGTTTAAATGTGATATTTGTATATATTGTACACATATATTTTATTATAATAGAAGATGATATTTGTTTTAGGATTTTTTGGTTAGGTTCTAGATGAGAGCGGGACTTAGCCCTCATTTGAGGAAGCAACTGCTGGCACGTTTAACCCGGGCTCCCCTGCAAAACAAGCAAGACCGTCAGAGGGACCCACGGGTTTGCCCGCGGGAGACCCCTCCGATGCCTAAGTTAGTAAAGGCATAATAATAATAATAATATATGATAAGTAAATAACGTAAAGTAAACAATAATAAATATTTATCGTATACGGAGATGGGGTCCTTGGTGGCCGGCACGGTGGCCTTATAGGCCTGGAGAGAGAGAGGAAAAATAGCACCGGCGAAGTGGCAGGAATCCGTACCGGCGAGGTGGGCGGAATTCGTACCGGCTTTATGGGCCTGGAGAGAGAGAAACAACGGCCAAAGGGCCGGCGAGGTGGCCGGAGAAGAGAACGGTACCGAGGGTCTGAGCCGTACCGGCAAGGTGGCTGGGGGTTAGCTGGAGTAAGAGGAGAGAGAAAGATGGGTTGTTGTGTTGTTGGATTCTTGGTAGAGAGAGAGAGAGGGAGCCCCCTTGAATGAGGGGAATAGGTTGGTATTTATAGGAAAGGGGGAGCTGGTGGTGCTGGACGGTAAAGCTGGGCTAGGGGCAGTACCGCCTGGCATGACTTAATGGAGAGGTGAAGGTGAATGATCGGTTGGAAGGGAGGTGCTACAGTCTATATGGCGAATGGTTGAGAGAGGCGGTGATGCCGCCTGGGTGGTGACGGCTGTGGTGCCGCCCAGTTGGTACATGGGGTTAGGAGAACGGGTACCGAGGCCTACAGGCGGTAGCTAAGGCAGGCGGTATTGTGGCCCTCAGGGCGGTAGTGGTACCTGGATCTGATACCGTCTGGGAGTGGTCAAGAGAGGGGCGGTAATGACCCCTGGGGCCCGGTACCGCCTTGGAGTGGCCAGGAGTGGGGCGGTAATGACCCCTGGGGCCCGGTACCGCCCGGGAGTGTTAAGGAAAGTGGGCGGTAGCAAGTTAGGCGGTAGCCAGGGTTGACGGCACCAAGGCCTACGGCCGGCGGTACCCTATGATGGAGGAAGCAGGCGGTACGGGGAGCCTAGGTGTGGGATAGAGATGAACGGTACCGAGTGCCGGGCACGTTATAGCTTGGCAGCGCCCTGGCTTACGGTAACTCAGGGAGGGGATGTTCCGCCAGGTCTGTTTACCGTGGTTGACTTATTGACCCAGCTCATTTTTTCCTCATCAATATTTTTTCATGATATGAATGTGAGTTTATTATTATAAACTACTGTATTAATATTGCGTAATTATTTGTATTCATTGTTTCTGTAGGTATATTATAATTGGACAAAGTACATCAATAAAATTTTTGTCAGATATTTAGAAGTTCAAAATTGCGATAATTGTTTGAAGGCAATTTTATGGCTGGGAAAAATAGATACTGATATTAAACCGCGTCTTTGAAACGAGGTTCAATAGCAGGTATTCCAACACTGCCGGTAAACCGCGTTTCCAGATCGCAGTTTAGGTACTCAAATAAACCGCGTTTTTCATAAAACCATGTTCACATAACGCAGTTTAAGTTAAGGACAACCCGCGTTGGCGTGACACGGTTATAGGGAAAAACTGCGTTACTGTGACGCGGTTACTAAAAAACCAAACCGCGTCACATAACGCGGTTTAAGGACAACCCGCGTTGGCGTGACATGGTAATAGGGGAAAACCGCGTTACTGTGACATGGTTACTAAAGAACAAAACCGCGTTACTCTGACGCGGTTACTAAAAAACAAAACCGCGTTATGTGACGAACAAAACCGCGTTACAGTGACGCGGTTCCTAAAAAAAAAACCGCCTAATTTTGACGCGGTTACTAAAAAATAAAACCACGTTATTCTGACGCGGTTACTAAACAAAACCGCGTTATTATGACGCGGTTAATAAAAAAAACTGCGTTACTGTGACGCGGTTTGCATGACTAAACTGCTTTTTCGTACCGCGGTTATTTGCAGACTAAACCGCTTTTTCTTACCGCGGTTATTCAAAACCGCTTTTGCGTGTGCCGCGGTTATTCAAAACCACTTTTGCGTACCGCGGTTATATGCAGACAAGTTCTACTACAATCGCGTTATGGTAACGCGGTTTACCCTTGGGAAATTCTCGGACTGTAGAAAAGTAAATATTTTTTTTTTTGAACATTATTTTTTTTATCTTTTTATTTTTGAACATTATTTTCGAAATAATGATGTTCAAGAATAAAAAAATAAAAAAATAATGCTGGAAAAAAATATTTACCTTTCTACTGTCCACTTAGGCTGGAGTGTCTTAATTCGCGTTTTCGTAATGCGATTTTATTGAGATAAAACCACGTCCTATAGATGCGGCTTTACCTAAATTGTACCGCGTCCAAAAGACGCACTTTAATTAGTAAACCGCGTCGTGATTTACTGCAATCTAACCCCCCCTCCCCGGTTCCCTTTCACTCATTTGCTCACACGTCCTCACCCTCTACGCCGCTTAGCGTCTCTCTTACTCTTTCTCGTTAACCAACCGCTGGCCTTCTTCTTGTTCATACGCTGGAGATCTTTCGAGTGACCATTGTCTGAGTTATTTGACCACTACTACATTCCTTCGCAAGAGTTAGTAACTACTGTAATTTTAACTTCTTATTTTTGAAATAAATAACTACTTAAATAATTAATTAATTTATTTTAAATCATTTAAACAAATAACTTTTCAAAAATTTGACTTCAACAGCTAATTTGTCCAATTTTTTCTACCATAACTTAAGAAAAAATCAATTCAATTCGACTATACGTCCGTTGCAGGCTTTCCGTTCAGCTTATCTCTTTCTTTCTCTAATGGCTCTCTCCCCTTCTTCTCTAATCCCCCCTCTCTACTCTGACTCCACTTCTCGCCCGCTCCTCTCTCTCCCCTCTCCCTTCCTCTCTCTCTTCACCTCCTCTCCCCTCCCCTCTCTCTCGTTTTTCACTCGGAATTCATTGCTTTGTCCGCAAAGACGCAACTCAATCCACATTTTGTCCCAAGGCTGGCATTGCTGTTTACAAGCCTAAGTTATATGAAGAGCTCGTTACTAACGCTGCTAATTCCGTTGCTTACGCTCTTGATGATGGAAAAACCCGCTTGGAGATTGATTTTTCGGAAGTTTCTTTCCGACTGTCTCATTTTGTGCTTAATTTAGGTTTAGTGGAGTTATTTATGCTGTTGGTCCCTTATCCCTTATCCCTTATCCCTTGTTTGGCAAGCGGGTAAGGGTGAGACATGTTAGTGTTGGAAAATTATAACAACAATAATTGAACTAAAGGTAGAAATTAAATAGAGCAAAGGTTCAGAAAAGCCTGTGTGGGTTGAGGCACGCAAAAGTGCGCTTTCCTTAGAAAGGAAACGCCCCTCGTGCACGAGTATCACAATGCTTGAACTTGAAAGTGCTCCTCTCTCAGGATTCAACAACCCGTCGAACCTCTATCAGTGCAGTAATTAAAGATCCCCGAACCTAAACCACCATAGCTCACATTTTTTTTAAGAGAGAGACAGGAAGGAGAGTATTAACCCTATTGCTCTCTCTCTCTCTCTCTCTCTCTCTCTCTCTCTAACTGCTCTCTCTCTCTCTCTAGCTAACGTTGACCTGCCACATTTTGCTGACCTGCCACATTTTGCTGCCACCTTCACCTAACGCCACCTACCACAGTCCGGTCGGTGCACCATCGCCGGCGATGCAACGACAAGGGAGCATCGTAGAGCTGGAGCAGGGATGCCCGCGCAAGGTACCATATCCCCCCCCCCCTCGAAACCGGGTACCCCCACCACCACCACCATCGGTGCCCTGCCGAACCCGACCCGGCCATCCCCTTAGCCACTCAACCCCCCCCCCCCCCCCCTCAAGCCATCAACGAACACCCTGACGCACCCCCCACCGATTTCATCTCCCTCACCCTGACCCCCTGACACCCCGACCCGACCCCTTGACCTACCGCCACCCGTCTCCCCAGACCCACCACCACTGGAACCCAGCCCGACCAGACCCAACCAACCCGGGCCACCTGGACCACCACCACCCCCCCATCTCTCACCTCACCCCCCACCCCCTCTGCCTTCCCTGACCCACCACCACTGTCACCCCTGCCAGACCCACCACCACCACCGCCCTCACCACCCAGACCCACCACCACCGTCACTCGTGCCTGACCCACCAGCACAACGGACCTCATACCCCCTGACCAACCAGCACCAAGACCAAGCCTTGCCACTATCCCCACCAACCCTCCACCCCACGACCACTAACCCGGAGCAGCCGCCAGCCACAGCCTCAAGACAACCTCGCAGCCGACTGACCCAAGTAAGCAAAATCGGTCGGCCGTAGGTAAGTATTTGCCGGGTCAGAGTATCTACTGTGCACCAGCCCCAGGTTTGATCTTTCCCTAATCACAGTAGGGTAGTGTTTTAATTTACCATTGTTGGGTACTTTTCATTGGGTTCTTTGTCCTTTCATTATTTTGATTACTGTGATCTTTGGCTGTGGTGGTAATTTCGTGCATGTATGTTATAATAAGCTTCTGGTCTATGTTGATCACTTACCCACGCTAGTCACAGCTAGTGGATGAACGTTACCAGTGATGGAACTCAGAGATTGAGGCCATCTCCAAGGAGGCTTGGGGGGGGGGGGGGGGGGGGGGGGGGGGGGCAGGCAGAAGGGGATAGGGAACTTGAGACTAGGGACACTAAATATCGGGACACTAACGAAAAAGAGTTTCGAGGTGGCCCAAATGATGATGAAGCGTAAAATCAACATCCTTTGCCTGCAAGAAATTGGCGCGAAAGCCAGGGATGTGCCGGGGTACAAGCTCTGGTATGCAGGCATGGTCAGAGGTAGGAATGGAGTTGGTGTCGTTGTGGATAGCAACCTCAAGGATAAAGTAGTTGGAGTATCAAGGGCTGGTGATAGGATCATAAGTATCAAGTTGGTCCTAGATGGAGAAGTATTGAACGTGATCAGTGCCTACGCACCTCAGACTGGACCAACAGAGCATGAGAAAGCAGCATTCTGGGAGGACTTAGACATAGTGATGCAAGGCATACCCCAAGCAGAACGAGTGATGATTGGCGGGGATTTTAATGGGCATGTCGGTGCGACAGAGGACAGTTACGCTTCTTACCACGGAGGATTCGGTCTTGGAACTAGGAATGCAGAGGGGAAAGCCGTACTAGACGTCGCGGTCACATACGACCTAACAGTGGCCAACACCTTCTTCAGAAAGCGTGCGCAACACATCATCACATACCAAAGCCGCGGGACAAGAACATAGATTGACTACATACTATTAAGGAGAAGGGCACAAAGAGACTGTAGGGATTGCAGGGCTACCCCAGGAGAAGACCTGTCTACACAACATAGGGTCTTGTGGGCGAATATAAAGGCCAAGAAAAGGGCCAAAAGAATCAGCAAACCCGCGCAGACGCATACCTATTGCAGGGATTTGAAGGGGGAAAAGTGTAAGGTATACAAGGAAAGAGCGGAGGTCGAGCTCGAGTGGGACCTCGAGGGAGATACAAACCAGATGTGGAGCCAATTGGCCCAAAAGATCAGAGGACTAGCACAGGAAGCTCTCGACACGTCAAAGGCAGGGTACTGTCATAAATCGAACTTAGAATTAGGCTAATATGCATTTTGGCGGGAATAATACTTCTTAGTGCATTTAGGCGGGAAAGTTTGTTATGTGAATGGGTGATGTGTCCGGTGAGTTACATCTTGAGCTAAGCTTTGTAAATATCTAAAAATATTTGGAAATGTAAGAAGTGATCATTCAATGAAAATATAATCCAATTCCTTGTTTTTACTCTATCTCTTGCTCTCAATTCGATGGTTAGCATTCAATTTCTAGTTGATTTCTAACAATTGGTATCAGAGCTTCGTTCTAGGCATCCATCTAATCATCAAGTCCATTCTAGCCAGAAAGAGAAGATCGAAAATGCCTCCCACCACCCAAGCAAATGCATCTAACAATGCCCCCAATGCCGCGCCCAATGTGGTACCTGGTGTTGCAGCTCCCACCTATTTTGCTGTTGCGGGAGCTGAAGGAGCTAGTCCTCAAGGGTTACGGATGGATCAAGTGATGCAAATGATGCAAAATGTGCTCCGGAATGTCTAGTTACTTGATCAGAAAATGGACAATCAGGGCCAAAGGTTGAATCAGTTATCCGATTGGCAAAGAAGGTGTGAATCTCAGCAGCAAGGAAGTGGGAATCTCTTCCCAACTAACCCAAAACCTGTTCGACAGCCGGTCAGATCCCCTGATTTCATTCCTCCACCCTCAGATTCAGGTGACAGTGCCTCAAATGCAAGAAGTTCCTCTTACAGACTGCCTTGGCTAGAGCTGGAGCCATTTGAAGGAAACTTGCCTCAATCTTGGTTGAGGAAATGTGAGAGGTATTTTAAATTCTATAGCATTAAAGAGCATGAGAAAGTGGAGCTGGCGGCAGTTAAATTGAAGGGAGAAATGGAGACTTGGTTTTATGGGTTGATTCGCACCAAACCAAATCTCACTTGGACCACATTCTCAAATGAACTTTGTTCTCGATATGGTGATGAAGATGTCAGTGAAGTTGTTGATAAATTCAACAAATTGATCCAATCAACGACTGTCAAAGACTATATGGGTAGATTTGAGGAATTAAGAGCAAGAATGCTCTCCATTTATCCTGATGCTCTGGAGTCCTTTTATGTTTCCAGCTTTGTGAGTGGACTCAAGCCACGCCTCAAGAGCTTGGTTAAGGCTTTTGAACTAGAGTCCTTAACTCAGGCATATACCAAGGGCAAAGGGAATTTCCTTGGCTCTTCATCCAGTCGGGCTACCCAACCCAATAGCAAGAATAACAGCTTGGAGGACAGGAGGCCTCAACGATTATGCTACAAGTGCAATCAGAAGTACTTCTTTGGTCACAAGTGTGATCCAAAGTAATTAATGACAGTTATTGGTGAAGAAAGCCATGAAGAGGAGGCTGATGAAGAAGTTCTTTAGGAACCAACTCTGGAGGAGGAGGAATTCGAGGCAGAAGAGGACAGTTCTGTGGAAATATCAGTGAAAGCTCTAACCGGGTCTGGTTCACACGACACCATTAGAATCAAGGGGGTAGTGGGACCACAGACATTGCTTATCCTCATTGATAGCGGTAGTACACACAGCTTTGTTGATCCTAAGGTCATAAGAGCTGTGGGACAAGAGATCATCAAGACTACTCCCCTTGCCGTGACCGTTGCTGATGGTAATTCCCTCCTCACTCACACAAAATGTAAGAACTTCAGTTGGAAAATGCAGGGGCATAAGTTTGTCTATGACTTTAGGCTCTTGAGACTTGGTGGTTGTGACATGGTACTAGGAGTAGATTGGATGAAGGCCTACAGTCCAATCCTCTTTGATTTTCACAATTGGCAGTTTCCTTTGAAAAGGAAGGACTTAAGATCAAATTGCAAGGCATTTGTGAGCAAGGACAGCTGCAATACATGAGTGGGAAGCAGCTACACAAGGCACTAAGGAAGGAAGATTACAATTGGGTTGGTCATTTTTATTCAATCACACCAAATGCAGCACTTGAGCAGCAACAGATTTCAGCTCCTCTGCAGAATCTATTGACAAAATTTGATGACATTTTCAGACAACCTGATGAGTTACCTCCCCATAGGTCCTTGGATCATGCTATTCCACTGAAGGAAGGAGCCCATCCAGTCAGCCGCCGCCCTACAGATACCCACATTCACAAAAAAAATGAGATTAAGCGACAGGTGGATGAACTGCTCCAGACCAAGTTCATCAGGCATAGTCACTCTCCCTTTACATCACCGGTAATTTTGGTGAAGAAGAAGGATAGAACATCACGAATGTGCATTGATTACCGCCAATTGAACTTTCTTACAGTCAAGGACAAGTTCCCAATACCTGTCATTGACGATTTACTTGATGAACTCAATGGTGCTTGCTACTTTTCTAAGCTGGACCTACAGCAGGGGTATTATCAGATAAGAGTTCAAGAAGGCGACATCCATAAGACAGCCTTTAGGACACATCAAGGTCATTATGAGTTCGTGGTAATGCCCTTTGGGCTATCCAACGCACCAGCCACATTTCAAGCTTTGATGAATGAGGTGTTCAAAGCTTACTTGAGGAGGTTTGTCCTTGTTTTTTTTCGATGACATATTGGTCTACAGCCCCACATTGCAGCAACACTTGGTGCAACTGAGGAATGTCTTCCAGATAATGAGAATTCACAAGCTGTTCGCTAAGCTCTGCAAATGTGCCTTTGCTCAAACTCAGGTTGAATACCTGGGACATATAATATCCTTTGAAGGAGTTGCCACCGATCCAAGCAAAGTGCAAACTATGTTGCAATGGCCAGAGCCCAAATCCCTTACAGAATTAAGGGGATTTTTGGGTTTAACAGGCTACTACCGCAAATTCATAATGGGGTATGGGTTGATTGCCAAGCCATTAACAGAATTGCTCAAGAAGGACAACTTCCATTGGAATGTTTCAGCTCAGGAGGCATTTGAATCACTGAAACAGATCATGACCAAGGCTCCAGTCCTTGCTATGCCTGACTTCAGCCAGCCCTTCACTCTTGAAACTGATGCTAGCAGTTCAGGCATTGGTGCTGTTCTTTCGCAAGGCGGAAGACCATTGGCTTACTTAAGCCAAGCTTTGGGACCAAAGAACCAAAGTCTCTCCATCTATGAGAAGGAGTATATGGCCATACTTTTGGCTGTCCAAAAGTGGCACCATTATCTGG
Source organism: Simmondsia chinensis (assembly GCA_018398585.1). Taxonomy (NCBI): domain Eukaryota; kingdom Viridiplantae; phylum Streptophyta; class Magnoliopsida; order Caryophyllales; family Simmondsiaceae; genus Simmondsia; species Simmondsia chinensis. The sequence continues at coordinate 8,672,895 of JAGTTD010000011.1, forward strand.
AAGGCCACAAATTTGTCATAAAAACAGATCATCAAAGTCTAAAATACTTGCTCGAGCAAAGGATCACCACAAGGGTCCAAAGAAAAGGGTTGATGAGAATGCTGGGGGTTAGAATACACCATTGAGTACCGGAAGGGGGCTGAAAATTTGGTAGCAAATGCTCTCTCTAGATGCAATGAGGCAACAGAATCAGAGGAAAAAGCAGATGAAGCTCGGGTTGCTGCAATCACTGAAGTAGTACCTCTTTGGATGACAGAAGTGATCAGTTCTTATGAAAACGATGAATTTGCTAAAGCTTACATTGTTCCTTACTGTATCAATTCCTCTCCAGCAAATCTTGATTCCAATATTTCTGTTAATGGAGGCATCATAAGGGTTAACGGCAAAATCTATGTGGGTAATGACAGCAAGTTAAGGGAACATATCATAGCAGCATCTCATGACTCTCCTTGGGGGGTTCACTCTGGCAGAGAAGGTTCATATCAGAGAATCAAGCATTATTTTTATTGGCCTAAGCTGAAGAAGCAAGTCCAAGAATTCGTGGACCAGTGCCAAATTTGCCAACTGATCAAGGTGGATCACACACCTTACAAAGGCCTGCTGCAACCTCTTCCAATTCCCGAAGGTTCTTGGACCCACATCAGCATGGATTTCATTGAGGGACTACCTAAATCTGAAGGGAAGGAGATCATTTGGGTAGTAATTGATTGTTTTACCCGATATGGTCACTTCATTGCTCTTCATCACCCCATCACTGCTGAAAAGTTGGCTCGGTTGTTCTTAGACAACATCTACAAACTACATGGCCTTCCTTAAACAATTGTGTTAGACAGAGACAAGTTATTCACTAGTAACTTCTGGCGTGAGCTGTTCCTTCTGATGGGCACCACCTTAGCCTTGAGTTCTTCTTACCATCCATAATTGGATGGCCAAACCAAGAGAGTTAATCAAAGTGTAGAGCAGTACCTGCGTGGCATGACATTCTCACATCCCAAACAATGGCACAAATGGCTCTCTCTGGCTAAGTATTGGTATAATATTCATTCTCATAGTTCCTTAGGAACTACACCATTCAAAGCTCTCTATGGTCAATATCCTCCTTCTCCATTATTCAATCAAGGGGTGGTCTCTCATGTACAAGGGGTTACTGACTTACTTCAGCAGAGAATGCAACTAATTCATTAGCTCAAAGATAATTTACAATTGGCTCAAGCTAGGATGAAGTTCTACGCAGATAAGAAGAGAACTGATAAGAGCTTCAATGTGGGAGATATGGTATATCTTAAACTGCAGCCATATTGACAAAGTTCAGTAGCAATCTGCAAAAACATCAAGTTATCTGCCAGGTTCTATGGCCCTTACAAAATCATAGAACGAATTGGCAAGGTAGCATACAAATTGGAGCTTCCCCGAGATTGCTGGATTCACCCTGTGTTTCATATTTCCTTACTGAAGAAACAGGTCTCTTCCAAAGCTGACGGCACTGAAAGTACCCAAAGAGGAGCAACAGCAAGCTTGCAAGCAGGAAGTAACGGTCAATTGATCCTTGAACCTGAGGTCATTCTTGATAAAAGAACGGTGTAGCAGCAAGGCAACACCACACAACAGCTTTTGATCAAATGGACCAACTTGAGCACTGAACAGGCTACTTGGGAGAATTCCAACTTCATCAAATCTCAATTTCCTTCTTTCCATTCTTGAGACAAGAATGAATTAAAGGGGAGGGAATTGTCATAAACCGAACTTAGAATTAGGCTAATATGCATTTTGGCGGGAATAATACTTCTTAGTGCATTTAGGTGGGAAAGTTTGTTATGTGAATGGGTGATGTGTCCGGGTAGTTACATCTTGAGCTAAGCTTTGTAAATATCTATACAAAGATTTGGAAATGTAAGAAGTGATGATTCAATGAAAATATAATCCAATTCCTTGTTTTTGCTCTATCTCTTGCTCTCAATTCGATGGTTAACATTCAATTTCTAGTTGATTTCTAACAGGTACCAAGCAACAGAGAGTCATGGTGGTGGTGCGAGGAGGTCCAAGAGAAGATTAAGGCGAAACAAGTTTGTTTCAAAGAATGGGATCATAGCATAGATGAGGATATGTAACATCGATATCTGCAAGCCAGGAGAGAAGCTAAGCAGTTAGAGAAGCACAATCAAGAGCTTATGAGGATTTCTACAAAAGGCTGGAGACCAAGGAGGGTGCGAGGGACCTATATAGAATCGCCAAAGCTAGAGAAAGAAAGACAAGGGACTTGGACATAGTACAATGTATAAGAGGGGAGGATGGATAGGTACTTGTGGACAGGCAACTGATTAAGGCTAGAGATATCCTTAGATGATCTTCAAACATCTGAGGAGCATCAGAACCACTGTTATTGTAGGCAAATTAGCCCCGAGGAAGTCAAGGAAACCCTGAAATTCATGGGAAGGGGTAAAGCAGTTGGCCTAGATGACATACCCATAGAAGTATGGAAATGCCTTGGACAGAAGGGCGTCAGTTGGCTGACTAAACTGTTTAATCAAATCCTCTTGGGGGAGAAGATGCCTGAGAAATGGAGGAAGAGCACAGTGATCCCGATATATAAGAACAAAGGCGACATTCAGAGTTGCGCTAACTATCGGGTATCAAACTAATGTGTCACATTCTGAAGTTGTGGGAACAGGTCATAAAGAGGAGGTTAAGGCAACAGACAGAGGTGTCCGAGAACCAATTCGGATTTACACCCAGGAGATCAACCATAGAAGCCATCTACATTCTAAGGCGAACGATAGAGCAATATAGGGAGAGACAAAAGGACCTTGACATGGTTTTCATTGATTTAGAGAAGGCATATGATAGGGTGCCAAGGGAGGTCCTTTGGAGAGTTATGGATAGGAAAGGCATCCCCGTGCCATACATCCGAGCTATTAGAGACATGTATGAGGAGGCACAGACTATGGTGTGTACAGAGGATGAGGAGGCAGACGCTTTCCCGATAACAGTAGGGGTACACTAGGGCTCGGCTTTGAGCCCCTACCTATTCATTTTGGTTATGGACGAGCTCACTAGGCACATCCAAGGATGTGTACCTTGGTGCATGCTTTTTGTAGATGACATAGTGTTGGTGGGAGAGTTGCGGGAAGAGGTAAATAAGAAGCTTGAACAGTGGAGAGGGGCACTAGAGTTGAAGGGTTTACGACTAAGCAGAGCCAAGACCGAGTACATGGAACTCAAATTCGATCCCTCCACCACGCCTAGCCGGGAAGACGTCAAGATTGGATCTGAGGCCATAGCGAAGAAGGAGAGCTTCAGGTACTTGGGGTCCATGGTACAGAACAACGGCGAAGTTGACGAGGATGTCAACAACCGGATTAAAGCGGGATGGCATAAGTGGAGGTTGGCCTCCGCAGTACTTTGTGATAGAAAGTTCCCCTTGAAGCTAAAGGGAAGATACTATACGACGGTTGTGAGGCCAGCCATGACGTATGGGGCGGAGTGCAGGGTGATGAAACAACAGCACACACAGAAGATGAAGGTGGTGGAGATATGAATACTGAGGTGGATGTGCGGACACACAAGGATGGATAGGATCAGAAACGACGTCATAAGAGGCAAATTGGGCGTAGCCCCCATTGAAGATAAATTGAGAGAGCAACGTTTGAGGTGGTTCGGACATGTTAGAAGGAGACCGGACAATGCTCCAGTAAGGAGGTGCGAACATCCCCTTACTACACTAGGCAGGAAAGGAAGAGGCAGGCCAAAGAAGAGATGGATGGAGACGATCCGACAAGACTTCACCCACCTAAACCTTTGGGAGGAGATGGCCTTAGATAGGGCCCAATGGAGGGCTAGTATAGGGGTTATAGATGCTCCAGTTGGAGTAGGGTAGTCTAGCTTATTAGTGTTAGGCTGTGTTATCCTCCTGGCGCACTTAGGTTGTGTACTCTACTACCTGCATGCCTACCTGCCGACCTACCTACCTATCCTTTGATTTCTGCTTGTTTTTTGCTTGATGTGGCTTGCTTTATGTCTTGTGTCTTGTGTGCTTTGTGTCTATTGTCTTGATTGCTTTGTTGTTCTCCTATTGCTAGGTCTCTTGCTCTCTACGGCGGACCATTCTCTAGGGTTGGGGGTCCTCAGAAACAAGCTCTCTTTAGGGTAGCCCCTTGAAGGGGAAAGGCTGCGTACATCTACCCCCCCAGACCTTGCTTTTGCGGGAGCCCTTGCAGGTACTGGGTTTGTTGTTGTTGTTGTATAGGAAGGAGAGTATTGAAAACCAATTATTGTTTCTTTCTCCGAGATATTTTTTTCACTCACATTACAACCTTTTTATAACCTTAAATAGAATTTTAATATTATTAGTTATTATTAGTTATTTCAAATATGAATAGACCATGTTGCAATACACTTGGCAGCCATTAATTAAATCCAAACAAATATCTCCACTAACGTAGGGATTTCCTATTTGACCAAATTATTTTTTAACAATTATTTTAATATGTATAAAATTCAAAGTTAAAATCTGCATGTATACATAAAATGATGCGCGTATGTATATAAGTAATAAATAACATAGTTTTTAATTTTTTAAATCAGTAAAAAATATTTTAATTTTCAACATTCCCCCACAAGATTTAAAAAATTAAAAAGTGAACAAAATATTTGTGAGCATTTGTATTCCGTTAATAGATGTAGGTACCTTCCGGGTTTAAACCCACACTTAATGTTATGAGTTTCAACCTGAAAAACCATAGTAGCATATAGATCTTTGAACTAGGTCTTTATAGCCATGTCTACATTCACCACACACATAGAATACCAATAATTTAAGGTTCTATCAATGGGGCGTGTTATGGTCATGCACACAAATCCTGTCTCATGAGTGTCGTTAGGGAATAGCCCTGTTCCCACAGTGGTGGCCCCACCACCACACCCACGTAGGTGGACCCTCCAAGAGTAACCTGTGATCATCACCCCGCAAACTATATGCCTTCGGGTCCATTTAGAGCTTCAAAACCCTGCCTTAAACATCACAGAATAGAGCACTTCACCTTAGGAATGGAACCTGAGAATACCCCACTATAAAACAAGTGCTCTTAAAATCACCCATCAGCTTCCTTTTTACCCGTTGAACCTCATTCATTGGATCGCCATACCTTTGAGGACGGGTTTCCACTGTGGTGACTACTTTTTAGGCTTCAGCCCATTCCCCTCGATGATTGTATAACTTGCTGGCGCGTCAATCCCTTCGTAAGCAGATCAGCAATATTATCTGCCGACCTGACAAAGTCAACAGCAGTCACACCATGTGTAAGTAAATGCTTTATTGATTCATGAATTAACCTCAAGTGCCTCCTTTTTTCATCAAAATTTTTATTTTTAATCTTAGCTATTACAGCTTGATTGTCACAATGTAACAAAATTGGAGGCATAAGTTTAGGAAATAATGGTATATCAGTCATAAAACTTTTGATCCACTCAGCTTTAATACTAGCAGCTTCTAGTGCTACTAACTCGGCTTCCATAGTGGAACAAGAAATAATTATTTGTTTTGCAGACTTCTAAGACACTGCACCACCACCCAATGTAAACACAACCACTTATAGATTTTGTATCATCAGAATCAGCTATCCAGTTAGCATCACTAAATCCTTCAATTACAACAGGAAAACCACAATAATGAATAGCATAGTCTAAAGTTCCTTTTAGGTGCTTAAATACCCTTTCTAAAGCAGCCCAATATATAACACTTGGGTTATGTGCATATCTACGTAATCTAGACACGGCATGTGAAATGTCTGGTCTAGTATGATTAGCTAGATGTAACAAGGAACAAATTATTTGAGAATATTTATGTTGTGAAACACTTTCACCTTTATTTTTTTTAATTTAAATGTTGGATCAAAAGGACTAGTAACAGGAGTCACATCAATATAACCAAACTTTTTCAGCAATTTTTTAATATAGTGTGACTGGGTCAAAGCAATCCCACTTTCATCCTTAATTAATTTCATACCCAAAATAACATCAACAGGACCAAGATCTTTCATATCAAAATTACTAGATAACAAAGACTTAATGTCCATAATATCATCGAGATTACTTCCAAATATCAATATATCATCAACATATAATTAAAGTATAACACGTGTCACCAGTTTATTTAATGTATACACGTTTATCAGCACTATTTGTTTGAAAGCCATAAGAAAACATTACTTTATCAAACTTTTCATGCCATTGCTTAGGCACTTGATTTAATCCATAAAGGGATTTTACTAGCTTACAAACTTTATTTTCTTGCCCGGGAACAACAAAACCTTCTGGTTGATCCTTATAAATTTCTTCTTCTAAATCACTATTTAGAAATGCTGTCTTAACATCCATTTGGTGAATTTCTAATTCATATATAGAAGCAAGGGCAAGCAAGATTCTTATTGCAGTAATCTTAGAAACAAGCAAATAAGTATCAAAAAAATCTATTCCTTCTTCTTGTTTAAATCCCTTAGCCACCAATTTTGCTTTAAACTTTTCAATTGAACCATCAGTTCTCAGTTTTTTTTTCCTAAAAATCCATTTACTCCCAATTGGTTTACATCCATTCAAAATCAAAGTTTTATTTGCATAATAGATTCAATTTCATCATTAACTGCTTCTTTCCAGAAAGAAGCATCAACTGATTGCATCGGTTCTTTATAAGTTCTAGGATCATCTTCGATTAAAAAGGTATATAAGTCATCATTAAAATTTTTAGCCCTTCTAGACCTTTTACTTCTTCTAGGTTCATTATGATATTGATTATCATTATCATAATCTACAGAACTAATAGAACTAGAAGAACTACTATCAGAAGTAATTCTAGATACTCTATTTTTCATTGGAAAAACATTTTCAAATAAAGTAGCATCACGGGATTCAATAATAGTATTATTAGAAATTTTGAAAATTTCTGAATTTAATACTAAAAATCTATAAGTAGTACTATTTGTAGAATATCCAACAAATGCATAGTCTACAGTTTTAGGACCTAATTTTCTTTTCTTTATTTTAGGTATATTTACTTTAGCCAAACACCCCCATACTTTAAAATATTTCAAAGAGGGTTTTTTATTTTTCCATAATTCATAGGGTGTTTTATCAACCTTCTTATATGGTACCCTATTTAGAACATGACAAGCAAAGTACAAAGCCTCACTCCATAAATTATTTGGTAAACCAGAACTAATAAGCATACCATTGACCATATCTAATAAAGTTTTATTTTTTCTTTCAGCTACACCATTTGATTGAGGAGAATAGGAAGGTGATATTTCATGTACTATACCATACATTTCACATAAATCATTCATATCAGTAAAAGCATATTCACCACCTCTATCAAAATGTAATATTTTAATTTTCCTTTCGAGTTGATTTTCAGGTTCTACTTTATAGATTTTAAATTTATCAAATAACTCACTTTTAGAGTGTATCAAATAAACATAACAATATTTTGAAAAATCATCTATAAAAGTAACAAAGTATCTTTTTCCACCACGAGTCAAAACTTGATTATTATCACAAATGTCACTATGAATTAATTCTAGTAATTTAGTTTCTCTTTCTACTTGTTTAAAGGGTTTTCTAGATTGTTTAGCTTGCACACATATTTCACTTTTTTGTTCATGTTTACACGTGATTTAGGCATAAGGTCTATGTTCATCATTCTTTTTATTGTATTTAAGTTAACATGACCAAGTCTACTACGCTAGATATCACAATGTTCGACATTTGCAATAGATAGCAAAGACATACTTTTTATTATTAGAAATATTCAAAATACTTAAAAGAAAAAGGCCATCTAACAAATATTCTTTACCAATAAATGACCCAAATCTACTAATTACAACCTTATTGGACTCAAAAACAACTTTAAACCCTTGTTGAACTAAAAGAGATGCACTAATTAGATTTTTCCTAATGTTGGGTACATGGAGGACTCCATCCAAAACCAAGAATTTTCCGGAAGACAACTCTAAACGAAGTTGTCCTTGACCTAGGACATGAGCTGCACTCCCATTTCCCATGCTCATAGTTCTTGTGCCTGATACTTGATAAAATGAAAACGAGTTTCTATCAGTGCACACGTGAACATTTGCTCCATAGTCTATCCACCAGTCGTTTGAATTGAAAATTATTGAATTTAACTCTGGGCTACTAACAAAATACCTGTTAGTAGGGGCATTAGAGTTAACCCCCACAGTCACAACATTAGCTTGCGGTCTATGAGCATTTTGAGATCCGAGCACTTTAGACAGCTGATCATGACGATGGTAGCAATCCTTAGCTCTATGGTTAGTATTTCCACAAACCCAACATGGACTTTGAATCAAGTTATTGCCTTTAGGCCTATTATTATTGTTTGTTTTGTAGCTATTACTACCATTGGTCTTTTAAAGCCTTTTTTCTTAAATGGTTTTTGTTTAGGCTTATGGTTAGTTTCAACATTATGTGCCTCAGCCTGAAACTAAGTTTTTTTGTAATTGTTGCTTTGGTGAGCGGTGACTGTCCTCAATTCTTAAAGCAACATATAAATCTTCTAAAGAGAAACTTTCTGGTTTATGTTTCATTGATCTACCAAATTTAGACCACGAAGGTGGTAATTTTTTTGATAAGGGATGTAACGAGTGCAATTTCTAAAATTTCAATCCTTTTTATTTTCATATTAAAAATTAATTTCTGAAATTCATAAACCTGTTCAGAAACTCTTTTTCCGTCAATCATTTGATAATCGAGCCAGGCTTCAATAGAACATCTTTTAATCCTATTTATTTAGTGCCATACCTATGATCTAAGGCATTCCACAATTCTATTATAGATTTAGTATGACAAAAGCTACTATAGATATTACCAGACAAAGCACTCAAAATTCTCCTATGACATAAAATATCTTTTTCGGTAGATGTGGTCTTACTAGTGGATGTTGAATCTCCACTAGTAGGAGTACCACCAACCGATTCTGAAGATTTTTCGCTACTTTTTTCCTTATTACCTAGAATTATAGAAATTAATCATAATTCAGTCAACCAAAACTTCATTTGTTGTTGCCAACAAAGGAAATTTTGCCCAGTAAATTTTTCAGGCTTACTAGTGAGGGCATTAAATATTTCCATGCTTGTAGACATTTTTTCTCTAGTTTTTAATTTAGGCAAAGATAAACTTTTCCTTTCCAAGACTGTTGGAAAATTTTACCTAATAAAACACCAAAGATTACAACGAGTAATATAAAACTCCAATAACAACAACTAGAAACAATAATTGAACTAAAGGCAGAAATTAAACAGAGCAAAGGTTTTGAAGCGCCTGTGTGGGTTGAGGCATGCAAAAGTGTGCTCTCCTTAGAAAGGAAATGCCCCTCCTGCACGAGTATCACAATGCTTGAACCTGAAAGCGCTCCTCTCCCAGGATTCAACAACCTGTCGAACCTCTATCAATGCAGTAATTAAAGATCCCTAAACCTAAATCACCATAGCTCACAATTTTTTTTTAAGAGAGAGATAGAAAGGAGAGTATTGAAAACCAGTTACTGTTTCTTTCTCCAAGCTATTTTTTTCACTCACATTACAACCTTTTTTATAACCTCAAAAAAAATTTTAATATTATTAATTATTACGTTTTATTTCAAATATGAATACACCATGTTGCAATACACTCCGTAGCCGTTAATTAAGTCCAAACAAATATCTCCACTAACGTGGGGATTTCCCATTTGACCAAATCATTTTTTAACAATTATTTTGATATATATATATAATTCAAAGTTAAAATCTGCATGTATATATAAAATGATGCGCGTATGTATATAAGTAATAAATAAAATAATTTTTAATTTTGTTAAATCATTAATAAATATTTTAATTTTCAACAGTTAGAACAAATCTTCGAAACTTGCAAAATCCTTGCAATTGGGTAACCAAAAGATCTCAGGTGTTGAGGCGTGAAATCACTTTCCTTAAGGTTTATTTCAATATACGAAATATCCTCGAGATACAATAACACCCAAATATGAAGTGAGAGTGTGTATGAGGAGAGATTGAATGAGATGTAGAGAGATTGAAGTTTCTTTCATAAGAACACAAACACTTGCCCTCAAAGTTTGATGTTTTCCTTTTATTCTCTCTTACAAACTTTTCTCTCGAACTTATCAAAACAATTCAAGTGTCAAAATCAGGGGAATGTATGTTAATATATAAGAAAGAAGACGTCCCAAACAAAGCCAGAAAGAACCGCCAAAACTGGCAAAAAATGGCCCAAAAAACTATGAAAATTGACCTGTGTGTCGACACACACTTCGACACACAGTTCTCTATAAATTGGTGTCGCAGTTGAGTGTCGACACTCACTTCAATACACGCACCTTCTGTAAGCCTGTGTGTCAACACACATGCACAACTGTTTCCGGTGTGCTTCTGTAAAGACTGTGTGTCGACACACGGGCCATGTGTTGTTGGGAAAAGATATAAATTTTGTTCGAAAATAAACTCTGATACCGACTATTGGATTCACAGTTCTCAATTATGGTCACAACAATAGGCACCTATTAGAGCACTTAGAGTAGGAGACCCTTCTCTCTACCTTAGCCCCCGATCGAAGAGTCACGCTTCGTGCCACCTCACGTGCGAGAGTTCCCGGGAATAGGTTTATCTCTATAAACCCTTTGCCCTAATACCGTTTGGATGAATTTCAAAAATTCTCCCTAGTTTTTTAAAGTTAACGCAGCGGAACAAGTTTAGAATTCATAACTCTAAACCTAGGGCCGATTTAAAATTCCTAATTTTAAATCTACTGACTTAAATTCATAATTTAAATCAACAGATCTAAATTCTTAATTTAGATCTATGGGCCTTTTACTCTAATATATTCATGACAGTGCATAAACTTCAAATAGGTATAATAACGAATACTGTAAATAAATAGAAAAGCGAAAAACTTAAATAAGAAGGAAAGAAGGCATACCTGAAATTGCTCCAATAATAAAGAAAACCAAGAAAATCGAGACCCCGCGATCTTCTACGCAATGACCTCAAACTGCCTGGAGAGTGGGCTCTGAAAAATATTAAACTGAGGAAAGAAAAATTTCAATGGAAAATTTTCTCTCCAATTAGGTCTCCGACAATATTTCTAGAAACCCTAAATAATTTATTTGATTGAATGCCAAACTCTTAGAATAGGTACCTCTATTTATAATAGTGTACTGGAGCGAAAAAAATAAACGACGTGGGGTGCGCACAAAATAATTCCAGTTACAATACCAAAAGTAGCGTATCATTCAAAAACGAAAACAAAACGACGCGTTTCAACTACTGTGCACGAGTCTTTTAGCCCTGTCACCGCGTGCCATGTGGCACGCGGTGATTGGTTCGTGCCTGATGGCATGGATCGTCATCTGTTGGCCGAGCACGCTGGTTGGCTGCTACACACGCACACGGATTTCCACCGTTATTTTCGCGACTTTCCCTTTTTTGATTTTGCTTTGTTTCCCACATGTAAAAATTCATCTTATGAATTTTAATTTTCAAAATTATTTTATTTTATAATTTTCAACTTTTATTCATCTCATGAATAATATTGGGAAAAATTAATTTGCCTTTCTTATGAATAAGTAATTCATCTCATAAATTCTTTAATATTTTTCCAATGATAATAAATACAGAGGCTTGCGCAGGGACCTCAGGGACAATTTAAATCTATCTCCAAATGGATTAAATTAATCATCTCATGAAATAATTTAATTACCATTTAATGAGACTTAATTCCACTAAATAAATCTCATTGCACTTCAGACTTAAATTATTTATTCGATATCTCCCTAATAGACTGTATTGATGACAACAACCCCTCCACTAGATGTTCATGACAAATGATAAATATAACCACTACCATTATCCTTCTCACAGCTTCTCCATTAGTTACCGACTCGCCCTTCACTGAATAATTCATTTATACTTGAACATATTCACAGTATAAATTTCAAATGTCAAACACTTGAAATACTTTGGCCAAAGTTTTTGAACTATTCAAATATTTGCGAATCAACTAAGGGGACATCTGTATCTTATAAGAGACTGTAGATTCCCTATTGAATATCTGATCCTTGTCACACTTCATGCCGCTACCCAGTGTACGTGGGATTTCAGTCATTCGTTTAGACCTTACTTATAGTACACCAAAGTAATTAACGCTTTATGCACAAGTCCAGAGTACCCTCAGGATTTAGAGTCATCGTTTAAACAGTACAACGTGAATTACTCATCTCCGATAGTAGTCTAGAAATAAGTAATCCACATGGTCCAACTTAGTGTGTCAATCTTATTAAACACACTAACCTAACACTTTTGGATCTCCACCCACATGACCAAGACAAGTTATCTAAAGTGTCACGTTATAGTCTTAACATACAAGTGGTCCAAACTTGCCTTCGACTACGAGTCTTTCAAACAACAATCCATACCATTTATTCCAAGTCTATGTATGGCTTCATAAACCACTTAGAACAAACATGTAAATTATAGTATGAGGACTACACCCATCTTATGGATGTCTCCCAAAAGAAAATCACATGCAGTATAAATGCTCTCTTACACAAATTTAACTAGGAAACGACTGGGACTTTAATTTTATTTATTAATTAAAATAATATATCCAGAATAAATATGGATTTTAGGACACTATTCCTAACATGTGTGTCGATGCACAGTTGCTCTCCTGCAGTTCTGTTGGATTGTGTGTTGACACACACCCCTAACAAGCTTTAAACACTTACAATACAAATTTGGGCAATCTTAAACACATCTTATATACATATTAAACAAACATTTATACATTATTTATTACATATTTTGAAAATACATCAACAAGACAACAACAAATCCAGTGCCCCAACCCAAAAAGCAAAAATGAAACAATAAAACAACAATAGAGCAGCAACGAATCATGCAAGCAACAAGGAACAATTGCAAATATGTGAGGCTAGGGGTGTATGAACTAGCTTCATTGTGCTCCTCTATTCTGAGCTGCTTTGTCAGTTACACCTATTTAACCCCATTCAATTCTATATAAGACCATCTCCTCATTTATATTTAGATGGATGAGGTCATGGCCTCCCTCTACCACTTCTGTCGTGCATAATATGGAATTGTTAGCATCTCTTAACAGAGGTAGTTGTCGGTCTCCTTATTTGATAAGGGGGTGAGTTTATACTTATTTGATAAAATTGTTTGAGGTTTAATTAGGGTTAATGGGGTGAGACTCTCATTTCTTTATCCCGATTTGAGAGGTATGGGTTTGATTTTGCTTCTATTGTTCTCATTGTTGAAAGTTTTGCCCTTCATGCTGCTGCCATTTTGCTATTCAGAATGGGTTCAAGTTTGAGATCTTTGAATCTAATCTCCAAGAGGTGATTTGGGCTCTTTCGGGAGATGATCGTGGGAGCTTGCCGCTATTATTTATGATATTAAGCTTTTGCTTGACGCCTTTTCTTCTGTTTCCTTTGCTTGGTCTAGGTTGGCCAACTTGGACATCCATGAGGCAGCCAAGATTCGTCATTTGGGTGTCTGTAATCATAATGGGGTGGAGTCACCCCCTCCCTTTTCTTTTTGTTTATGGTTTTGATTGTAATGATTAGCTTTGCCTTCGGGCTTCCTCGTTTTTCTTTTGTGTAAATTTGTTCACAATATTTCAATTAATGACAAAATTGGTCCCCCATCTTGTGACCAGAATTAGGTAATATTAAAAATATGAGGGGCCTAATCTTGTCATAAAATAAAGAATAAAGGACTATTTTGAAAGCTTTATTTTGAACTAGGAAAAAAAAAAACAAGGGACCAATTTGAACAAGTTTACAAATATTAGGGATTACTTTAAACAAAAAACAGACGAGGGACAAATTTGGACAAGTTTACAAACATTGGAGACCAACGATGTAAATTACTCATTATTATAATGGTTGTCATCTCCCCCCCCCCCCCCCCCCCCCCCCCCCTCCCTTCCCCCCCTCGATTCACCTGCTTGTTGAATTTTAGATTCCTACGGAGTAAATTGTAACATTTGGCTTCTGTTTGAGATGAATGTTTCTTCAATTTAGCTAGAATTGTAATGATTTTAATCCTTTGCTTGTTTCTACCATACCCAATTGTCAAAACAGCTTTACAGGGAGTTCCTTACGGTGTTTGTAAAATTTATGTATGGCCAAGGATAATTAGTGGTAAGGAAGGTTAGACTAACGCAGTAAAATTTTATCCCTATTTGACAAATTTTTTTGTGGGGTAATAGGCTAGAACTTGTCCTTCATTATGGGTATTTCCTTTACAGTTCTATTCTAGTATGCTTATAATAAAATAGATAACATATGATGCAATTCCTTGGAATTCAAAACTTAAAACAAATGGCTAAGACTTCTAAGAAGTAAACATAATCCTATATAATTGAACTTAAAATGCAAAAGAAAGTCTTCTATGGTTGTGAACAGTTGTAGAAAGTAAGTCCCTCGAATTTCTCCATTCAACTTACTATGCCTTGTCTGACATTGTTAAACAACAGTGTGAGCATAAAGCTTAGCAAGTAACAAATACGTCAACAAAATAAGGATAAAGCATTATTTAAAAGACATGAAATATATTTCAAAAGCATAGCCAAAGTCACTTACTAAATATTTATTTGAAAACTTAAGAACATATCAACTGAAATTTTTGGCCATAAGCCTCTTAGTTGTGGCTACATATAATACCTATAACTGGGCCAAGAATTGGCTATCATAACTGGGTTCCAGGTCAATTATGGGTTCTAAGGAATGTTCCAAATGGTGCACGAATAACAAAGATGGTATAATCCCCCAAGAGAGCTCAAATATGTCTTTTTCCTGCCATCGTAGAGCACAACCCACAAAACAAAACATAAGAAATGTATTTGCATATTGCACATTATAGAACATAATTCAAATTATATTTATGAAATATCATAAATCAAAGCAATATAACATTGCTAAATGTTAAATTTCATATTCCATAAACTTGGTCAAACATGTTTGATCCCATTTTAATTTCAAAAGCATAGAGGGGAAGCATGTGGTGTGCAAAACAAATATTTTGAGAATTTAAGAAGCTATTAACATATTAAACACTTAAAAGCTCTAACAAAAAGGGCAAAAGATTTCACGAATAAGTTACTTACTATAAGAAACAAAACTTTACTAAAATCCCAAGCACAACTTTAGGGGAGAAGATCCCATGCTGTTAATTTGTGAGAGGGAGAGGAGAGAGAGAGAGTGACACAAATTAACAGCATGGGATCTTCTCCCCAACTTTAGCTCTTTTCTCTTTCTCTTCTCTCTCAACTCTTATGAAAACTATTAGATTTCTTTTTTTTTTTATTATTAAGGAAAGGGGTAATGGGAGGTATCTATAGTGAGGGTTGGGGGTTTTTTTTTAATGTGTTCAAAGTTGATTTTTTTTTTCTTGTCAAAAGTCTGGAATGGGGCCTTGACTAATGACTATTCAAATTCAAAAAGAGAATTCTTGGTCAAAAGAAGGCAACTTCCTTGGTCATACTTGGTGGTTACTTTATCAAAAAGAAAGCTTCGATTTGTTTAAAGTTTAATGCTTATTTTGTTCAAGTATGGGGAGGTTTGAAACTAATGAAATGAGTGAATAATTTGGCTAGAAATTTCAACAAAAATTTGAACATCCACTTGTAGGTAATTTGTGTGGGAAATACTTATATATTAAAACTTAAATTCCTTACACGCATTGATCAATGTGTGTACAGTGAAACGGGAGGCAGATGCTTTCCTAATTATAGCTTCTTGTTTATTCTGGTTATGGACAAGATCACTAGGCACATTCAAGGGAGTATGCCTTGGTGCATACTTTTTGCGGATGATATAGTCCTAGTGGTGGGATTCTAGAGAAGAGGTGTGAGAAGCCACGCTTTAAATTTACAAACTTATTTTCCTACTTAAAGTCTTAGAGTTTCTAGAACTAGTTTTCTTGTCACTCACCTCAGGTATCATTTATTTGCACTTATAATCAATGATACCCAGATCCATGATTTTACCAGACGTACCTGGGTCCATAGGACACGACCCGACCTGGGATACGTACTCGATCCGACAATTTCCAATCCGACTCTGACTCGGTCAAAACAAAATTGAAAAAAAAAAAAAGAAGTGAGGATGAAAACTTGCATTGTGATACATGTACTTGTTTAGCTTCTCATCATTAATCTCGCTTACTTGAATTGGTGGCATCAAGGTTGATGGTTTGACAAGAGGGGATGATCCAAACAACCCATAAACAACTTAATTAGAAGGAAGCTTACTGCAACCACGGTGAAAAAAGTAGCCGAAGGCCGGAGGCCGGCGCAAGGCCTCCACCTGTGACTGCTGTCGCCTTTCCAGTTTCCAGGTCCCCGGTGTTTCTTTTCATTTCCAAGATAGCGGAAAATGAGGAGAGAGGAGAGGGAGACGCTTTTGCTCAGTGAAATCCGCGAGGAGAAGAGCAAGGGGCAAGGATAAAAAAAAAAAAAAAGCATTTCTCTCTCTCGAGTCTCGATAGTGGTGGGCACTGGGCAGATGGATAATTATTATTTGGAAGGAATTCATTTATGCCATGGATTTAATCTTATTTTGTAACTGTACAATGCACATTCCCCGTTCCATTATGAAGCCTTAAAGAATACTTAAAGATCTTAGTAATTCTTTTGCTTTGGGAATAGTGGTGGGCATATGGAGACTAGGGCTTTTTTTTTTTTTTTTGGACCAGATCCCTGTATCTTAGAATTTTATAATCCAAGTGTCTGACCCTCGGATCCACACCTGTACCCGAACCTTCTTCCCGAGTCCGAGTAACATTGCTTATAACAATGTTCATGATTTCTCTTAAAACTTAAAACTAATCATGAGACTTTTGGGCTACCCCTAGTTATTATTATGATTTAGTTACTAATCTTGGCATATGCTCATCCTTTATTAGTTAGGATAACCTTTGGCTTCTTGTAACTCCATTTTAGCATCTAATTACTAGTCATATTGTCTTAGTTAATTGCATGATTTTTTATGACTCTTGATTTACATGAGAGTTCATAACACCCTCTTGAGTGTCTATTATTATCATAACATAAGCAAATCTTAGCCTCCCCCATTGGCTGCACTTAGTCTTTCACCTACCCACTCCTCTTCTATAAATAGCATACTCCTAGCCAGGCTCTCATCATCCAATTCGTCCATATCTTACAAGTTAACTCTTCCGCCTTGGCTAAAATTTTTAAGTGACTTTGTTATATTTATTTATACCCAAATCCCATGGTTTTCTAAGAATTCTTTAAAAGATTTCCTTTCTACATATCATATTCCTACCCCTCTATGTGTTCAAAACTAAAATGGAATCAAGCGTGATTTTCTAAGTTTGTGTGAATATGGAATTTAACATTGATTATGATTATATTTTCATATTTTATGGTACTCTGAAAATATGGATGGATTTATGTTTTATGATATGCAATTGTGTTATATACTTTGTATTTGGACACATTGTGTTTTATTTTGTGGGTTGTGCCTTACGATGACAGGATAAGATATCTTTGAGTTCTCAATGGGGATTATACCATCTCTATTAGTGCTGCACTATTTGGAATGTTCCTCTCAGCCCGAAGTTGGCCGGGGACCTAATTATGAAGCCAATTCCGAGCCCAGTTGCAGGGATTATATGCAGCCACAACCTAGGGCCGGAAAGCCTAAAAGTTCAATTGTTTTCGTAAGTCATTGTGAGTATTTTTAATGTTCTACTTCATATGCTTTTGAAATGGGTCTTATGGCTTTCTAAGAATGCTTTATCCTTGTTTTTGTTGGCGGATTTGTCACTTACTGAGTTTTATACTCATCTAGTTGTTTATCATTCAGATGAGGCAAGGTATGTCTTATGTGGGGATCAAGGATCTTAACCACCATGCCATTGGGAATTGCGGCAATCATAGGAGACTTTCTATACTTTATGGCTTAAATAAGTTTTCTATTTAAGACTTTTATAGTTGTTAAGATTCTAAATTTTTGGCATAAGTTTGGATGTATAGGTACTTTACTCCCTCTTGATTGGATTATTCTATTTTTCCTTCCTTGGGATTATAAGGCCTATTTAGGGAAAATTGCTTTATTTTAGTTTATGATATCTGGGAAACTTATGATCAAATTCACATGTCATAGATTTCTATGTTTGGTGTCGGGGCGTGACAAGAGGAGAATGAGAAATTGGAACTTTGGAGAGGGTCCTTGGAATTGAAAAGCCTACGACTTAGTAGATCCAAAATCGAGTATATGGAATTTAAGTTATGTACCTCAACCAGGCCAAGCATAGAAGACATAAAGATTGGGTCAGAATGCATACCGAAAAAAGAATGTTTTAAATATTTGGGTTCCATAGTGTAGCAGGATGGCGAAGTTGACGAGGATGTCAACAACGGATTAAAGTAGGATGGCATAAACGGAGGATAGCCTCTGCGATATTATGCGATAGGAAGTTTCCACTAAAGTTGAAGGGAAAATACTATAAGACGGTGGTGAAACCAGCTATGTCATACGATACGAAGTGTTGGCCAGTAAAAGGCCAACACATGCAGAAGTTGAAGGTGGCGGAGATGAGGATGTCATGGTGGATGTGTGGACACATAAGGAATGATAGGATAAAAAATGACGTTATAAGAGCAAAGTAGGTGTGGCCCCGATCAAGGATAAGTTGAGGATGCAACGTCTACAATGTTTTAGGCATGTTAAGAGGAAACCGGCCACTATCTCTGTTAGGAGATGCAAACACCTCATACTACGCATGGGAGGACAAGGAGAGGCAGGTCAAAGGAGAGATGGATGGAGATGATTAGATATGACCTCACCCACCTAAAGCTGAGGAGAAAGCCTTAGATAGAGCTGAGTGGTGGGTTAAAATAGGTTTAGCTGACATAGCAGTTTAGTATAAAGAAGCACAACAAAGCTAGTCCATAGTGCCCCTAGGCTCACATGTTTGCCATTGTTGCTAATTGTTTGTTGGGTGAGGCTTGGTGCTCGCATGTTGTTTTGTTGCTCTATTGTTGCTTTATGACTTGTTGTTTGTGACTTTATTGCTTTATTGGTTTGTTTGATCGTTCGCATTTATGCTTTTTGGGGTTGGGAGCCCTCGAACACAGCCTCCCTTTCGGGTAGCACCCTAAAGGGATAAGGCTGCATATATCTCACCTTCCCCCCCCCCCCCCCCCCCCCCCCCCCCCCCCCGTGACCCTGCATTGGTGGGAGCCCTCATGGCACAGCCTTTTTGTTTTGTTATTGTTGTTTTTGTTGTTGTTGTTGTGTGTTGCCTTCATCATAAAGGAGGACCTTTTCAGCTATGGAGGGACCACTTTCACAACAGTTCACTGTGGACCCGCAACTAATTCTTCCACCATGTCAAAAAATCTAGCTAAGGAGCACATGATCAGCTACGTCAAGCTCAATGCTGCTCTTCCCTTGTGTATCACCTGTCTTCTGTTAAGAGAGGTGCGGCAGGTGGCGGGGTGATGATGGAACGTTGATACTTGTTGGCTGTGCAGGATTGGTTACGAATTAGGGTTCTTTGGGTGTTTTGTTTTTGGTGGTTGTGAGGCAGAGTGTTTGATCTATACTGCAATGTTTCAAGCTCCAAGACCAAAATTGATGTAGAATAAGTAACTAAATTGAAATTCAAAACGATAACTAGGGGTTGTTCAATATCATTTTCTGCTTGTAGGTTTTAGTTTTTGAGAGTAGGGTTTTCAAAATTATTTTTTCTTGTTTCAAGTTTTGTCCAAACTTTCTAAAAGTTAAAAACACAAAATTGAAAAGAAGGAAATATCATTTCCAAAACCTAGAATTTATTTTCTTAAAAACCAAAAAGCTCCGAGCAAAATATAATACCAAACAAGCTCCAAATAATTTCTAGGATTTTATTCATTGTCTTCCATAAGGCACACGAAAATCATATATATAGTGTAGGTATCTTAATCTGAAAAGATAAATAGAATCACAAATAATTCTAAATCTGGCCTAACTAGTAAATAAAAGAAAAGAAGAATCATGAACAAGAATATAAATCTAACCTAATTAGCAAATCTAAGAAGGAAATTCTAATATGAACCAAAAAGATAGTAAAAATTAAACAAATTTAAAACATAAGAAAAACCTTAACTAATCATAAACTTTTCGTGTGTAATACTTCCATAACTAAGTCATCCTAAACCACTTTATTTCTAGCCTCTGGATTCCCCACACGTCACATCATAGAAATATGATGATTCAAAGTTCAAGAGAATGAAAATTCAGCCATTTTTTCCCACCTGGGCTTGCCTCAGTGGTAGGAGGCCAGTGAGAGGATAGAATGTTGCTTTACGCCAAAAAGTCTTGAGTTCGATTCCCCCCTTGAACCTCTCCCTAAGAAATCCTTTACTTAATTGGCTCATGTGATGTGTGGGTGGCCACATGAGCCGGGGTTTAACAGATAACCAGGTTCCTTGTTAGCAAAAATTCCACAAGAACTTCAACATCCAAAAACATGGTTGGCTACAATTTGATTTTGGAAAGCATGACACAAAAAGAAAGTTAGTCCACAAAGCACATCTTTGAATCTCATTTTTCTTCACTAGTCCACAAAATTATCATGAATTTCTAATAGGCCACTTGGTTTCATGTTTCCTTTCAGCTTCTCTCTCCCTTATTGTAGCAAAAGCTTGATAATATTGCCGACATAGAACAAGTAACAAAGATATTCACTATATAACAACTTTTCTAGTCACCACACTTTCACTTGGAAGCAAGCTCATAGACATAGCAGCATATCCTTTCTTTTTGGTATAAAGCTGCATCCCATGGAATTGCATTCAAACACATTCCTTCCAAATAGTAAAAAAACCACAGAAATTGGGGGGAGGGGATTGCGGTAGAGTATTTTAGTATCATCTGTAGCTCAGCAGCATTTTGCGCAAGTTAAGAAATCAAGATTAATGGTGCGAAAGTTTCACCATATCATATGCCCACTACTGACAAATACACCTTTTATCGAAACAAGTAGACAATTATAGTGCCTACTTCTCCAACTTTCCCCCATTTAAGGTAGCTAGGATCACTTATTCCATAAGAATTAGGATCAATTATAGCAAATGATAATATAATAATGCTTATGCATGAACATGAAGCAAACTATACTAGACGCTTGTTCTTGAAGCTAGCTAAAGGTGTGCTGCCAAAAGCATAAAACGAGCTAGCTATTGAACAAACATTCAAATGGCTTCATCCTTCTTGCTCCAGGATATCTTTTGTTTATAATACATGGAACACTTTTAGGAGGTTGTCAACATGTCCATGAAAGTAAAGATATAGGAAGACCAATAAATGTAGATTTTATCATGACATTGAACATACCTTCATTTTCATCCTCAAAATCAAAGTCCAATGTATTCTATATAGATCTAAAGAAAGTACAGACTCGTGTACCCGGCACATCATCCAACGAACCTATGGTGATACCACCAATCTGGAAGAACAGCAAAGATGAAATTATGACATATATAAACAAGGCCCTGCTATATTGATTTAGTTCCTTTTTCTTGGATAGGATAATTAGGTTTTTTCCTTGGATTAAAAGATAAATATTATTAAGAGGGGAAAAAGAGGATGTAGAACATATCGAGGACAAAATATCCTCAAAAGCAACCAAAAAAAAGATAAAAATAAACAAAAACTAAGTTAAGAGAACCCTCAAATCCCTATGCAAATTGACCATGGCCATAACTGTAATTAGAATACATTGTCTGATTAGAAGTAATTTATTACTGAGTCAAAAGCTGTCTTGAAAAGCTGAGAGGCCCTGCGTCTTTCTGGGTTGTCAGGAAAATCCTGAAATAGATGCAGTATGGATGAATAAACATTAGCAATAATGTTGAAAATTAATGCGCAAACAAAGGATTAGTCTTACTATGCGGGTTCTCAATTGCCTTTTCTCTTGAAGCTTCCTCGCAAGAGCTAGGACAACCTTAACATTGGCATCAATGAACTCATCTGAAGATCCCTTCACAAATTTGGCAATTGCAGAAAATCATGTGTCTGGTTTAATGTTTTAATAAATAAGTCAATCCAGAGTCAAAAAGGCTAATGCATAAAATAGAAGCACTAATTGTGTAAAGGCAAAAACAACATTTCAAAAATTTACCAAATTGACCTTTGGAGCATAATAAGAGTGATAAAAAGATTAGACTACCTGGATTCAAGCCGGATTGTGTATTGCATCAATGCAATTTATAGGCAAAGGGGAAAAAACGACAAAGTAGATTACCTTATATGATGATATGTTGCTCGGCAAAGGCTTGGCACCACAAAGCCAACAAACCAAGAAAAGGGAAATAAACAATTGTTAGACACCAAGAAAACTACCATAGAAAATCAAAACTGTAAACGACATCTGAAAAGCAAATAATATGCAGAGTTTTGAAAAGGGAAGTCCAAGGAAAGCAACTATTTTAGGAAATACCCTACTGGTTTATTATAGAGCTGGGGGTCGAGAGCTATCATAGGTGTAGCCAATATAGCAGTTTAATATAGCGCATAACTAGGCTAGTCATAGCAACCCTAGGTTTTTAGGTGCCTTGCTGCTTTGTTGATTTTGTAACTTTATTGCTTGCTGCTTTTTGCTCGCTTTGTGCTATTGTTATGCTTTTCAAGTTGGGGGTCCTCAGACAAAGCCCTCCTTTGGGGAAGCATTCTAAAGGGATAAGGCTATGTAGATCCCACCCTCTTGCGACCCTGCATTAGCGGGAGCCTTTGAGGCATTATGTTTGTTGTTCTTGTTGTTGTTGTATCACCCTACTAAAGTTAGACAGTCCTAAATTCATTTCCATCCATATAGCCTAATCTAGTCCTAGTTTTAAACTCTAGCAGCCATCAAAACAATGCAACCTAAACACATACATGTATGATTAAAATCTTCTCTCTCTGTTTTTCCATCAGAATAATTGAATCCGTGAAATTTGTGACCTTATTCTCTATTTATGTTAGCAAAATAGAAAAAGGAACAGTTCATCAAAATTGCATAATATTTTTGTGACATTGCCATTTTAACTGTTCAATGTACCATTTAATTACAGAGGACTAAAGCAGCAAAATGATATAGAACAAATTGATGAAACTAAGTTCTAAAGAAAAACTAAAGAACTCTTGGATTTAATTCTTCCAAAATGTCAAATCCATAAGGTACATAAAGGTTCCATTTACAGAGTAGGTGCCCAAAAAATAAAAAAAGATAATAAAACCTCAAAGAAATCAAAATCTCACCTAACTCAGAATAAAAGAATAAGCAAATCACGGAGAATTTAAATCAAACACATTAAAAACAAATCACAAAAGATAAATTAAAATCCTCGGAATATAAAGAAAAAAAAATATTTTAAAACTCCACCTTGTCAAAATATCCCCACAATTCGTATGTTTTTAGGTTATCCTCATGTTGCATCAGAGATTATCCCCCAGTTACATACTTGTCCTTGTGTTTTGTGAAATGAGAAAATAAAAAAGTGAATCATAGATCACGCCTGGTGTTGAGGAGTAACTTCTGACCACATGCCAAGTAAAGCACAAGATAAACATTGTAAGGCTTGGCAACACAAACATGAAATTTCAAAGGATAATGAAACCAATGCGCTCGATATAATCCTAGCTAAGCTCTTGTTGGATGTCTGGCTCCTTTCCTAATATTTGTTGCTAGTTATTGGGGTTAGACTGATCATATTCCTTGGCTAATGGCTAGGTCCTCACGAACAAGTGGAACTACATTGACAACTGGAATTCTTTAGTCGGTTTGAGTGCCTTAGTAATCTTCTCAATTATCTTCTTTTCAAGCCTTCAAGCAATGGATGGGATTTCTTTATTATCTTTCCTAAGAACCTTAAGGATGGAGACCAACATGTCAAGGGATGACTTTAGACACCCATGTCAACGCCCGTGTGTCACTCAACTTCACTTCGAAAGTCCCTTGCTAAGTCTGGCAACCCCCGCGTATTAGAAATACAATGATGCGAAAGCTCTATTAATGCGGAAGTAAACATATATGGAAATTTTAAGGACAAGAAAGGATTATAAAGTACACAAGTATATTTTCACACGGTTAAGCACTTAGAACAATAAGAGAGAGAGTTTTGGATGATAAGGGTTGATCACCCGTGGCAATAGCCTTCCCCTTCTATTTATAATAAATGAAAGAATACAACTCTTCATAATTACAAACACGCCCCTACGGTTAGGACACCACAACCATGCCTAACAAACTCCACAAAACAAGGAAGGGACACACCCCTTCCTACATACACTCACACGTGTACTTAACCCGGTGCAATATAACTGCCCCTAAAATTAAGGGACACGTCCCAAGCATCACAACCGCGCATGGTAACTACCCATAACCACTGTAACCACTTGCAACAGCCCAACGGACATGCCGCTTCACCCATGGACACGTATCTATGCGCACCACTGTCTAAGAGGTCCAAGGGACACTTCTCTTCACACAAGGGACGTATCTCTTGAAACAAATTTGACCCTCAGACCCAAAAATTACACCCACGCTAGCTCCAAAGGCTCTAACACGTCCTAAGGCCTCCTAGAGCAAATCCGAAAAACAAATCCTACTAAAATAGGTGGTGGGTGATACTCTCCCCCACCTAAGCCATTGACGCCCTTGTCAATGCTAGGAGGTGTTGAATGCCCCGAAGTACCTCCCTAAGCTAACACGGGTTGCGGGTTGCCTCCTTGCTCCCATGTAGCTTCAACATCTAGAAGGCCCTTCCAACGAACTAAGTATTCCATGCACTTAGTCCTATCCCTGTGTCCTTGTACATGTTCAACAAAGTCCTATGCTGCCTGACATGCTGTGAAGCTACTGTCCCACAGCTTTGCCCTGTCCTGCATGCGATTGGCACCCAGCAACGCCTACAGAGGTTCACACATTCGTGGCCTCTGACATGCAGCCTTTGTCACTGTCCCTGTCTTCGTGGTTTCTGAATGTCCAGCCCCATCTGAGCCATGAAACTTCCACATCTGATCATGGCCCCGGCTTTCCTATCTTGAAACACTGGTACTCACGATCTGTGACAACCCCCTGTCTGTCCCAAGCCCCTGCATCTTCTCATTTGGTGTAAACTTCAACAAATCCTGCTTCAATGAGTCATGCGCAGCCACGCGCAACTCATGCATACCCATGCGTAAGCCTTGTGCACCCAAGCGCAAGCCTTGTGTATCCCAGTGCAACCTATGCGTATCAAAGCACAAGCCACCCGCACACATGCGCAACACATGCGCATCTAACCCTAGGCCATGCGCACTCCAGGGCAAGCTATGCGCACCCCAAGTTGCGCAACCCAGGCGCAGCCTTACGCATCCCGTACACAACCTTGGCTTTGCCCTCGATCCTGGATCCCGGTTGTTCAGGCAGCATCACACCCCTGTTAGCTTCAAGTCCTGCCTTCCTAAGTTGTATGGCTGAGATTACCCTTGCCCGTACCTGCTCCCGAAGTAAAGGCACTGTATAAGTCTCTTGACCTTGCACGATCTTCATCACATTGTCCCTTAGTAAAGGTAGAGCTTCCACGGCATCGAAAAATTCCATCCCCAATACCACCTTGAAGTGATCCATCATGATAACTGTCAGATCCAATGTGCCATGCCAATCCCCTAACTGAATTGACACTGCATGTGCAACCCCATGGATGGGCTTGGATGAAGAGTTCACTATTTTCATCCACCCCACCTCTTTGGACAAGGCTCAACCCGAGCCGTGCCGCTTCCTCCTTTGATACAAAATTATGCGTGGCACCCGTGTCAAGAAGTGCCTTTGTCTTAGCACCATTTACCCTTGCGTTGACAAACACAAGTCCCCGCTCCGAGGGCACCAATGTTGCTGAGCCTTGCGCACCATTCTGGACCCGAGTGCACCCTCGCGCCAAAGTCCTTCTCCCCTGCGCACCCTTCCTAACCCTCGCGCACCCTTGCGTCTTAGCCGTCCGGTCA
This sequence comes from Simmondsia chinensis, assembly GCA_018398585.1. Lineage (NCBI taxonomy): Eukaryota > Viridiplantae > Streptophyta > Magnoliopsida > Caryophyllales > Simmondsiaceae > Simmondsia > Simmondsia chinensis. Next base: position 8,698,960 of record JAGTTD010000011.1, read on the forward strand.
TGCGCACCTGTTTGGACCTGCACAAACCCCTGTGACTTAGTCCGGTGGATCAAGGTTGTCAAAATTGGGATTCTACGTAAGATCGGTGAGGGGCCCTCAGTATCGGGATCATAGAATCAGATCGAGAATCGCAAGATTCTACTTTAGGTGTAAAACAATAACTTGTATGCAATAAAATCGTATTACAGGCCTTAAATATATAACGAAGAACATAAAAAAAGTCCAAAAAACAAAATCCAGTCGAAAATAAACAAAAGGAAAATCAAAACAATTACCTAAGTAACTCAATATGCTAGAAGAATAAGAAATTAAACAAAAATTAGTGATTTATCCAAAAAGAAAATGAGATATGTCTGTATGTGGCCCGTGGGTCGGTGTCAAACCTCGATGGGTGGCTAGGGCAGTTGGTCGACATCAGTTGGCTACAATCGGCAATGGCTAGGGCTGCCGGTGAAAATAAGTGAAGAGTGTGATGTGAGAGAGTGATTAGGGTTGGGTTATGGGAGGGGGAAGGAGAAGGGGAGGGGAAAAAATTAGAAAGTGGAAGGGAAGGAAGGGAAAAGTATAAAAAATAAAAATAAAAAAAAGCTGAAAAAATAAATTAAAAAAATAACCCGTAGAATAAGTAAAATCAGTAGAATCGATAGAATCGGAGTAGAATCGGTAGAATCGGATTAGAATCGACTTAGCATCGGTGTCAGACCTCAAATATGTTATTTTGTATTATTGATTTGGTAGAATCGGTGATCCTACCGATCCTACCCCGATTCTACTGATCCTACTCAAGTTAGATGCGTGTTTACTTTTTTACGATTTTTTATGCGATCCCAATCGGTAGGGCATAGTGGGATCGAAGGATCGTACGATCCTACGATCCAACTCGCGATTTTTATAACTATGTTGTGGATCCCTGTAGCTTGCGCACCCCACGTCACCACAGCCAATCCATGTACACCCCTCCGTGTACCCCATTGGACCTCTGCGCAACCCCGTGCTTCAGCCCCATGGACCCCCGTGGCCTGCGCATTGCCTTGCGCACCCTTGGTTGACCCATGTGTACCCCTGTGAACCTCCCGCGTACCTATGCCTTGGCTCCGTGAGTCCTCGTGGCCTGCGCAACCTGCGCACCCTTGCCTTACCCATGTGCACCCTTAAGTGCACCCATCTGAACCTTCGCGCGTACCTGCGCCTCGGTTCTGTGAGTTCCTGTGGTTTGCACACCCTGCGCCACCATAACTAACCCATGCACTCTCACTACAGACTCATGCGCATTGCCCTTGGCATGTGTTTGGACCCTTGTGCACACCTGCGCACTTCCCTGGACCTCCGGGTGTACCAGCGCCTTGGTCCCCATGGCCTGCGCACCCTTTTGGATCTCCGCGCATCCCCGCGCCTTGGTCCCCTGGTCATGCGTAGCCACGCGCATCTGTCTTTGATCCTACGCATTGCCTTGCGCAGCACCATGCACATCACCCCTGGCATGCGCATCGTTTCTGTTGACTCCTGAGACCTGTGTAACCTGCGCACTCCGTCGCCTGGGCACAGACCTGCGCCCTGACTGGCACAGCCATGCGCACGTTGCCCCCAACCTGCACCCGACCTTTAGAAGTCTTGCGCACTTCCTGGATTATGGCACCCATGAAGCGCATTGATCCCATACGACCCTCCTCTGGTTCCTGTTGTGGTCCCGATTCCTGTTCCTGTGCTGCCACCAATGCATTCAGTGTCTTCGTCTGAGGGCACTCACGGACATAGTGCGAGCCTCCACACAAGAAGCATCCCCGTGGCTTGACTTGGTCTTGCTTCCCTTCATGTTGTTTTCCCTTGTCCTTCAATGTAGCAGGTTTGTCTCTCCCACCTTTCTCCTTGGCATCCCAGTTCTCCTTCCTCTTGGCAAAGTCCTTGTTCTCCACTAAGTTCTCCACTTCAAAAGCGGCATGTGCAAGATCTTGGACACTCCTCCTTAACTCCACTTCAGCCCATGGTTGTAGGCCATCCGTGAAGTAAAAGAGACGGTTTGACTCTGTCATGTTTTGGATCTCCAACATAAGGGACTAATATTGCACGACATAGTTCCGAATTGACCCTGATTGCTTCAACCCACAAAGCCTCTTCATGACCCTCGGAATTCTCCAGAAAGAATTGCCTCTTGAACTCCTTGACGAAGTCCTCCCACGTATCCATATTGCATAACCACCTTGCTATGTCACCATGGCGCCGCCTCCACCAAAATGCGGCATCATCACCCAAATACATGGTTGCCGTACTGATTTTGGACGCATCATCCTCAATTTGTAGCACCTCAAAGTATCTCCCCAAACTCCATATGAAATTTTTAACCTCCTTGGCATTGTGCTTTCCACCAAACACAAGCGGATCAGGAACCCCGATGCGTGACACACCCCCGGTGCCAGCGCCACCCACAACGGCAGCCTTGCATAACATGCAATCTGCCTTGACAATGTCAAGCTCTTCCCTAAGCCCAAACACCGCCGCTGTCAACTTGCAAAGTTTCTCCTCCATGGATGCCTTGTCAATGTTCACCATACCGAGAACCTTGCCCTCCAGCCCCGCGACACTTTCAGCCAAAGCATCAACAGTGTCAAGGGTCTCGTGGACCTCCCCCATTGCTAACTCTAACCAAGCCACATGTACATCAAGACTCATAAGCGCATCCCTCGGTACTGAAGTATCCTCACCCTTGCTTGAGTTTTTTGCACGTGTCTCAGGCCTATCCCTCGGTTGTTCCTCCACAGCTTGTGGTGTATTAATGTTCCCTTCTTCCATAACAATGCTTCCCACCATATTCGAACTCGGCTCTGATACCACTTGTCACAGGATAACTTTAGACACCCTTGTTGAAGCTCGTGTTCCATTCAACTTCACTCCGAAAGTCCCTCGCTAAGCCAGGCAACCCCCACGCACCAGAAATACAATGATGTGAAAGTTATATTAATGTAGATTAAACACATATGGAATGTTTAAGGACATGAAAGGGTTATTAAGTACACAAGTATATTTTCACACAATTAAGCACTTAGAACAATTAGAGAGTGAGTTTTGGATGATAAGGATTGATCACCTGTGGCACGCGTTTTTATTTATAATAAATGAAAGAATACAACTCTTCATAACTGCCAACACACCCCTATGGTTAGGACACCACAACCATGCCTAATAAACTCCACAAAACAAGGAAGGAGCACACCCCTTCCTACATACACTCACATGTGTACTTAACCCCCTATCCTTGTACAATGCACCTTATCCATGATCCATAAAAATAAGGAACACATTCCTTAAAAATAAGGGGACACAATTGGTGCAATATAACTATCCTTAAAATCAAGGGACAAATCCCAACCATCACAATCGCTCATGGTAACTACCCATAACCGTTGTAACCACTTGCAACAGCCCAACGGACATGCAACTTCACCCATGGACACGTCTCTATGCGCACCACCGTCCAAAAGGTCCAAGGGACACTCTCTTCACTCAAGGGACGTGTCGCTTGACACACATTTGACCCTTAGACCCAAAAGTTACACCCACGCTAGCTCTAAAGGCTCTAGCACATCCTAAGGCCTCCTAGAGAAAATCCAAAAAACAAAGCCTACTTAAGTAAAATCCTACTAAAATAGGCAATGGGTGACAAACAGCTCCTTTGACATGTCATTAATTTCATGCAAGATCATCGTCAAAGATCAAATCCATGAAGGAGGACACCTTATTAGGATAATAGTTACTTGTTAAAGAAAGAATGAAGCAATTGGCAGACTAACTTCGTAATGACCGCTCGTTAGAGAGGGTTAACTAGGTTTATTTAAAATTACACCCCTACAATCAACAAACCCTTGAATAGTGACCGGTCCACGTATTGTTGCTATTATTATTGCCCGTTTTAAGATCCTTGAGTGCGTTGGACAAGTGGCTTACACTACACCTTCCCCCGAAAGCAAGTATACATCCCACATTTCATGTGTCACTCAAATGACACAATGAACCCATCCTGAACACACCAACCATAACATCAAAGTGGTTACCCCTGTCTGCAGCACCCGAACCCAAGGCCATCCTTGACAAACGGATGGTTCAATATCATAATCACACTTTCACCATGAGTTGATTAAGCAAAAAGGGAAACCGGTGGAGGACGCTACCTAGGCGTTGTCTAAATGCATATAGGAGAAATTCCAAATATTTGACCCTTATGGACAAGAGTCTTTTGAGGTGATAAGTATTGATACATATGCCCCCAACAGGCCCATGATGACAATCAGGCCCACATGATAATAGCCCAACTCCAAGGTGATTGGCAGCAAACAAGTTGCAAGTGCAGCCTGGGTGGAGAAGATATTGCAGGCCAATGAGGTCCAGAGCCCACTACCCCTGGTGAAGGGTTTTTCTTTCTAGGGGCGTGCTTCATGCAATGAGGAAAGAAAGATTTGATCAGCTATGGACAGGCATAACCAACATCAAATCTTATCACATTAAGCATAATATGTAGCTAATATATTTTCCTTTCTACCCTTCGTATTGATTATAAACAAGCATGGGTTGTATAGTTCATTATCATAAAAGGAATCTGTACTTGCTTCTATCAATTTCTCTAATGTTTTTCTCTTCTTTTGAGCAACCAAATCCTCATACAATCCCAGCAATCGGATTGGGATTATATCATTTAGGATCTTGTTGATAATTTGAATAATTGTAATTTACATATTATAGGATATGTTATTAGCTAAAATTGCATCAGGTTAAACTTTTATTATTTGGTTTTTTACTTGATTAGTTTTATGTTAGTTGTCATTATCAGGTTAGGAACTTGTTATTGTCATATTAGGGTTTCTTTTCCTATTATGACTCTAGTTTCATCCACGATGATTGGTGTAACCAAATTCTAATGGCAAACTATCAAACTATTGAATAAATTCAATTATTTCCTAATTCTTAAGCATGGGAATGCTAAAAGCTAAATACAAAGATACTTAGTTGGTTGTTGGACAAAAGATTGTCCAACCCTCTTCCTTGACACCGAGATGCCTAAGTAACCTCTCAATAAGGCACATTGATGCATAATCTCTATCAAGTTAGTATCAATACAGGTTCTAATCCACCCCTTTTGCTGCCATTACCATCTCATCATCCCCATAGCCATCCTCATCCTAAGCGAAAGAAAAATTGACAATAAAATAAGAAGAGACAATTATTCCACCTACCCACCATCTTACTCTTTCCAAACAAAACACACCCCCCCCCCCCCCCCCCCCGGAGGAGGGGGGAGGGGGGAATAAATATATAAATATATATATACACCTAGTCGTAGCCAAATGGGGAAAAAAAAACCAAATTACATCAACTGCATAACCTGAATAACTTAGCCCATAAAACCCTAACCAGAACCTTGGTCTCCTTAACCAGCACCACCGACTACCTACGTACATCTCTTCAACACCTGCCCAACCCTAGTGGAACACCCTTCATACCTTGTCATTGTCCACCTTAATGCACATCTTTACCACCCACCTACCCTAGTCAAATTCCCTAGGCCTAAGCTTCACTATCATCTACCATTTTGCATTAGGGTATATTAGTCAGGCATTAAGAATAGAATTATATTATTTAATTTTTATCTAAGTAGTTTCAAGTTAGCTGTTATTATCAAATTATGAGTTTCATATATCCTATTAGAATTCTTTTTCCCACTAGGACTCTGGTTTCATAAACAATTACCAATCTAACAAAAGGGTAGACTATTTGAAGATTGGAATAAATTTGGCTATTTCCTAATTCTTAAGCATTGGGCTACTTAAAGCTAAGTTTAGAGATACTTAATTGGCTAGCACATGGTTGTTCACCTGTCCTCCTAGAGATTAGGAATAGGAATGCTTAAACTCTATCAATTGAACCATAGTTGCAAGAAACTCCTAAAATGCTAATGCTCCACGCTTTGGAAACATGATTCCGCGTTTCAGTGTAAGATTCACATTTCTTACGCGTATCAAACTCGACGGAAATATGATTTGAACAATCATAGGAGTAGTTTGATAAGAAAATACTTATTAAACAATTTGTTGGTTATGTATATCACTCGATCTTAAAGAATCATTGAACAATTTTCTAAATCTTATTCATTGAAGTACTTAGATTTCTTGATTATTGCTTAATATTAACTGTTTTTTGATATTTATGCTTTTAACGGCTAACATTTCCTTACTTTCCTTGTATATCTAATATATGGTAATATAAGTGCTCCCTCAACGCTCCCAATCTTAGAAACTTTTGTGACAGCCCGCTCCTACACTCCCACTTCCGTTTCCGCTCTCGCTTCCACTCCTGCTTCGTGCAACTATGACTTGAACACCAAAAACCTTGTGCTTCCTATCACACACTTATTTATTTATTTTTTTAATTTTGATAAGTAAGTGATGAATACACACACATATACGTAGACGAATACGAGGGCAAAGCATGGAAAGAAGCAAGCTACCAACACACTTGTAAGCATGAAGGAAGCTCTTGCGTAGGATAAAAGGGGAGAAAGGATTTGAAGATGTGTGGACAACTGCAAACTAAAAAACACAAACGAATAGGAGGGAACTAATTGAGGTTAAATGCTAAATAGATGGAATCAACAACTACATGTAGGACAGATCAAGAACATAAGAGAGCCCCCCGCCTCCAAAAATGTTGCGACAAGGAAGCACAATCATCTCCCAAATTTCTATATTCATGGTCCAGACAGTGTTAATCATGTATATTTTTGATAAAAGACAACAGCAACAACAGACCCACTGCCTCAAGGGCTCTCGCCGGGGGGGGGGGGGGAGGGTACGCAGCCTTTCCCCTTCAGGATGTTACCCCAAAGGAAGGCTGTGTCCGAGGACCCCAACCTAAAAAGCATAACAACATACTAGCGCAATAGCAAAAGCACAAAGAGAGAGCATAAAGCAGCAATAAGCAATAAGCAATAAAGCATCAAGCAAAAAGCAACATAGCACAAAGCAACAAGTAGTAAGGTGCAAACAAGCCTAGGGGTGCTAAGACTAGTCTAGTTATGCTCCTCTATTCTAAACCTCCATATTGGCGACATCTATACTAGCTTTCCACTCAGCTCCATCTAAGGCCATCTCCTCATATAGGTTTAGGTGAGTTAAGATCGAGTAGAATTGTCTCCATCTAGCTCTTCTTTGGCCCGACTCTCCTCTTCTCCCTTCTATAGCATGAAGTTGCGCATATCTCCAGACAGGGGTATTGGTCGATCTCCTTCGAATATGCCCAAACCACCATAAATTTGCTCCTTCAACTTATCCTCAATTGGGGCTATACCTAATTTGCTTCTTATGAAGCCATTTCTGATCCTATCCTTCCTTATATGTCCACACATCCACTGCAATATCCTTATCTCCGCCACCTTCAACTTCTGCATGTGATGCCTTTTAACTGGCCAACATTCCGCACTGCATGAAATGGCTAGTCTCACTACCATCTTATAGTATTTTCCCTTTAACTTTATCGGGAACTTTCTATCGCACAGTACAGCAGAGACCATCCTCCATTTATGCCAGCCTACTTTAATCCGATTGTTGACGTCCTCGTCAATTTCGCTGTCCTACTGCACCATGGATCCTAAATATTTAGAACAGTCTTTTTCGGTATGGACTCTGATCCAATTTTGACTTCTTCCACACTTGGCCTGGATGAGGTACAGAACTTGAGTTCATGTATATTTTTGATCGTTGCATGATATTCATCTACAAAAGCAGCTTCCTAAAGCTTAGCTAGTTCTTCCCTAATTCTAATGATTGCTGACTTTTGTCATCCCCTCCCAAATCAATTTCAACCCACATAGTCACATATAAAGTACATGAAATATCTCAGAAACACACTGTCCCATATGATTTTCCTGAAATTAAATCAAAAAAAAAAAAAAAAGAGTAGTAAATGCTGTAGGATAGCCAAAGTTTCCCTTTACTTGGCTATTGAGTAAAGCATGAAGGAGAGGTAAAGAGGGATAAAGAGATGGATATTAAGTGGTTATTCTCCCTTGTTTAGGTAATGTTCCATAAAGAGGGGTAAACAGGTCACTCTTATTTGGCAATTAGATAAAAGAGTAAAGCTAAATAAATCTACAGTTAAACTAAATACAAAATTATCCAATTTTTTTAAATTTCACCCTCCCCTCCTTATCCCAGATTAGAGTGTAGAGAAAATAGCCATAATGAAGGATAAGATTTAACCTATTACCTCGTAAAAAAAAGTTTACCGCATTACTTTAACCCTTTCTTATCGCTCTTTACCCTTTGCCAAACATAAATTTTAGAAACAATGTAAGGAACTCCTTGTCAAGTTGATTTGACAAAAGGGTATGGTAGAAACAAGCAAGGGATCAAAATCATTACACTGCTAGCTAAATTGAAGAAACAATCATCTCAAACAGAAGCCAAATGTTACAATTTACTCCATACGGATCTAAAATTCAACAAGTAGGTGAATCAAAAGGGGGAAAAAAACAAAAAAAAGATGACAATCATTACAACAATGAGTTATTTGCACCATCGGTCTCCAATGTTTGTAAGCTTGTTTAAATTTGTCCCTCGTCTCTTTTTTGTTCAAAGTAATCCCTAATATTTGTCAACTTGCTTAAATTGGTCCCTTGTTTTTTTTTTTTCCTAGTTCAAAATAATTCTTTATGCTTTATTTTATAACAAAATTAGGCCCCTCATATTTTAATATTATCTAATTTTGGTCACAAGGTGGGGGACTAATTTTGTCATTAATTGAAATATTATGAACCAATTTGCACAAAAGAAAAACGAGGAAGCCCAAAGGTGAAGCTAATCATTACAATCAAAACCATAAACAAAAAGAAAAGGGAGGTGGTGACTCCACCCAATTATGGTCACAGACACCAAAACGACGAAAATTGGCTATTTCATGGGTGTCTAAGTTGGCCAACCTAGGAGACCAAGCAAAGGAAATAGAAGAAAAGACGTTAAGCAAAAGCTTAATATCATAAATAATAGCGGCAATCTCCCACGATCGTCTCCGGAAAGAGCCCAAATCACCTCTTGACGATCAGTTTCAAAGATCACAAACTTGAACCCATTCCGAATAGCAAAATGGCAAGCAGCACGAAGGGTGGAACTTTCAACAATGAGAGCAATACAGGCAAAATTAAACCTATACCTCTCGAATCGGGATAAAGAAAAGAGTCTTACCCAATTACCCCTAATTAAACCTCAAACGATTTTATCAAATAAGTATAAACTCACCCCCATTATCAAATAAGGAGACCGACCACTTCCCTGTTAAGAGATGCGAACAACTTCACATTATGTACGAGAGGAGAGGTGGAGGGAGGCCAAAGAATAGCTGGATGGAGACAATTAGGCATTACTTCATCCATTTAAACCTAAACAAGGAGATGGTCTTAGGCTATCCCCATTTGAAACCCCATTCTTTAAGCCCCATTTTTGACACATCATAAAAAATGAAGCTTCATTCAAAAATGGGGCTTTCTCCTCTCCATGCCAAGCCCCATTTTTTTAACCCCATTTTTTATATTTTTTTTTAATTATTTTAATAGTTAATATCATTTATATTATTTTAATAAATTCAAGACAAAAGACAAAAATACATTAAAAACAAATGCGATTAAAAAATAATTAACTATATTGAGAGAAGAAATTAAAATTATAAAAATTAAGATTTATATCAGTGAAGATAACATAATATAAATAATTAGATAGAAAAAATGATTCAAATTTAATATATAAAAATTCGTTAATATTTAAAATATATTTTAAAATAAAATTTAATATATTTTAGTGATTAAAAATATAAATTAAATAAATAATATTAAAAAAATATATAATAGGGCTCCAAATGTGGAGCCATTTTGGGAGTCCCAAGTAAATGGGGCCTTAGGTAGAAATGAGTGTGTGATAAATAGGTAAAACTGACAAAGCAGCTTATAATAGAGCAGCATAATGAAGCTAGTTCATACCCCCCTAGCCTTATATATTTGCAATTGTTACTTGTTGCTTGCATAATTCACTATTTCTCTATTATTGCTTTATTGTTTCGTTTTTGCTTTTTGGGTAGGGGGCCCTCAGACATGGCCTCCTTTTAGGGTAGCATCTGAAGGAATATGGTTGCATATATTTCACTCCCTGCTTTGACATAAGCACTTATGGCACTGAATTTGTTGTTGTCTCACCCCCTTATCTGACCCCTCTTTAGCCGTTACCCACTTGCCAAACAAGGAGCAAGGAACCAACAGCGTAAATAACTCCACTAAAACCTAAACTAAGCACAAAATGAGACAGTAGGGAAGAAACTTACGAAAAATCAATCTCCAAGCAGGTTTTTCCATCATCAAGATCATAAGCAACGAAATTAGCAGCGTCAGTAACGAGCTCTTCATATGACTTAGGCTTGTAAACAGCAATGCCAGCCTTGAGATCAAATATGGATTGAGTTGCTTCTTTGTGGGCAAAGCAGCGAATTTCGAGTGAAAGAAGAGGGAGGGAGGGGAGGGGAGAGGATGGGGAGAAAAAGAGGAAGGGAGAAGAAAGAGAGAGGAGTGGGCGAGAAAAGGAGGAAGGGAGAAGAAAGAGAGAGGAGTGGGCGAGAAAAGGAGTGAAAGGAGAGAGAGGGGATTGCAGAAGAAGGGGAGAGAGCCATTGGAGAAAGAGAGAGATATAAGCTGAATGGAAAGCCTACAACGGACGTATAGTTGAAATTGAATAAATTTTATTGTAAAAAATTGGACAAATAACGGTCTAAAGTAGAGGTGGCCATAGGCCAGATTCGAGCCCAGGCCCGTGGGCCCAGCCCAAAGCTAGACCGCGCCGGGCTGGGCAGCTTTTTTTTTTTTTTTTTTTTTAAGATATATAAATATTATATATATTATATATGCATTATATAACATACAATACACTCATAATGGTAGCTTATAAAATTATAAAGATATATAACCATTTGAACCAAAAATAATTATAATTTATTAATAAATAATATAACATACAGATATAATACAATACAATGATAACTATAAATATATTCAATAAAATAAAATGTACCATAAATTGTTAAAAAATACAATTATAACAAATACCACTATTTAAAATTACAAATATATTTTATAAAAGAAAATATATTATAAAAAAATAGAATTTTAATAATATAAATAACTTAGTCTAAACTTGTTGCAGTTGGTGCTGGACTTGTTGTGCTGGTGCTACGGCCGTCTTCTTCATCGCTTGATGAACCTAAGTCCAGCCGGTTTTGGTCTCTATCCGCTGCAACCATCTAGTCCTTCAAGCACACCAACATTTCTAAGATGGACGGTGCTGGCTTTGCTCTTTTTGTTCCAAGCAATCTACCATCTGTACTAAAAGCACACTTCGATGCTACTGAAGACACCAAACACGTTAGTATATTACATGCCATGGTAGAATGCACGAGATATCAGGTTTTATTAGAACACCACCATTACACAATACCTAAATTTGGGTTCGCCTATGTCGGGTTGAAGTCAAGCACAGGCGAATGGATGTACAAGTTTAGCTCATCATATGACATGGGACTTTGTTTGGGCATTAATCGGCTCAACATATCCCACAAGAGTGATTTTCCTTTAGAAGACGACGAAAAAGATGATGTGGAAGAATTTGGATTATCAAATGATAATCTTTGAGCATACACGGAAAATAAAGTTCGTAAATTTTTAACTTCCACAATAAAAGATGCTACATCATAAGTTGGATTTAATTTTTCTTAAAAATATTGTGCAAATAATTGTAAACCCATAATTTTACAATGTGGATCAAAAATCGTGGCAATACAATATGCCAGTTGTAGTTCCAAATAATATTTAAATTTTTTTAACCTCATGGCGGAAATAAAGGCATGCAACATGGGGTTAGATGAGTTCTCTATCATCTAAGCAGCAATATCTATCAGTCTAGATATTGCTTGTGTAATGGTTAGATAATAACATCCAAAAAAAAAATGTCGTAGCGTCTTTAAAAATAACAAAAAATTTACAGACTTCATTAATTGCATTTCAATCTATAAATTCGAAATTAAAAGAACTAAATTATATTGGATTTTGCTGTACAAATTCAATTAAGACAGCTTTGTATGGTATTATTCTTTCTAACATATCTACTATGGATAACCACCTATTTTGTGTATCTAATTTAAATTTTTAAAAAGGAATGCTATGTGTGCCACAAAGATCTTTAAATTTTTTTACCTAGTTCCAGATGTCTTAATTCGATAGCTGCTTCTCTTAAATATGTAAGAGAAGCCTGTACAAGTTGCAAACCATTCATTACCATAAAATACAGTATATGACAGATACAACGTAAATAAAAACATTTACCATCTAACACAGACCTCACATGCACCAAATTATTTGTTAACCGATGCATCGTTGTTCGTAGCATTATCAAAAGTAATGCTGAAAATTTTGCGGTCTATCCCCCACTAATGGCATGCCTCCATAATGGCACCCGTGATTACATGAGCACTGTGGGGATATTCAAGTATGCAAAAATGAATTATTCATTTTTACGTAATATAGGAAGAATCAATCCAATGTGCTATTATGCACAAGAAAAGTACACTGGGTTTTGACTTCCACGTGTCCGACGTCAATGAGAACATGCTCGTGTTCACCTTTAAAATATCTAGAAGCTCATTTTTTATATTTACAAATTCTTTAAATGTGTCCCGCTTAAAAGCGTTTCGAGGAAACCTTAGAGTGGTAGGGTTTAACGCGTTTTGACTGTACCGGACGAATCTAGGGTCTTCGCCGGTGGTAAACGGCCTTTCAGTCCCAATGATGTATCTCATTAATTCTCTTCTATTAGTTTATTGTGTAAACCTTAAGTTAGCAAGCGCACCAGTCACTTGCTGTACGAGAGTTTGTTGGGTTTTATTTACATTTAATTCAGGTTGGGTTTTTAGTAGGTGCATTTTTAGAGTGCCAGTCCTACTACCACGTAGATGATTGAAAACTCTTGAGGGATCATAATGTACAATATGCTTTATTATGTTCACGATCTAGTATGAAGTGGTTCCATATATCGCTAGTATTATGTCTAGTACTGGTCCGGGTTTCAGTTTCATCGGTGGTGGGTGTGGGTTCTCTTTGAAAACATCCCGCACTACCCGATTCAGGATAATCTTGCTCAGAATGCTGCTATTGTTCCCAACTTAAGGTGTTTGTGAAGGGAGGTGAAGAACCGGGTTCTAAAAATTCTCATTCCTGGGTATTAAGCTGAACTACTTTTGGGATTTTAGGCAGTTGAGAAGAGCTAGTACTAGATCAACCAGCTCCAGATGAAGATAAATTATGAGCCATGATGTTGTTACTTTATAATTATATACTGTAAATAAGAATGCAAGTACGGTAAATAAAAATGACAAGTACATAAATTTTTGATACTAATTTTAATGAAGCAAAAACTGAAATTTGAACTTCTACAAACTTCTAAGAGCAGAACACAATTGAAACTTTGAACTTGAGAGATTTAGAGCAAATAATTGTATGTAAATAAGTATAACAGAGAGAATTTGGGGAGATTGTTATGTAGTGAAATGAGAAAATGAGGTTAGTATTTATAAGAAAAAAGAAATATTTTTTTTTATTATACCTAATGGCTCTTTGAGAGTTTTTGGGTTGCAGAGAGTCGTTGGAGTGCTGTTGGCTACCACTAGTTTAAAGTCAACTTTTAGAAGATTTAATTATCTAAATAATTTAAAATAAATAAGTTAATTATTTGAGTGGTTTAAAATAAAAGTTGTTCACCTAAGTATAAATTTTGGAATATTTTCATCCAACTTCACATGTAAAATTCTATTTTAGTCATTATATGCATTTAGGAATGACAAAAAAAAAAAAAAAGAACACTCATAATCTATTCCCCACCTCACCTGTGAGGCTCTCCAGGGTTTCTATACCCCTTCCCTGCTTCTCTCCTTAAGCCGCCTTGTACTTCCCCCTTCGTCTTCTCCATTTTTCTTCTTTGTTATTACTTCTTTTGAAGTCCTTTGCACTGTGATTTCCCCACCAAATCCAAATCTTCTTTTATCGCTTCTGCTTCCACGAAAGGGGAAGGAAGAGCTGAGACGGTTGGTAGAACTGACGCCCTCGTCGACGAGGTAAATAAACTGGAATTAGAAGATGATGCCTCCATTAATGTTGCTTTAAAAGACCTTATGCTTGTGGGGAAGCTCATCTCGGATAAACCGATCAGAATAGGCCCTATTAGAGCTATACTATGGAAAGCCTGGGCTCTCCAAGTCCAGATTCAAATATAGGACGTCAGGGGTAATATTTTCTTGTTCCTTTCCCAGAGTAAAGATGATAAATATAGGATTCTTAAAAAGGGACCTTGGTCCATTCATGATTCCCACCTAGTATTGAAGGACTGGGATGGTGATGTGTCCGTCTCCGAGATCAATTTTTCTACCTCGGAATTTTAGCTTCAATTTCATGGTCTCCCGCTTAACCTAATGACTAGAAAGAATGCTTTGAAAATTGTGAGCCTCTTTCCTTCCATTGTTATCCTAAAATGGACACCAACATGATTTGGTCCCGATTCTATAAAGTGAAAGTTGTGGTGCAAATTAATACTCCGGTGCACAAAGAGTTTATGCTTGAAAGAAAGGGTAGGAATGATTTATCGTTCCAATTCAAATATGAGCGTCTTCTAGATTTTTGTTACTCTTGTGGTTGTCTAGGTCTCATAAAAAATAGATGCCCTCATAGGAAAATGATGTCGAAAGACCCTTTTGATAGTTCTCTGAGAGCAGTTGAGTTTCAGGCCAAGAGACTCAATCTAGGGAAACTAAGGCAGTTTCAGACCCCACCTCCGAATGTGCATGAAGCCTATGCTTGTCCAGTACCAAGGGTCTTGGTGAGGGAAGAACATAGAGAGGAGGCTAGAACATTTAAAATTCTGGAATATAATGCCTTAGCCGTGGTCCAAGCTACTGTTGAGGAAATATTCAACTGGCCTAATTCATTATCTGACCATGCTGCTCCTGCTTCCCTTGCTGCTGGTACCGATGCTAGTTCGAGTGTGTATCCATATTCTCCAGCGTGTTCTAAGAAAAGAGCTTCAAGCCCGGATTATTAGAACCTGAAAAAGTGCACCTGCCTTACCATAAATGAAGTCATGAGTTTTGCTGTTAAGCAAGATATTTTCTGTAACTAGTTTTTCTGCTCAGCATGGATGGAAGGGGATGATGGTATTATTAATTCTGAATCTGAAGGGGAATTCTGTTTTCTAGAGAATGATTTTGTGTTTAGTCTGGGTGCTATGAATTCCAGCGGAGATGCTATTCCATGTCGGTTTCATAATATCAAGAACGTTGCTACAACTAGAGTTGACTTGCCAATTTCCAATCTGAGTGGACCTTTTGCAGAAGATAAAGTTTCCACAGCTAGTATGATCTTTGATGAGTCCTTAGGTATGATTCTTGATAGACGTGTTGAAGGGTTTGCGGCGGTTGTCCCAGGACAACTGCCTCACTCCCAATGATCATTTCATGTTGGAACTGTCGGGGCTGTGGTCAAGCCCGGACTGTTCATGCTCTTGAGGAGCTCAATAGGGCTTATAGACCAAATGTTATGTTTATCATGGAATCGAAGCAGAAGGATGTGCATATGAGTAATCTGGCTGATAGATTGGAGTTCGCTGACTGTTTTTATGTAAGCCCGGTGGGTGCTAGTGGTGGTCTTGCTCTGTTTTAGAGAGATTTGATCATTGTCAACTTTCTCCAATCCTGTAATCGGTTCATTCTTGCTATAATTGAGGACTATTAGACCAGTACCAATTGGGTTCAGTGCTTCGTTCATGGGGAACCGAACCAGAGTCAAAGAAGAGAGTCCTGGTCTTCTATGTCTATCTTATGCTCTTCATTTCTAGGGCCGTTCGCGATTGCTAGTGACTTTAATACATTTATTATGGCTTATGATAAGTTCAGCTCGTATGGTGCTGCCCCTTCTCATCTCGGTCGGCTTCAGGAGTTTTGTGATGATTGCTCTCTCACAGAGTTACAGTCCTTTGGTTGTCAGTTTTCTTGGTTGAATCATCAAGGTGGTGTCCGACACGTTAAGATTGCAGTTAATATAGATTGTTTAGCCCTCTTTCCCAATGTCTCGGAGATGCTCCTTCTAGCCGTGGGCTCAGATCATAGCCCCCTTATTATCTCTCTGCGAGGGCCTCCGATGTGCCCTCGGTATTTCTTTAAGTTCGAGGCTAAATGGATTCTCTATAGTGATGTGTCGGATGTTATTTCTCTGGCATGGGGTAGCTCGAGTGCTGGGATTGGTATGAGATCGCTTCAGATTAGACTCAAAGATTGTCGTTGTAGTTTCTCTTCTTGGAGTAAATCTCTTCATCGTTCTTCTAGAGACGAAATTCACAACATCTCTTCCAGAGTTGAAGAATTACAGAGTAAAGCTCAGTTCCTCTCTAATTTGAATGAAGAAAAAGATCTTATTGAAAAACTTGATCAGATTTGGAAATCTGAAGAACTTTATTGGAAGCAAAGATCTAGGATTGATTGGCTCAATTTTGGGGACCGTAATACTAGCTTTTTCCATGCTTCAACTATGGTTCGGAGAAGACAAAACCGATTGTCAAGACTGAAAGATACCAAAGGTAATTGGGTTGATCACCCAAGACACATCAATCAGCTGGTTCTTAGTCATTCCACGAGCTGTTCAGTCTGGTTGCTGCTTCTGGCTTGTCAGATGCCCTTTCGGTTTTCCAGCCTGCCATTCTTGAGTCTGCAAATGTTAAGTTGATTGCTAGGGTGAACCATGTTGAAATCAAGTCTACTATGGATAAGATGGGTAGCTTTAAAGCTTCGGGTCTTGACTGCTTCTCAGGTATGTTTTGTAAAGAACTTTGGAGTTGTGTTGGATCTGATGTGATTATTGCTGTTTCTTAATTTTTTGAGTTCGTGGTTATGTTTGAATCTTTTGACCCGACCAACATTCTTTGTATCCCCAAAATTCCCAACCCTAAATCCATGTCTTAGTTTAGGCCTGTTAGCTTATGTAACTTTATGCATAAGATTATCTCTAAAGTTCTGGCTATTAGACTTAAAGCTGTGTTATCCTTCATTATTTCACCTCCTCAAGGGGCCTTCGTTCATGGAAGACAAATCCAGGATAATATCATTACTACTCATGAAATTTTCCATGCTTTACGCTGTAAGCGAAAAGGTAAGAAAGCTTATATCACCATAAAGATTGATCTTTAGAAAGCTTATGACCAAGTCAACAGGGATTGTTTAGAGGGTCTTCTTCAGAGTTTCGGGTTTGATGATCGATTCGTTGATTAGATTATGGTTTGTGTGAGATCGGTTTCTGTTAGTCCGGTTGTCAATGGTTCTCGTCTCCCCTCTTTTCGAATATCTCGCTGTCTTAGGCAAGGGGACCCTATTTCCCCTTATCTTTCGTTCTTCTTATGGAGGTTTTCTCTTGATTGATTGATTGCTAGAGCGGTGGAATCCTTTCGTGATTTTCCCTCATGCCCCCCACCTCTTTTTTGCGGATGATTGTTTGCTCTTTTGTGAAGCTAAGGTCGAGGTGATTAGGGTGGTTAATTAGGTGATCAATTGTTTTTGTGCCCCAACGTGTGAACTTCAATAAGTCATTGGTTCTTTTCTCTTCTAAAGCGAATGCTGATCTTCGTGATTCATATTGTAGAGAGTTGGGGATGGATCTATTAAATCTCAATGATAGATGCTTAGGGATCAACCTTTTGTGTGGCTGTGATAAGAATCGTAACCTTACCTATCTTCTGGACCGAATTAAATTGAAAGTTCAGGGCTAGAAATCTTTCATCCGATCCCACGCTGCTAGAGAAGCTTTGATTAAGTCAGTTCTTTTGGCCATTCCCCAATATGTGTTCCATTGTTGCCGATTTCCCCTTTCTCTTGCTCGAAAAATCAATGCCTTAATTGCTAAATACTGGTGGAAGGGTAATGCGAATGAAGGGAAGCAAATTCATTGGTTGGGATGGAAGAAGATTGCGAAACCTAAAGGTTTGGGGGTTTTGGGATTCCGGGATATGGAAGGCATGAATATCTTTATGCTTGCTACCAAGCCCGGAGAATCTTGGGAAACCCGGATGCTTTTTGGGTTCGCATCTTGCATGGCCTTTACTTTCCGGATGGGGACTTCATGAATGCTCGGATTGGGTTTAGCCCGTCTTGGTTTTGGAAGAGTGTTGTCGAGGGGCGGAATTTCCTCAAAAAAGGCCTCTCTTGGAACATCAATAACAGCCGTTCCGTTCGGGTTTGGGATGATTGGTGGGTTCTAGGTGGGTTCTAGGTGGCATTTCTGTTGATTCCCAGCCGAGTCAAGCCTCTTTAAGGGAGATGAGGGTGATTGACCTTATTCATCCCTCTTCCCAGTCGTGGAATATTGAACTGCTTAGGCATTTGTTATCCCGTGATGTTGCCTCTGTTATTCAGGGTGTCCCTATCTCTACTCCCCTTGTGGAAGACCGATTGATTTGGGGTCTTGATTCTAGAGGTATTTTCCATGTTAAGCAAGGTTATGCCATGTGGTGTTTTTCTAGGAGGGTGGAGGATGGGAGAATGAATGCTTCTCCTTCGGATTTCACGGAGAAAAAGTGCTTAAGTCGCATTCGTCATTTCCTTTGGAGAATTCTTTTTGATGCTCTACTGTCCTCGGTTAATTTCGCTAAAAGAGTTCACTCCGCCTTTAGCCGCTGTCCTCACTGTAAAGCTGACTCGGAATCTTCGGACCATATTATTTTCTTATGTCTTTTGCTAGAGCGGTTTGATTGGTTGCCAAGGTGGGCTTTAAGCCAAATCCGAAAGGGTTTTCATGGGTTTTCGGAGTGGTGGGACGATGTTAATTCGTCTTTCAGTGCCGATGATTCTTTATTTGTTAAATTTATCTTTATTTGTTGGTGGATTTGGAAATCTCGATGCAGGTTTATGTTTGAAGGCTTTGTTGATAACCCAAAATGGGTGGCCGATCAGGCTCTCCTGGATGCTGCTGTCTCGTCCTCCCTGGATATGTTGGATCCGATTCCCGAGTTGTGGACCCAGCTGCGGTTTCAGGTCCCCCAAGTGCTGTCATGTGGTCCCGCCCCAGGCTTGGTTTGCTTAAAATCAATTCGGATGCTGGTTGGACTTCCAGTTCGGTTGCTACATTGCTTGCTGCTATGGTACGAGACTCCCAAGCTATGATTGTCTCAGGTTGGTGTGGAACATCCTTTGCTTCTTCGCTATTGGTTGCTGAAGGATTGGCCCTAAGAGCTGCTTGCCACCTTGCTTTACGTCTTAGTCTTCATCAAGTGATCTTTGAAACGGATTGTCGTGAGTTTTTGAGCATTTTTGTTAAGGGAACTTGTCCCCGTTGGGAGGTTTTTGACATTATTGAGGACATTCGTGTTTTATGTTATTCTTTTGATGCTTTTTCCTTTTCTTGGTGTTCTAGAGAGGCCCATTTGGTAGCCCATGAAGTGGCTAGATTGCATAGGTTTGGTGTTTGTTCCCATGACTGGGTCGATCGTCCTCCCCCATTGCTTTTGTCTATCTTTGTAAATGATCATGTTCAATGAATTGCCTTCGGGCTCCTTTGTTCACAAAAAAAGAAAAAAAGTGACACAATTCCCCACCCAAGTAAAAAATAATAAATTCAATCACATTTCTTTACCTTTTTCAAATCATTGGTCCTCATTTTTTTTTTCAAAATGATCATTCATATTTTAAGCGTAATTTTTATGGATTATATACATATTAAATATAGATATCTTTATTATATTATACTAGTTGGTGGCAGTCGCGCGCAGGACACTCGGTCCTCCAACTTTAAGTGACCCACACTAGGTACTCAAAGATTTGAAATAATAAATAATAAATTAATTTTAAATGGAAGTGATAATTTATTATGTAATATTTACTCCCACATTGTGTATAAAACAGAGATCATAGAAAGCAAGAATGATTTTAGGCATCATGTCATGAATTTTCATATTAGTTGTTCCAAAATGTATAATTCTAGGATTACTTACCAAAGTAGCATATCATTTGCATTTCCTAAGATAGTCAATGGAAAAAGCATTTTTTTGAAAAAGAGTTACACCATTTAAGTTCAAAAAAAGGTGGCAAATGGATCCAAAATTGTAGTCTTGTCTCCAATTTGTCTTTCCAAGGAGCCCCTGCAGAAAACAAGAGTTATGTAGAGCCAATCATTAAAAAGTTACAAAACTATATTAAAATTAAGGGGAAGATAGATAGAAAAATATATATTACTCACTAGTACCTTTTCCTAATATATTAGATGTTCTTAATGTGAGTAAGTTGGAAGAAAAGGTTGGATTATGCAAAGACATGTCTCTAAGCATTGAAGTGTGAAGTCTAGAAGCAATATATTACTAGATAAATGTTATGATTAAATTAGTATAAATAGCAGAACGATATTAATTAGTTTCACCAAACCTCACATTGGCAATTGAAAGCAAACTAGTTGCACCAAAATGATGACAATGGATTGTGTATCACCATAAAGTTCATATAAAGTAAGACACCACTAAGCCTACTTAACCATCTTCATGAACTACCCACCCATCCCATTGCCAAAAACATCATAATCCCTTGAATCACTTGTCTTGTTAGCAGATTCTTTGAATGCCACCACCAGCGTATAATGGCAATCTACGACATATCCTACAAATCCACCATCATATTCTCACTAAAATTTGCTTGGAGTATCAGAAACCACATATCCACTCATATTTACACAAGATGAAGTTATACATGTTGGAATCCTCAAATGAAAAGCTTCCAATTTCTGAATAATCAGCTATACTTGTAAGTTTAGATGGATTGTTATCTTTCTATTTGGTAGCTCTGAAGGCTCTTCCTTTAATTAGTTTCTTTAAAGAATTTCACTCGCTAATACGATCCTCACCACTACTTGTTTTTAAAATTTGGTTTGATAATAAATCATTAATAAGCTAAAGCAAAATCTGAAATGATGGCAATGGATTGTGTATCACAAAGTTCATATGAAGCAAGATATCACTCAGCCTAGGGGTGTTCATGATTTGGTTATCTGTATTGAAGAGTGTTACGATTCAGTTAAGCGTAACCAAAATACTTAAAAATCTTTAATTTTTACCATTACCTAAAAGACCAGTTAATCGGTAATTCAGTTCAGTTAAGTCAGTTCGGTTAAGTCGGTTAACTGATAACTGAATAAAAAAAACATATAAATTTTAAAATTTCCAATAGATAAGGGAAACAAAATATTAATGAATTTCCAAAGCAATAAAAAAGCACTCTTGAGAAGAGCTAATTACTTATGATAATTGTCAACAAATAAATAACTTTTTTTCTTGAAATAATAACACAAGTGAATACAAAATGATAGACATCGAATACATAAGATAGTTTTTATGTGTATGACTTAAGTATCGATTTTCTGCCAATAAGAGATTGAAGCAAGTTGGGAACTCGGGCCCTAAATTCGACCTAAACTCAACTCGAAAACAGGATCTTATCCAAGCATTGAGCAACGAAAATCCAAACAATGTGGAAATTAAACTAGAAACAGCGGAAAAAAGATAAAGAACACGCGATATGCATGGTTCGGCACCTCGACGAGGTCCTACTCCATGGGCCTCTGTTTTCAAAGGAGTCAAGTCCACTATCAGTAATTTAGGGTTGCAAACACAAAAAAGCATCAAGTCTAAAATGAAAACCATTAAAGAGATTAAAGCAAGAAAACGAGAAAGAACATGAGAAAAGCCATAACCGAGCAATATGAGTGAAGAATAGCCTAGGGATCCAAGCCCTAGCTGTATCCTTGAAGAAGACCTCATCTGGGACTATGCCTTTGAGTCACCACCTTGAACCGAGCATCCCGAGCTCCAAAGATTCACCATCGTCTTCTTCTTCTTCTGCTTCATTCCACCATTGCCTCGGTCTACAAGCCTTCTCTCTCCTCATATAAGATTTCTCTCACTAAAAAGCCAATCGCTCTCTTCCATTTCTTCTCTCTCTCTCTTTGCGATAGTTTTCTCCAGAGAAACCCATTTTTGGGTTTCTTCACATTTGCTCTTTTGTAAATGATGCTCATCTTTAAGTGTTCATTTGTAATGCTCACTATTCACTTCACAGAAACCCCAGAAGGGGTTTCTTCATTTTTTCATTTTTCTCATCAATTAGTAATCCCAGCGAAACCCTAAGAGAAAGAGTTAAAATAGTGCAAAGGCAAGGCTCATCCAACGGTACAAAATGAGATAAGTGGCAGTGATCCAAGGCACAGGCAAGATAGTTGGGCAAGGGAATTCGGGTCGAGTAATACCAAATAGTTAATGACAAACTTGATATTACTTTACCAAAAAATAACACAAGATATATTCCAAATCTTTAATACCCATTTTAAACAAATCCCAATTTAAAACAATAAAATTGTATTTAATTTGTATTCCTCAAATTAGGATATAATTGTCCAAGGTTTCCTCCAACGAGGCTAAATAAGACGGGTGGTTAAAACCAGACACCCTAATTTCCCGAATAGAAACTCTTAGACTATTTTACCTTTTATTTTAGTCACAACACTCCAACCTATTATTATTGATAAACTTACGAAACTAAGCTACATCCTATACTGAATATCGAATTTCATGGGACTGTAACCCAACAATCTCCACCATTGTCTCATGAAATTAGTTCACAACGCTCTTTGGAAAATAGAGGCCATTTCGAAAACTAGTTTCACACCAAGAAACCAAACATGCTTACAAAACATAACATGGGCACAATCCTGGTAATCAAGTCTATCACAATATAAACATGAAATCCAAGCTAAACATGCAATTCACCTAGCATTCAAAGTTAGTCAAATCAACCCATACATTGCATCACAAGACTCCATCAAGAACAACATCCATAACAACCCAACATGAGCAAACAACTTATGAACCCACACCAAAGGTTTCTAAACACAAGTTAAATACCAAGTCTATGGTCACTCCAAGGTTAACATATGATCTACATCTTACCTTTTCCGTAAAACTAGAAAAGAAGGCATGAAACGATGATTCTAAGGGCACAGAAGTGTCCCAAGACAACATAAGTCCACATATGAATCAAACATGTCATGTTTTTACCAACTCTTGGCTAAAATTCAGCAAAACACTCCAAAAAACCAGCCTAATACCAGTATGGACAGCACTTAAGATACATAACAGCATGAACAATCCAAAAAATTGGCATAAAGCAGCAGCTAATAGCTCATTATTTGTGCATAAGAAATATGAACAACAACATACAGCAGCTAGGGGCGTAAATAAGCCGAGCCAAGCTCGAGCTCGTTAGGTTCCAAGCTCGGCTCGGCTCAGCTCGTCAACGTTTAGCTCGACTCGGGCTTTGCTCGAACCTTACTGAGATTGGAAATTTCGGGGCTCGAGCTCGGCTCGTCACAGGCTCGAGCTCGGCTTGCCATAGGCTCGAGCTCAACTTGCCACTAGCTCAAGATCATGCTCGTCCAACTTGTAGTCACGCATTTTGAGTCATTTTAGCTTTATAGCACAATTGAGCTTGAATTTTAAATTGTAAGCTACAATTTCTAGAACAAAAATACAAATATAATTTATATCACTTATACATTACATAATAACTATGGTTAGCGTCAAGCTAATTATCCGCATAATTTTCACATAACATTATATGTCAAAATTTTTTATAAAAAATTGTCACAGTACATAGTGAAAAAGCAAGCAAATAATTTATTTTTTTTTTTCTTTTTTACCATTAGAATTTTAAAATCAATTTTATTGTGTGATATAATTTAATGTGGATTAGATGATTACAATGATACTTTAAAACTTGATCCAAAATTGGCTCACGCACAACCTCCATATCATTAATGGGTAATAGATGTATAGGTGAGAATAATAATTAAATAGGTTTGAAATTTAAAATTTAAAAGTTTTAGTTTAAATTAATTAAATAAAAATGAATTAAACTTAACTATTGTTATATTCAGCTCGTTTAGGCTTGTGAGCTCGCAAGCTCGAGCTTTATTAGGCTTGAACTCGGCTCGGCTCACTTACACCCCTAGTAGCAGCACGTTCATTTTGAAAAAGACATGTTTCAACACTCAAAATAACATACTTTTCATCATTTTAAGCAACAAGTAGCACAATATATTCACAATGCTTCAAACATAGCCATAGTAAACACACGAAACACATCAACAAGGAGACTAGTACACAAAATCAACATGAGTTTTCAAGAACTCACAAGTCCTATAAGCCCTTTACAATGATCAACTATTTTAATAGATCAATCAAAATATGCAAGAAAATCAAATCTCATACACAAGTCTAATCTCATGGTTGAACTCAAAAAACATGCAATACTCTACCCACACACTGGGGTTCAAAATTGTGCAACTAAACATGTCGAACCTAAGAGTGGCCAATTCTAGGTTCAAGGTTCCATTCTAACAAGTTCACAATCAACCTCAACCATTAAACACGTATTAACTACAACAATCACACAGAAAATTGAAAAAAAAAAATCGCATAATCCAATTTCTGAGCAACACGGTCAGCCACACAACAGCAGCAGCAGCAACACCATGCACAGGTGTTCAAAATAACACCAAAATAGAATCCAAACCCAAGGACTCTCCTCCAACCTCCAACCGGGTTAGGCTCAAAAAATTTAACTCCGAAATCACTCCACTAAAACAAGAATATACACTAGATTCTCAACTGACCATACATGAGGGCGAACAAACGATTAACATCAAACCGCTCTACTGATCAGATGTACCTAGTGCTTTCTCACTTCAAGACAAACCATTAGTCTCAAGCATAAACATCTTTTCAACAAAGAGGAAATCAGAGGATGTTCAAAAAACATAGAGAAATCCATGCTACCTAGGTCACCTAGTCGTGTGCCCAAAACCAGGACACTTAAGACTCGTCTCAACTACAACATAAGAGACAAACTAGGGCTTTAGACGTAGTCAACGCCTAAACTAGCCTCCAGTTCTAATTGTAAAGTTAAACCTAAATTTCTTATAGTGATTAAACATTTTCCTTTTCTTTCATATTGCACAAAGCTCTTCCTTTTTTTTAGAATGTTATGACACTAGCACAAAACACCGCAGTAGCCGAAAAATAACACTCAGATTGTTTTGAAAATCCAAAAAGCCCACTGATCATCTCAAAACAAGTGTTCATGTTAAACCCATTCTGAAATTTTGACTTAAAAAAATTTCACAAAAAATAAGAAACAGTTTAGACCCTATTTCTACAAACATTTTCTTAGTTCTTTCTTTTCCCTCCAAGAAAAAAAGAGCATCCCAAATTTTCAAGAAAACACTAGATCTAAAAAAACAAGATGATCAAACATAAACTCTCATTGTGGTTTTGTTTCGTTGTGTTTACGTGCTCACAAGTGAATGGACTGGCAAACCCAAGCTCTGAAACCAATTGTTGTGAATTTGGGCCCTAAATCCAACCTGAACTCAACTCGAAAACAGGATCTTCTCCAAGCATTGAGCAACGAAAACCCACAATTGAAATAATGCAATAATTAAACCATAAACAACAAAAAATGGATGAAGAACATGCAATATACATAGTTTGGCACCTCAAGGAGATCCCACTCCATGGGCCTTCGTTTTTAGAGGAGTCAAATCCACTATCAGTTACAAACACAGATGAACATCAAGTCTAAAACGAAAACCGCTACGAAGATTAAAGGAAGAAAACGAGAAAGAACAAGAGAAAAGCCATAACCGAGTGATATGGGCGAAGAATAGCCTAGAGATCCAAATCCTAGCTGTATCCTTGAAGAAGACCTCATTTGGGACTATGCCTTCAAGTCATCGCCTTGAAACGAGCATCCGGAGCTCCAAAGGTTCACTACTGCCTTCTTCTTCTTTCGCTTCGGCCCACCGTTGCCTCATTCTACAAGCTTTCCCTCACTAGAAAGCCAAATAAAATCACCTATAATTTTTATTCCTCAAATTAGGATATAATTGTCCAAGTTTGCCTCCAACTAGCCTAAATAAGACAAGTGGCTAAAACTGACAAACGACATCCTAATTTCCCGAATAGAAATTCTCAGACAATTTTACATTTTATTTTAGTCACGATGCTCCAGCCTATTATTACTGATAAACTTACAAAATTAAGTTACATCCTATAGTGGATATTGAATTTCATGGGACCATAATCCAACAAAGCATGGACAAGGAAGATGCAGAATTTCAGTATTCATTTAGCTAGCTAATTTTTGATAGGGTTTAGTTTATTATTTGACTTACAAAAATTCTTAATTTTTAAGAAAAAGTAAATTAATGAAAAATTATTATAGTTAGGAAAAAGATAGATCTAGTGAAACTCAAATCTTAAACAATTATGAATTAGAAAAATTGAACCCAACATTAAATCAATTTATATTGATGTTTTATACATATATAAATATATAACAGTTACCTAAGGAAAATTTTGCCTGTTCGATTAACCATATCGGAGATGTGGATTGGTTACCCAAATTTTCAAGTCGGTATTTCTGTATTCGGTTCTGTATTTCGGTTATTGGTTTTTTGAACACCCCTAACTCAGCCTACCTAACCATCTTCATGACTTGGCCTCTCATGCCACTCCCAAAAAGAATTATAATCCCTTCAATCGCTTATTTTTTGGCAGATCCCTTGGAT
Source organism: Simmondsia chinensis (assembly GCA_018398585.1). Lineage (NCBI taxonomy): Eukaryota > Viridiplantae > Streptophyta > Magnoliopsida > Caryophyllales > Simmondsiaceae > Simmondsia > Simmondsia chinensis. The sequence goes on from JAGTTD010000011.1 coordinate 8,725,727, forward strand.
GTCACCCCAACTTGTTATAGCAATATATGGCATATCCTACAAATCCACCATCATATTCTCATCAAACATTTGCTTAGAGTCTTCAAAACCAAATATCCACCCATATTAAGTTTACGCAAGATGAAACGATACATGTCAGAATCCCCGAATGAAGAGCTTCCGATTTCTTAATAATCAATTATACTTGTAATTTTGATAGATTGTTATCATTTTATTTGACAGCTCTGAAGGCTCTTCCTTACCAATATTTGTACAAAAAAAATAAAATTAAAACACCCTTAATTGCTTTCCTTAAAAAATTTCACTTTATGATCCTCACCACTACCTGTTTGAAATTTTGGTTTGATAATAAATCATTAATAAGCTAAAGCGAAATCTAAAATCAAGAAAGTCATCATTACGGTAGTCCATAGAAGTTGTACAACCAAAGATTATGACTTAATGGATCATAAGAACCATACATGAAGTACTGTGCATATACGCCACCAAATGAAACTTAAAAGAAAGGAACTAAACTAATGGCATAATTAAACTTGAACAATCAGGTATAGTAATACAACAATTAGAAGATCAAAAAAGGTAGAAGTAGCTCAAAACTTGTTCAAAACCAATAATTAACAGAGGAGGTTCCTTCTAATCATTAGTAATCATGACATCCATCAATGGATGCATCTGGAAAGAAAGAGCAAACTTAGTTAGAATATAAAATATCCAAATACATAAAAATACAACAGAGAAAGCTTATATCAAATAGTGATCAATCGTGTCTATAAGTCGTATAGCAAATAGTGATGGTAAAGAACAAAGTACTCAAGCTATTAATCCTAACCTTTTTTCTCACTCCTAAACCATGTACACTATCAGTTTAGTAAATCAATAAAAAGCACAATAAAATTTATCAATTTCATGACTGTTGCTTCTCAAGACCTAAATCGCAAATTAATTATAATTTTCCCACTTCTTTCAAACACAAGAGCTAAGTGGCAACCCCAAAAACGTGAAAAATACTTGTGCTCTCCTCCCACAATATACCACGACACCAAGATCTAAACCCAAGATACCTAAAATCAAAATCTTATAGTAAGCCGAGCAAGATCCGCCCTCAATTTAATGATATACAGAACTAGATCAACAATATGAACTACAAAAACTACAAAACTGGACAAACGACCCGATTCAACACAACCACCTACAACCAATCATGGAATCTAATAACCAAAACTAAAGACAACAAAGGTGAAGAAACTATGGGAGACATGCAACCTAAGCTTTAGTGAAACGCCCACTGATCTAAAAGGAAAAAAAAAAAAAAAGATCAAGAAATTCAGTGAAAACATCAATAGATTGAGATTTACACAAATCACAGAAAAATTAAAGGCATTGGTTGCACATAATTTGAGAATTATTTTGTTTTTCTTACCTCTAAATCATACACACTATCAATTTAATAAATCATTCAAGAGCACAATAAAATTTATGAGTTTCATAGTAGTGCATATATATATATAGCAAGAAAGTGGCACATGCGCTCTTCATTATTTCTGAAGATCTAAGTTGCAAATTTCTTTCATAATTTCACCAATTCTTTCAAACACATGCAATTTCAAGAGAACAAATCAGATATAATAGCATAAAATGACAAAAATATTCAGGTGGTAAATGCTCAAACTTTCAGATATCTAAAAGATAATTTCCTATTTTATGTTATTTGCACCAAAGGTCACTATACTTTTCTCATTGTATCAATTTAATCCATGTATTTTAATTGTGCCAATTTAGTCCTTCTATAATTTAGGTTGTGTTAATTTAGCCCTTTCATTAAATTCAGGTTAGGTTATTGACGTAATTTTTAATGATACAATCGCACTAGATGCATGTAACCCATTACAAATCCACCCATTGAGTCAATTTAACATAATCCATGGCCGAATTATTTGAAAATTTTATTAACAACTTAACATAAATTTACTTTAAGGACCAAATTGACTCAATATCAATTATATAGGTACTAAATTAATACAATTAAAAGTACAAGTAAATATTCTTTGGTTGTATAACTTGTGTGGACTACCTTAATTATGACTTTCTTGATTTCAGATTTTGCTTTAGCTTGTTAATAACTTATTATCAAACCAAAATTTCAAGTAGGTAGTGGTGAAGATCATATTAGCAAGTGAAATTCTTTAAAAAAGAAAATAAAGGGTGTTTTCATTTTTTATTTTATGGCTCAAATATTGGAAAGGAAGAGCCTTCAGAGCTGCGAAATATAAAGATGACAATCCATCTAAAATTACAAGTATATCTTATTATTCAGAATAGGATGCTTTTCATTTGGGGATTCTAACATGTATTGTTTCATCTTATATAAACTTAATAAGGGTGGATTTGTGGTTTTAGAGACTCTAAGCAAATGTTTGATGAGAATATGATGGTGGATTGGTAGGATATGTGTAGATTGCTATTACATGCTGGTGGTGGTAGATTCTCTTCAACTAACAAAATCAACTAATAATGTTGACATGGGAAAATGGAGGACGGAGGTGAAAGAGAGGGCAGAGGCGAAAGAGAAGGAGGTGAGAGAGTGACGGAGGACGGTCGTGAGACAATGGTGGCTTTGAGTAACATCATTGGTAGGCTTGTGGGTGATCTTGGTGGGCTTAGAAATGAGGTGGAATACGAAGGGGTGGAGAGGGTTGGGACAATAGTGGAAGAGGAAGAGCCAGTAGACGCTAACAATGAAGCACTACAGAATGATGAGGTGGAACACACGGGTGTGGGTATTACCGAGGAAAACGAAGGAAGTGGTGGAAAAGATGAATTGAACCATATTGTTGGGTCGGATCGCCCTGATCAGAGTTGTGAACACGAGACTTCTAGAGGGTACGGGGTTAATGTAGCGGGTAATGAACAAAAGAATGAGGCGTTTGCACGGAATTTGGATGGAACCATAACTTTTTGTTTGTTAATAATCTCCCAACCACCTTTGACTCAAGGTGTCTGTACTACTTATTCAGAGATACGGATCCATTGTTGACAGTTTTGTCACAAGAAATCAAAGACCAAACACAAGACTGTTTTTTGGGTTGTGCGGTTCAGGAGACACAATGAAGCGATGGGTGCTATCTCTGAATTGAACAAAGTTACGATTCAAGGGACTCAGATAGTGGTCCAAAAGGCGCGATATGCTTGGAGGGGGATTAATGGTGCTAGAAGAACTCCCCTGTATCAAAGAAATATAACCTAGAATGCTCCTGTCAGGGAACCTGAAGCTGCAAACAGGCAGAATGCTAGACTACCTACTAAGGAGCAATTCGGGATCAAATGAAGATTGTAGAGGGTAGGGCAGTGGAAGAGAATCTAGAATGGCTGCATAGAAGCTTGGCCTGCTATGTTCCCAAACCAAAAAATATACAGATGATCGCGGAGAAACAGAGAAAAGGACATTATTGACTTGGAAGTTAGGGACATGGGCCAGTATTAGTTCCTACTAACATTCCAAACTAAGGAGGATAGAGAAAGGAATTCGGGGGGAGTAGAGTGACTGGCCCCTTACTCGGTATGAAACTATTGATCCATGGTCAGAGTCAGAATGCTGTCGTTCCAGATGCACTTGGATCTTATTGCATGGAATCCCCTGCAGGGCTGGTGTAAGGAAAACATTATTGCTATGGCTGAATGATGGGGTGATGTTTGCCTTAACAAGGAGCTATTATCTACTACTTCGTTTGGGTGTGTGGAAGCGCTAGTGGATATAACCCAAACGCAAGTAATGCAGATCAGATGAATCTTCATTAAGGAAACTACAATTTTAATATAATAGTGAGAGAAGTGATCAAAGAGACGAACTGTGCGGCTACGAATTCATCTGCCCCATTGGAAGATATTAATCCTAGCATGGATGGGGATGGAGGTAACATTGATGATGATGGTCTGTAGCCTCAAACTGCTGATGAGTGGGTGGCTGAATCATTGCCTGACACTGGACGACCAGTGATGACCTACTTAGCTGATAACAGGGGTCTTACGGGAGAACAGGGGTCTGATGAAGCCAACGTTATTGAGCCTTTAAATTCAAATTGGGTAGTTGATCTGGGTAATGGGATAGCAATCATGATGACAGATTCACAGCCTGAGGATGTACAACTACAGACGACCTTCTCTGCTAAGAATAGGGATCATGTGAGATATGGGTATTTATGAATCTAACAACCTTGTGCTTGAAACTTTTAACAGGGTAAATGATCAGGGCACTAGGTTAGCTTTGGAGGACCCTCAGAAGTGATGAGGATGGATCTCAGACACCGGATCTTCCAAATGGAGGGGATAAACAGGAACATGGGACAACTTGCGCAACTGTGATGACTATACTGATGTTGGCTACGTGTAATGAAGAGATTGGCTCTGATGTGGTGCCTAATGCTGAGCTGTATTTAATTGCTAATTTTCTCTTGGAAGCTGTAGAGGCGGATGCAGCTAGTTCTAATATGAGGGATGGCGAGGAGTCTAGTTTGTAGGGTGATGAAGAGGCTTTGAGTGAAAGCCAACCCTCATTTAATATTGCTGTCCCTGTTCCCCTTCCATATGATGAGGAGCCTCCACCCATGTGTGCTCTTTCAAAGGCTAGTACTTCACACAACAATGCTTCTCCTCAACTAGTTGCAGTCCAAGAATTTGATTTTTCTATGCAAGGAATCAGCGGTTTTGTGGAATTGAGCACAAACCTAGTTCATGTGGTGACCACTGAAGTCCTCACTCTTACTAACCTTACCTCGTAATCTCCTGTTTTGCTAATAGTATCTACGTCTTCACATGCTATTGGATCTGCTGCTCCGAGATTACAACTTCAGAGTGGTAGTGGCGAAACAGAGGACTTATAGAGTGCTAAGGAACTTTGGGATTATGGAAAGAGACTTGGCTTAGGTTCAGATGGACCAGATATTGGAGTTCATAGGCTCATTGGCTTAGTAAATCAGGCCAAACAAAAGAAGACGAGGAAAAGAAGCCGCAATAAAAACAGACCCGAACACTGATTCTGTTAGTGTCAAATGAAGTTATGCTCATGGAATGTCAGGGGAACCGGAAGTTGCAACAAGAAAGCCACAATTAGATAAATATCCTGACTAACTAGGCCCTTGTTCCTCGGTCTTGCAAAGACCAAATATAGTGTTGTGAACCAACGCACTATCTCTCACTATTGGGGAAATGAATTGTGTAAGTGGAAGGAAGTCCCTATTGTTGATGGTTCGGGCGGTCTTATATTAAAATGGAATGGCAGTGACTTTGTTGCCTTGGAGGTGGTGAAGGGTAATAGATATAGCGGATGCTTTGACCTGGTGGCTGGATGACCCTTATTGCTATGTTGAGGTTGGGGGATCAAATCAGTGTGCGCATGTTTTAGTGAATTTTATTGAAGCCCACCATGTGGATGTCTTAGTTGGTGGCGTCTCCTACCCATGCAGTCATCGCCAAAGGGTCAGGAGTTCGATTCTCCTTGAGGATATACTCATGACTTACCTACTCATAGGGATTGTGGGTTTTCTCATGGGCCGGGGTTGGCTGGGGAAACCTAGTCCCTCGTTACTAAAAAGGGGTAATAGATGGATTTGTGTGAAAAAAAAATTCGATGACATTAGGTTTGAATGTGCGGTCTACCTTGTGTGGTCCGTGTCTTAGAAGCTCTCGGTCAGATATGTGGGTGGAACTACAAAATCTGAAAAATTTAATACCTCTTCCTCTAATGTTGATTGGTGACTTCAATGAGGTTCTTGACATTGCAAAGCGGAAGGGGAACACTTCGGTCACTCATGGGATGCAGGAATTCAGGGACTTTATGAACTTGTTGGGGCTGATTGACATTCCTCTTAAAGGCCGGGACTTCACATGGTGCCGGGGTGAGTCGATGTGTTGGTTGGATCATATCTTCGTTGAAAGAGATTGGATTGCAAAGTTCTCACATATAAAACTGGTCGGGTTGAAGAAGAGCCTCTCAGATCATTACCCAATAGTCGTCGATTTAGAAGAAGTTAAATGGGGCCCAAAACCTTTTAGAAGTTTTGACTGTAGGTTCTTGCACTCGGAATATATCAAGTTGGTTAAGAGTGAGTGCTAGGAAAATGGAAACACTCCTTTTGAAAAGAAGTTACGCAAACTGAAGAGTCGGCTCCAGAAATGGAACGAGGAGGTCTTTGGTCATATTAAGCATTGAATTTCAGCCCTTGAAGATGAACTCGAAGTCTTGCGCCTTAAAGCTGAACACATTGAACTGAATGAAGAAGAGCAAAGTAGGAGAGCTACTATCTCGCAATTGTGGGGTTGGTATCATAAGCTGGATCACACGGCTGGATAAGAACACAGAGTATTTTCATACTTTGGCAGCTATTCGGGCAAGGAAGAAATCCATTTTCAGCATTACAGTCAATGGGCGTTCGTACTGCAAGTCGAGGTTGGATAAAACTACTATAGTGAGCTTCTTTAAGAATTTATACGGCGAACCTGCATGCATTAGGATGGGACTTGGATTGTTACCTCTTCCCCGTATCCTACTGCAGCATGCTATCGAACTTGAGCATATACTCACCGGGGAAGAAATTAAAACAGCAATTTGGGATTGTGACTCGAGCAAAGCTCCAAGATACGATGGCTTTAACTTTAAGTTTATAAAGGACATGTGGCAAACGATTGGGGAAGACTTTTCACCAGCCAAGTACATCAATTTTTTATGACTGGTTCGTTTAATGTCAGCATTAACATGACATGGGTATCTCTCATTCTGAAGATCGATGGTGCAACGGACTTCAAGGATTTTAGGCCCATTAGCATGGTTGGGTGTGTGTACAAAGTCATCTCCAAGATCCTCAGTAGAAGACTAGCTATGGTAGTCCCACTATTGGTGGGTGAATGTTAGAGTGCGTTTGTGGTAGGTAGACAAATACTGTATGATGCACTAATAGTAAATGAGGTAGTGCCTTGGCTTAAGAAGAAAAAGAAAAAAGGTGTGCTTCTCAAGTTGGATTTCCGTAAGGCATATGACTCAGTTAATTGGAACTTAGTGGATATTGTTCTGGAATGAATGGATATTGTTCTGGAACGAATGGGCTTTGGGTCTACTTGGTGAGCATGGGTTTCACATTACATTTCAAACCTGTCAATGTCAATCCTTGTTAATGGGTGCCCTACCCCATCTTTTAAAATTGAACGTGGACTTCATCAAGGTGATCCTCTCTCACCTTTTTCTATTCATTCTTGTTTCGGAGGTTCTCAACCAACTTCTTGTACAAGCAGTTCCATTAGGAGATATTAAAGGTTTGGAAATTGGACGGGATGGGGTTTTGCTCACTCATCTCCAATTTGTGGATGATACATTGATATTTTGTCCGTGTGATGGTCTTATGATTCTTCGTGCAAAGACTATACTGAAATTCTTTAAGGTGATATTGGGGCTGCAAATCAACTTTGCAAAGTCCGTGATCTTCTACTTGGGCACAAATAAGGACAGGATTTCAGAAATGGTAGTGGCTTTGGGATGTTTGGTTGCCTCCTTGCCAATAAAATATCTTGGGATTCCATTGGGTGCAAATCCAAGATTAGAGTCTACGTGGAAACCCATATTTGACCATGTTGAGTCAAAGCTAGCTGGATGGAAGGCCAAAACCTTTCGAGAGTGGGTCGTCTTACTCTAATCAATTTGTAGTGAACGACCTTCCCACTTACTACCTATCCATATTTAGAATGCTGAAGAAGGTTTGCAACAAGATCATCAAGCTTCAACGTCGCTTCTTTTGGGTCTTTGATGAAGGTAAACGTGGCCTTCCTTCATTGAATTGGGAAATAATTCAAAAACTGACACACCTTGGTGGCCTGGGGGTTAGTGATCTTTTGATAAAAAATGCAGCGTTGTTGTCCAAATGGTGGTGGCGCTTTTCTGAAAAGGGGTCAAGTTTATGGAAGAGTGTTATTTGCTTTATTCATGGTGGAAGCCCATCCCACTTCTACTGGATCAACCTCGCTTCAATATGGGTGGGGTGTGGATTGCTATAACCGATGTTCATAAAGCTTCTGATGAAGTCGCTGTAGCTTGTGGGGATCTGGGATGTAAGCTTGGAGATGGCTGTAATATGAAATTTTGGAAGGATGTTTGAATTGAAAATTAGTGCCTTAAGTTGAGATTCTCTGATCTGTTTAGAGTGACATTACAATAAAACCATTGGGTGTGTGAGATGGGGGTGTGGGATGTTGATGAGTGGAGATGGATTTTCAATTGGCGACTTAAGTTCTTTGTTAGAGAGGAGGCGAGTTTGGAAGAGTTCCAGAATTTTATACATTCAATTGCTCTTGTTAGACATGCCCAAGATGTTGCGATCTGCAGGCATGAGACTTCAGGGAAGTTTGCAGTTCGGTCTTTTGTTGGTAGGGTCGCAAAAACTTCACATAATGCCCATTCCATTGACCATCTTATATGTGGGGTATGGAAGGGGTTAGCGCCTCCAAAAGTGGAAATTCTTGTGTAGATGACATTGTTGGGGAAGATGAATACCAAGGAAGGAGTTTGGAACCTTGGCATTATTAATGGCTATGAGAAATGGTGCCCGATATGTAAGTCATCTATAGAAAATATAAATCATCTTTTCCTTGGTTGCTTGTTTGTGTGGAGACTTTGGGTTGCTTGCTTTGATTGGTAGGGCTTCTCTTTTAGTGTTCATAACTCAATTGGAGACATCTTTGATGAATGGGTCTTGTCTTGGGTGGGTGGAAAATTCCAAAAGAGGGCTTGGCTAACCATGTTCTTTGTCATAATTTGGGTATTTTGGAATTTGAGAAATAAGATCGTCTTTGATAATGGGAATTGGGACCATAGAGAAGTGTTTTGGAGTGCTAGGATGAGGCTAGGCTTCCGGATCAAGGTTTGGTGTATGGATTTTCCCTATTTGCAGGACGGGATTGCAAGGAATGTTGAGTGCATCAGATCTTGGAAAGGTTCATCTACTATTTGACTAACTATCGGAGCCAGTATCATTTCTATGTATTGGTTTTCACTGCTGCAGTATGTTTGATATCGATATTTGTAATTGGCGCTGCTGGTTTTAGGGATGTCAGGGGGAGATTTTTTGATGTAGAATTTGTGTTCATGTGCTGCTGTTTGTGTACATGGTGTGACGTTGGGACCTGCAATGTTTACTTCCTTTTGAGTTGGACTTTTGAACTACATTATATATTTGCTTTGTGTCATGGTGGGGCTTCTGTTTGCTTCCCTTTTTTTGTGTTTTTTAGGCTTTTGTCTTTTGCTTTTTGCCTTGTCTTGGGCCCTACCCCCCTGTAGGTGCGCCCTCCTTTGTGTTGTGAGCTGTTGCTCTTTATCTATTACAAAAAAAAAAAAATTGCTGGTGGTTGTATCCAAGAGGTTTGCCAAAAAGATAAGCAATTGAAGATGGTTTAGGCTGAGTGGTGACTCGCTTCATATGAACTTGTGATGATAAGCAACCCATTGTTAAGGCCAAGACCATCTAATCATTTTTGGTGTAGCTAATTCACTTTCAGTTGCCAAGGCCAGATTTGGTGAAGGTAATTAATATCGTTATGCTATTTATACTTATTTAACTTTAACATTTATCTGGTATTGTACTGCTTCTAGACTTTGCACTTCAATGCTTAAGATTTGTCTTTGCATAATCTGGCCTTTTCTTCCACCGTACTCACACTAAGAACATCCAATATATTAGGATAAGATACCAGTGAGCAATATATATTTTCCTATGTATTTCCCCCTTGCTTTTAATGTAGTTTCGTAACCCTTTAATGATTGGCACTACATAAATTTTTTTTTTTTTTTTGGTTTCAAGGACTCGTTGGAAAGACAAATTGGAGATAAAACTGCAATTTTGGATCTATTTTGCCACCTTCATTGAACATAGATGGTGTGACTTAAAAATTGGTTCATTAACTATCTTGAAAACTGTAAATGGTCTGCTACTACTGCAAGTAATCATAAAATTGTATATGTTGGAACAACTATTGGGACAAATTTCAAAAAATTTCCTTAATATGATAAAGTTAACATGACAGAAGGGTTTAAAAGTCCTCATTTTAAACTTAAAGTTGATTTAAAATTCCTAATTTTAAATCTACAGATCTAAATTTCTCATTTAAATCTACAAGCCTCTACTCTAATACATTCATAATAATTATATGAACTATAACTAACATAATAAGAAATACAATAAATAAATAGAAAATTAAAAACTTAAAAGAAAAGGAAAGAAGAATACCTGAAATTGCTCCAATAATAAATAATACCATAATGATAAAGAACTTCGAGAAAGGCGAGACCTAGAAGTCTTCTATGTAATAACATCAAAACGCCTGGAGAGTGGGCTCCTAAAAATATTAAACTACAGAAAGAAAAATTTTAATAGAAATTTCTGTCTTTAATTAGATCTCCGAAAGTCAACATTTAAGAAACCTTTAATTGTGAATTCAATACCAAAACTTTGAAAATTGGTACCATTATTTATAGTAAGATACCGGAGTAAAAAAAGGTTGAAATTTTGATGTTGGACGCGTGAACTCTCAACAAAACGCAACGTTTTAATCAAATACACAGTCAAAATGCAACGCTTCCATCCCGCGTGTTTTAGCCTTGTCATCGGGTGCCATGTGGCATGCGGATCAACACCCTCAGTATCGCGTGCTGATTGGCTGCTGGCATTTCACGCAGATTGCCACCTTGATTTTTGAATTTTTTTTATTTTGCTTTGTTAAAAATTGTTTTATTTTATAATTTTTAATTTTTATTCATCTCATGAATAATGTTTGGCAAAATTAAATTTACTCTTCTCATGAATAAATTATTCATCTTGTGAATTCCTTAATATTTTTTCGATGGCAATAAAAACAGAGGCTTGTGCAGAGACCCCAGGGATAATTTAAATCTAGCTCGAAATAGGTTAAATTAATTATCGTCTTATGATAAAATTTAATTACCATTTAACGGGACTTAATTCCACTAAATAAATCTCGCTGCACTCTAAACTTAAATTATTTACTCGATATTTTTCAAATAGACTGTATTGATAACAATAACCCCTCCACTAGACTAGATATCAATGACAAAAAATAATTACAACTACTATCATTATTTTTCTAACAATATTTCAATTAGTTCTCAACTCGCCCTTTTTTGAACTATTCATTTTTACTTGAACAAATTCACAGTATAAATTCCAAGTGTCAAACACATGAAACACTATAGCCAAAACTTCCAAATCATTCAAACACTTGCGAATCGACTAAGGGGACATTTGAGTGTTAAAAAAAAACAAGGGGAACATTTGTTTCTGATAAGAGACTACAAATTTCGTATTGAATACCTGATCCTTGTCACACTTCATGATGCTACCCAGTGTACGTGAGAATTCAATCATTCATCTAGACCTTACTTATAGTACACCAAAGTAACTAACATTCCATGCACAAGTCCAAAATACTCTCAAGATTTGGAGTCGTCGTTCAAACAGTACAACATGAATCACTCATCTCCAATAGTAGTTTAGAAACAAGTAATTCACATGGTCCAACTTAGTGTGTGAATTTTATTAAACATACCAACCTAACACTTTTGGTTCACTATCCACATGAGCAAGACAAGTCATATAAATTGTTACATTATAGTCTTAGCATACAAGTGGCCCAAACTAGTCTTTGACTACGAGTTTTTCAATTAACAATCCATACCATTTGTTCGAAGTCTATATGTGGGTTAATCTTATAAATGACTTAGTATAAACATGTAAATTATAGTCTGAGGACTACACCCATGCCATGAATGTTACCAAAAAGAAAATCACATGCAGTATAAGTGCTAGCTTACATAAATTTAACAAGGAAACGACTAGAATTTCAAGTAATATTACAAAATAAATCTGAATTTCAGAACACTATTCCTAACAATCTCCCACTTGTCCTAAATCCAATTTATTACAAACTTTATACTCATACCTTCTAAGTATGATCCAAAGGTCTACTGAGCCGAAGTCTTTGTGAGGTCAATTACTCTGTCTGAACCAACATATCTTCTTTGTAGCTTATAATGTTGCAATGTATTCAGCCTCTATGGTGAAGTTAGCAATACAAGACTCCTTGACACTCCTCCCACTAATGGCTCCTTTTTTAAGGGTAATGATATATCCAAATGTTGAACATCTGGTATCTCTATCTGACTGGAAGTTTGAATAAGTATAGCCAACTGGAACCAGCTCGTCACTTTGAAAGATCAGCATATGATCTCTAGTTCTTCTCAAGTACTTACCATACCAACAGCATAGCAGATATCTAGTCTCGTGCATAACATGGCATACATGAGGCTTCCCACAACCGAAGCATATGAAACATTCCTCATGTACTCCTCATCTTGAGGTGTCTTAGGACACTGCTCTAAAGAAAGAGGGACTCCATACCTGAAAGGTAAAATCCCTTTCTCGGAGTCCTCCATGCGATAGCTTGACAACATCTTGTCAATATAAATGGCTTGAGAAAGACCCAACATCCTACTCTTACGATCTTACAAAAGCTTAATCCCAAGATTATAGCTGGCTTCTCCTAAGCCCTTCATATCGAACTGACTTAACAACCAAATCTTTACAACTGACAACACACCTACATCACTCCCAATGAGTAGTATATCACCAACCTATAATACTAAAAAAGTCACTACTTTCTCTTAATGTTGTTTGTACACTACTTTCTCTTAATGTCGTTTGTACACGCATGGTTCATCAACCAATTGCTCAAATCCATAGGATTTGACCACCTCATTGAATCTAATATTCAATGAGCATGATGCTTGCTTCAGTCCATATATGAGCTTCTTGAGTTTGCATACCATATGCTCCTATTTTTGCCAATGAAACCATCTAGTTGCACCATATAGATGTCTTCTTCAAGACGACCATTCAAAAATGCCGTTTTGACATCCATTTCCAAAATTTCATAATCATAATGAGTTGCAATAGATAGGAGTGTCCTTATGGACTTTAGCATGGCTACTGGTAAGAAGGTTTTATCATAATCGATTCCTTCCTCTTGGGTAAAATCCTTCGTAACTAGTCTTGCTTTGAAGATCTTTAATTTCCTGTCCACTCCTCCTTTCTTATTGTAGACCCATTTACAACCAATGGACTTAATGCCAACACGCGTCTCTACAAGATCCCAAACCTGATTAGAATAGATCCTCTCTCAGATTTCATTGCTAAGACCCACTGGTCAGCATCCTTGTCTTTAATTGCTTCATTGTAGCTTAGAGGATTATATTCAATGTCACGGTTAATCATTGAGGTTCCCACCAGGAACCTGTCTGGTGCCCTGATAATCCTCCCACTGCGTCTAGGCTCTCGTGTACCTGGAACATTCTCGACCCTATCAGTTGGTGCATCTAATGTATCCACTGTGTCCCTAGTTGCGTCTAACTATTCAGAATTAGTGTCATTTTCTTTTAATTCCTCTAACACCACTCTACTTTACCACTGTAGTCTACTACAAAATCCTTCTTTAAATATTTCGCATTTACATTTACAAAAACCTTTTGATCAGATGGACTGTAGAAAAGACTACCCTTGTTCCTTTGAGATATCCTAAAAAAGAGATTGGTAAAGTAGTATAACTTATCATGGACCTTACCATTTCTAACAATGTCCTATTCCTTCTTTCTGCAACATCATTCTACTGTGGTTACCCAGAGTGAAGATGAGATCTTTATCCCATTTGCAGTTAGAAAATTTAGACACTCACCCGAAAGATATTCACCACTTCGATCTGATTGAAGAGACTTAACTTATTTACCTCAATGCTTTTCAACTTCAGCTTTTGTACTTTTTGTACTTTTCAAAAGAGTCTGACTTATGTCTCATTAGGTAAACATATATACCTTGAGTAATCATCAGTGAGCGTGATAAAGTATTCATACCCACCTCTTGCTTGAACATTCATTGGTCCACATACATCTATGTGAACCAACTTAAGAAAGTCACCAACCTTGTTGCCTTTACTCTTAAAGGCAGATTTGGTCTTCTTAACTTTTGTGCATGATTCGCAGACTAGTAATGACTTCAAGTCCAAAGGTTCTATCAGTCCATCTATTACCGTTCTTTGGATCTTGTTCGAGTTAATGTGACCTAAACGTTGGTGCCATGTGTAGGCATTATCCCTTTCAGGTTGTTTTCTTTTAGGAGATTGAACAAGTGAGCTTGTGTTAGTTTCATTTAAACAAATATCAAAGTTTTGATCAGGAAAAGACATGAATAATCCATCGACACATGAACCTTTGCAAGAAAACAATTTATTTTGCATAATAACAGGTTCACAACCAAAATTAACTAAATAACCATTATCCACTAATCGAGACACAGAAATCAAATTCCTGTTCAATGCAAGTACAAATAAACAATCCTTTAAAATCAAAACTATTCCACTAAACACTAAGCTAACATCTCCTACTCCTAAGATTGGTACTTTTGCATCGTCTTCTACCGTCAAGTATAACCCCCCATCATGCAGCCTCCTGGTTAGCCTGAGCCCCTGTAACATATTATAGACATGATTAGTTGAACTTGAGTCCACATACTAGGAACCTGGTGGACTCTCAACTGTGCATGACTCAACTAGGTGAGATATCAACATACCTTCATCAAATGGCTTAATAGTCTTTGCAAAAAGAGAAGCTAAGTACTTACTGCAGTTCCTCTTCCAGTGGCCAGTCTTCGTGCAAAGGAAACACTTTCCTTTTGCTAGTTTCTTTATGGACTAGGTTACTACATTAGCAACCTTGCCCTTTCCTTTCTTTACGGCAGGTCCCTTGTTCTGCTTGCTCCGACTAGCCCTTGATACCTAAGCCAAGTGGACACTCCCTCTCACATAACACCCTCTACTACCTGCAGCTCCTTCATCAACTCAAGCAATGAATAATCCTTATTATTCATTGTGTAGTTGAGCCTGAACTGGGCAAAAGAGCGAGACAGAGAGCTGAGGATGATATCCTGTTGAGATCAACTATTAATCTTAGCATCGAGAATCTCCAACTTAGATAAGTACACCATCATTTTCATGATGTGCTCCTGAGCTGGAGACCTATCTGACATCCTCATGTTTAAGAGCTTCCTCATCAACTCTTGCCAAACTGCCCTATCTTGACTACCAAACATTTTCTTTAAATGTTTGATCATCTCAGCTGCTGTTTCCATATCAAGCATCTGATGCTTGAGGACATTTGTCACTGAAGCCAAAATGCAGCATCTAGATACCTCATTAGCCTTACTCCAGAGTTCATAACGCTCTTTAACAGTAGTTATAGAATTATTAGCAGGCACCATAGGTCGAGCATCAGTGAGAATAAACTTATGACCCTCATGTATTAACACTACGTCCAAGTTCATTTTTCAGGTGAAGTAATTGGTCTAGTTAAACATTATCTTTCAGAATTGAATGAAGTGCACTAGTTGCAGCCATTTCAAAAACACTGTAACTGCAAACATTTGTGTACCTATCTTATATGATTCATGCATAATGCAGTGATATCTGTTCTTTTAATCTAGCAAACACAATGAGTTATGTATCTGCAAATATGTACTATCATGCATGCAATGATGGCCCAAACACACCACTCCTTACACCCCAGTAGCGGGGTTGTACGAAATTAGTTTGGGTGAGAACTATTCTCAATTAACATGTTTTCTTGTAACTCTTACTAAACATGATTAACTCACTACTTTACCTTAGTCTCTAACGTAACACAACATGGCTCCTCAGGGAGGCTAATGTGTCACACTAGTTAAGTGTAAACCATTACCTAAACTTCCATGCAAATACTCGTAATACTCCATGGCAGCATGGTCACATCGCTTCTTTACGCTTTGGTTTATTCTAATAGAAGTCTAACTCTATAATCTGCAAACTGACATCCTCCACGGGGAGGTTTATCGATCTACTATACCGCTAAACCGGTAATTGATACAGTGAGGTTTCAACAATTGAGCCTCGCTCCCACTTGATTTTTAAAAACTAGTGGTTTTGATTAACTTGCATTTACAGCTTAAATTATCTTATAATCTTCTTTAGAATTTTATTCTAAAAATTAAATTAACTAATAAAATTAATTAATTAATTTTTTTATTTAAAACAATGCCAAATTACAACTTAGATTATCTCATAATCTATTTTAGAATCTCATTTTAAAATTAAATAAAATAATAAAGTATTAATTTGTAATTATTATGTAAACCAGTACTAACATTTACAAGTCCCCAAAATTTTTTTTTTAAATAAAATAAAAAGTTCTGAGGTCAGCGCCATGTTAGCACAGTCGCTGACGTCAATATGTTTTTTCAAATTAAAAATAATTAAAAAAAAATTAAATCTAATCTCATTAGATCAATTTACCCGATTTCATAAATCTTGATGAAGAACGCACGATCTCATCAGACGAACAACATAAGTGCAAATTTTAATAAATTGACAGAACTAAATTAACCATTAATTTATTAACAATTCAAACAATTTAAACCGTTACTATAAATAATCTTTCCTTCTTAATAAAATCTCAATTTTATTAAATCGTAAGTCTATTTATTTCAATCTTATTATGCCTATTCATGTATATTATTAATCTAATTAGAGGCTGGCTTTGATACCAATTGTTGGGACGAATTTCAAAAATTTTCCCTAATTTGATAAAGTTAACGCAGCGGAGGGGTTTTAAACTCCTAATTTTAAACCTAAAATTGACCTAAAATTCTTAATTGTAAATCTAAAAATTTAAATTCCTAATTTAAATCTATAAACATTCATAATAATTGCATGAACTATAACTAGCATAATAAGAAATATATCAAGTAATGAAAAACTTAAAAGAGAAGGAAAGAAGAATAAATGGAATTGCTTCGATAATAAATAATACTAGAATGATAAATGACTCCGAGAAAGGTGAGACCCAGAAGTCTTGTAAGCAATGACCTCAAAATGTTAGGACCGTGGGCTCCAAAAATATTAAACTGTAAAAAGAAAATTTTCAATGAAAATTTCTCTCTCTAGTTAGATCTCGGAAAGTCAACAATTTCAAAAACCTTTAATTTTGAATTTAATACCAAATTTTAAAAATTGGTACCTCTATTTCTAGTAGAATCTAGGAGCAAAAAAAGGCTAAAATTTCGATAGGGGACGCGTGAACTCTCAACAAAACACAACGTTTTAATCAAATATACAATCAAAATGTAGTGTTTCATCCCATGTGTTTTGGCCTTGTCACCGTGTGCCACATGGAACGCAGTGATTGGTCCGCACCTGTGGTCAACACCCTCAGAGCATGCTGATTAGCTGTTGGCATTTCACGGGGATCACCACCCTGATTTGCGAATTTTTGTTTCATTTTTTTGGTTTTGCTTTATTTCCCACATTCAAAAATTTATCTTATGAATTTTAATTTTTGAAAATTATTTTATTTTATACTTTTCAACTTTTATTCATCTCATTAATAATGTTTGGCAAAATTAAATTTACTCAACTCATGAATTCTTTAATATTTTTCTAATGGCAATAAAAATAGAGGCTTATGCATCGACCTTAGGGACAATTTAAATCTAGCTCCAAATGGGTTACATTATTTATCATTTCATGATAAAATTTAATTACCATTTAATGGGACTTAATTCCACTAAATAAATCCACTCCACTCTAGAGTTAAATCATTTATTCAATATTTTCCAAATAGACTGTATTGATGACAACAATCCCTCTACTAGATGTCCATGACAAACAATAATTATAATTACTATCATTATTTTTCTCATAGCTTTTTCATTAGTCTCCGCCTCGCCCTTTTTCGAACAACTCATTTATACTTGAACAAATTCACAGTGTAAATTCCAAATGTCCAACACTTGGAACACCTTGGCCAAAGATTCTGAATCATTCAAATACTTGTGAATCAACTAAGGGGATATCTGTATCTCATAAAAGACTGCAGATTCCGAATTGAATACTTGATCCTTATCACACATCACACTGTTACCCAATGCACGTGGGGATTCAATCATTTGTCTAGACCTTACTTATAGTACACCAAAGTAACTTACATTCCATGTACAAATCCAGAATACTCTCAGGATTTAGAGTCATCATTCAAACAGTACAACATAAATCATTCATCTCCGATAGAAGTCTAGAAACAAGTAACTCACATGGTCCAACTCAGTGTGTCAATCTTATTAAACACACCAACCTAACACTTTTGGATCACTATCCACATGACCAAGACAAGTCATCTAAAGCGTGACATTATAGTCTTAGCATGCAAGTGGTCCAAACTCGTCTTCGACTACATGTTTTCCAAATATCAATCTATATCATTTGTTCCAAGTCTATTTGTGGGTTAATGTCATAAACCATTTAGAATAAACATGTAAATTATAGTATGAGGACTGCACCAATATCATGGATATTATCAAAAAGAAAATTACATGCAGTATAAATACTCGCTTACACAACTTTAACGAGGACACGACTAGAACTTTAATTTTATTCATTAATAAAGTAATATTACAAAATAAATTTGGATTTTAGGACACTATTCCTAAAAAAACTATTTTGAAAATTCATGATTGGATGCCCAAAGCCATTCTTGCCCTCATATAATGGATATGCAAATTTCATGGAACAATATTAACTTTAGTCATGCCCTCACATTTTGGAACACTGTTCTAATTTTCTAAATAGAAATTCTTAGACAATTTTATCTTAGTTCTAGTAATAATGCTTCAGTCTATTATTTTCTAATGAACTTATGGATCTAAATTGCCTCATATGTGGATATGCAAATTTAATGGTACCATATTACAACACAAATAATGCAATAAGGTTAGCAAGTGGATAGAAAAATAAAAGAGAAATGCGAAAAAGAAAAAGCAAAAGAAAAACTAAATGAGAAAATGAGAAAAGGAGTACGAGTTACTATTACTCGTTGCAGTAACTCTAATAAGAATTGGATGGAGTAATCAAACATTATTTCAACCGAATAATTTCATTATGTTAAACTATTGTACGATATTATATAGGGAATTTTGCAATTACGTACCATAAGATTTGATCCCTTGTTACATAGATATTCGAAAATTTTAATAATATGCAATGATATAATCGGAAGTTTCTAAGTTTATTACCCAAGTATCTTAAAACTCACTACATTCTGACACTGGTTATATCAAGGTGATAAAATTTCACGTCTTAGGAACCTCATTGTATATACTACATATTAAAATGACAGAATATTTAGAGAAAATTTGGTTAAAGTACCCAGAGGTTTGGTAATATATTTTTCAGGTACCCTGAGGTATTGAAATATTTTTGAGGTATCCTAAACTTTGGTAACTTTTTTTTTAGGTACCCTTTGTTAACCGGACCCTAATGAAATTAAGCAAAAAGTACCTAAAAAAGATTTTGAAATCTCAAGGTACCTAAAAAAATATTACTAAACTTCAGGGTACCTGAAAAACATATTACCAGACCTATGAGTATCTGAACCAAATTTTCTTTAAAATTAACCTCCTAAACTGAATAGGAAAATAAATCTTTAATAAGAGAAGCACTTCTAATTAAAAATATTTAGTTTCTCATTCCTATTTATATTATACAAATTCGAAGTAATAGCTGCCATTAGGTGCTTGGTGTATGTAGTCGAAGCTTGTAATTGAGGTTGAAATTGTAATTAAAGTTTATAATTCCAATTATATTTGGTTTATTTGCTAAAATTGTAATTGAAATTTGGATAATATTCATAGAGACCTCCGGAACTATTGGTTAGAATCAAAATGATTCTTCGAACTTTTAATTTCATTAAAGACCTCCTTGAACTATGGATCAAAATCAATGTGATCTCCCATAACTTCTTATTTTATCATTCACCCCCTTAAATTATTGACTAAAATAAATTTGATCCCCAACCTCAAAAATTTTAATAAGGACATCCGAAACTATTAAAAGAAAATTTAATTCAAGTATCTTATACATAATTCAGGTACCCTAAGATTCTAAAGTATGTTTATAATATCTTGAACTTTGGTAACTTTTATTTCCAAGTATATCTTCCATAACTTTGTTGGGATTTCATTAAAATTAGGCTAACCTCACACTAAAAAAATTCAAATAGGAAAAAAAATAATATGTGTAATTAAAATAATTTTAAATATTTAAAACGAATTTTTTATAAAAAAATTAAAATGTTTTGAGAAAATTTGGTTTAGGTACCTTGAGGTTTGGTAATATATTTTTCAATCATCCTGATATTTTGAAATGTTTTTGAAACTTTGGTAATTATTTTTTTTTTCAGGTACCCTCTACTTATGGAACCCTAATGTAATTAAGCAGAGGGTACCTAAAAAAAATGACCAAAGTTCAGGATATCTCAAATATATTTCAAAACCTCAGGGTACCTGAAAAATATATTACCAATCCAAATTTTCTTAAATATTTATGTGATAAATGCTCAAATTTTAGGATATCTAAAAGATAATTTTCGTATTTTATATACCTAGGATAATTAATTTTATGGTTATTTGACCAAATGTTACTGTACATTTTTTATGTATTAATTTAGTCCATGTACTTTTTAATTATGTCAATATGATATAGTGGATATACTAATTTTATGGGACCATACTACAATACAAATATTGTAGTACGGCTAGCAAGTGGATTAAAAAAGAAAAAACAAATGAGAAAAAAGAAAAAGGAAAGATAAATGAGAAAAAGAGCAACAAAAATTGGAGCGTAATAATCAAACGAAGCCCAGATGTTACTTTGTCATTGTTTCAACTGAATAATTACATCATTTTAAATTATTGTATGATATTATTTAAGGAAGTTTTCAATTAAGTACCGTAAGATTTGATAATTTGTTACATAGGTATCTCGATGTTTTAATGGTACACAATAATGTAATCTGAAATTTAAAATTTTATTACTCAAGTATCTTAAAACTCACCATATTTTGACACAGGATATACCTAGGTGATAAAATTTCGTGTCTTAGGTACTGTTTGCTATATTTTGTTTCAAGTGATGTGTAACGCCCCCAAATATTGTAGCAATTGAGCTTCAACCAGAAAGGGCGCTACATGGCCGTACTATAATGAACTCCCTCATCACAGTACAAAGCCCGAAAACTTCCGATTCATAATTTCTCAATTTCCATAAAAGGTCCAATAATATATAATAAATTTCAAAATTTCCATAGAAGTCTCCAATAGATCGAATCCCAAACAACATCAATACTAACGATTGAAGCTAATAGTAAGAAAAATAAAAAATTACAATCTTTTCAAATAGTCTATAATAACATCGGTCTATAGAATTTATTCAGTATCTAAAACTATGACCTGAATAAAGCTCGAAATAGGAAGCCGCTCTATCTTCCTCGTCCTTCATGAATCGCCATAAGCTATTAATCTGGAAAGTAAAAGAAATGGGTAGCAAACAACATGCTCAGCAAGTAAACCGCGCACCCTCCTCGGACCAGGCATATTATTTAAAAAGGAAAAATATCCAATGCAAATAAGTAAAACCAATTTATTTTCAACATTCATGTTACAAGAAGCACAAATCATCACTTTATACTTTAATTTATTTCGCAAGAGCTTCTTGGTAAAACTCACAGATCAATCTGAGACTATGATCGGTATTATTCCCACGACAGAGTCACAGAATGACATTCACATTTTTCAAATTCAAATTGATTCTAAGTCAATAGACCCATCAGGGTTAACATAATATCTATCAGTTTAGAAGAATGGACATATCAATCAGAGACTACGTGACGGTATTATTCCCGCGACAGGGTCACAGATCAACTTTCACATATTTCACATTCTTTCGTCGATAGACCCCTAAGGGTCACTTAGTCATCTGTGAGCTCTTCCTGTAAAAATCTTTCAATTCAAATAGCAAGTTCACAATAATTTCTTTCATAGTATCACCAGTACAAATTCTTTCAAAAATTCGCATATTCGAACATCAAATCAATGTATAAATCAATATAATTCAAATTATAAGAGTGACAATCACACAATCCACCAAACACATACGCCCGAACCTACTTTAACAAACTACTAAACAGTTCAAAATATAAGTCTCATACGTCAAATCATGTAAAGCAATTTTTTTTCATGTTTCACAAACAAGTAGAGGAAGTGGTATACTTAACTTCACTATCTTCTAATTCAATGTTCGGACTCCTATTATGAATTAGCTTCAAAACCTATCAAGAGCGAAAATCAAAATTTGAGGATTGAAGAGAGAAAGAGAGAGATGCGCGGGAACAAGAGAGAAAACGAGGAAAAAGAATAAGAAGGAGAGAGACTGTATATGGGGTTGTGGGAGTCTGCATAGCGAGGGAGAAAGAGATAAAAGAAACGGGAAGGGTTTGGGTCTTATGAAATTTTTTTTTCTTATATATATATATATATATACACCTATTCCAATTATTCTAGTATTACTAATGGACCCTTTTCTGACAACTAATCTATTAATTTATTTATAATCCAATCGAAATAATGATGAGTTTTAATTGTATTATAATACCTAGCCTAATTTAATTAGCCTGGATTTCACATATTATAATATCTAGTCTAATTTAATTGGACTGGGTATTACATCCTCACCTACTTAAATAAAAGTTTCGGTCTCGAAACTTGAGTCCTCAATTTAATTAGATAGTGTATTATATTCTCATCCCCTTAAATAAAAGTTCCATCCTCCAAACTTACCTTTATATTCAAATAAAGTTGGGCATTTGCTTCAAATTAAACCCATCTTACAATTTCTGAATTAAAGAGGACATGATATCCTATTAACGACCAGTAGCGTGCAATACGCACTAAATTCAGAAAATGGACAAAGATCATATCATATGCACTAGTATCTTTTTTTTACTCACTGTTGACCAAATTGTATTTTAGCAATGTCCTTCCCATATTTCTTCAAAGCATAAAAACTCTTTGATCCAATGTTAAGGAGATCTTAAACTTAAGATCAATAACAATAATTCTTACGTTCTTCCTTTCACCACACTTCCACTGTGCAATTCTAATACTAATCACAACTACTTAGGCTTGGGATTCTAATTACCAAAGTATTTGGATAAGAATAAATATAACTGGCTGGTTTAATTGTTTCCAATGTAGGGCATATAGTACTAGCTTGCAAGAGAGTTCCATCCCACAAATAATATGAGGTTGAGTAGTGATTATACAAGCCAAATTTCTTACTGCTTCCCTACTTAAAACATCAACCACCATGTTTGCTTTACCCAAATGATAATTTATGTGCGAATCGTAATCCACAAGCAACTCTAGCGACCTATATTGTATCACATTCAACTGGTATAAATGTACTTCAAGTTCTTATGATCACTTCACATGCCATCTTATATAAATAGTGCATCCTAATTTTTAATGCAAGTGCTACCGCAGGTAGCCCAAGGTCATGGGTAGGAGAACTCTCTTCGCATGGCTTCAGTTCAGATGCCTTATGGCATACACAACTACTTACCCATGTTGCATTAAAACATAGCTAAATAATTGCTAAGTCATTTTATTCAATTTTTTTTGTCTTCTAGTCAATCCAATAAGGGACTTAGCCAACTTAGAAAAATCTTGCACGAACCTTCTATGATACCTTGTTAGACCAAGAAGACTCTTAACTTTTGTTATGGTTGTTGGTCTTAGCTAATTCACAATTCCTTCGACTCTTTGAAGATCTATTGATATCCCATCCCTTGATATTACATGCCCTAGAAAAGAAATCTTAGTTAACCAAAACTCACACTTCTTAAACTTAGCATATAGTTGTGTCTCACAAAGTGTTTGCAAGATTACCGTCAAATACTTTTCATGCTCATCTTCACTATTTGAGTACACCAAATATTATTAATAAAGACCGCAAAAACTTATCTAGAAAAGACTTAAATACTTTATTATCTAAATCCTAAACACAACATATGTATTTGTCAACCTAAATGACATAGTAAGAAACTCATGATGCCCGTAACAGGCTCCAATTTTTCTCACATCTTCAGCCGCCACTATGAATTAACAATATCTTGGCCTCAAATTTCCACTTGCCTTCTCTCTATCTCCTTGCTTCTTATTTTCATTTCCTTATATTCTTATGTATTCTCAATTTCAAGACCCTATAATATATTTTTTTGGAAATTATTAAAGGCGCACCCAAAGAGTTGCATTCTGACTGGCAACCATGAAGCATCTTCAAACCTATATGTCCTATTTTCATCAGAATTGAGTAGTATATCTAGATATTTTTGTTAATTTTTTATATTGCATCACTCTCATCTACCTTTTGGTGAGAGAAACTCTCTCTTGGATTTTTGTACACACCATGAATGAACCAACTCCTTCACTATATCCTTACAAAAACCTCTCAAATCTATTATTCCTCCTCTTTCTAATGCCCAATAGCCTTCTAACAATGGTCAGTTTTCCCAATAGATATCTAGCAGTCAATCTTCGCATTCATATTTTCTGGAACGTTTGCAATCCATAGCATCTTTTCTATTCTTTCAATACAGTTCTCAACCGTAATAGGGTTAAAAGGTCACACGAACTCAAGGGAATCAAAGTGAGAAATAAAAAAAAATGTCACCATCTCCCTCCCTTCATCTTTCATGTTGAACTTTCAATCAAATATGCTATAACAGCACTCATCCTTGAATTTAATCCTAACCCACCTAAGTAAAACTATTTTCTTTGTTTTTGTCTATTATGATTCAAGATCAATCTTGAATCATAACTTAAGATTAGTGAAGAATTAGAGAGGAGGTAAGAAGAGAATTAGGAGTAGGAGATGAGAAGTAGAGAGAGATTAGGGTTGAGAAGAGAAGAGATTCATTTATCATTCATCAATGATCTATTACATGGTAGAGCTCACTATTTATAACAAGATAGATGCAATGAACTAAGACAAATGCTAACTACCGACTTATTACATTAGCCGCCAAACAAGACTAACTTGACTAAGCTAACCGACTTTCCCGCCAAAGCAAACATTCAAATGGATTAACAACATCTTAACTAAACAGCTCAAGCTAATGATCATAACAGATCATAACAATTCCCTCCCCTTAAGAACATTCTTGGCCTCACGAACGGAAGTGAGGAAATTGACTGCGAAGGAAATGCAATGCCTCCCAAGTGGTGTGCTAGTCATCCAAATTTGCCCATTGAACCAAAGCTTCAACCTTATGCTGAGAATTAGTAGAACCCGATCTGGTATCCAGTATAACCAAAGGAGCCTATAAGAGCCTACCATCACTGGCTGTTGCTGGTGGTGTCAGGGAGCTACAAGATCCTTCCTTCACCTGCTTCTTCAAGAGTGATACATGGAAAACAAGATGCGTAGTACAGCCTAGTGGTAGCTCTAATTTGTATGCTACTACTCCCACACACTGTAAGATCTTGTAAGGCCCAAAATAACATGCTCCAAGCTCGACATTCTTACAAACTGCTACAGAAGATTGTCTATATGGCTGCAACTTTAAATAGACTTAGTCACCTACAGCAAAAGACTTATTAGTTTGATGTTTATTTGCAAAGAATTTCATTCCAGATTGAGCAAAAGTTATCCTTAAGCTGAAGCATGAGTTGTCTTCGTTGCTTTAACAGATCAGAGACATCTGCAATAGATGATAGTACTCCTTGGAGACCCATTGGTGAGGGTGGATCATAGCCATATAATTCCTTGAAAGGAGTTGTCTTAATAGCTGAATGTGCGTGTGTGTTGTACCAATACTCAGCTAAAGCAAGCTAACTAAACCAATGCTTGGGATGATTGAAAGTCATGCTGCCCAGATACTGCTCCAAACATTGATTTACTCGTTCAGTTTGTCCATCTCTTTGAGGATGGTATGAGGAACTTTAAGCCAGAGTAGTCCCCAACAACCTAAACAATTCTGTGTAGAAATGGCTGATGAAAAGCTTGTCCTGGTCTGAAGTGATGGACTAAGGCAACCCATGAAGACGATAAATGTGATCCAAGAACATCTTTGCAAGCCTTGCAGTAGTAATGGGATGATTGAGGCCAATGAAGTGTCCAAACCCGGTAAATCAATCCACTACAACCCAAATGACTTCCTTCCCTTCAGATTTAGGCAATCCCTTAATGAAATCCATACTTACGTGTTGCCAAACTCTCTCTGGAACTGGCAAAGGTTGCAGCAATCCTTGATAAGGAACATGTTCACTTTTAGTTTGTTGACAACCTTTTTTTTTTTTTTTTGGTAAATCAGTGATAAATACCATATATGATCAAAATATATGTACAAGTCTACGAGGGGCATACCCCAAGCCAAGGCTAAAAGGCCTACATCAAAGAATCAATCAAAGAAAGAAACAAAGTAAGAAGTATCAACGGTCAACATGACCAAACAAAGAGAACAAGCAAATGAAAGCAATCAAAGTTAATGCCCAATCCCCCACTCCTGTAGAAGCTGCGAGTGGCGATGAGCACAGCGAAGCATAGGAGCAGCAATAAGATGACTGCGGACCAATCCTGTGATCTCCTCGGTGATGACTACAGAAGGACTGTACTGGGAGCGATGAATCCTTAGGTTACGCTCATACCAAAGGATGTAAACTGTAGGGGAAAAATAAAGGTAGGCAAGGATCCAATCCACCCCGCGGCCACGGAGCCTGGAAGCAGCCCACTAAACCAGCTTGCGCCATGGAAGCGTGGGCCAGGACAAAGAGGTGCGAGAGGACACCCTGGAACAAACAGTAGCAGAGTAGCTTCAGGTGAAGAAGAGATGGTCATGCGACTCAGCATTTGACCCGCACAACATGCAAGTAGCCCATACATCCTTCTTTGTTGACAACCCTCACAAGTTTGAACACACTTCACCACATCCTTCTTCATTCCAGTCTAATAAAAGTACTGATTTAATCGTTGATAGGTTCCCTCATTTCTCTCATGGCCACCCCAAGCTGAAGAGTGAGCAGCTGACACTATTTGCTGTCTTAGTTCAGCATAAGGCCCAATGTAGATCTTACCTTTAATCCTGATCAAACCATTACACAGTGTCACCCTAGTATCTGAGCTAACTGAGGGTTTCACACTTGCAGCAATAAGGCAATCATGAGCAAAAGCAGCATCCACATAAGTCTGCACGACTTCTTCCATCCAAGAAGGAAGAGATACTGAGATTGCATTGCTTCTGGCCTGATCATCCATTTCTTGACATCTGGAAAGAGCATCTGCCATAACATTCTCCCTTCCACATCTATACTCAATAGAATAATCTAAGCTCAACATCTTCATGAGTCCTTTGCGTTGTACTCTTGGGGTGATTTTCTGCTCCAATAAGTATTTGAGGCTTTGGTGGTCAGTTTTAATAATGAAATGGTGTCCTTCTAGATAATGTCTCCACTTTTGAACCTCAAGGAGGATTGCAAAATACTCTTTCTCATAGATTGACAAACTCAAATTCCTGGGTCCCAAAGCTTGACTTAGATAAGCAAATGGCCTTCCAACTTGGGAAAGCACTGCCCCAATACCCATGCTACTTGCATCAGTTTCCAGTACAGAGGGAAGCTTGAAATCTGGCATAGTTAGCATCGGAGCTGCACACATAGCAGACTTGAGTTGTAGGAAGGCTGTCCGAGCCATTTCATTCCATCCAAAAGCATCATTCTTAAGTAATTCTGTAAGGGGCTTAACCATCAAACTATAACCAAAGATGAACTTACGATAATACCCATTCAACCCCAACAAACTCCTCAACTACTTAATAGAGGCGGGTACATGCCATTCTTTCATAGCCTTGATCATTGCTCGATCAGTAGCAACCCCATCCCCTGAAACGATATGCCCTAGATACTCAATTTGTGAGCTAGCAAAAGTATACTTAGACAATTTTGCAAAAAGCTTGTGTTCCTTCATGAGATCAAACATTTGGTGAAGATGGGACTAATGGCTATCAAGGGAGGAACTATACATCCAGATGCCATCGAAGAAGACAAGAACAAACTTCCTCAGATAAGGCTTTAGCACCTCATTCATCAATGCCTGAAATGTTATAGGGGTGTTAGACAACCTAAAGGGCATCACCACAAACTCATATTGTCCATGATGAGTTCAAAATGCAGCCTTGTGAATGTCTTCGCCCTTAACTTGAACTTGATAGTGACCTTGCCGCAAGTCTAGCTTGGAGAAACAACTTGCCCCATGTAATTCATGAACTAGGTTGTCAATGACTGGAATAGGAAACTTGTCTCTAATAGTGAAGGAATTTAGGTGCCTGTAATTAATGCACAATCGAGATATCCCATCCTTCTTCTTAACCAAGATCACAGGTGCTGCAAAGCGGCTATGGCTGTGTCGGATAAAATGTGTTCTTAGGAGATCTTCCACCTGCCTTTCTATCTCATCCTTTTGGGCATGAGCATACTTGTAAGGTCTCAGACACATTGGCTGAGCATCATTTTTTAAGGGAATAGCATGGTCCAATGATCTCTTTGGAGGAAGAGTGGATGGAGGTTCAAACAAGTCACCGTATTCTTGAAGAAACCTATGTAACTCAGGATGGAACTACTGGTGATCTTACCCAAGTTTTGTAGCTCCTATTGAGAACAAATGTCCAATCCAGTGATAGTTCCTCTTCTTGATGACATTCTCCTACCTTTTCCCAGTCATGACCTGCAACCGTCCATGCTCCTTGATGCTTTACAGCGTCACCTTTTGCCCAACTCTGTCTAATAAGATTGTGAGCTCAGCAAAAGCAAACACAATTGGGCTTATGGTCTTCATCCAATCCACTCCTAAGACCATATCACACCCTCCCAGCCTCAGAACTCAAAAATCATAAGTGAAGCTGTGCTTTTGCATCGACCATGAGAATTGTTTACACTTAGTCTGAGTTAGAATAGCATTCGCATCAGCTACCGTGGCTGTTAAAGGATTTGTTTTGATCATTTCATGTCCAATTGTACGAACAATCTTTGGATCCACAAAGCTATGTGTACTCCCACTATCCACCAAAATCAAGATAGATCTATGGCCAACTTCTCCCCTTATTTTGTTGGTATTGTGGAAACCCCCCACCAGTTAAGGCTTGAACTGAAATGCCTAGCTCGTCTTCAGTTAAGTCAACAATTTCCTCTTGTTCTTGCTCTTCAAAATGAACTTGCTCAAGTTCTTCATCATATTCTACTCTTGGGACAGCCATAAGGAGTTTAGGATTGCACTTATGGCCGAAGAAATACTTCTGGTTGCACTTATAACACAATAGTTGAGTCTTTTTCTCCTCCATATTGTGGCTTCTACTGCCTCTTGAAGAAACAGAGGGAGTTGCAGATGTTCCTTCCTAACTACCTCTGAATCATGCTCCTTCAGATGAGGTTAAGATGGTATTCTCAAATAGTCGGGCTTTAGAGTAAGCTTGAGAAAGTGTTATATGTTCCAAAGGCTTAACTAGATTCTTAATCTTGAACTTCAATCCACTGATAAAGCTTGAGACATAATAAGCCTCCGTGGTCTCTGGATAAGCAATTAACATGCGTGCTCTCAAGTTCTCAAACCTCGTCATATACTCCTTAACTGAGGTTGTTTGTATTACCTTGCTAAAATTGTCCACAATGTCCCCAATGTCTTCCTCTCCATAACTTTCACATAGTTCCTTAACAAATTTAGTCCAAGTAATGGAAGCTCTTCCCCTCATTAATCCAAAATACCAAGTTCCCTGGTCTCCTCTCAAGTATACTATTGCAAGATGCATTGTTTCAGCTTCTGGTGTGTTGTAGAAGTGGAAATATTACTCACATCTTCTGATCCAAGACTGAGATTGCACTCCATCAAATGGTTCCATATCAATATGTGGTTGTCTGGACCCAGTGCCTTGGGACATAGCTGTTACATCACCACTACCCTCTGATGTATTCTGAGTAGTTGGCTAATGCAACTGACTAGCTGGTCACAAAATTCTAGCAGAAGTTCCCTGCCTATCCAATTGTTGCTACATTCCACTGACTTTTGTGGTAAGATTTTGAGTCGCCTCTCTACTGTGCTGGAGTGACAGAAACACAGCATTCGCTTGGCGAGCCATGTTAGCAATTATATTAGCTTGATCATTAATAGAAACATTTCCAGCATTTCTAGCTTCATTCGCAGCAGCTCCTGCTACAACAACAGCATATGAAGCTGTGGTTGATCTGGTAGTAGGCATAACTTAAGCAATTTTTCGTAATTCTTGTACTGATTGATGTATCTACAAAACACACCAAGCAATGGAATAGTGCGATGTATTTGTAAATGAAAGAAAGTTATTCGCTAAGTAATGCACTTAGCTGTAGTAGATCCTAAGTAAGGATCAGTATTCAAATGCTCTAACAGCTAAGCACCAGATCAAGTAGCTCACAATCTGCTCCTCAATCACTTTTCTTCGAATCAGTTACCCAGATTCCACCTTAATAACGAAATTCAAGTTATTTAAGCTCAATCTTGTCCCGTGAACTAGTGTTCAACTTAATGTGCATCAGAATTAATCGAGCTGCAGTAGCAGTAGCTAATTCGATCAATTTACAAATGATATTTGGTATTATTGATGCTTTGATACCAATTGTTATGATTTAAGATCAATCTTGAATCATAACTTAAGATTAGTGAATAATTAGAGAGGAGGTGAGAAGAGAATTAGGAGTAGGAGATGAGAAGTAGAGAGAGATTAGGGTTAAGAAGAGAAGAGATTCATTTATCATTCATTAATGATCTATTACATGATAGATCTCACTATTTATAACAAGATAGATGCAATGAACTAAGACAAATGCTAACTAATGACTTATTACATTGGCTGCCAAACAAGACTAACTTGACTAAGCTAACCGACTTTCCCACCAAAGCAAACATTCAAATGGATTAACAACATGTTAACCAAATAGCTAAAGCTAATGATCATAACAGATCATAACATTGTCCCACTCTTAGAAAGTTCTATTTCTATCATTGTAACAATCAAAACACTTTATACTTAATTCTTGTGTTAACAAAACAAGTCCTCAATATCATTTATTCACTTTATAAAACAAAGACCCACAATAAGTATTTTAATACAGCCAAAAGGAAAGATAATACAACACCAATTGCTTCAAACAGCCAGATAATATTACGGTGAACAATTATTCCTCAAAATAGAAATCTCTTTCAACAAATTCTCATTCAAATTCTTCTTATCAATGTCTTTGATTTCAAATTCAACCCCACTATAGCGATGCCATGACCTCTACATAGTCACCCGTTAAGCACAGCATTTCACTGCCCCAAGATCCATCTAAAAGGGCACATTCAAAACTTTAGAGTTGATGTTTCAAAAACCAGAATAAGTCAACTGAATTTCTTGACACAAAAATTATTCAATAATTAATAACATGTCACTCATCTTAACATCCAAATTTCTCAATAATTCATAACCTAAGCTCTGATACCACTAAATGTAATGCCCCTAAATATTATAGCAATTAAGCTTCAACCAGAAAGGGCGCTACACGTTGTACTATAATGAACTCCCTCATCATAGTATGAAGCCCGAAAACTTCTGATTCATAATTTCTCAATTTTCATAAAAGTTCCAATGATATATAATAAATTTTAAAATTTCCCTAGAAGTCTCCAGTAGGTCGAATCCTAAACAACATCAATACTAACTATTAAAGCAAATAGTATGAAAAATAAAAAATTACAATCTTTCCAAATAGTCCATAATAATATTGCTCTATAGAATTTATTCAGTATCTAAAACTATGAAATTAAATAAAGCTTGAAATAGGAAGCTGCTCTATCTTCCTCTTCCTTCAAGAATTGTCATAAGCTATTAATCTAGAAAGTAAAGGAAATGGGTCAGCAAACAACATACTATGCAAGTATACCACATACCCTAACAATAATTTCTTTCACATTATCACCAGTACAAATTTCTTCAAAACTTCATATATTCCAACATCAAATGAACCTATAAATCAATATAATTCAAATCATAAGAGTAGAAATCACACAATAAATCAAACACATATGCCTGAACCTACTTTAACAAACTACTAAACTGTTCAAAATATAAGTCTCATACATCAAAATTTTTTTTTCATGTTTCACAAATAAGCAGGGGAAGTGAAATACTTACCTTCATTGTCTTCTAATTCAATGTTCAGGCTCCTATTATGAATTTGCTTCAAAACCTATCAAGAGCAGAAATCAGAATTTGGGGATTGAAGACAGAAAGAAAGAGTAGGGGGGGGAGGGGAAGACGAGAGAAAAAATGAGGAAAAAGGACGAGAAGGAGGAGACAGTATAGGGAGTTGTGGGAGTCTGTTTTGAGAGGGAGAAAGAAATAAAAGAAAGGGGAAGGGTTTGCTGGGGGGTTTGGGTCTTTTAAATTTTTTTCTTTTATATATATATATATATATATATATATATCCATACCTATTCTAATTACTCTAGTATTATTAATGGACCTTTCTGGCAATTAATCCATTAATTTATTTATAAACCAATTGAAATAATAGCGAGTTTTAATTATATTATAATACTTAGCCTAATTTAATTAACCTGGATTTCACATATTATAATATTTAGTCCAATTTAATTAGATCAGGTATTATAAGGTGTATATATGGTTGACCGTAAAGGCGAAAACAAAACAAATGCACAAAAGTGACTCATTACGACTAGAGAGTGAGCCTAATTACGAACCGCATGTCTTTGAGCTCAACCACTCACCATTTTCAGAGAAAAGGTTGTGATGTATTGGTGTATCTGACTTCGGTTATAATGTGAGTTCTGCTTATGCTTTAATTAATAAGACTTTGTAAAATATTTTTGTAGATATTTTATGTGTTCTTTTTGACAGAAAATTAAAGATATGGACCTAACTCAAATGGCAATTACAGTGATGGAGCAGGGCCCACGGACACCTTTCCTGGTACACTTAAAAATCAGAAACTAGGTTGGAGATAAATCTAAGAGATTAGTAGTCCACTTAAAAGCCCGAGTCAACCAGGTTTTTAAGCCTGGAACCTTTAACTTATAATAACTCGAATGAGTTTAGGTGTTACAAGATTAAGGTGGAGCAAACTGTATATAGGTCACTATATTAGCACAAACGTAATCAAGGGACAAGCCATTACCGTCAAACCCCTAATCGATGGTGCGAACCTAAGTTCACATGACTTATCAAGCAGTGACAGTTGTGTTAAGACCAACGTAATCAAGGGACAAAGCCTTCGCCATCAAAACCCTGAACTCAAGCCTCAAATCTCAAATTTTTGATTTGTGGGAACAAATTAAAATTGGAAAGTTAGACCTGAAGCTCGACAACTGTATTACTATGGAGGCAAGTGCAACAAAGATCTACATTACGCTATGCCTAGCAATGTTATGCTAATTCTAGGAAAGAGCACAAGTGTGCTGTAAAGAAAAACTTGAAGAAGTCTTGTATTAAGTGCATGTGAACTACTCTGGACTGATGCAAAGTCCTTTTATTTGTAGAAAAAGAAAATAACGGCTGCTCCTAATTTCACGGCAACTTCACCCACATTTGGTCCCTAAGTGTTATGATCCAAGAATTGAAGGTTTGAGCTGTGTTGGATATGTAGGCTGTTTGGTGCTGATGTGCTGCTGCTGGTAGCTACTTTAGGGCTGTTATTTCGGTTATGTTGCTGATTTGCTGTTATAATGCTGATTAAAGTAGGTTAGTCGAGTAAACAAGGTGTTAGCCTTCATTACTTCATTGCATTATGATTAGTAGCTGCATTGTATGAGTCTAAGTATTTCATTTAGTCCCTTCCTATGCTGCGTGGTGTAATAAACTTGCATTGTAATAATTCTACATTGTAACAACCTGCAGTGAGCTGAGCTAGGCTGTTAGTTACTGCAGGTTGGGTTGTTCATTCTGTGAGGAGTGGTGTTTAGGCGCCAAATAGGATTAAAATGTTAGTTAAGCTTTAATTCTAGATGCTTCTAGTTAGTTCCTAAGTCGGTTACTAGGATTTGTCTAGATTCATTGTATTAGCTTGTTTGATCTTGCCCATAAGTAGGCACCTCTTGTAATAATCTGATCATTCAATGAAAAATATCAAACAACAATCTCATTTAGAGATTAATATTCTCTCTCTCTTCTAACTCTCTCTATTTCTCATCTCCTTTCCCTTCTTATCACATCTTAACTCTAATTTCTCTACTTTCTCATCTCAATTTCACTTCTTTCTCATCTCATACTCTCAACCTATCCAACTTTTACTTAGTTTACGCTTGGGATCCAATCCCGAGCGTAACAATTGGTATCAGAGCCTCGCTTGGCTTCCGATTGAGTGCGTAATCAAAAAAAAAAATTTTAAAAAAAAATCAGAATCAACCAAAATCAAATTCAGTACCGAATTTTAGTTCAGTATAAGCCAATCAAATTCAGCTTGTGCTTTTCAAATCTGATCTTGAAAATTCATAGAAAAAAAATGACAGTGAAGCTCAAGTGAGAAAATCTGCTGCGTTGGTGTTGTTGTGCAGAGAATAGATCGGAATTGTGTTCAAGAATCAGATCAGATACTAAAAATAACCTGATAAGATCAAGTCAGTCAGATTTGGTTCCATTCAGTGCTGTTTTGCTGGTTAAGTTCAGATTTCAGTGAGAGAACAAGTGATCATAGATCAATTTAGTTTCTTAGCTTCAAAAATTTTGATCTGGAAATTCAGAAAATTGTTGATCATATTCAGATTTTGACAAAATCAGAACGTCAGTGGAATCAATCAGCATCTAGCAGATCAGATTGTGAAGATTCAGAGTGAAGCATGGCTGAAGGAGTTAGGACACGATCGGGGAGCTGGTGGAGGCAATGTGGCTTCAGTTGTCCAACCAGAAGTGTCCTATGCCGCTGTGGTGGGTTCGAACACTCCAAAGGAGTATGCCACGGTTGATCAAATGAAGGAATGGATCACAAAATCACAATTACAATCAGGGGATCGCTTGTTCACGAGATTACAGCAAATGCCTTTGGCAAATTGGCAAATGCAGTTAGAAAATCAGCAAAGAAATGAACATAAATTAAATCAGCAGAAGCAACAATTTGAGAAAAAGAGTGATGATCAAATTAATCGACAATTGCAAGGAATTCAGGGGCAAGTGCAATCCATAGCTGAGAAGGATGTTCCTTTGCTAATCACTCAAGTGTTGATGCAAGATGAAGACAGAATCACTCCCTGCCAATGCACGCAAGAAGTCTTAGCTAGAGAATCACAGATTCCAGGGGAGAAAGCACAGGTTGCTGCGGCTGAGTTGTAATTTTGTGTTCCTAATGTGGCCGCAGGACCTGCAGGGGCTAAAGAAATGACTCGTGATGGACATCAAGTTGTTAATGTATTGGTTAATCCTCAAGATCCAATTCCAGAAGCTATTATGCACTGTCGGCATGCCGATCGGCAAGATCGGGATGATTTATTTCCTTTTCAAGGGGAGTTTTGATTTATCTAAGTTCAAACATAAATGTCAAACCTCCTCCTAAACCGGGTGAAGAAGTTCAAGGCTTTAAGAAGTTGAGACTATTGGAACATGTGACTCAAGCTACTAATGTGCATCTCAGGCCATCTAACAGCAAAAGAATGCTCGAGCTGTGTAAAAAGGAGTTCAAGAATCACAAATTTGGGATGAAAGCTGTGAGTGTTTGGTGGCAGCTGCTGTTCTCATAGTCCTCTGTACGTTCCTGCATTAGAGTGATGCGTGGATGTATGAGCTACAACAAGAGGCCCGTATGTGGGATGATTAGAGTCATATTGTGGTTGATTTGGTTTGACCTGAGTAGACCACCTGAAGTTTACTCCAAATCAGATGCAAGACATCGTGGCAGAGAACAGAAGCAGCTCACTTCTAGAATTACTTCACGTTATGCATCAACATGGAATTCTTCAGCTGCATTTTCGGATCTTGTTATATACATGTTCTTGCAGGTGCAAGAAATTGCAAGGCAATTCAACACAATCAGGAACCAAGTGATTTTCAAAGTCTCATTCTCTTCCATTCTTGAGGACAAGAATGTTTTCAAGGGGAAGGGAATGTTATGATCCAAGAATTGAAGGTTTGAGCTGTGTTGGATATGTGGGCTGTTTGGTGCTGATGTGCGGCTGCGGGTAGCTACTTTAGGGCTGTTATTTCGGTTATGTTGCTGATTTGCTTTTATAATGCTGATTAGAATAGGTTAGTTTAGTAAATAAGGTGTTAGCCTTCATTACTTCATTGCATTATGATTAGTAGCTGCATTGTATGAGTCTTAGTATTTCATTTAGTCCCTTCCTATGCTGCATGGTGTAATAAACCTGCATTGTAATAATTCTACCTTGTAACAACCTGCAGTGAGCTGAGCTAGGCTGTTAGGTACTGCAGGTTGGGTTGTTAATTCTGTTAGGAGTGGTGTTTAGGCGCCAAATAGGATTTAAATGTTAGTTAAGCTTTAATTCTAGATGCTTCTAGTTAGTTCCTAAGTCGGTTACTAGGATTTGTCTAGATTCATTGTATTATTTTGTTTGATCTTGCCTATAAGTAGCAACCTCGTGTAATATTCTGATCATTGAATGAAAAATATCAGACAACAATCTCATTTTGAGATTAATATTCTCTCTCTCATCTAACTCTCTCTATTTCTCATCTACTTTCCCTTCTTATCTCAACTTAAATCTAATTTCTCTACTTTCTCATCTCAATTTCACTTCTTTCTCTTCTCATACTCTCAACCTATCCAACTTTTACTTAGTTTACACTTGTGATCCTATCCCGAGGGTAACAATTGTTATCAGAGCCTCGTTTGCCTTCCGACTGAGTGCGTAATCAAAAAAAAAATTTTAAAAAAAATCAGAATCAACCAAAATCAAATTCAGTACCGAATTTTAGTTCAGTATAAGCCAATCAAATTCGGCTTGTGCTTTTCGAATCTGATCTTGAGAATTCACAGGAAAAAAAAATGACAGTGAAGCTCAAGTGAGAAAATCTGCTGCGTTGGTGTTGTTGTGCTGAGAATAGATCGGAATTGTGTTCAAGAATCAGATCAGATACTAAAAATAACCTAATAAGATCAAGTCAGTCAGATTTGGTTCCATTCAGTGCTGTTTTGCTGGTTAAGTTAAGATTTCAGCGAGAGAACAAGTGATCATAGATCAATTCAGTTTTGTAGCTTCACAAATTTTGATCTCGAAATTCAGAAAATTGTTGATCATATTCAGATTTTGACAAAATCAGAACGTCAGTGGAATCAATCAGCATCTTGCAGAACAGATTGTGAAGATTCCGAGTGAAGCATGGCTGAAGGAGTTAGGACACGATCTGGAGCTGGTGGGGCCAATGTGGCTTCAGTTGTCCGACCAGAAGTGTCCTATGCCACTGTGGCGGGTTCGCACACTCCAAAGGAGTATGCCACGGTTGATCAAATGAAGGAATGGATCACACAATCACAATTACAATCAGGGGATCGCTTGTTCACGAGATTACTTCAAATGCTTTTGGCAAATCAGCAAATGCAGTTAGAAAATCAGCAAAGAAATGAAGATAAATTAAATCAGCAGAAGCAACAAGTTGAGAAAAAGAGTGATGATCAAATTAATCAACAATTGCAAGGAATTTAGGAGCAAGTGCAATCCGTAGCCGAGAAGGATGTTCCTTTGCTGATCACTCAAGTGTTGATGCAAGATGAAGACAGAATCACTCCCTGCCAATGCAGGCAAGAAGTCTTAGCAGAAGAATCACAGATTCCAGGGGAGAAAGCACAGGTTGCTGCGGCTGAGTTGCAATCGTGTGTTCCTAATGTGGCCGCAGGACCTGCAGGGGCTGAAGAAATGACTCGTGATGGACATCAAGTTGTTAATGTATTGGTTAATCCTCAAGATCCAATTCCAGAAGCTGTTATGCACTATCGGCATGCTGATCGACAAGATCGGGATGATTTATTTCCTTTTTCAAGGGGAGTTTTGATTTATCTAAGTGCAAACATGAATTTCAAACCACCTCCTATACCGGGTGAAGAAGTTTAAGGCTTTAAGAAGTTGAGACTATTGGAACATGTGACTCAAGCTACTAATGTGCATCGCAGGCCATCTAACAGCAACAGGATGCTCGAGCTGTGTAAAAAGGAGTTCAAGAATTACAAATTTGGGATGGAAGCTGTGAGTATTTGGTGGCAGCTGCTATTCTCATTATCCTCTGTATGTTCCAGCAGCAGAGTGATGCGTGGATGTATGAGCTACAACAAGAGGCCCGTATGTGGGATGATTAGAGTCAGATTGTGGTTGATTTGGTTTGACCTGTGTAGACCATCTGAAGTTTACTCCAAATCAGATGCAAGACATCGTGGCAGAGAACAGAAGCTGCTCACTTCTGGAATTACTTCACATTATGCATCTACATGGAATTCTTCAGCTGCATTTTCGGATCTTGTTATATACCTGTTCTTGCAGGTGCAAGAAATTGCAAGGCAATTCAACACAATCAGGAACCAAGTGATTTTCAAAGTCTCATTCTCTTCTATTCTTGGGGACAAGAATGTTTTCAAGGGGAAGGGAATATTATGATTCAAGGATTGAAGGTTTGAACTGTGTTAGATATGTGGGATGTTTGGTGCTGATGTGCTGCTGCTGGTAGCTGCTTTAGGGCTGTTATTTCGATTATGTTGATGATTTGCTGTTATAATGCTAATTAGAGTAGGTTAGTCTAGTAAATAAGGTGTTAGCCTACATTACTTCATTGCATTTTGATTAGTAGCTGCATTGTATGAGTCCTAGTATTTCATTTAGTCCCTTCCTATGCTGCGTGGTGTAATAAACCTGCATTGTAATAATTCTACATTGTAACAACCTGCAGTGAGCTGAGCTAGGCTATTAGTTACTGCAGGTTGGGTTGTTAATTCTGTTAGGAGTGGTGTTTAGGCGCCAAATAGGATTTAAATGTTAGTTAAGCTTTAATTCTGGATGCTTCTGGTTAGTTCCTAAGTCGGTTACTAGTATTTGTCTAGATTCATTGTATTAGCTTGTTTGATCTTGCCTATAAGTAGCAACCTCTTGTAATAATCTGATCATTCAATGAAAAATATCAAACAACAATCTCATTTTGAGATTAATATTCTCTCTCTCATCTAACTCTCTCTATTTCTTATCTCCTTTCCCTTCTTATCTCATCTTAACTCTAATTTCTCGACTTTCTCATCTCAATTTTCCTTTTTTCTCATCTCATACTCTCAACCTATCCAACTTTTACTTAGTTTACACTTGAGATCCAATCCCGAGCGTAACAATTGGTATCAGAGCCTCGTTTGGCTTCCGACTGAGTGCGTAATAAATAAAAAAAAAATCAGTATCAACCAAAATCAAATTCAGTACCGAATTTTAGTTGAGTATAAGCCAATCAAATTCAGCTTGTGTTTTTCAAATCTGATCTTGAAAATTCACAGAAAAAAAAATGACAGTGAAGCTCAAGTGAGAAAATCTGCAGCGTTGGTGTTGTTGTGTTGAGAATAGATCGGAATTGTGTTCAAGAATCAGATCAGATACTAAAAATAACCTGATAAGATCAAGTCAGTCAAATTTGGTTCCATTCAGTGCTGTTTTGCTGGTTAAGTTCAGGTTTTAGCGAGAAAACAAGTGATCATAGATCAATTCAGTTTTGTAGCTTCATAAATTTTGATCTGGAAATTCAGCAAATTGTTGATCATATTCATATTTTGACAAAATCAGAACGTCAGTGGAATCAATCAGCATCTAGTAGATCAGATTGTGAAAGCATGGCTGAAGGAGTTAGGACACGATCGGGAGCTGGTGGAGGCAATGTGGCTTCAGTTGTCCAACCAGAAGTGTCCTATGCCACTGTGGTGGGTTCGAACACTCCAAAGGAGTATGCCACGGTTGATCAAATGAAGGAATGGATCACACCATCACAATTACAATCAGGGTTTACAGCAAATGCTTTTGGCAAATCAGCAAATGCAGTTAAAAAATCAGCAAAGAAATGAAGATAAATTAAATCAGCAGAAGCAACAAGTTTAGAAAAAGAGTGATGATCAAATTAATCAACAATTGTAAGGAATTCAAGAGCAAGTGCAATCCTTAGCTGAGAAGGATGTTCTTTTGCTGATCACTCAAGTGTTGATGCAAGATGAAGACAGAATCACTCCCTGCCAATGCACGCAAGAAGTCTTAGCTGAAGAATCACAGATTCCAGGGGAGAAAGCACAGGTTGCTGCGGCTGAGTTGCAATCATGTGTTTCTAATGTGGCCGCAGGACCTGCAGGGGCTGAAGAAATGACTCGTGACGGACACCAAGTTGTTAATGTATTGGTTAATCCTCAAGATCCAATTCCAGAAGCTGTTATGCACTGTCGGCATGCCGATCGGCAAGATCGGAATGATTTATTTCCTTTTCAAGGGGAGTTTTTTTTTTTATCCAAGTGCAAACATGAAGGTCAAACCTCCTCCTAAACCAGGTGAAGAAGTTCAAGGCTTTAAGAAGTTGAGACTATTGGAACATGTGACTGAAGCTACTAATGTGCATCTCAGGCCATCTAACCGCAAAAGAATGCTCGAGCTGTGTAAAAAGGAGTTCAAGAATTACAAATTTGGGATGGAAGCTGTGAGTGTTTGGTGGCAGCTGCTGTTCTCATGGTCCTCTGTACGTTCTTAAAGTAGAGTGATGCGTGGATGTATGAGCTACAACAAGAGGCCCGTATGTGGGATGATTAGAGTCAGATTGTGGTAGATTTGGTTTGACCTGAGTAGACTACCTGAAGTTTACCCCAAATCAGATGCAAGACATCATGGCAGAGAATAGAAGCAGCTCACTTCTAGAATTACTTCACATTATGCATCAACATGGAATTCTTCTGCTGCATTTTCGGATCTTGTTATAAACATGTTCTTGGGGGTGCAAGAAATTGCAAGGCAATTCAACACAATCAGGAACCAAGTGATTTTCAAAGTCTCATTCTCTTCCATTCCTGTTGACAAGAATTTTTTCAAGGGGAAGGGCATGTTATGATCCAAGAATTGAAGGTTTGAGCTGTGTTGGATATGTGGGCTGTTTGGTGCTGATGTGCTACTGCTGGTAGCTGCTTTGGGGCTGTTATTTAGGTTATGTTGCTAATTTGCTGTTATAATGCAGATTAGAGTAGGTTAGTCTAGTAAATAAGGTGTTAGCCTTCATTACTTCATTGCATTATGATTTGTAGTTGCATTGTATGAGTCTTAGTATTTCATTTAGTCCCTTCCTATGCTGCATGGTGTAATAAACCTGCATTGTAATAATTCTACATTGTAAAAACCTACAGTGAGCTGAGCTAGGCCGTTAGTTACTACAGGTTGGGTTGTTAATTCTGTTAGGAGGGGTGTTTAGGCGCCAAATAGGATTTAAATGTTAGTTAAGCTTTACTTCTAGATGCTTCTAGTTAGTTCCTAAGTCGGTTACTAGTATTTGTCTAGATTCATTGTATTAGCTTGTTTGATCTTGCCTATAAGTAGCAACCTCTTGTAATAATCTGATCATTCAATGAAAAATATCAAACAACAATCTCATTTTGAGATTAATATTCTCTCTCTCATCTAACTCTCTCTATTTCTCATCTCCTGTCCCTTCTTATCTCATCATAACTCTAATTTCTCGACTTTCTCATCTCAATTTTACTTCTTTCTCATCGCATACTCTCAACCTATCCAACTTTTACTTAGTTTACACTTGTGATCCAATCCCGAGCGTAACAATTGGTATCAGAGCCTCGTTTGGCTTCCGACTGAGTGCGTAATCAAAAAAAAAAAAAATTAAAAAAAAAAATCAGAATCAACCAAAATCAAATTCAGTACCGAATTTTAGGTCAGTAAAAGCCAATCAAATTCAGCTTGAGCTTTTCAAATCTGATCTTGAAAATTCATAGGAAAAAAAAAATGACAGTGAGGCTCAAGTGAGAAAATCTGCTGGGTTGGTGTTGTTGTGTTGAGAATAGATCGGAATTGTGTTCAAGAATCAGATCAGATACTAAAAATAACCTGATAAGATCAAGTCAGTCAGATTTGGTTCCATTCAGTGCTGTTTTGCTGATTAAGTTCAGATTTTAGCGAGAGAACAAGTGATCATAGATCAATTCAGTTTTGTAGCTTCACAAATTTTGATATGTAAATTCAGCAAATTGTTGATCATATTCATATTTTGACAAAATCAGAACGTCAGTGGAATCAATCAGCATCTAACAGATCAGATTGTGAAGATTCAGAGTGAAGCATGGCTGAAAGAGTTAGGACACGATCGGGGGCTGGTGGAGGCAATGTGGCTTCAGTTGTCTAACCAGAAGTGTCCTATGCCGCTGTGGTGGGTTCGAACACTCCAAAGGAGTAAGCCACGGTTGATCAAATGAAGGAATGGATCACACAATCACAATTACAATATGGGTTTACAGCAAATGCTTTTGGCAAATCAGCAAATGCAGTTAGAAAATCGGCAAAGAAATGAAGATAGATTAAATCAGCAGAAGCAACAAGTTGAGAAAAAGAGTGATGATCAAATTAATCAACAATTGCAAGGAATTCAGGAGCAAGTGTAATCCGTAGCTGAGAAGGATGTTCCTTTGTTGATCACTAACGTGTTGATGCAATATGAAGACAGAATCACTCCCTGCCAATGCACGCAAGAAGTCTTAGCTGAAGAATCACAAATTCCAGGGGAGAAAGCACAGGTTACTGCGGCTGAGTTGCAATCGTGTGTTTCTAATGTGGCCGCAGGACCTGCAGGGGCTGAAGAAATGACTCGTGATGGACATCAAGTTGTTAATGTATTGGTTAATCCTCAAGATCCAATTCCAGAGGCTGTTATGCACTGTTGGCATGCTGATCGGCAAGATCGGGATGATTTATTTCCTTTTTCAAGGGGAGTTTTGATTTATCTAAGTGCAAACATGAATGTCAAACCTCCTCCTAAACCGGGTGAAGAAGTTCAAGGCTTTAAGAAGTTGAGACTATTGGAACATGTGACTCAAGCTACTAATGTGCATCTCAGGCCATGTAACAACAAAAGAATGCTCGAGCTGTGTAAAAAGGAGTTCAAGAATTACAAATTTGGGATGGAAGTTGTGAGTGTTTGGTGGCAGCTGCTGTTCTCATGGTCCTCTGTACATTCCTGCAGTAGAGTGATGCGTGGATGTATGAGCTACAACAAGAGGCCCTTATGTGGGATGATTAGAGTCAGATTGTGGTTGATTTGGTTTGACCTGAGTAGACCAC
The DNA here is from genome assembly GCA_018398585.1 of Simmondsia chinensis. Classification (NCBI taxonomy): domain Eukaryota; kingdom Viridiplantae; phylum Streptophyta; class Magnoliopsida; order Caryophyllales; family Simmondsiaceae; genus Simmondsia; species Simmondsia chinensis. The sequence continues at coordinate 8,769,041 of JAGTTD010000011.1, forward strand.
CTGAAGTTTACTCCAAATCAGATGCAAGACATCGTGGTAGAGAACAGAAGCAGCTCACTTCTAGAATTACTTTACATTATGCATCAACATGGAATTCTTCAGCTGCATTTTCGGATCTTGTTATATACATGTTCTTGCAGGTGCAAGAAATTGCAAGGCAATTCAACACAATCAGGAACCAAGTGATTTTCAAAGTCTCATTCTCTTCCATTCTTGTGGACAAGAATGTTTTCAAGGGGAAGGGAATGTTATGATCCAAGAATTGAAGTTTTGAGCTGTGCTGGATATGTGAGCTTTTTGGTGCTGATGTGCTGCTGCTAGTAGCTGCTTTAGGGCTGATATTTTGATTATGTTGCTGATTTGCTGTTATAATGCTGATTAGAGTAGGTTAGACTAGTAAATAAGGTGTTCGCCTTCATTACTTCATTGCATTATTATTAGTAGCTGCATTGTTTGGGTCTTAGTATTTCATTTAGTCCCTTCCTATGCTGCGTGGTGTAATAAACCAGCATTGTAATAATCCTACATTGTAACAACCTGCAGTGAGCTGAGCTAGGCTATTAGTTACTGCAGGTTGGGTTGTTAATTCTGTTAGGAGTGGTATTTAGGCGCCAAATAGGATTTAAATGTTAGTTAAGCTTTAATTCTAGATGCTTCTAGTTAGTTCCTAAGTCAGTTACTAGAATTTGTCTAGATTCATTGTATTAGCTTGTTTGATCTTGCCTATAAGTAGTAACCTCTTGTAATAATCTGATCATTCAATGAAAAATATCAAACAACGATCTCATTTTGAGATTAATATTCTCTCTCTCATCTAACTCTCTCTATTTCTCATCTCCTTTCCCTTCTTGTCTCATCTTAACTCTAATTTCTCGACTTTCTCATCTCAATTTCACTTTTTTCTCATCTCATACTCTCAACCTATCCAACTTTTACTTAGTTTACACTTGTGATCCAATCCCGAGCGTAACAATTGGTATCAGAGCCTCGTTTGACTTCCGACTGAGTGCGTAATCAAAAAAAAAAAAAAAAAAATCAGAATCAACCAAAATCAAATTCCGTACCGAATTTTAGTTCAGTATAAGCCAATCAAATTCAGCTTTTGTTTGTCAAATCTAATCTTGAAAATTCACCGGAAACAAATGACAGTGAAGCTCAAGTGAGAAAATCCGTAGCGTTGGTGTTGTTGTGTTGAGAATAGATCGGAATTGTGTTCAAGAATCAGATCAGATACTAAAAATAACTGATAAGATCAACTCAGTCAGATTTGGTTCCATTCAGTGCTGTTTTGCTGGTTAAGTTCAGATTTTAGCGAGAGAACAAGTGATCATAGATCAATTCAGTTTTGTAGCTCCATAAATTTTGATCTGGAAATTCAGCAAATTGTTGATCATATTCATATTTTGACAAAATCAGAACGTCAGTGGAATCAATCAGCATCTAGCAGATCAGATTGTGAAGATTCAGGGTGAAGCATGGCTGAAGGAGTTAGGACACGATCGGGATTTGGTGGAGGCAATGTGGCTTCAGTTGTCCAACCAGAAGTGTCCTATGCCACTGTGGTGGGTTCGAACACTCCAAAGGAGTGTGCCACGGTTGATCAAATGAAGGAATGGATCACACAATCACAATTACAATCAGGGTTTACAGCAAATGCTTTTGGCAAATCCGCAAATGCAGTTCAAAAATCAGCAAAGAAATGAAGATAAATTAAATCAGCAGAAGCAACAAGTTGAGAAAAAGAGTGATGATCAAATTAATCAACAATTGTAAGGAATTCAGGAGCAAGTGCAATCCTTAGCTGAGAAGGATGTTCCTTTGCTGATCACTCAAGTGTTGATGCAAGATGAAGAGAGAATCACTCCCTGCCAATGCACGCAAGAAGTCTTAGCTGAAGAATCACAGATTCAAGGGGAGAAAGCACAGGTTGCTGCGGCTGAGTTGCAATCGTGTGTTTCTAATGTGGCCGCAGGACCTGCAGGGGCTGAAGAAATGACTCGTAATGGACATCTAGTGGTTAATGTATTGGTTACTCGTCAAGATCCAATTCCAGAAGCTGTTATGCACTGTCGGCATGCCGATCGGCAAGGTCGGAATGATTTATTTCCTTTTTCAAGGGGAGTTTTTATTTATCTAAGTGCAAACATGAATGTCAAACCTCCTCCTAAACCGGGTGAAGAAGTTCAGGGCTTCAAGAAGTTGAGACTATTGGAACATGTGACTCAAGCTACTAATGTGCATCTCAGGCCATCTAACAACAAAAGAATGCTCGAGCTGTGTAAAAAGGAGTTCAAGAATTACAAATTTGGAATGGAAGCTGTGAGTGTTTGGTGGCAGCTGCTGTTCTAATGGTCCTCTGCACATTCCTGCAGTAGAGTGATGCGTGGATGTATGAGCTACAACAAGAAGCCCGTATGTGGGATGATTAGAGTCAGATTGTGGTTGATTTGGTTTGACCTGGGTAGACCACCTGAAGCTTACTCCAAATCAGATCGAAGACATCGTGGCAAAGAATAGAAGCAGCTCACATCTAGAATTACTTCACATTATGCATCAACATGGAATTCTTCAGCTGCATTTTCGGATCTTGTTATATACATGTTCTTGCAGGTGCAAGAAATTGCAAGGCAATTCAACACAATCAGGAACCAAGTGATTTTCAAAGTCTCATTCTCTTCCATTCTTGAGGACAAGAATGTTTTCAAGGGGAAGGGAATGTTATGATCCAAGAATTGAAGTTTTGAGCTGTGTTGGATATGTGCACTGTTTGGTGCTGATGTGCTGCTGCTGGTAGCTGCTTTAGGGCTATTATTCCGATTATGTTGCTGATTTGCTGTTATAATGCTAATTAGAGTAAGTTAGTCTAGTAAATATGGTGTTCACCTTCATTACTTCATTGCATTATGATTAGTAGTTGCATTTTATGAGTCTTAGTATTTCATTTAGTCCCTTCCTATGTTGCGTGGTGTAATAAACCTGCATTGCAATAATTCTACATTGTAACAACCTGCAGTGAGCTGAGCTAGGCTATTAGTTACTGCAGGTTGGGTTGTTAATTCTGTTAGGAGTGGTGTTTAGGCGCCAAATAGGATTTAAATGTTAGTTAAGCTTTAATTCTAGATGCTTCTAGTTAGTTCGTAAGTCAGTTACTAGTATTTGTCTAGATTCATTGTATTAGCTTTTTTGATCTTGCCTATAAGTAGCAACCTCTTGTAATAATCTGATCATTCAATGAAAAATGTCAAACAACAATCTCATTTTGAGATTAATATTCTCTCTCTCATCTAACTCTCTCTATTTCTCATCTCCTTTCCCTTCTTATCTCATCTTAACTCTAATTTCTCTACTTTCTCATCTCAATTTTACTTTTTTCTCATCTCATACTCTCAACCTATCCAACTTTTACTTTGTTTACACTTGTGATCCAATCCCGAGTGTAACAATTGGTATCAGAGCCTCATTTGGCTTCCGACTGAGTGCGCAATCAAAAAAAAAAAAAAATTCAGAATCAACCAAAATCAAATTCCGTACCGAATTTTAGTTCAGTATAAGCCAATCAAATTCAGCTTGTGTTTGTCAAATCTGATCTTGAAAATTCACTGAAAAAAAATGACAGTGAAGCTCAAGTGAGAAAATCTGCAGCGTTAGTGTTGTTGTGTTGAGAACAGATCGGAATTGTGTTCAAGAATCAGATCAGATACTAAAAATAACCTGATAAGATCAAGTCAGTGAGATTTGGTTCCATTCAGTGCTGTTTTGCTGGTTAAGTTCATATTTTAGCGAGAGAACAAGTGATCATAGATCAATTCAGTTTTGTAGCTTCACAAATTTTGATCTGGAAATTCAGCAAATTGTTGATCATATTCATATTTTGACAAAATCAGAACGTCAGTGGAATCAATCAGCATCTAGCAAATCAGATTGTGAAGATTCAGAGTGAAGCATGGCTGAAGGAGTTAGGACACGATCGGGAGCTGGTGGAGGCAATGTGGCTTCAGTTGTCCAACCAGAAGTGTCCTATGCCACTGTGGTGGGTTCAAACACTCCAAAGGAGTGTGCCACGGTTGATCAAATGAAGGAATGGATCACACAATCACAATTACAATCAGGGTTTACAGCAAATGCTTTTGGCAAATCAGCAAAGAAATGAAGATAAATTAAATCAGCAGAAGCAACAAGTTGAGAAAAAGAGTGATGATCAAATTAATCAACAATTGTAAGGAATTCAGGAGCAAGTGCAATCCTTAGTTGAGAAGGATGTTCCTTTGCTGATCACTCAAGTATTGATGCAAGATGAAGACAGAATCACTCCCTGCCAATGCACGCAAGAAGTCTTAGCTGAAGAATCACAGATTCTAAGGGAGAAAGCACAGGTTGCTGCGGCTGAGTTGCAATCGTGTGTTTCTAATGTGGCCACAGGACCTGCAGGGGCTAACGAAATGACTCGTGATGGACATCAAGTTGTTAATATATTGGTTAATCCTCAAGATCCAATTCCAGAAGCTGTTATGCACTATCGGCATGCCGATCGGCAAGGTCGGAATGATTTATTTCCTTTTTCAAGGGGAGTTTTTATTTATCTAAGTGCAAACATGAATGTCAAACCTCCTCCTAAACCGGGTGAAGAAGTTCAAGGCTTTAAGAAGTTGAGACTATTGGAACATGTGACTCAAGCTACTAATGTGCATCTCAGGCCATCTAACAACAAACGAATGCTCGAGCTGTGTAAAAAGAAGTTCAGGAATTACAAATTTGGGATGGAAGCTGTGAGTGTTTGGTGGCAGCTGCTGTTCTCATGGTCCTCTGCGCATTCCTGCAGTAGAGTGATGCGTGGATGTATGAGCTACAACAAGAGGCCCTTATGTGGGATGATTAGAGTCAGAATGTGGTTGATTTGGTTTGACCTGAGTAGACCACCTGAAGTTTACTCTAAATCAGATGCAAGACATCGTGGCAGAGAACAGAAGCAGGTCACTTTTAGAATTACTTCACATTATGCATCAACATGGAATTCTTCAGCTGCATTTTCGGATCTTGTTATATACATGTTCTTGCAGGTGCAAGAAATTGCAAGGCAATTCAACACAATCAGGAACCAAGTGATTTTCAAAGTCTCATTCTCTTCCATTCTTGAGGACAAGAATGTTTTCAAGGAGAAGGGAATGTTATGATCCAAGAATTGAAGTTTTAAGCTGTGTTGAATATGTGGGCTGTTTGGTGCTGATGTGCTGTTGCTGGTAGCTGCTTTAGGGCTGTTATTTCGATTATGTTGCTGATTTGCTGTTATAATGCTAATTAGAGTAGGTTAGTCTAGTAAATATGGTGTTCTCCTTCATTACTTCATTGCATTATGATTAGTAGCTGCATTGTATGAGTCTTAGTATTTCATTTAGTCCCTTCCTATGCTGCGTGGTGTAATAAACCTGCATTGTAATAATTCTACATTGTAACAACCTACAGTGAGCTGAGCTAGGCTGTTAGTTACTGCAGGTTGGGTTGTTAATTCTGTTAAGAGTGATGTTTAGGCGCCAAATAGGGTTTAAATGTTAGTTAAGCTTTAATTCTAGATGCTTCTAGTTAGTTCCTAATTCGGTTACTAGGATTTGTCTAGATTCATTATATTAGCTTGTTTGATCTTGCCTATAAATTGCAACCTCTTGTAATAATCTGATCATTCAATGAAAAATATTAAACAACAATCTCATTTTGAGATTAATATTCTCTCTCTCATCTAACTCTCTGTATTTCTCATCTCCTTTCCCTTCTTATCTCATCTTAACTCTAATTTCTCTACTTTCTCATCTCAATTTCACTTCTTTCTCATCTCATACTCTCAACCTATCCAACTTTTACTTAGTTTACGCTTGTGATCCAATCCTGAGCGTAACACTGAGCTCCTCTCTCGCTCGCTCTCACTCCTCGTCCTCATGAATTAAGCATAAGATCTAAGCACCTGAAATTGTGCTCCAAGTAACTTCCTCATGCTTGAAAACTACCATTCTTGCAGCTTTTCCGGAAGCTCCTCGAGCTCGAGCTCACTTTAACCTTCAGCCGTCTCGAGCCTCGAGTGGCTGATACGCTTGTCAAGGGTGATAATTCTTCCCAAGTACTGGGCTTGAGACATTGTTATCACAACACCTAAAGGCCTGACTCCCCTCGAGGAGGACCTCACGTGATGACCACGTGGCACTTTGCCCAAAAACGGTGTCGTCCCAGGCCTATTAAAATTTGGGTGGAAACAAATGCTCCTATTTTAGCTGTTTGTAAATTAAAATTTATGACGGGTAAAATTTGGCAGATGTGAGCCTTAAAAACTACAGGGGCTCCTTGAAATAATACCCACGTCACTTGATCTTCTTTCTCACGTGTCTATAAGTACGAAAGTTAGGCCTTAAAGTTTTCACTTTCTACTTTATTTTCTCTCTGCTATTATTAAGCGCACTTGCAATCTCTTGCCTTTGTCTTTGAATTGTTGAATCCTTGATTGAATATGCTCTCCAACCTTCTGCTTCCTTTCAATTTGATAATGGCACAACTCTCATATGCCATCGCTGCTCCCCCTCCTCAGGCGGATAGCCCTATTGAGCAAATGACCCGATTTCTTCAATCTGACCTTTCAATCGTCTCTGATGTTCTTCAGAGTGATCTTAGTATCATTGAGGAGGATCTTTCGTGGGCTTCAGAGAATGATCCCTCTTTAAACTTGCCATCTTGCACCCTAGGGCCAATCTTTGCTCCATCTCGCTACATTTCAAGTCTTAATGGATTGTTTCTAGATACTGACGAGTCCCATGTTCTTTGTGCAGTGTCTTCAAGCCATTCTTAGGGAGGGCGATGCATTTGCAAGGAAGGGCGCCCTTTAAAGGGTGGAATTTCTTGACCAAACAATACCCTTAATGAGTGGATGATCTTATGGTGACCAATGGTAAGAAATGGAAGTGCCTTTGCATCTACGAGGCCATCAGGCTCTCAACCATCATTCTTAGGTATGATTTTCCAATTGTAACACCACTAACTTGCTACTAGAACACCTATTACAATGCATTTGTCCTCCCTAAGGGCTTTCTAGGAACTACTCTAGAGGACATAGCAGCCCTAACAAGTCTTTCATTTGGGGGAGAAGAGTTTACCCTTGATTCTTTTGTTTTTTTAGAAGTTGAAGTCTATGCCGCCTCCTTCTCTATCACAGACTTGCCTGGAGGCCATGAGTCTTTTGATGAAAGGTTTGTAACAGGAACTCAAAACTTTGGGCAAGGTTCTAGAGAGGAGGAGGTATGTTTCTACTTGTTTTGGTTGAATAAGTTTTTCTTTGCTAACTCTTCTAACTTAGTTCTCAAGTGCCTAAAGAACATGGCTATTAACCTAGCTTTTAGTAGTGGCCCTCTATCCTTGAGACCATTGTTTTTGGCCGCAGGTATATGGATGCCTCAGAGGCTTCATAGCTAAAAACTATGGTATCCTCGTAGGTGGTCCCCTGTGGTTAGTTCAGTTATGGGCCTAAGCTTATTTCCCTAAGTTGTGTCCCAATGGCCCTTAATGTTTCCATAGGAGAGGGGGTTTCCTATTTTAGTGAGTAATTTTCTTGCTGTGAAGTTCAACTTCCTTTGAGATGGTCATTTGACCAATGCCTGGATGCTCTGATGTCCCTTAAGAGAGGCAAAAAACTCAATGGACTCCTTCTAGAAAAAGAAACCTTGGTCTTGAATGGTTCAGAAAACTATACCTTCATAACAATGTCTTACCAGACATTAACTTCCAAATATGGCAAGCAATCTTATACCCCCAAGATTTGTTCTTTCACCACCAGACTCATCCCGGTGTTTAGACATATAGGCTTGGGTCATTTGTCAGGCAATTTGGTATGGTCCAAAATGTTCTTTTTTCAAGTCTAAGGACCAAGAACCTGTAGTGGGCCAAGAGGGCTTCTCTTCCACCTACTTAGCTTATAAAGCTTGATGCTATGAATCAAGAGATTGGATCTCTTTATGAATATCCTGTGGCTTGTAGGTATACTCCATGTTCCACACCATGCTTTTCAGCTTGGTACCAAGCCTATTAGTCCTCCTTGGAGGCCAGAGGTGCCAAGCAACAACTTATGTCTCTACTTGAGCTTGCAGGTCCTAGCACGAGGAGAAGTAAGCCGGTCATCTCTCTCAAGGAGAAGTTAGCCAATCATCCCTAGGCCTACTTTGCAGAAGACGCAATCAGGTAGTTAACCAATTTGAAGTATGTTGATCTGATCATTGTTCTTTTACCTTTATAGTAGCTTTCTAGGTGACTCCAAGGAGTGCCAGGACTAGGAGCTCCACTCAGATTTACTTGAGGAGTCCCTTCCAGGAACCTTGTTATGAACCATATTTCATACTTACTGTTAGGCTTGTTGTTAGCTTCTGTTAAGTAGAATGCTGCATTTTATTGTAATTCTTGGCATAAGGTCTTAAAGGGTTTTGGTGCCAAAATGTGGTTAGTTTAGTCGATTGTTGGTCAAGGGGAGTTTAGATTAAGTCAATTATCACGGCTGCTGATTGAGTAAGTCAGTTTGTTTGATCTTGGTCCAATGTATCTAGATTGAGTATAAGTAGCTATGTTTCAAGTGTAATCCTCATTCAATCAAATACAAAATATCTTATTTCTCTCTCTAATTCATCATCTCCTGCCCTTCTTTTCTCATCTAATCTCTCTTCTATCCTATACTTCGACAAGGTTAAGTTTCAAGTTTAATCTTGAACTTAACAATTGGTATCAGAGCAAGTGTGTTGCTTCTGATCGATTCCTTCTTGATTGATTGGAGATGGCGAGGCACATGAAGAAGATATCAATGGCTGGAGGTGTAACAACATGATCTGGTGCTGCACATGCTGCTGCAAATGTTGATTCTAATGTCACTTATGCTTCGGTTGTAAGCGCTAATGCTACAGCAGGAGTTGAGTACTTTACAGCTGCTCAATTGAAGACTCCAATGGTTGAAATGTTCTCTCGAATGCAGCAATTACTGGTGGAGCAGGATCAAAAGTTTGCTGATCGATTGATTCAGGAAACTCAACGTATTGACGATAAGTTTGTTGGACTGCAGGATCAGCTCAATAGACAGAATGTGTCCTCCGGTGTTGGAATTCTGTTACTTGCTAGCCAACAGTTTCGACCTCCAGGTGTAGTGCAACGTCAAGCAGCTAGTGTGGCTGTGGACAGCAGGATCATCCTCCTAATCCAGTACAAGCTCCAGCTGCAAGTATGACCTTGGGATAGAATGATCGTCCATAAGGTCAGTTGCAACATCAAAATTCTGGAAGTAATGATGTTTCATCCAGCAATAAGAGTAGGGGTTTCAGGAAGCCAAGGATTCAAATTGAGCCTTTCGATGGGAATAGCCACAATCGTGGATAAGAAGGTGTGATCAATACTTTCATTTCTATCACATTGAAGAAGTTGATAAGGTTGAATTAGCGGCTGTTTATCTTCATGGAGATCATGAGGTATGGCTTTACAGTCTTTTGACGAGTAAACCTTCATTGTCTTGGGATGAATTCGTGGAAGAACTTTGTGAATGTTATTGAGATGAGGACTCAAGTGACATAGTTGATAACTTCAACAAAGTAGCGCAAATCACATTTGTGGAACAGTACATAATGAGATTTGAGAACCTTAGAGTTAGTATGATTGTAGCTTATCCTTAGGCAACTAAATCATACTATGTATCTAGCTTCATTAGTGGTTTAAAGCCAAAGATTGAGAACCTTGTTAAGGCAATTGGTCCAAGAACTTTATCAAAATCCTATGCTAAAGCTAAATTGTTTGAAGCTACGGTTCTTACATCCAATGAGGGGCAAAGAAATAGAGGCAGTAGTTTACATCAGCAACAAAAGGGATCGGTGAGGTCAAGGTGAGTTCATTCTGATGAGAAGAAGGTTCAAAAATTGTGTTTCAAATGTAATCAACCTTATTTATTTGGACACAAATGCAATCATAAGTTCCTTATGTCAACAAGAGGAGTTGTTGCTGTTGATGAATTAGAAGATGAAGAAGTTGAGGCTGAAGTGGATAGTTTTGAAAAAGATTCACCTGATGAGCCTCATGATGATGAAGTTGAGATTTCTATGAAGGCATTGATTGGAAATGGAGCTCATAACACCATAAGAATCAAAGGGCAAGCAGGAAAGAATTGTGATCTTGGTAAATAGCTGTAGTACTCACTGCTTCATTGATCCAAAGGTGGTTAGGAAGGTTGGACATGAAATGATTAAGACTCATCCTTTAGTTGTAACTGTGGCAGATGGGAATTCCATCCTTACTTAGACTAAATGTCAAGGGTTCAATTGGTCTATGTAGAATCACAGGTTTGCTTATGATTTCAGGATTTTGCCATTGGGAGGTTATGACATGGTTCTTGGTGTAGATTGGATGAGATCTTTCAATCTGGTTGTCTTTGATTTTGCCCAACTGGCTGTGTCCTTTGAGAGGCAAGAATCTGATCATCCCAACTTCAGCTGTTAAGTGGCAAGAATTTGACTGGAGGAAATAGGAAAAAGGCTTATCAGTGGGTTGGATAGTTATTTGCTATCTCACATATTAAGCTGGGAGAGCAATCTCTTCCTGAAGTGCAAGCTTTGATTGTGGAGTTCAATGATCTATTTGAGCAACCAAATTCATTGCCCTCAAAGAGGAACTTAGATCTTGCAATCCCTCTTAATCCAAATTTAGAACCAGTGAAGCTCAGGCCTTACAAATGTCCACATTCTCAGAAAACTGAGATAGAAAGGCAGGTTGAAGAATTGCTCAAGACTTACTTCATTCGACAAAGCCACAGTCTTTTTGCTTCTCCTGTTATCTTGGTTAAGAAGAAGGATGGTACGGGTAGGATGTGCATTGACTACAGGTAGCTTAACTTGCTTATAGTCAAGGACAAATTTCCTATACTTATTATTGATGAGCTTCATGGTGCGCATTTCTTCTCCAAGATGGACTTGAGGCAGGGCTATCATCAGATCAGGGCAAAGAAGCAAGACATTTATAAGACTGCCTTCAAAACTTATCATGGGCATTATGAGTTCGTTGTTATGCCTTTTGGATTAACTAATGCTCCAGCTACTTTTCAAGCAGTGATGAATGTTGTCTTCAAACAATTCTTAAGGAGATTTGTGTTGGTGTTCTTTGATGACATCTTCATTTACAGCCCAACCTTGGAGGAACATCTGGGACATTTGAGAGAAGTTGGTGATGCGCAGTCACAAGCTTTATGCCAAATTGACTAAGTGCTCTTTTTCTCAATCACAAATAGAGTACTTAGGACATGTGATTTCTCATGGAGGTGTTTCTACAGCCCTCCTAAAGTGCAGGCAATGAGGGAGTGGCCAATTCCTGTTACATTGAAACAATTGAAAGGATTCTTAGGATTTACTGATTATTACAGAAAGTTTGTAGCTAGTTATGGAGCAATTGCCAAGCCCTTAACTGATCTTTTGATGAAGGATGCTTTCAAATGGTCAAACAAGGCTTAAGATGCTTTTGAAGCTTTGAAGGCAGCCATGGGTGCATCTCTTGTTCTAGCAAAGCTAGACTTTAATGAAGAGTTTGTGTTAGAAATAGATGCTTATGGAAGTGGCATTGGGGTAGTGTTGTCTCATAAGGGAAGGCCAATAGCTTACCTTAGCCAAACTTTAAGTCCTAGGCACAAAGAGTTGTCCACATATGAGAAGGAGTATCTTGCAATCCCTCTAGTGGTTGATAAGTAGAGACATTATTTGGAAGGCCATTGTTTTATCATCAGGATAGATAATCAAAGCTTGAAGTTCTTGCTTGAACAAAAAATTGTTACTAGGATTCAAAAGAAAGGCTTGATGAAGATGCTTGGACTTGATTATGCCATTGAGTATAAGAAGGGGAAAGAGAATCAAGCAACTGATGCATTGTCTTGAAGATTGGAAGATGCTGAGTAGGGTTATTGTGGAGCTGTATCAGTGATTCTACCAGCCTGGGTTAAGGAAGTATACAAGTCCTATGAGAATGACAGCTTTGCACAAGATTGTATTACTGCCAATACCATTAACAAATCCAACAACATTTCTCCTGATGCTGAAGTAACTATTGTCAAGGGAATTACCAGATTAATGGGGAAATTGTACATTAGATCTTCTACTGATTTGAGACAACAAATCATCAGTGCTTCCCATGATTTAGCTTGGGGAGGCCATTCTGGCATTGAAGGGACATATCCGAGGCTCAAGGCATATTTCAGTTAGACTGGAATGAAGAAAGATGTTAAGGAATTTGTGCAAACTTGTGAGACATGTCAGCAAACCAAGTCTGGAGATTATAGATATCAGGGTCTTCTCCAACCTCTACCCATTCCTGATGGTGCTTGGCAGCACATAAGCATGGACTTTATTGAGGCTTGCCCAAATCTGAGGGCAAGGAAGTTGTTTGGGTAGTAGTGGATCGATTTACAAAGTTCAGTGACTTTGTTGCATTCGCAAGACTAGTGACAGCAGAGAAACTTGCAAGGGTGTTCCTTGACAACATCTATGAGCTTCATGGATTACCCCAATCCATAGTTTCTAATCGGGACAAGCTCTTCACCAGTCATTTCTGGAGAGAATTGTTCATCCTCATGGGCACAACTTTGGCTTTGAGTTCCTCATGCCATCTTCAGACTGATGGCCAAACAGAGAGAGTAAATCAGTGCTTAGAACACTATCTTCGGAGCATGGCTTTCAGTCATCCAAAGGTTTGGGGAAGCTGGTTGTCTTTGGCAGAATACTGGTACAATACACATGCTTATACTTCTATGGGCATCACGCCATTCAAGGCTTTATATGGATATGATCCTATTTCACCCTTGGTGTGGCAAAAGTGGGTGACATTAGTCCTTGAAGTGGCTGATTTGATGCAATAAAGAAAACAATTGGTGCAACTTCTGAAGGATAATCTTCATCAGGCTCAAGTAAGGATGAAGTATTATGCTAATAAGAAGCGTGTGGATAAATCCTTTGAAGTAGGAGACGTGGTCCATTTGAAGCTTTAGCCCTACAGACAAGCTTTAGTGGCAGTTAGAAGGAATGTCAAGCTATGGGCTAGATACTTTGGGCCTTACAAGATCATTGAGAAGATTGGAAAAGTGGCCTATAGGCTGGAATTACCTCTTGACTCTTACATTCACCTAGTGTTTCATGTGTCTCTTTTGAAGAAATAGGTGAAGAAAAGCAAGGCAAGTCCAGTTCAGCCTCCAAAATTAGGTTCCAATGGTGCTTTGCTGTTGGCCCCAGCTGCCATCTTGGATTCTAGGTTGCAACACACTTTTGGAAGAATAGTCAAGGAGATTTGGTGAACTGGACTAATTTGGAGCTGGATGGTGCTTCATGGGAAGGGTTGTAATTCATGAGAAGTCAATTCCCTACCTTTTATTCTTAAGTCAAGAATGTTTTCAAGGGGAGGGGATTATTATGAACCATATTTCATACTTGCTGTTAGGCTTGTTGTTAGCTTCTATTAAGTAGAATGCTGCGTTTTGTTGTAATTCTTGGCATAAGGTCCTCAAGGCTTTTGGCACCAAAGTTCAAATGTGGTTAGTCAAGTCGGTTGTTGGTTAAGGGGAGCTTAGATCGAGTCAATTGTGGTGGCTGTTGATTTGAGTAAGTTGGATAGATTGGTCTCGGTCCAATATATCTAGATTGAGTATAAATAGCTATGTTTCAAGTGTAATCCTCATTCAATCAAATATAAAATATCTTGTTTCTCTCTCTCATCTAATTTGGTCTCTAATTCCTCATCTCCTGTCACGACCCTAACTGTGACGAAATTAAGGCCAGCAACCGAGCCAAGACATTGTCTAGCAGGTGTCAAGGAGCCGAGCCCAGCAGTGTCAAGTCCATGTCCCTCAGCCAGTGGCTTGGTACCCGGTTGCCTAGCTCCAAAGACGCGCCTAGTGGGACCCGCTTCTAGAAGATTCCCCAACCGAATTTCCCGCCTTTTACTTAGATAGCTATTTCCCTCCAATATTTGAATAACTCCCTTTTCCCGCCAATATTTGAATAGGTAGTTATTTTCTGCTCTTATTTGAATTCAAATAACTTTCACGCCTTTATGTTTCCCGCCATTTTTGATGTATTTCGGTTATGGGAAGAGTTATGAGATATTCTAGGAAGTTCTAGATTGTTCTTTTAATTCTCTATAAATAAGAAGCATTAGCAATGTAATAAAGCATTCAATGAAATCAATTCAATCAATCAAAATGTAAAGAATAGATGAACTCCATCCTTCTTTCTCATCTCAAGTATTCTTTCTATTTCTTTCTCTCACCTAAACTTCTAATTCTTTTTCTCATCCAAGTCTAAATTCAATTTCTATATCTCATCTCAAAATCGATCTCAATTTCTATATCTCATCTCAACTCTCCAAATTCTATGTTCCTCAATTCAATTCTTCAATTATTCACGTTCCTAATCCTATCTCAAATTCAAGGATCGTGACAAGTGGTATCAAAGCCATCTTCGATCGGAGGCTCGTTATCAACCAAACAAAAAAAAAATTTCCGCTGCACTCGTTTTTCATTCATTCTGAAATCAAGGATCACATTAAAAAAAAAAAAAAAAAATTGAGAACCGAATCAGTTAGGTTGCTGCGCAGACGACACCAGTAGTGGAATCAAATGTCATTACACAGCGGATTAGCTATGCCTTGTGAAAAAATCACAATGGAATTACAAAAAATCACAATGAAATTAAACGAGATGATAACAGCCATCAACTCCTTCGATAAGAGGTTGACGAATTACAAGCACACCCAAGGAATTGATCCCGCAGACCATCGTAACATTAGTCATAAGATCGAGACTGTGGATAAACCGGTTGAATCAACCGTTGTTGAGGAAACCGGAGGCAACCTTGATGAGGACGTAGACATAATAATCATTGAGGAAACAATCGAGCCATTTTCGGATGCAGCACCGGAACCTGAAGAACATCTGGACAGCCAAGAACTCAGCCTTGATCAACTGCTGCAGCCTCATGAATGGCCTGGTGATGTCAGAGAACACCCGGTGCAACCATTCCTTGAGGAATCACATGGAATAGGGCTGTGTGCAGCAAAGGAAACGAACCACGACTTTAACTGGAAAACGAGAGTGTGGGAGCGCTTCCCACGGACTGGAATTGGCACTGAAAACGCAGCTCATCTAGACCTACCTTGTCCTGACTTGACCTCAAGAAAAGGGATCGGGTAGAACTCTTTGTGTACTTAAGTACTTAGTAGTTAATATGATGTGATAAAAAATAAAAAAAAATCTAAGTACTTAGTAAAAGATGCTAGTAGAACATGTACTAGGAAACTATATTGTAATAGAAATTTAATAGTGTCCTTGAGGACCAGGACAAACCGAAGGGGAAGGGATTGTCACGACCCTAACTGTGACGAGATCAAGAAAGGCCAGCAACCGAGCTAAGACATTGTCTAGCAGGTGTCGAGGAGCCGAGCCCAGTAGTGTCAAGTCCATGTCCCTCAGCCGGTGGCTTGGTACCCGGTTGCCTAGCTCCAAAGACGTGCCTAGTGGGACCCGCTTCTAGAAGATTCCCCAACCGAATTTCCAGCCTTTTACTTAGTTAGCTATTTCCCTCCAATATTTAAATAACTCCCTTTTCCCGCCAATATTTGAAGAGGTAGTTATTTCCCGCTCTTATTTGAATTCAAATAACTTTCCCGCCTTTATGTTTCCCGCCATTTTTGATGTATTTCGGTTATGGGAAGAGTTATGAGATATTCTAGGAAGTTCTAGATTGTTCTTTTAATTCTCTATAAATAGGAAGCATTAGCAATGTAATAAAGCATTCAATGAAATCAATTCAATCAATCAAAATGTAAAGAATGGATGAACTCCATCTTTCTTTCTCATCTCAAGTATTCTTTCTATTTCTCTCTCTCACCTAAACTTCTAATTCTTTTTCTCATCCAAGTCTAAATTCTAACTCTTACTCATCTAAAAATCTATCTCAATTTCTATATCTCATCTCAACTCTCCAAATTCTATGTTCCTCAATTCAATTCTTCAATTATTCACGTTCCTAGTCCTATCGCAAATTCAAGGATCGTGACAAGTGCTATCAGAGCCATCTTCGATCGGAGGCTCGTTATCAACCAAAAAAAAAAAAAAAATTTTCCGCTGCACTCGTTTTTCATTCATCCTGAAATCAAGGATCTCATTAAAAAAAAAAAAATTATTCAAAACCGAATCAGTTAGGTTGCTGCGCAGACGACACCAGCAGTGGAATCAAATGTCATTACTCAGCGGATTAGCTATGCCTTGTGAAAAAATCACAACGGAATTACAAAAAATCACAATGAAATTAAACGAGATGAAAACAGCCATCAACTCCTTCGATAAGAGGTTGACGAATTACACGCACACCCAAGGAATTGATCCCGCAGACCATCGTAACATTAGTCATAAGATCGAGACTTTGGATAAACCGGTTGAATCAACCGTTGTTGAGGAAACCGGAGGTAACCTTGATGAGGACGTAGACATAATAATCATTGAGGAAACAACCGAGCCATTTTCGGACGCAGCACCGGAACCTGAAGAACATCTGGACAGCCAAGAACTCAGCCTTGATCAACTGCTGCAGCCTCATGAATGGCCTGGTGATGTCAGAGAACACCCGGTGCAACCATTCCTTGAGGAATCACATGGAACAGGGCTGTGTGCAGCAAAGGAAACGAACCACGACTTTAACTGGAAAACGAGAGTGTGGGAGCGCTTCCCACGGACTGGAATTGGCACTGAAAACGCAGCTCATCTAGACCTACCTTGTCCTGACTTGACCTCAAGAAAAGGGATCGGGTAGAACTCTTTGTGTACTTAAGTACTTAGTAGTTAATATGATGTGATAAAAAATAAAAAAAAATCTAAGTACTTAGTAAAAGATGCTAGTAGAACATGTACTAGGAAACTATATTGTAATAGAAATTTAATAGTGTCCTTGAGGACCAGGACAAACCGAAGGGGAAGGGATTGTCACGACCCTAACTGTGACGAGATCAAGAAAGGCCAGCAACCGAGCCAAGACATTGTCCAGCAGGTGTCGAGGAGCCGAGCCCAGTAGTGTCAAGTCCATGTCCCTCAGCCGGTGGCTTGGTACCCGGTTGCCTAGCTCCAAAGACGTGCCTAGTGGGACCCGCTTCTAGAAGATTCCCCAACCGAATTTCCAGCCTTTTACTTAGTTAGCTATTTCCCTCCAATATTTAAATAACTCCCTTTTCCCGCCAATATTTGAAGAGGTAGTTATTTCCCGCTCTTATTTGAATTCAAATAACTTTCCCGGCTTTATGTTTCCCGCCATTTTTGATGTATTTCGGTTATGGGAAGAGTTATGAGATATTCTAGGAAGTTCTAGATTGTTCTTTTAATTCTCTATAAATAGGAAGCATTAGCAATGTAATAAAGCATTCAATGAAATCAATTCAATCAATCAAAATATAAAGAATGGATGAACTCCATCTTTCTTTCTCATCTCAAGTATTCTTTCTATTTCTCTCTCTCACCTAAACTTCTAATTCTTTTTCTCATCCAAGTCTAAATTCTAACTCTTCCTCATCTAAAAATCTATCTCAATTTCTATATCTCATCTCAACTCTCCAAATTCTATGTTCCTCAATTCAATTCTTCAATTATTCACGTTCCTAATCCTATCACAAATTCAAGGATCGTGACAAGTGCTATCAGAGCCATCTTCGATTGGAGGCTCGTTATCAACCAAAAAAAAAAAAATATTTCCGCTGCACTCGTTTTTCATTCATCCTGAAATCAAGGATCTCACTAAAAAAAAAAAAATCAGAACCGAATCAGTTAGGTTGCTACGCAGACGACACCAGCAGTGGAATCAAATGTCATTACTCAGCGATTAGCTATGCCTTGTGAAAAAATCACAATGGAATTACAAAAAATCACAATGAAATTAAACGAGATGGTAACAGCCATTAACTCCTTCGATAAGAGGTTGACGAATTACACGCACACCCAAGGAATTGATCCCGCAGACCATCGTAACATTAGTCATAAGATCGAGACTGTGGATAAACCGGTTGAATCAACCGTTGTTGAGGAAACCGGAGGCTACCTGGTTGAGGACGTAGACATAATAATCATTGAGGAAACAATCGAGCCATTTTCGGATGCAGCACCGAAACCTGAAGGACATCTGGACAGCCAAGAACTCAGCCTTGATCAACTGTTGTAGCCTCATGAATGGCCTGGTGATGTGAGAGAACACCCGGTGCAACCATTCCTTGAGGAATCACATGGAAGAGGGCTGTGTGCAGCAAAGGAAATGAACCACGACTTTAACTGGAAAACGAGAGTGCGGGAGCGCTTCCCACTGACTGGAATTGGCACTGAAAACGCAGCTCATCTAGACCTACCTTGTCCTGACTTGACCTCAAGAAAAGGTATCGGGTAGAACTCTTTGTGTACTTAAGTACTTAGTAGTTAATATGATGTAATAAAAAAAAAAAAAAAAAAATCTAAGTACTTAGAAAAAGATGCTAGTAGAACATGTACTGGGAAAATATATTGTAATAGCTAGAAATTTAATAACGTCCTTGAGGACAAGGACAATGACCCTAAGTGTGACGAGATCAAGAAAGGCCAGCAACTGAGCCAAGACATTGTCCAGCAGGTGTCAAGGAGCCGAGCCTAGCAGTGTCAAGTCCATGTCCCTCAGCCGGTGGCTTGGTACCCGGTTGCCTAGCTCCAAAGACGCGCCTAGTGGGACCCGCTTCTAGAAGATTCCCCAACCGAATTTCCCTCCTTTTACTTAGTTAGCTATTTCCCTCCAATATTTGAATAACTCCCTTTTCCCTCCAATATTTGAATAGGTAGTTATTTCCCGCTCTTATTTGAATTCAAATAACTTTTCCGCCTTTATGTTTCCCGCCATTTTTGATGTATTTCGGTCATGGGAAGAGTTATGAGATATTCTAGGAAGTTCTAGATTGTTCTTTTAATTCTCTATAAATAGGAAGCATTAGCAATGTAATAAAGCATTCAATAAAATCAATTCAATCAATCAAAATGTAAAGAATGGATGAACCCCATCTTTCTTTCTCATCTCAAGTATTATTTCTATTTTTCTCTCTCACCTAAACTTCTAATTCTTTTTCTCATCCATGTCTAAATTCTAACTCTTTCTCATCTAAAAATCTATCTCAATTTCTATATCTCATCTGAACTCTCCAAATTCTATGTTCCTCAATTCAATTCTTCAATTATTCACGTTCTGAATCCTATCACAAATTCAAGGATCGTGGCATCTCCTTCCCTTCTCTTCTTCTCTAAACGCTCTTCTATCCTATACTTCCACAAGGTTAAGTTTCAAGTTTGATCTTGAACTTAACAAACCTCTTCACCAGCCCCCAGGGTTGGTAATTCCAAGAAGAGGAGACGAATGTTGCTCCTCCAAATTTCCCAAATGTAGGAGAAGAAGAAGAAGAAGAACCCATCTCATAATTAGTGAGAAAAAGAACCAGGCTCCTTATAGCAGAGGAATTGGTCTTTCTTCAACGAGCATTCTCATTTATCTTTTGCTAAAGCAGCTTAACATGGCTTTCAATAGCCGCAGGAGGAGCTAACTCCATATATTGTGGAGACCCTAGATTTTGCATCACGAGAAACTGCACCAAAGCCTTCTCAAGACACTAAATCAATAAGCCTAAGTGCTGGCGAAGAAGGAGACATGGTTACTTCAATTATGGAGCCAAATGTTAGTTATTCTCCTGAAGAGGTTTCTTCTCCAGTTACCTTACACCAGGGCCTTGTCTAAGCTCCTTTCCTTCTCACTGGAATCTTAGTCCCTGTTAAAGAGACCTTTGAAGGTAGAGTTTTATCTGACTTCTTACTCCTTGATGTCTTAAACCATGCTTGGTCCTAACATGTAAGTACTGTCCCCCAGGAACTTCCCTTAGAGAAGGCATAACAACGGCTGAAGAGTCAACAGTAATCCCCTTGGTTGAGGGACCTGTTGATGCTCCAATGACGGATGTATCACCAATAACTTTTAGGGAAGCACTACCAGCAGCGACACCTTCCTTGCCTCAAACTATGGCCTTAGAGGCAAATGCATTCCATTTTAACCTTGGTTGCTTTCCAAAGTCAAAACTTTGCCTGATCTTGTTAATCTTTTCGGGTTACTCCTGCCAAGTCGCACCCTCTCCAAAGATAGGGGAAATATCTTCTCCATTAGAGAATCATGGAGTGAGTGGTAGGCTGGCCTTTCAGCAACTTGTCCAAGAATCTCCCAAACTCCAACAGCTGAGGGAAATTACGCACTTCCCTGTTCTGACCCTGGCTGATGGGGTCATTATTGAGGATCCCATGTTCCTATTAAGATCTTTGAAGGAAGGTCCAAAGGTGGCTCCTTCCATTACAAGGGAACTTGAGGTCCTTGACGAGGTGCTCCTAAAGATCAACTAAGAGGTCCCAATTCTCCAGTAGAGAAATTGGCGTTGCCAAGATGCCATCAGGAAACTAGGACATTTAGCTGGCCCGGGAGGCTGTCACGACCTTAGTCGTGACAAGGTCAAGAGAGGCTAGCAGCCAAGCCAAGACAGTGTCAAGATTCACTGTCGGGTCTGTATCATGGGTCGCATGTCATGGGCAGAAGTGGATGTCAAGGACCGGGGAGGTTCAGCAAAGGCCTTGTCTTAGATCGCAGCCAGGGCCTTGTCAGGGGCCCAGCCAGATCCGCGCCCGCGTATGCCAGGGCCGTGCCCAGCAAGGTCCAGGACCATGCCAATGTTGTCATGACACTGTCCAGCAGGGGTCAAGGGGCCACGCCAGGGCCGTGTCTCCCAGCAGGTGGTGCCGGTACCCGGTTGCCCAGCTTCCTAACGTGCCTAAAGTGGGCCCGGATTCTAGAATCTTCCCAACTACCTTTCCCACTCTTATTTGAATTCAAATACTTTCCCGCCATTTATTTGTATTTTTCAGATCTAGGATTAATTCTAGGAAGTTCTAGATTGTTCTTTTAATTCTCTACAAATAGGAAGCATTAGAAATGTACTCAATTGATCAATTCAATGAAACCAATTAAAGAATGAATCAAATAATTCTTCTTCTCATCTCAAGTGTTCTTTTATTTCTCTCTCTCACCTAAACTCTATTTCTCTTCTCATCTAAGACCTATCTCAACTCTTTCTCTCATCTTAATTCTAATTCTATCTCTCATCTCAAACACTCTAAATTTTATCCTTCTCAACTCAATTCATCAATTCACGTTCCAAGTCCTATCCAAAATGGAGCCACGAAACCGAGGAACGTGACAAGTGGTATCAAAGCTATCTTCGATCAAGAGGCTCGTTATCAAAAAAAAAAAAAAATTCCGCTGCAAGATTCAGAAAACTGTGGCTGAGCCAAGTCACTGAGCTAGTGATTGCAAACGAGGAACTGCGCAAACAAGAAGCCAGAATTATTTCAAGTAGTTGATTCGATTGAAGTTGAGCAAGATCTGGATATTGTTGCTGCTTTGTCCTCGCGGATTTGATCAAGAAGTTACCGCATAATGACTGAACAGAACTGATTCGGTTTTGATCTGAATTTAGATCAGTTGTTTGAGCTGAATTCAGTCCAAGGTTGGTTGGAATATCAGAATTCAACAAGCAGCAGTGAAATTCCAAGGAGAGCAACAATTCTTGTTGATTTAGCTAGAGTTAATTGATACTACAGAGTGCTCGAGTAAATTGATTCAGATTGCAGATTAAAGAGAAGTGAACTTAGTTCGGATGTTGCTTCAGTCAGCTGTGCAAACACCATAGCTCCGGTCAGTTACTTCGAAGCTTGGCCTAAGCTGGAACTCATGATCTCTTGCAACAATTTGAGCTGCAACATTCAGTTGACCGGGCCACTAGCCTGATTAGAATCTAAGGTTCAGTGCAACAAGTCTGTGATTTAAGCTGCTGCAAAGATCAAGTGCTGATCAGATTTAATAGATCAAGTTCAGTACAATAAATTGTGCAAACCATGCTTCGAATCTTGTAAAAGGGAGAGCAACAACAGAGTTAGTTGCTACTTGTATCAATCTGGAAATTGGAGGTACTACTGTACAAAACAAGACAAGTCGGATTCCGTTACTAGAAGACACACTCAACCTGTTCGAATTAAGGCCGGCTGAACTTAGCCCAGATCTGGAGCTGAAATTCTGTGATCTGAAAGTATTGGTAATGCAGAACAGATCAAGTCTGATCTGGTTCTGTTCGAGTTCCAGAAACGATCAGCCGAGGAGGACATTAGTTCGGGCTCGGGTGAGCACTTGCTCTGGGAACCGGAAGCTGTCAAGTAGTGAACTGCCGTGAGCCGGGTGCCTGCGCTGGGAGCCAGAGGCTGTCACACAGCAGCGTAGATTTGGATATGTTGAAATCTATCCGATATTATTATTACCAAAAAAAAAAAAAAATCTGTGTGAGCAACAATCCTTGTGAGTACTTCATTGACAAATGCTTTGCATTTTGATCACCTAGAATTTACCGATTAATTAAGGATCAAAAGTGCTCAATGAGTAGAGTTGAAGATGAAGACAAAGATTAGTAGTAGCAGCGCATCAAGGCTGTGAGCTTAACCGTGTGACGTAGGGAGCTATTCATCACTAAACTTGACCGATTGTGTGTGTCAAGGCCTAGCCGCGTGTGATCCACGCAGCGCAGCCGAGTGTGGAGGACAGCGTAGCAGTGGGTGAAGTGTCCAGCAGCAGATTCACTTCGCAAATCAGCTCAACGATTGCTATAAGGCAATCTAAGGCTGAACTTGAGTGACTTTGTGTTTGGCTCTCTCATTCCAAGTCTTCCTCACTCTAACCATGGTTTGAAACTCAAGACAAAGAGTTCCGGTTGGCAAAATAGCAGCGAGAGTTGTTCAGGGAACTACACTCCTTGTCAAGATATGGGACCTCCTCTATCCTATCACTGAAGACGTACTCCACCAAGTCTTATCTCCGTACGGTTGCCTTGAAGAAATCTGCATCCACTCAACTACTTCTTTAGAGGTTGAAGCTCAAGTGACCTTCACTTCAACGAGGGACGCTAAAAATATATGGAAGAGGCTACACGGAAGAAACATCTACAACAATTATTGTGTGATGAACATCCAAGTCTCAACCGAAGGTCACCGTGGCCTTGAAACAAATGAAGATAGGGAAGGACTTGAGAAATGGTTGGAGGAGACCTCCGGTTCTCCAGTTCAACAGAGATTCGACTCAGTGGAGAAACAATTGGAGAGATTGGAAATGATCTCGGAGAATCAGATTAAGATCAACAATAATCTGAAGTCTCCGATGGATTTCCAGGCTCGGATCACCAAGGGTCTAAGATTCACGTTGGAATCACTGAATGAAACGATGAGGAGATTCGCAATCAAATAGGGAGAGTTGCAAGCTACAATGGCCGTGATGACAAGGCAACTTGAATGCACTCAAAAAGTTGCAACCGAAGGGAATCAAGACAACACTCTTGATGATGAGGCTAAGACAATGAGTTCAAAATTAGAGGAAGAGGTTGACAATTCAGATTGTGATGTTGTTGAGGAAAAAATCAAAGACGACCTTGATATTGACATAATAACTATTGAAGACTTAGTGCCAGAAAATGCCGAGTATGAAGATGACCTTGATGGGGACATGGATGTTGACATCAAGGTAGTGGCTGTGGGCGAGATAGTGGCCGCACCGCAAGTAAGTGATGGTCCTCAGCAGGGCCTTAGCACCGCCGTGACTAGAACAAAGCCAACAACGCAGCAATAGCATAGTGGTGCCCAATGCAAACATGCTTATGTTCAGCAGAAGCAACCAGTGCAGCGACTGAGACAGTTGGATAGCACTACCAAGACATCAACCCCCCAAAACAGTCAAGGTCCGCAACAAACGGAAGCAAGACCATGTCGAGACCATCGAAGAGGCTTCAAGAAAGAAGTCCAAGAATGGGTGCACTTCCCTCGTACAGGGATTGGCACATTCAAGAAGAAGGCACTAGCAAGGGTACACTTCGCTTAGACTGGGTTTGGCACAAGAAGTGCCACACACATCAACCTACCTAGTTTCCACTTAATTATAAGGGAAGGGATTGGGTAGGAAACAAATTGTATAGAAAGTACTTAGCAGTAGTAGAAATGATGTAATAGAACTAAGTACTTAGCATATGATACTAGTAGTACATGTATTGGGAAAATATATGTGTAATAGTTAGAAGTAATAACGTCCTTGAGGACAAGGACAAATTGAAGGGGAAGGGATTGTCATGACCCTAGCCGTGACAAGGTCAAGAGAGGCTAGCAGCCGAGCCAAGACAGTGTCAAGATTCACTGCCAGGTCCGTATCATGGGTCGCTAATGGTTAAGTCAATCGGGATGACCCCTTCAGATTTGGTGGTAGGTCGAGAAAAGCCATAGATTGCCACATTTGAAGTGATTAGGTCTTCTAGAGACTTACAAATGAGTCCTAACATATACAAAGGCAACATGTTGATAGCCGTGCCATTATCCTTCAAGACCCTATTTACCAAAATGCTATCAAATTTGGCCTTGACGTCTATTGGCTTGTTGTGTTTATTAGCGGTATTAGGCCCATCAAATATCATCTTCATTATGTCAGGTGGATCATGTTACGCTCATGATTGGATAATAAGCGTAAGCTAAGTAAATTTAGGATAGATTGAGAGTATGAGATGAGAAAGAAGTGAATTGAGATGAGAAATTAGAGAATTTAGAATTAGATGAGATAAGAAGGGAAAGGAGATGAGAAATAGAGAGAGTTAGATGAGAGAGAGAAGGTTTGATCTCAAATTGAGATTGTGTTCATGAATTTGATTGAATGAATTCTGAATTATTACACCACTACTTCTTATAGGCAAACTAAGCAAGCAAATACATTGAATCAAGACTCTAACTAACTAACCGACTCACATTAAAAATATCTAGGTCCAAGGAAATATCTAACTAACTAAAATATCTACTAACTAACATTTGAGCTAATTAGGCGCCAAGCACAACAGACCAGCTGCAGCTACTGCAGGCTTACAATGCAGATGCTAAAGCACTTATTACAACCATTACAATGCAACTAAAGAAAGCAATACCAAGCTATTACATCAATTACTAGGCTAACAACATCATAACAGCAACATAATAGCAATAACAGCCCCAAAGTAGCCACCAGCAGCAGCACACCAGCACCAAACAGAACAATCAGCAACACTGCCCAATCCTTGAATTCTCGAATCATAACATTCCCTTTCCCTTGAAAACATTCTTGTCCTCAAGAATGGAAGAGAGTTAAGACTTTGAAGATCATTTATTGATGTAGGAGAAAGCTTGAGTGTGCTGAATTGCCTAGCTAACAAGATCTGCAATGCAGCTGAAGAACACCTTGTTGAAGCAGATTTTGAAGTAATTCCAGCCCGAGGTCCTATTGCATTGCTTGCATCTAAAGAGGAGCACTCATCCGGAGGTCTACCCAGATCAAACCACAACAGCTTGACACCAATTTTCAGCCCAAGGAATTCCCTATCGCAGCTGATGTAGCCCATCATCAATAGCCTACTACAAAAGCGTGCCGAAGACCACAAGAACAGTAGCTGCTGCCAAACATTCACAGCTTACATCCAGAATTTGTAATACTTGAACTCCTTTTTACTTAGCCCAAGCTCTTTTTTGCTGTTAGATGGCGTGAGGTGCACATTAATAGCTTGAGTCACATGTTCCAATTGTCTCAACTTCTTAAAGCCTTGGACTTCTTCACCCGGTTTAGGAGGAGGTTTTACACTCATGTTTGCACTTAGATAAACCTTCTCTCCACACAAAAGCACACCTTATTCTGCCTCAGATGATACCACAACAGCAACATCTGGTTTCCCAACAGAATTTGATTGTCCTGCGGTGAAGACATTATGATTCTGGCTCAAACTCTAGTGATCAGTACCCTTCACGTTCTGATTCTGCAATCTGGCTTGCCATGGAGAAGTACTTAGTAGATTTGGTGATGTATTCATTGATGCCATATCAGCACCTTGTGAATTTCCAGTTGAGCTCATCGGTACTGCAATGCTAACTTCTTGATTGCTTACCACTACTTCAACATGCTCAATTCTAGAATCACACCTACTCAAAAACTCCTTTGTCCTTGCTTTCTTCAACATCCTTTTGATCCATGAGGATGCTCCAAGTCTTTCCACATACCAAAACACCATCCTCGTTTTCCCCACTTCAATATCCTCTAGCATATGTTGCTTTTCAAGGAATAACTTGTTTTTCTCAAGGAGTAAGAAGTTCGTAACGCTTCCTTTATAAGACACCAATGGCCTTTCCAATGATCTCAATCTTTTACTTGAGAAACACTTTTTTTGATTAAGGCAAACTTCCAAATTGATTTCAATCTTGTTCCGCAAAGTGAGCTTAAATCTCAACTTTCTAGTAGTTAGAATCTCAATGTATACTTGCAATTTCTTTGATGCATTTCCCATTGGCACAATGTTCTACTCAACTAATTGCACTGGCTCCATTTCAACCTGACTTGAATCTAATCCTACTACCACAGCTTCAAAAACTGGCTTCATAGAGCCTTTCAACAATTCTTCTGACTTGTGAGCTTCTTCATCGACTTTACCATGTCCAAAGCCAGCTCTAACAGCACAACCATCTGTTTCTGTCTCCACTAAGTGCGATATATGGAGCAAATCAGTGGCTTTGTCTTCCATAGGCATAACCACATCTTTATCTAGCTCATTCTCTTAATTAAGCTTCTCCTTATTCCACTGATTCACAGGTAACAAAGGTCCTACACTGGAGGACACATTTTGTCTCCTGAATTGTACCTGCAATCTATCAAACATTTCATCCAACCGCTGCATTTGCTGCTTGCAATAATTGGCAATTATCTCCTCAAGCTCCGGTGATAGCTGGTTAGCACGACTAGATGTCATGTTCAATTTCATGTTCACTGAATAATTCTGAGCTTAACTCAGTGCCACGCTAACTGAATTTTAGAACAACACAAGCACAATTCTCAATCTAACACCAGCAGATCAAGACTTGATCTGTTCAACCGTATGTGAATTTAATTGATCACAATCAAGTAAATTTGCAGCAAAAACCTAAAACAACAGATCACTAATTCTGAACCGTGACCTCACTGACACTTAAAGCTCAACACAAGCTAAGATTTCATATCAGTTGCAATCTGACCTTGACTTGCTGAAATTTGAACATGATCGTATTTTTTTTTTTTTGGTTGATTGTTTGCAACTAGCAATAAAGCTTGACACAATACAAACTCAATTTAGTTGAATTTGATTCAACTAAATCAAATGCAAAGCATTTAAATTCTCTTGCGCAGCAATAACAATCTGATTTTGAATTTTCTTGATTAGGAGCTCGATTGGAAGCCAAACGAGGTTCTGATACCAATTGTTATGCTCATGATTGGATCATAAGCGTAAGCTAAGTAAATTTAGGATAGATTGAGAGTATGAGATGAGAAAGAAGTGAATTGAGATGAGAAATTAGAGAATTTAGAGTTAGATGAGATAAGAAGGGAAAGGAGATGAGAAATAGAGAGAGTTATATGAGAGAGAGAAGGTTTGATCTCAAATTGAGATTGAATGAATTTTGAATTATTACACAACTACTACTTATAGGCAAACGAAGCAAGCAAATACATTGAATCAAGACTCTAACTAACTAATCGACTCACACTAAAAATATCTAGGTCCAAGGAAAGATCTAACTAAATAAAATATCTACTAACTAACATTTGAGCTAATTAGGAGCCAAGCACAACAGACCAGCTGCAGCTACTGCAGGCTTACAATGCAGATGCTAAAGCACTTATTACAACCATTACAATGTAACTAAAGTAAGCAATACCAAGCTATTACATCAATTACTAGGCTAACAACATCATAACAGCAACATAATAGCAATAACAGCCCCAAAGCAGCCACCCGCAGCAGCACACTAGCACCAAACAGAACAATCAGCAACACAGCCCAATCCTTGAATTCTCGGATCATAACAGATCATCATACAATTTAGATGTTGTAGCATTAGCTTTAAAAGATAAAGGACCGAGTGTACATTTAGAGATTGCTACTTTAGCCATGAGCTGCACTTGAGGCTCCTCATCTGATGCTAGCACATCACCCTCGAGACCTTCTTGAGTAACAACTGCCATGAATTCTAAGGGAAGGGGTAAGGCCATTCTGATGTCAACCTTTTCAGGAAGCATCCCGAATTATATCTAGATTCCTTAGTCTGCCCTCTTCTCAGGGTTGTCAACCATGGGTGTATCTTGATCTTACTATTGAAGACTAACATCAGTCGGCATTATTTATATTACTGGCCTAGTATTTACACCTAGATAACCGTAGCCTAGAACGAGCGCCTCAAAAACGGGCACTCAGTGACGGCGGCCCAAAAAGGGCTGCCAAATGACGGGTACCCAGAGATCAGGTCCCAAAGGCGGCCGGTCACTGACGACCGCCCAAAGGATAGGTGTCCAGCACCCCCCGAATTTGACTTCTAAGCTCTATATAAAGGGGAAAAGACCTTTCATTCTCTTATCCTCTATGGACTCCTTAGTCCACTCCCTCTCACTCTCTCTCTCTCACCCACTTCCTCTCACTCTCTCTACCACTCTCACTCTCTCCCGCTCCACTATAGGCCTTGTAAAAGGCTTAGAGATATTAGGAAGGGCGTGCAGCTAGAGCTTCAGTTTAGCTTATCCTTACGAACCCCATCTTATACAGGGCTCCAATACGATGATTAAGCACACTGACAAAATTCGTCGTAAATGGGAATGCCCTACTCTGGAGTTGGTCCTTGAGATCAACCTCTGATGTTCGAGATTCTTCCATAGGCCAAGGGAAGTCTTCTTTGTGGAAACCGTTTTTGATGTTAGACCATGTTGAGGTGACACAGTCCAGCGGTTCCACTAAGTTAACACTGAGAGGGGAATACTCCTCCTCATTCTCAGCTGATTTTAGGGCTAAGGAGCCCTCGATGAGGTGATCCCACCAAGATTCAAGCCCTTCAGAAGATCAGGGACTTGCCCATCTCTCGAGTTTCTTCTAAGTTAGCCCTTCACTAATAGTAAAAGGCTTAGACTCAGTCACTGGATCCTTAACATCCACGTGTTCAGCTTGCTTGTACTTACAGACCCTGGCTTCCTTTGGAGAAAGTCTAGTTAAGCAAGAATCAAGAGCAATTCTGTGATGGGCTGGCTTTTTCCATAACTGCCTTCTTTTCTGAGTTTGAGTAAGGTTGAAAGGGCCAAATGCCTCTTGATTAAGGTGATTCCTCTTCCACAAATTACTGAACTTGATGCCTGAAGGCTGATATCCTAACTGTCGTGGTGCCAAATTTCTGTCCATGTCCAGTAAGGTGTACTTCGGGTTCTTCCTAGGATCCCCTGCCCATACATTGATCTTAGTCTTCAAGGGAGAATCCTTGACTGGATCGCTTCTTTGAGGTCTCTCAGATGGAATCTTTAGTTCCAACAGAGGATCAATAGGGTAAATATGCTGGTGAAGTAGCCTGAGTTTCCTCATTACAGCTTGTATTCTCCCGCATCAATGTTTACATGCCATGTATGACATTCTTTCTAGGTCGTAAGATATTTTTCTTGACTAGTTAGATTTTGGGAAGATTCCTGATTACCACTGATTTCAATAGCTAATTCGCTAGCCATTATCAGCATAATGGCAGAGTTATTGCGGAGCTTGATCAGCAAATTCTTGAAAATGGCGCACTTGTTAGTAGGATGGAGTTTGTGATGTGCCAACGACATATCCTATCATCCAAAGTGCGTACTAGTCTTGGGAATCCTAGCAACCCTTTAATGACCAACCACTTGAAAAGATGGTTAGCCACTTCCCCTATGGCCATCACTGAGAACCATTTTCCTTCTGTATTAGAAGAAAAGTTTAGTTTGGACACAACATGGTTCAATTTTGTCAACGATCTCAACTATGTTGACTAAAAAGGACTAGGGAAAAGGTTTTTATCGACATTCATTTGTCCTCCCTGGAAGATCAATTCCATTGCTTATATGGCATCTTGAGCCATGTTTCTCAAGATCACACAGTTCTTTGTTGAATGAGTTAGCGAATCATGCCACTTATAGTATACCATTCCCTTATTTGAGTTGCGATTCATTTATCGGTGCTTACCCGTAATTTGGAGTTTATTATTTGCCTCGAGCCCATCTAATATGACGTTGGCTCTAGAGAGGTCAAATGAATATTTTCTCAACTCTTGGGACAGATAAGACTTCCTGGCTTTGATATCCTTCTTAATCACAGGAATACAAACCATGGGAGTTCCCTTGACGTATTCATCTATGTCAATCTCGTATGGAGGATCTTTTCCCTCCTCGATCAAATCATGCACCTAGGTCCCGTACACGCTATTTTTCTTAAAGCTTTCTTCTTTTAAGATCGCTTTGTATCTAGCGGCACATTCTGCCAACTAAGGAAGCATAGTAAAATTAGAACCTTCAAATTTCTTCCTAAATTCAATATCCAAGGTGTTAAGGGCCAGCTTGGTGTACTCATGTTATGATTCAAGATAAATCTTTATCATAACATAGGGGATAATAGAGTATGAGATGAGAAAGAAGTGAAAGGAGATGAGAAATAGAGAGAAATTTAGATGAGAGAGAGAGAGAGAGAAGTTATCAATATCATTCAACAATAGTCTTTCTTACAATGCAAGACCACTACTTATACTAATTCTACCCTAGCCTAGGTGATTACAAGGGAAAATATCTAATAATTTACTTCACCTAGACAAACCACTTAACTTACCTTTTAACCGACATTCCCTCCAAAATAACTAGATTATTACAAGTACTAATATGACTAATACTAGAACTTAAACTACTTTATTACAATCAATGACTACTTAGTGCTTAAATCCAATCCCGGGTCATGACAATACTCCCTCCTTTAGAGATTCTTGTCATCAAGAATCTTAGTAGAGAGGTTGTAGACTTGAAGAACTCTTGATGTAGATCTGTCTCAATATGTAAAATGCTAGTAGTTGCTGACATTGAAGCTTTACAAGTGAGGCTCTCACCTCAACTTGAGGTTACTTCTTGACTTGTATGTATGCTGCAACACATCCAATTCTGCTCCTATAACTGCTCCAAACCCAATTCTGATCACTTCTCCAAACACAATTCTAATCAACTTTAGCCCACCTCTTGTAGTTGTGCTCTCATTTGTCAGCCACATGATGTGGAAAAGCTTGCAAATCTCCTCCCATTTGAGAGGCTTCACAATGAAATGCTCATTGCTATTGAACATGACTTGTTACCGATTTTCACAAATTTGCATACCATTCTCCATCTTTCTCTTCATGTCTTTCCCACTTGTAGTCGCTATAACAGAAAAACAGTCCCCAATAGCTCGCGTCGAGCTTTGAGTCCCCTCCTCTGCAGCCATTTCTCTTCTTTCCTTAGCAAGGAATGCTCTTAATCTCATACTTAGCTCTAGGTCTTGTAAATTTTAATCGAACTAATCACTAACAGCAGACCCCTTGGAATCCATAACCATATGATCTTGTTGCTTGTAAAATGACTTTGCTGCTTCACCCAAGTGATGAAGTTGCTGTTGGAGTAAAATTCCAAGGAATTCAAGAGGCTTTACATTAGCTTGGACCCTTGGAGGATGCCCTTCACCCTTAATTTGGCTCACACAAGCACCTAGCTCCTGTCCAAACTGCACTGCTAATTCATCATCTGAAGCCAACAAATTTTGTTCGAATTGACATTTAAAGCCAAACTTGAACTCTTGAATGCCATTATATCCTATCCACTCAGCCTTCCTCACTTCTTTTCTCACTATGGAACTAATTTTGAACTCAATTCTTCCACTCCATGGACTTCAAAGATGAGATTGATCAACCGAAGAATGTTGCAACACTACTTCTCTGCTGAATTTGTCTTTGCTGAAATTAACAATTAGCTCTATCTCCTTCTGATCAGGAGGCCTGTTGTTGGTGTTCTTAGATGAGTAAACATCAACTCCCCTCAATTGACCCAACACCTTGATCTGATTTAGCAAATTCCCCAGCTGAAATGAACCTATTGCTTGCATTAGATAAGAAACAGAATGCTTCTTGACTGTATTTGCTTGTATTGCAGTAAGAATAAGCTGATTTCTTGATGAATTTACATCTTTTCTGAGTGAATTCCCCTGTCCTGGATTAAAAGGCCTCAAAAGAGTTTGCCATTGAGCATGATCTTACAATTTTTCCAGCTGAACAGATTGTTCTGCAACTGTAACACTTTGATATTTCACTGAATTTTGTTGCACTACAGCAGCTTTACCCTAATCCCTTGCTAAAATCTTCATTTTGCTGCCTTCTTTAACACCCTCTTAATCTAAGAAGATGCTCCAAGTCTATCAATTGACCACAACACCATCCTAGGATGCCCCAATTCCAAATCCTTGATCATGTCATACTTGTCAAGAAACATCTTATTTTCCTTGAGAAGTAGAAAATCTGGAGCACTTCCCTTGTAACCTATAAATGGTCTTTCTAATGCTCTCAATCTCTCACTTGAATAACACTTCCTCTGGTTAAGGTGAGTCACCAAATTGATCTCAATCCCTTGCTGCAACGTGAACTTCACTCGTAACTTCATAATGCTAAGAACTTTAATGTATACTTGTAATTTCTATGCTGTAATATCTAGTAGCTCTAACACTTGCAATAGCTTACTTTAATTCTGAATTGGGGCTGCCACAATAGAGCTGAGCTTCTACAACTTCTGAAATTAAACCCAAACAAGATTAGTTTGAGTTCCAAAGCAGGGTGTGATGTTCATTTCTTGATTTACAGCTGCAGCACCTTATTCCTTCTGAATCCAGCACTGTCAGTGGAATTTTGGCCCTTGTTCTACTACGTTTGGTGTGTCCCTACCCAAGTTTTGTCAATGTTCTCCCTTCCCGGATCAAATGGTCTCATTTGAACCTGATTTGTAGCTGTAAAATCACCTTCTTGCAGCAATGAAGGGTCAAGAACACTTTGTACTACTGCTACATTCAGCTCTGTTGTTACCTCAACCTTATCTTGCATTTTCCGATCATGTGGCTACTGTACCACTTCAATCCGATCCCATTCCACTTTCATTTGATCCTTTGAATAAAAATTAACCTCATTAACCTGGTTTATTGCTGCACATTCCAATTTCAAGATGTTTCCAGCACAAACAACCACTTGACGCTCGACTTCTTACTCAAACTCCTCAATTACTTCAACCATTGATTCTTTAACACATGCGAATCTCGAAATGTCATTCTCTCTAAGAGAGAGTTGATCTAATGGCATAGAATCCAGCCCCTTAGCTTGACAATTATTAGGTCCTATCGCCTCTAGCTCCCCTTCCCTTTTATCACACACCTTGAGGTAGCTTATGTCCATAACAGAACGTCCAAAAAAGATGTTCTCCCATGTAATGAACTGAGAGCTAAGTCAGCACTCCTTCTTGTATAATAACTAATGTGAGCCGTATCCTCAGTGATGGAAGTTGAGATCACCTCGATACTTTCAAGAGGACCGTAAGGCCAAAATACTTGATAGAGAACATCCTCATTTATAAGGTAAAGAGGCTTTAATACTTTGACAATAAGTCCTAACAACTTGAACCGAAGCTGGATCGAGCCAACGCGGGTTTGCATATTGTACCATTTTGACAATACTTGAATAGAATCCAGTGAGGACAATTGCACCTCAGTAGTTCAAGATCGAATTAATGTAATGTCCACACTCTAACTGATTCAGCTTCTTGTTCACTAGAACAACACTTTAAGCTAACAAGGTCTTAAGTGTGGAACTTGGTTCAAGATCACTTGCAGCAGGTTCAATATGTAATAAGCTAGATTGAGTCCAAATCTTGCTTAATCAATGACTCAAATATCACAAGAATTAGCTACCGCACACACAAACAACAAGATTTTTGAACTAAATTCACGATCAAGCATAACCTGACAGTTAGAACCTGTTGCCGATGCAGCAAAGTCTGAGAATCTGGACAGCTAACTGAAATCTTAATCCAATGCAACACTGAGTAACAAAACCTAACTTGGATGCAGCATGAACTGAAATTTCAACAGTTGAAGCACAATTTCTTGATCACACACCACCATAATTGAACCTGGTCTCAGTCTGAAGATAATGCAGCAAATTCACACAAATCCTGAGTCAATCGCAAGCTTTTTCCAAGGACTTCAAAGCAATGAAGATCAGCTCCAATTTCTAACTTCCTCCAGCTTGAATCAATACAAGCTTAACCTAATTGAAGTAAATTCAACTAAGCCAAATGCAAGTCATCAAACTACAGCAAAGAAGTAGCTAAATTTTTATAGTAACCGCAAGTTTATTAATTAAGAATTCAAAATTGAACTCCTAATTAATTTGCAATGCGATCAAGGATATTTGATATCAAATTATGCTTGATTTGGAATCAAATCAAGGCTGTGATACCAATTATTATGATTCAAGATAAATCTTTATCATAACATAAGGGATAATAGAGTACGAGATGAGAAAGAAGTGAAAGGAAAAGAGAAATAAAGAGCAATTTAGATGAGGGAGAGAGAAGCTATCAATATCATTCAACAGTAATCTTTCTTACAATGCAAGACCACTACTTATACTAATTCTAGCCTAGCCTAGGTGATTACAAGGGAAAATATCTAACAATTCACTTCACCTAGACAAACCACCTAACTCACCTCTTAACCGGCATTCCCTCTAAAATAACTAGATTATTACAAGCACTGATATGACTAATACTAGAACTTAAGCTACTTTATTACAATCAATGACTACTTAGTGCTTAAATCCAATCCCAAGTCATGATAACTCAACCTCAGGAAAGGCTACAGTGCATTTTAACCTGGCTGGCTTGAATCGGTTAATATATTCTTCCATTGACTCGCGTGGCTTCTCTCTCATTCGAGCCAAGTTTGACATGGAAGTTCCTAATTCCATTTTTGAGAATTGGGCCTGGAATTGCATGGACATGTTGTCCCAATAGTAAATAGAATAAGGGGTAAAGCTGATACCACCGGAAAGCGGTCCTAGTCAATAAGTTAGGGAGCAGCCCTAATTTGAGATGTTAGTTATCTGCCACTTCTCTACATTAGCAATTAAACCTGGCCATGTCCTCAAGAGTAGAAACAGTCTCTTCTCTGAAAAGAGGCTAAACTTGGGAATTTTGTATGCTCGAGGAAATGGGTAATCCTTGTTTTTGTAGTCAGGGTAAGGCTTACTATACAAAGGTCTATTGACCCTTGTAAGGCCGGGCTTATACATTTGCTCAATGAGCATGGCTAATTGATCATGGAGGGGAAGGTTAGGCTCATGATTATGCGCCTGCCACTGCCCTCCAAGCGGGTGAGGATCTCGAGGGGGATTTGCTGGATACTCCATAACACCCATCACAATCGGGTGTGGGACCTGGATAAACCCCTTGATCATAATGGCTATGCACTTGGTTGGAATAAAGTATGCCCCAGCAGGGCCTAGGTTACATGGCATGCTTGGAAACATGCCAGTAGCAACAGGCTGTTGGTTCATTCTCGCTTGACCACCCTGCAAGTCATGATCTTAAGGAAGTGGGTTGTTATTTTACTCCCCAGTGTGATAAGTATGAGGAGGTCTAGGATAAGAAGCTTGGTTCCCAAAAATAGGGACCTGACGTTGCATTCCTAGTTCTAGGCCTTAAGTGGACCTCGAGGCAACCTCCACTACTTGTGGAGGGTACGAGCGGCTATGTCCCGTATCTCGGGGACAAGTAATGACTGTGCAGTGGGGTTGAGATCCCTAGTGGCTAAAGAAGAAATTTGAGTAGAGGATCATTGGGTGGGCTGGGTTGGGTTTGGGTAATTCATGAGACCCATTAATACCTAACCCAAACCCAACCAAGACCCACAAACCAATTGCATTTCGGGTTTGGGTTGGGTTGGTTTTGGGTCTTGATGGGTCAACCCGTAAATCAATATTCAATAAGACTTATTTAACTCCGGCATGCTATTGAGTTAGTTTTAGAAGGTTGTGGATTCCAAGAAGCAAGTTATAATTTGTATGGCTGGATTCCAGGTGTATAACACTTGGGTAAGCCACCGATGGGTTTTTCGTTTCCTCAGGGACCGTATAGTTAGCCTGGGCAGCTGGTAGCCTTGAGCTTGAGGGTGTCTTATGAGGGTAACTAGTAGGAACATATTGAAGAGGTGTAGGCCTAAGTTGCCTAATATCCTCCCTAATGGCCTAGATCAAGCAATTATGAGTTAAAGCTTGTCTAACCAAGATAGGCACAACTTCAACCACTATGTACCTAGCCACATCCTTAGCAATAAGGGTAGCAGTAGAAGACAAGGTCGAGTTCATTTCAACCAAGACTCTATCATTCTGTTTGCGGAGCCTTTCGTTCATAGAGGTTCAAATGTCATTAATCACGACCCTCATGGTGGCAGAGTTTTCACGCTGAGCTACTAGATTGCCCTCTTTTCAGCACGTTGTCTCTTGAAGGCTTCTCTCATTATTTGTTGGACTCTTTGGTCCACAATCTCTAAATAATGTTAGAGAATAGCCATGAAACTCTTGCGAGAATGGACATCGAGCCCAATACGTTCATCTTCTGGGATGTCATCATCATCACCACTTTCGTAGCCATGGCTGTGACTCGGTTCCTCCTTTTGAGATATGGGACTTTGCTTAAGTGGATGATCGACCGGGGATCCAATAAAAGCTAACCTTTTGGTTCCTCATGCTCGAGGGCACTAAACCTCCTGGCCTGATCATTGGCGAATGGCCAGCAATTACGTTCTAGTAATCCACGATGGGCTAAAAAGGATGAAGTCTTGTTTCAATCCTCCCACTATGAGCACCAAAAAAGGCGTGTTTGCTATATTTTATTTCAGGTGATGTATGTGTGGTCGCCATAAATGTGAAAACAAAATAAACATGCCAAAAGGACTCATAGTGACTAGGAAGTGAGCCTAATTATGAACCGTACATCTTTGACCTCAACTACTTACTGTTTTCATGGAAAAGGTTGTGATACATTGGTGTATCTGACTTTGGTTATACCGTGAGTTCTACTTACGCTTCAATTAAGAAGACTTTGTTAAATATTTGTGGATTTTTTATGTGTATTTTATGACAAAAATTAAAGATATGGGCCTAACTCAAGTGGCGGTTATAGTGACAAAGCAAGGACCACAGACACCTTTTCTCGTACACTTAAAAGTCAAGAATTGGAGTGGAGAAAAACCCAAGAGCTTAGCAGTGCACTTACAAGCCTGAGTCGATCAAGTTTTTAAGCCTAGCACCCTTGACTTAAAATCACTCGAATGGGTTTAGGTCTTACAAGAAAAAGGTGGAGCAAACCGTATTCAAGTCACTGGATTAGGACCAAAGCAATCAAGGGACTAGCCTTGGCCGTCAAAGCCCTAATCAGTGGCGCGAACCTAAGTTCAACTAGCTTTTCAAGCAGTGACAGTATTGTTAATACCAACGCAATAGAGGAACAAAGCCTTGGCCGTCAAAGCCTTAAACAAAAGCCTCAAATCTCAACTTGTCGAATTGTGGGGACATATTAAAATTGTAAAGTCATACCTAAAGCTCGAGAATTGTATTACTGTGGAGGTAAGTACAACAAAGATCTATGTTACACTGCGCCTAGCTAAGTTACGCTACTCTTAGGAAAGAGCACAAACGTACTATAAAGAAAAACGTATTTAGTGTATGTGCACTACTTTGGACTGATGCAGAGTCCTTTATTTATAGAAAAAGAAAATAACGGCTTCTCCTAAATTCACAACAACTCCCCCCACTTTTACCCACTAAGCTCCTTTCGTGTGTGTGCTTACTCTTCACCGACGTGTCTTGAGTTTTTAGAGGGAAATCATTGATGCCCATGTCCGAATCTAGAAGCCCCACATTCGATTTTCAGTAGATATTCCCTCTAGAAGCCCCACATCCTCTTGAATTAAGCTTAAGGCCTAAGCGCTTGAAATTGTACTCCAAGTAACTCCTTCAAGATTGGAAACAACCGTTCTTGCAGCTTTCTTGGCAGCTTCTCAAGCTCGAGCTCACTTCACCCTTCCGCCATCCCGAGCCTCGAGTGGCTGATACCCTTGTCAAGAGTAATAATGGTTCCCAAGTACTGGGCTCAAGATGCTATTATCACAGAACCCAAAGGCCTGACTCCCCTCGAATAGGATGTCACGTGATGGCCACATGACAATTTACCCAAAAAACGCATCATCCTAGCCCTATCAAAATTAGGGTGTACACAGGTACCTCACTTTATATATTAAAATGACAAAAAAAATTAGATGGCAAACACTCAAACTCTAGGATACTAAAAAGATAATTTTTCTTATTTTATATACCTTTCTTTTAAAAAGAAAAATGACCAGAGGCCTTATCCATTACCCAAATCATTGGCATATACATCATATAGTTGAGATGTTGGGTCGATCCACTAGCTATGATTACATGAGTTAGCAAAATCGAGCTGAGCTCCTACATGGGCTACCCTATTACTTATACAAGGAATGCACCTAAAATATATACAGTCAAAAGCAAGCCTAAGTCTCAAAATATCCTTTATCATCATAATGATATGTCATGAGAAATTATGACAACAATTAAGAGCTTCAATTGCTTCCAAACAATCCGGTTCGAAGATAACCTTGCTCCATCCTGAAGCAAAAGCCGAAAAACAAGCACCCCGTATAGCCATAGTCTCCGCCACCAGTGGATCAAGAGCGCAGAACGAAGAGCACCATCCCCTGATCATACTACCCGAGCAATCTCAAGCAACCATTGTTCAGGCTACTAACTTTTCTTCACACCATGCAGCATGAGTGTTAATTTTGAAAATGAAAACCGGGGAGGCGGGGGGGGGGGGGGGGAGAACTAGTTGCACTCACTGCTAGTACACCTTGGGACATGGAAGGACCCATTGTTGTTAACACAAACCTGAATTGAGTAGAATTCTTGGGCTTCAGATAATGATGTCCTCCCAACAAGAGCTGGATCAACATCAACATTTTTGAAAATAAAATTACACCTCGATTTTCATAATTCCCGACAAATATAAACACATTTAGATATAAACACAGGATTAGGTTTGAAGTCATGTAATAACTTCTCCAACCACACCCTAAAACTCGGGAAAGCTACAAGGTCGGGTTTGTAACCCAATCCTGAACCAAACCAGACCATATAGGCATATGGACACAAGAATAAGATCTACTCAATAGACTCTAATTCACCATTACATCGTGGAAATCTTCTAGAACAAAGAAGTCTCTACTTATAAAGGTTCTCACCGGTAGTTATTGTATTTTGACAACTTCGCCAACAAAAATTTTTTTGCATTCAATTGACACTGAATCTTCCATAACCGAACAAAGACATTATTAGCAAAGTAGGCAGTAGTCATAGAATTATCATTGTTCACCCCTCTTCAACTTTCCAAAAAGAATAAGCATCTCGAACATTATGATCAGCCTCTTTTTCCCCTTCCAAACACAAACATCCTTAACACCAGCCTCCCAATAAGGATGCTATCAATATGTCGAGCAGTTAATGGAGGAAAAAGAGAATTTACTTTGTTACATCCCACCTCCTAGCATTAAGGTTTAAAAGTTCCAAAACTTTGCTTACACTGCTACTATCATTCAATTTTCGGGAATATATTTCAAAACTTTTCCCTAGATTGGTTTGAGCGGGTGCAGTGGAATGCCAATTTTGAAATTCTTAATTTTAAATCTAAAGCCCTCACCTAATTAAACTATTTAACTAGATCTAGATATAATAAGTTCAAAATATGACAAATAAAAACATCGAATAAAACTAGTAAAAACATAGTACGTAAAATAAACAAAATAGAGGAAAAAATAAATTTAAATATTAAATACTTAATTTAGACATACTTGAAGCACAAATCCCAACTATGACTGGAAGATCTGAATTTAGAAGAAGAATTATTGACACCTCCAGGTCTTCTTCGCAATGACCTCTTCTAGCGCCAAAAGTGTGGGATCCCAAAATATTTAACTTTGGAAAATTTTTAAAATTTTCCTTCAATCTTTCCCAAAAAAATTTATTTCAGAAAAAATTATGCTAAATAATAATTTAGATAACCTCTAAAATAATTTTAGGGTTTTCGTTGAGGGAGAAAACCAGGTTCAAAAACCCTAAACTTATATTTTTTTAAATCTATGTAGGCCACGCATATTTATATAGCCCAATTGTATGACACGTGTCAACCTCCCATTGGCTAAAGTAGAAACATGCATAACTCCCTAGGCATCCTTAGATCTACGCGTGTGACACGTGACAGCTCGCGATTCGTCTACCCATGCTCGCACGGATTGCGACATGTGCATTCATGTGATTTCTTTTTTTTTTTTTGTTTAAAATACGATATGTATAAAATCCATCTCGTGAATATTTTTATGGTAAACTTGATTTATTCATCTTACGAATAAATAATTCATCCCATGAATTGAATTTTAGTATTTTTCGAACGATGCTTAAGTTGAGGCTTGCGAAATGACCTTAGGGACAATCTAATTGTTGCTCTAAATGGATCAAATCTGACTCTCATTTCATGATAACAATTGATAACCATTTAGTAAAACTAGATTCAATTAAATAAGTTTTACTCCACTCTAGAATTAGATATATTCACTCAAGAATTTCCCAAGTAACTTTTATTACGACTATTGACCTCTTTATTAGATATCCATGAGCAAAAGTAACTTTAACTACTATCGTTACTTTTCTCACATCTCTCGCCGTAGTTCCTGATTCACCCTTCTTGAAAAATTCAATAATGCAGAAACAATTTCTGTATTAATTTCAAATGTCAAACATATGAAATACTTCGACCAAAGATTCTAGAATCTGTTTGTATATTTACAAATTAACTAAGGGGACATCTTTATATGGTTAGAAACAAGATTCCACGTAAAAAAACTGCTCCCGCCACAGTTCATGCCGTTACCAGATGCACTTAAGATTCAAGTCAACGCACTTTGACTAAATCTTTTGGCACATCAAAGCAACGAACCATCCATGCACGAGTTCAGACTATTTCCTAAATTTAGAGTTATTGTCTTACAAAATTAATTTTTTCTGGTAGCAGTTAAGAAACAAATAATTCAGGTGGTCCGGCTTTGTGTTTTAATCTTTTTGACAACACTAATATAATACTCTTGGATCCCTATCCACATGACCAAGGCAATATTATAGTCTTATTAGACAATTTGTCCAAATTTATCACTGACTATGCACATATTTTGACAACATATCACTAGTTTGATCTAAGTTTATCTGAGGTTCAATCTCATTGACCACTTAAACCAAACCTAACATGCCATCTTGGACTACGCCCATCTCGTAGAACGTTTTAGAAAACAATCACCCACATGTTTGACTCGTAAAACAAAATCAGGCAATAAATAAATACAATAGTTTTATTTATTTAATATTTAAAAGACTAATTGGGTTTTCCAGGATGCCAATTCCAACATCAATTATGAAGGAGAGATAGAATCAGCCCCTGGGATCCAGTTATCACTCCGCATATTTATTTTAGACCCGTCTCCAACAATTCAAAAAAGACCCTTTCTTAAAAGATATCTAACTATAAGGATACTTCTCCACCACCATGATGGATTGGTACCCAGATGAGCGCAAAAAAAGGATGATTTTTGAAAATGTATGCCTTTGACTACCTTTGTCCAACAAGACTCCAAATTTTTAAATAGCCATGAAGCTTGTTTACCGAGCAAAGAAATATTGAAACCCTAAAAATCCCAAAACCTCAGTACCCCCATCTTTTTATTGGTTTAGACAATGTTCTCCAACTCGTAACAACCGTGTTCCGATTAGACTCCCCCTTCCACCAAAAAGCAACGATCAATTCTTTTATTTTATAGCAAAAAGATTTAGGCAATTTAAAGTGGTGTATGATATATATGGGAATAGCAGATCGGACTGACTTCACTAAAACTTCCCCTCTCCGTGTGACAATAACAAGTTTGCCCACCCCTTAAATCTATTCCTAATATGATTAATAATGTAAGCCAACGCTCCCCTTTTAGACTTACCCCAAATTAGTTGTACCACCTAGTATTTTTCCTTCTTCCCCGGTGATTCCTCCCTAAACAAACTAGCGCAGTCACGTTTTATAATTGGATTGACCTTAGACGAAAAGTGCGCTCCATATTTCAAAAAATTAATTTCTGGCTCAGAGGCCCGACAAAATATATCAATAACTTCCTTCACTTTCATGCACACATTAATGTTGACCTCAAAAAATAAAATAAAATCATCAGCAAATAACAAATGAGATAAAGGCGGAGTAAATTCGTTTATGTGGAAAGGGTCCCAAGACTTGGTATTCACCGTACCTTCTATTAAATGCGACAAGGCATTTGTTTGCTCTGTTTTGTTTCAGGTTTTTATGTGTGTGGTAGCCATAAATGTGAAAACAAAAAAAATGTGGAAAAGGGACTCATCGCGACTAGGGAGGGACCCTAATGACGAACTGCACGTCTTTGACCTCAATCACTCATCATTTTCAAAGAAAAGGTTATGATATGT
This sequence comes from Simmondsia chinensis, assembly GCA_018398585.1. Lineage (NCBI taxonomy): Eukaryota > Viridiplantae > Streptophyta > Magnoliopsida > Caryophyllales > Simmondsiaceae > Simmondsia > Simmondsia chinensis. The sequence continues at coordinate 8,811,699 of JAGTTD010000011.1, forward strand.
TGTTGTATCGGACTTCGATTATATCATGAGTTCTGCTTACGCTTTAATTACGAAGACTTTTGTTAAATGTTTTTGTCAATTTTTTGCGTATTTTTATGACAAAAATTTAAAAAGATATGGGCCTAACTCAAGTGGCAGTTACAGTGATGGAGCAGGGCCCACAGAAACCTTTCCTCATACACTTAAAAGTCAGAAAGTAGGGTGGAGACAAACCAAGAGCTCAGTAGTCAACTTACAAGTCTTAGTCAATCAAATTTTTAAACCTGCCACCCTCGACTTATAATAACTCGAATGATTTTAGGTATAATAAGATTAAGATGGAGCAAACCATATTCAAGTCACTAGATTAGGATCAAAGCAATCAAGGGACAAGCCTTAGCCGTCAAAGCCCTAATCAATGGTGCGAAACTTAGTTCACCTGACTCATCAAGCAGTGACAGTAGTGTTAGGACCAACGCAATCAAGGAACAAGACTTGGCCATCAAAGCCTTAAATTAAAGCCTCAAATCTGAACTTGTCGATTTGTGGGAACATATTAAAACTTGAAAGTCATACCTAAAGCCCGAGAACTATATTACTATGAAGGTAAGTACAACAGAGATCTACATTACGCTACACCTATCTAAGTTACGCTACTTCTAAGGTAAAAGCATCAGTGTGCTGTAAAAGAAAGCTTGGAGAAGTTTTGTAATGGGTTTATGAGTACTACTTTGGACTGACGCGCATAAATCTTCAATGAATGCGCCTTGAATTCAGTATTAGAGGGAAATCTTTGGTGCCCGCATCCGAATTCTTAGCAGAAGTCCCCTCGAGAAGAACCACGTTCTCTTAGATTAAGCTTAATGCCTAAGTAACTAAAATTATGCTCCAAATAATTACCTCGAGCCTACCACCTTTCTTGCAGCTTTCCTGATAACCCTTCAAGCTCGAGCTCCTTCACCCCTCAAGCATCTTGAGCCTCGAGTGGCTGAATCTCATGTCAAGGGTAATTACCTTGTCAAGATGTTGGACTTGAGACGCCGTTAACTTAATACTTAAAGGCCTGAATTCCCTTGAGAAGAACCTCATGTGCTGACCGCGTGGCCCTATACTCAAAACGGCATCGTCCCAACCCCCTCAAAATTAGGGTGTAAACAAATGCCCCCATTTTAGATGTTGATAAACTCAAATTTACAACTGTTAAAAATTTGCCTGATTTGAACCTCACGGCTACAGGGAGCTCAAGAGAACACTATATGTCGCGCACTTTTCCTTCCAGCGTACTTTCTTGCTTTGTTCTCTCTTTTTCATTGTTCATCAAGTGCTTCTGTGAATTCTCGCCTTTGTTCTTGAATCAATGAATTCTGGACTCAATCAATTCTTTATCCTCTGCTTCTTTCTGATTAATCAATGACTTCTTAGGACACCCCTCTCTAGGCCTGAATGAAGGGGCTCGAGCCTAGCTTAATAGGAAATCTATGCTCAACCACTTTTCTATCTATGCCAGGCATCTTGTGATGATCTTAAGCAAAGAAGTCCTTGAATTTGCAAAGCAAAGTTAGGTACTGCTCCCTCTATTCCTGAGAAAGCAGAGTGCTCATATAAGTAAGTCTTGGGTCTTCTGTTGAACCCAAATTAACCTCGAGGAGAGGGTCTTGGACTTCAGCCCTTAAATCCTCCATTTTGGCTAGTGGTGCTCTCATGTTGGAGAGCTCCAACTCTTTTTCTTATGCTGTATGGACTTAGAAACCATTAAATGGTTGCTCAGTCCAAAGCTGATTCTTAGCGTTCCAGGCCACAAGCCTTGCTAATGCTGAGGAAATGGCCTCCTGGGCCATTACTGGAAGGTCTTGGTGCCTCCACATTGGGGTTCCGTAGCACCCAGGAAGTCTCCTTTGTCGAGAAGGGCTCTCATGCATCCCCAGAAGTTAGAGTCTTTATACTCAAGATCTTCTTGACCAACCTTAGCTTTTTTCAATGGACTGTGAAGGACGGCTATCATGTCCTGCTATTAGGCAGATTATAAAGTGGTCCTTTTGACATCTAGAGGTCCCACACCATCTTCCTAGAATTTTGCCTCAATGCAGTTGGAGCAAGCCATGAATGGCATGTTATCTGCCATAACAACCTTATACTTGTCATGGTTCCAGAAGATAAGCAACTGGTGAAGTGTAGATGGAATACAATAATTGGCATGTAGCCAATCTCTACCGAGCAAAGCATTACAGCTTGAGGTAGTTTCAAACACAAAGAAAGCTGCGAGCTTGCTTAAGCCACTAACAGTTAAGTTAATCGAGATGACTCCTTCAGATTTGGTAGTATCCTCAGAAAAGCCATAAATTGCCACATCTGAAGTAATTAAGTCTTCTCAAGACTTACCAATGACCCTCAACATATATGAACGCAACACGTTGATAGTTGCACCATAATCCACAAGGATCATGTTCACCAGAATGCCACCGAATTTGGCCTTGATGTATAGGGGCTTAATGCGTTTATTGGCGGTGTTAGGCCCATCAAATGTCATCTTCATTATGTTAGTTGTCTCATCAGGCAATTTGGGTGTTGAAGCATTAGCCTTGTTGGTCCTAAATCCATTTATATTGTGATTTTGATGATAACAACCATTTAGTGAGACATTGTATTTAAATTATCCTAATCTTGTTTCTAAGTGGCTCATAAGAAAGTTAAGAAAAACTAAGGCTAGTCATGTTGATATCAAGCCTTCTAAGATGATAAATCAAGAGCAAAAGGGATCAAAACCGAAGAGAAGATTCATCAAAATTGAAGAGAACTTGATTCGAGTCCAAGCGTTTTAAAGTTATTTATTTTTAGTGTCTAGGACGTGGGATCAGGATATGTTAATTGAGTCCAACTCTCAATATTGATATGTGATGCTCTAACAAAAACATTTTTAAAATTTGATTTCCAAATTTCATTTGAAAAATATTCAAGTCAAAATTTAAGCCAATCTAGCTTATCAATTAAAATATTTTTTGAACATTGGTATTTTAAAAAAGCATGATCAAGTCAAATAAGATAAAATTTAAATGGGCAATAATTTAGCTTGATTCAATCAATCATTCATGATCAAGGAAAACTAGAAAATTAATTCAATCAATTATTTATGATCAAGGCAAACTAGGAAATTAATTCAAAAGTTAAGCTAATATGAAAATCAATTAATCAATCAATTTATAGTACATTATTCCATCAATCAAGCTAATTCATAAAAAATGTGCAAATCCACCCAGGCATGCTAAGTGTTGACACATAGAAGGTATGTGTCGACACACAGATTTACAGTAGCCATTGCGAGTTGCTGTGTCTCGACAGATAGCCCTTGTGTGCCAACACACAGTTTAGAAAAAGCTCAAAACGGCTACTTTTGACTTGATTTATTTCCTAATTTGTTTTCCAACTTTTTAAACGTCCCCTTGGCCCTCAGTTTCCTATAAAGAGGGCTTGAATGCTTTGGTTCAAACCATCCAACACTCTCTAAGAATTCTTTGATAAAAAGGTTCTTATATTATTGTGCTTTAACAGTTTGATTTCAAGTTTTGCTTTAAGTTTCTTCTTAACCATCTACTTCTCTTTATTATTGAGCTTATTTGGCATATCCTAAGCTTTGGCTAAGCTTGATCAAGTGTCAGTTCACTCATTAAAGAATGAAGAATTGAGTTCTTTAATTCTTACACTGCTTTATTTAATTCATTTTATTGTAAATGTTGGATCCTAACCCTACAGTTACAAAAGGATCGCTTGTAAAAGGTTGGTCTTGAGCCTACATACAAAAAGACCGGTTGTAAAGGTTGAATCCTGAGCCTATTTTTAAAAAGGATCATCAAACTTAGTTAAAGGCTCATGACATAGAGTAGTCACTTCAAAAGTAGACTAACTTCCGATTCGGAAGTGAACCACTATAAAATCCTTGAGCATCGTTCTTACCTTTATCTTTTCAATTTCATATTTATTGTCCAACTTAAAATTTAACTTTTGGTTCACAAAATTTAATTTTTCATTTATCACTAAAAAACCTAATTCACCCCCCTCTTAGGTTGCTCTTTGAGCCTTCAATTGGTATTAGACCTAGTACTCTTTTTTTTTTTTTTTTTTTTTTTTTTTTTTAGGTTTAACAACCTTAGAGTGATCCTATGACAACCTTCAGTCTTATCATAGCCGAGGGTCAATCGACCAACAAGCCTCCTCTTTTTGATGAGAAAAATTTTCCCTATTGGAAGCTTGGAATGAGACTTTTACATTACGTCTATTGATTTAGATTTATGGCTTATAATAAAAATGGTGATTATGCACCTTCAAAGAAACAATGTGAGAAAACTACTAAAAAGAGGAAAATGAGCTACTGCATGATGATAAAGAAAACTTGCAAAAAATGCAAAAGCTCATTATCAACTATTGTGTGTTATTGCCCCAAATGTCTTTAATCATGTGTCAGGTTGTCAATCAGCAAAAGATATTTGGGACAAGCTAGAGGTTACTTGTAAGGATCAAGTAAAATCTTTAAAAATAAACATGTTGGTAAGATCTTACAAACATTTTAAAATAAAACTAGAGGAATCAATAAAAGAGATGTACACTAGATTTTTTGATATTATTAACAAACTCCAAGCTCTTGGAAAAATGTATTCAAATGAGGAGCAAGTTAGTAAAATCCTTAGATGTCCTTCTATTTCATGGCAAGACAAGGTTACAGCTATTCAAGAAGCTTATAACCTCTCCGCTTATAAACTTGATCAATTAATTGGAAATCTCATGACCCATAAGATTGCCATGAAAGAATTTAAAGAAGAAGAAAAACAAAAGAAAAGTGAAGATATAACATTTTAGTCATCTCTAAGTGACAAAAGTGAGAAAGTGGTGAAGAAGTTGTTATGTTGACAAAAAAGTTTTACAAACATCTTTTAAAAAAAAGGTTTTAAGAAAAATTTTTAATAGGGTTCATCTTCCTCCAAAGATGAACCAACTTGCTATGAGTGTGGAGAAATCAAACATCTTAAGAGAGATTGTGCCAAGCCAAAAAAACAAGAAATTATTTAACGAGTTCAAAGAGAAGGAAAAAAAGGAAGAAGGGAAGAAAGCATTTGCGGCTTGGGGAGATAGCGATGATGATTCCAATGAAGAAAGTGAAAAAGAAGTAGCTAACTTTTGTCTCATGGCCATTAACGATGATAGAATTGAAGAAGATGGGATAACCAATCTATCCTATGATGAACTTATTTTTGGTTTTCATGAATTGTATGAGAAATATAAATAATAAAAAAAAACGACAATGCTTTCATAAAGGGTTTTGAAAAGATGGGATTGAAAAAAGATTTAAAATAACATTTATTGCTAGAACTTAAAATGAATCACTAAAGAAAAAGAACGAGTTTTTAAATGAAGAAATCATAAAGCTAACCAATGAAAAATAATGCTTGGAAAAAACACTTCATATTTTAAAGGAAAATGAAAAAGAAAAATCCAAGGAAGACGAATCACTCTTGAAAGAGAATGAATCTTTAAAAGAAAGAATGGAAGAGCTTTCAAAAATCTAAAACAAAATTTTCAAACAGCAAGAAAAACTTGATAAAATTCTTTCATCTCAAAAACCAGTCTATAATAAAGAATGAATTGGTTATAATGGAAATGTTCAAAAGAAAATTTTGAATGTTCTTTTTGTTTAAGCCTCGTTACCTCCAATAAACTTTATAAGATGTAACTATTATGGTAACTATGGGCATATCTTGTACCAATGTTATTTCAAACGAAATTTGAGAAAGACAAAAATGGTTTGGGTCCCAAAAGGATCTGGACCACCTAATGTAAAGGCTAACAACAAAGGACCCAAGAAAATTTGGGTACCTAAAAGCTTTTGAATTTTTGATAGGTGTGTATGAAAATTCAAAGCAAAAACCAAAAGTGGTACTTGGATAGTGGGTGCTCAAGGCACATGACCAGAGATACATCTAAGTTCACTTCACTAATGCCAAGAAAAGGAAATGTCACATTCGGCGACAATAAGAAAGGAAAAATAATCGGTATTAGTAACGTTGCTTCTAACTCTTCTCCTTGCATTAAAGATGTTTTACTTGTTAAAGGTCTTGAGCATAATCTTCTAAGCATTAGTCAATTATGCGATAAAGGCTGTTGTTTGAACTTTGAATCATCTAGATGCATAGTTAAACATGCTAAAACAAATGAAATTTTTCCTATTGGTCTATGATGTGAAAATGTCTATATGATTGATCTTGATTATGTAGATTCATTAAAATATTTTAGTGTCTTGGATGAAAATAACCTTGGATTTGGCATAGAAGATTTGTGCATGCTAGTATGGATTTGATTTCAAAACTTTCAAACAATAATCTTGATAGAGGATTACCAAAGCTAAAATTTGAAAAAAAACAAAAAACATATTTATAATGCATGTCAATATAGCAAACAAATTAGATCTTCATTCAAACCCAAGAATGCAGTTTCAGCATCCAAGCATCTTGAACTCTTACATATAGATTTGTTTGGTCCAACTCGTCATTTGAACCTTGGTAGAAAGAGATATGGACTTGTAATTTTGATTATTACTCCCATTTTACTTCGGTCCTTTTCCTTTCTTATAAGAGTGAAGCATTTAAAAATTTTTGCAAAAAGGAGCAAAATTAAAACGATTTGAAAATTATTTCAGTTAGAAGTGATCACGGAAGGGATTTGAAAATAATGACTTTGAGAATTATTGTGATTATTTTGGAATTGACCATAATTTTTCAGCATCCAGAACTCCTCAACAAAATGGAGTGGTTAAAAGAAAAAATAGAACTCTTGAAGAGATGGCAAGAACCATACTTTGTGAAAATAATATGCCAAAATCATTTTGGTTGGAAGCTGTCAACACCGCTTGCTATATCTTAAATCGAGCTTTAGTAAGGACCATTTTGAAGAAAATACCCTACGAACTTTATGAAGGTAGAAAACCAAATATTGCATACTTTAAACTTTTTTGGGTGCAAATGCTCTATTCACAACAATGGCAAAACAAATTTTGGTAAATTTGATCCACGAGTTGGTGAAGGTATTTTTATTGGATATTCCCTAACAAGCAAAGCATTAACAATCTATAATAAAAAGACAAAGGTTGTAGAAGAGTTTATATGTGTCGTTTTTGCAGAAACTAATATCTTATCCTATAGAACTCCTTGTGATGATGATGATATAGCAATTAAACCAATAAACATCACGCCCTCATCCAAGGAGCAAGAAAAGGATAAACTTAAAGCTCAAATGGATGAACCAAAAGGAGATGCTCAAAATGTAGAATCTAAATAGGAAGACTTGCCACGAGATTAGAAATACTTGAAGGATAACCGAACAAGCCAAATCATTGGTGATTCCTCCCAAGGTGTAAGAACAAGGCATGCATTAATCAAATATTGAAGAAACCAAGAAGCCAAGAACATAGAAGAAGCTCTTAATGACACAAATTGGATAATGGCAATGGAGAAAGTGCTAAATCGATTCAAGAGAAGTGATGTGTGGGAACTTGTGGATAGACCTCAAGATCATCAAGTCATCGGTAGCAAGTGGGTCTACTGTAACGAGAAAGATGAGGAAGTTAATGTGGTAAGAAACAAGGCAAAGTTAGTAGCTAACGGCTATAACGAAGAGGAAGGTATAGACTATGAGGAACCCTTTGCTTCCGTTGCCAGATTAGAAACTATTAGACTCTTATGTGCATTTGCTTCATTTAAAAACTTCAAAAATTTTCAAATGGATGTAAAAAGTGCATTTTTAAATGGTTTTACTGAAGAAGAGGTTTATGTTGAACAACTACCCAGATTTGAGGATGATAAATTTTCTAACCATGTTTTTAAACTCAAAAAGGCTCTCTATAGATTAAAATAAGCTCTTAGAGCTTAGTATAAGAGATTGAATTCCTTTTTAATACAAGATGAATTTTCAAGAGAAAAAGTTGAGACCACACTTTTTATCAAATACTCTAGACATGACATTCTTATTGTGCAAATTTATGCTGATGATATAGTGTTTAGTGCTACTAATCCATCTCTTTGTGAAGAATTTGCAAATCTTATGAGTAGGGGATTCGAAATGAGTATGATGGGAGAACTCAACTACTTCCTTCGATTGCAAATCAAGCAAGGTAAGGAAGGAATTTTCATCAACCCAGCCAGCCAAGTACATCAAGGAAATGCTTAAGAAATTTGGCATGGAAAATTTCAAGGTAATCGCAAACTAATGAGCTCATCTCTTAATTTAGATATGGATGTAGAAAGGTGGATCAAAAGCTATATCGAGGTATGATCGGATCCCTTCTTGACCTTACCGCTAATAGGCTTGATATATTATTTAGTGTATGTTCATGTGCTAGATTTCAAGCATGTCCTTAGAGGTGACCACGGGCCGGGGCGGGCCAGGCCCGATGCCCAAACTGGGCCGGGCCAGGCAGGGCTTGGAGCCCAAAATATTTGCCCCCCCCCCCCCCCCCCCCCCAATGTTTTAAATAAAAAAATATAAAATTATGGAAAAATAAACTCTTTTTGTACAAAAATTATTATAATTCATTGATGAATAATATAAGATATAAATACAATCCATCACAATCTTTAATCATTATTAATAAAATATATGATATAAAATAAAATACAAAATAAATAATAGTAAATAACGGTAAATGATGTAACAAATGTAACTACAACAGTTGGATCCTACTATTTAAAAGTACAAATATATTTATTACAAAATAAAAACAAGATATAATCAGTCTACTGGAGGGGTTGCTGTGCTGCCGTCTGACGTATCGGTAGTGCGGTCGTTTTCATCCTCGCTCGATGAACCCAGCCTCAAGTTGTTTTGCTCCCTAGCCTCTGCGTGCATCCAGTCCTTTAAGCACACGGACATCTCCAAGCTGGACGATGATAGCTTCACTTTCTTCGTCCCAAGCAACCTGCCACCAAGACTAAACGCACACTCCGATGGTACCTGAAGACACCGGTCACATTAGTGTATCACGTGCCATGGTGGAAAGCACGGGATACTGGACTTGATTTGTACACCACCATTTTAAAATTTCAAATTGCGGATTCACTGGTGTCGCGAAGAACTGGATCATCGGCGTCCGTAAATAGTAATCTAACTCGTCACACGACGTGGGAGTTCCTGCTGGCGTGAATTGGTCCAACAGCGTCCACGCATAAGACGACTGTGAACTACTTCCACCAGATGTGGAAGATCCTACTGCAGTAGAAGTAGCTTTCCTTATCGCCTTGCTCAATGTGGTATTAAAAGTCAGATCTAATTTTTCGTAAAAATATTCGGCAAACAGGTTCAAACCCCTTCGTTTACAACGGGGATCGAAAATAGTTGCAAAACAATATAAAAGGGGTAGTTCAAGAAAATATTTACAAAATTTCGTTTTCATTGCTAAAAACGATGCCGCCAATAAGGGGTTTGATTCATTATCCGACATCCAATTCACAATATCAATCAATTTTGATATTGCTTGTGGTATAGTTGGATAATAGCAACCCGAAAAAAAGTTGGTAGCCTCCCTAAACATGGTGAAAAATTTACAAATTTCATCAATTGTGTCCCAATGTACATCGTTCAGATTATAATCACTTAAATTTGAACGAGTATCTTGTACAAATTCCACCAGGACATCCTTATATGGTAAAATTTGATCTAACATATCTACCATTGACGACCACCTAGTTGGCGAGTCTAATTTAAATTGTTTATACTCTAAACCATACGTCCTACATAGAGTTCTAAATATTTTCTTTCTGGTTTCGGATGATTTTATAGCTATTGTTACATCTCTTAAGGTGGAAAGAGAAGCGTTTATTAGACCTAGCCCATCCATAACCATTAAATGTAATATGTGACACATGCAACGTAGATGAAAACACCGCCCACCTAACACGAGTCTCATATGCCTAATAATTGTTTAACTGATGCATTGTTATTGGTAGCATTGTCGAACGTAATACTAAAAATACGTCGTTCTAGGCCCCAACCGCGGACTGCCTCCATAATCGCACCCGTGATTATGTCGACAGTGTGAGGGTAATCTAAATTTGCAAAATGGATTATTCTTTTTTGAAGGGTGAAGGAGGAATCGATCCAGTGTGATGTTATGCATAAGGCACACCAGGTTTCGACTTCCAAGTGTCGGACATCAGCGAGAACATGCTTGTGTTCGTCCTAAAAAGTTCAAAGACCTCAGTTTTCATCCTTTGGTAATCTTTTAAACGCGTCCCGCTTTAAGGTGTTCCGAGGAATCCTTACGATGGCGGGGTTCATCGCTGTTTGCATATACCTGACGAATCTCAGGTCTTCGCAGGTGCTAAAAGGCTTTTCAGCCACAATTACGTACCTAGCTAGCTCCTGTCTATTAGTTTCCTGGGAGAATTTAAAGTTAGCAAGGGCGCCTATCGCTTGCTGTACTAACCATTGTTGGGCTCTTTCTGGGTCTTGTTAGAGGTGGAACCTAGCTATTTGTCTACTTAATGTGCCCGTCCCACTGTCGGGTGCGTGACTAAAGGCCTTGGGTGGGTTACATAATTTACAAAAAGCTTTATTTACTTCTCTGTCTAAGTTAAAATGCTTCCAGACTCCACTAGTACTACGCCTAGTAGTACTAGTTCATGAGTGCTGCTGGGTTTCTGTGGTGGGTGTGGGTTCCTCTTCATTTTGTGAGTCAGGACAATCCTGCTCGTTGTAGGATTGTTGCTCAAAGTCCCAATCTATACTGTCAGTGTGTGGAGGTGATGGGCCTAGTTCTAGAAAAGCTCGTTTATCAGTATTAAGTTCGGCAATTCTACTCCTCTTAGGTATTATAGGCGGTCGTCGAGAAGAACTAGAACTTGAACGACCGGCTCCAGACGATGATGTGTTGTGTGCCATGATGATAATATTACTAATTAGTATTTTAAAAATGCAACTATTAATGCAAAATTATGAAATTAGGTAGATAACTAGGAGAAAACAAATAAAATTTTTATACTAAAATTATCAAAGCAAGTGAAGCAAACTATGAAATTTGAACTTGAGCGAGATTCTACAAGCCGAACGCTTTTTCAACAACGAACTTTAGAAATTTAGAGTACAATATTGCAAGTAGAAGAAGTATGTAAATGGATGTATAGAGAGAGAAGAGAGAATAAGAGATTTATTTGCGAGGAAAATGAAATAAATGGGTTTAATATTTATAGATAAAAATAAAGTATTTTTTTAAAATTGATTTGAAGGGGGAGCAACGGCTCCGTTGGCAACGGCTCTTTTAAGAGCCATTAACGGGCCCGGGCCAGGCTTGGACCCCATTTTTTTGAGGCTCGAGGCGGCGGGTTGGGCCGGTCCGGGTTACAGGCCGACCCGGCCCACTGGTCACCTCTACATGTCCTAAAGAATCTCATTTATGTGCCGTAAAACGAATTTTTTGATGCCTAGTTGGTACTCCTACCCTAGGCTTATTTTACTCTAAATGTAATTTCTTTGATTTAGTTAGATATAGTGATGTAGATTTTGTTGGACACAAAGTGGACCGAAAATTGACTAGTGGTACTTATTGATTTCTTAGTCACACTTTGGTGTCATGGTTTAGCAAAAAGCAAAATTCCGTTGTTTTATCCACCGCCGACACCTATTATGTTGCATGTGGAAGTTGTTGTACTCAAGTGTTGTGGTTAATGCATCAATTAAATGACTATGGCATTCATATTAACCATGCTTCTATAATGTGCGATAACACTAGTGCTATATGCTTAACTAAAAACCCAGCTCAACGGTCAAGAACAAAGCTTATTGAGGTTAGACATCGTTTTATTCATGATCATGTGCTTAAGGGGGATGTTATTTTGAAATTTGTTCCCACCAATGATCAATTAGCAGACATTTTCACTAAATCTTTAGGTGAAGAAATCTTTTGCAATATTCGAAGAAGAATTGGTATGTGCAATTTATCTTCTTGACTTTGATTACATGCATTAGTCATTTGCATTCATCATTAAGTTTTAGTACTCAGCATGAAATAGTTCCAACTCACTAAGTATTCTTATCCAACTCATGGATATTGGAATTTGGACTATTTTTTTTTTCCAAAAGGGGGATTATTTTCAATTTAAAAAAAAATAGTAATAAAAAAAATGCACAAAAAGCAATTCATACTCCGTTCTCTGTGGGTCGACACACAATGCGTGTTGACACACAAGCTGACAGTGAGCTTCACTGTTTTTCTGTGTGTCGACATAGAGATCTTGTGTGTTGACACATAGAGGGCATTCACGGGTCAGCAGTCTTGCACACTGACCTCTTTTTTCTCCTCTTTCTTCACATTTTCACCACCTTCCCCATCTTTACTCCTTCAACCTTCTCTCTCTCTTAAACCCTAACCTTTTTCTTTCAAAAATCATCAATTTCTCTCAAATTTCTTTCAAATTCCTACTAGAAATCAAGTTTCTATCAAATTTTTAACATAAAAATCTTACGTTTTTGTCAAAATCTCATCTTTTTCACAAAACCCTATCCAAAACCAAAGCCACTAAATTTCTCTCAAATTTGTTTATTTTTCTTCACTTTTCTTGCTTTTCTAAGTTAAAAATACTCTATTTTTCATTATGATTTCATTATCTTCGACAAATTTTTAACACATCTCAAAATTCATCCTTTTTTAAAACCCTAATCCTACCTCCGGTTTTAATTTATCTCACTTTAAGTCATGGGTTGCACAAAAAGGTTGGAAACCACTTCCAAGAAGAGATCCAAAAACACTGAAGGTTCTTCTTTTCGGGGTCCTAGTTCGGTAAATTCCTCTAACCCCTTCCTCAAAAAGGAAGTGTTATTTGGTAGATTCATAGATTGGACTTGGGTTAGGAGACATAACTTAGAGGAATTATTTACTTTGTTTGAAGGAGCAGGTTGGATTGAAATTTGTTATATAAAGGAACCGATATCTCTGAATTTAGTACAAGAATTTCACTTCAACCTTAAAAATTCTAGAACTAATCCTGTTGAATTATCCTCAAAAGTTTTAGGCCAAGTAATTAAACTAAATGCATCTTATATAAATGAATTGCTTGGTTTTGTTTTCAATGAAGACGGTGATTTTGTTTTTCCCCAAGAACTCCACCAATTCCAACTCCCCAAATCTCACCACAACTCCTTACTTGCACAAGTCTGGGGTGGCATACCACTTTCTAACCCAAAGAAGCCAAACTCGAATGATTTAGGAGTGGTTCTTAAGTTAGCACATAAATTGATTTGTATAAACATCACTCTAAAATCGGGTGGCTTCGACTCGATCTCAAACTTACATTTATTCCTTTTGTCTCGACTCCTCAATGCCCAAAAAAATAATCTTGGGGATTTAGTCTTAAAATTCATGTCTCATATTCACTCTCAAAAGACTAATCCCGCTTATGGCATGCTTCTAACCCGTGTTTTTCAACACATTTTAACTAGCTCATCTTTTACAAACCCCATTCCTTATCAAGATGATTCTATTCAAATATCTTTGAAAAAGATGGCTTTTGAATTCAAACACAATGAATGGGTAAAAAAAACAAAAAGAAGTTAGGAGAATAGAAGAAATGGATGAAGTTAGGGATGAGGAAGAGGAAGATTTTGATGGAGGGGTGGGGTTAATGAGGATGAATCTCGACATGGGACCCCAAAAAGAAGAAGTGTAAGCGAAAAACTTACTTTTTTTGAAGAACAAGTGTCTACCTTGCACTCAAACCTTGAGGAGTTCCGACTAGAAACATGATCCACACTCCAAAAGATTTTAAAATTTTTATCATGTAGACAAAGACCCCCTACTCCTTAGTTTTTTTTTCTTTTCTAATTTCAAAAATTTGGAGCTACATTTTTCCTTATTGTATAACATTCTCCTTAAAGTGATGCAATGTTATGACTATTTTAGAATGTGTACCATTTCCTTGTGTTCATATATGCTCTTACTGACAACTTCTCTATCCCCTATCTTGTGCTTTTTGATGATGACAAAGGGGGAGAAAAATTGGTGTGTTGGTGTATAATTGTGCTTTTTGTTGATGACAAAGGGGGAGAAAAATTGGTATGTCGGTGTATAATGATTCATGCTTAATTGTGCCATGCCACGAAGATGATGCTAGATGTAAGTTAATTGAAAATCTAAACCCTAGAATGTATCTACCATAACCTGAAGTTTGTGTTTGATTGCAAAATGTTAAACATGATGATGATGTTAACATATTGAATGTAAAATTTCTAAAATACATCAACTTAGGGGGAGCAACTGAGTCTGAACCTTTATCATGATATAAATTGCTCTATAAGTTCATGGTCATGTGTATACTTTGATAAGTGAATACTTTTATGGTGAATTCTACCTTCAACTTTCACAGTTTCGAGAAAAAACACCAAATGTTTGTCATCATCAAAAAGGGGGAGATTGTTTGCCCTGAATCCATTTATAATGTGATTTTGATGATAATAACCATTTAGTGAGTCATTATGTTTAAATTATTCTAATCTTGTTTCTAAGTGACTCATAAGAAATTTAGAAAAAATCAAGGCTAATCATGTTGATATCAAGCCTTCTAAGATGATGAATTAAGAGCAAAAGAGATCAAAGTTGAAGAGAAGACTCATCCAAATTAAAGAAAACATGATCTGAGTCCAAGCGCATTAAAATTATTTATTTTTATTATCTAGGACTTAGGATCGGGATATATCACTTGAGTCCAAGTCTCAATATTGATATATGGTGCACTAACAAAAATTTTTTTGAAATATTTTTAAAATTTGATTTCTAAATTTTATTTGAAAAATATTCAAGTAAAAATTTGAGCCAATCTAGCTTATCAATTAAAATATTTTTTTCAACATTGGTATTTTAAAAAAGCATGATCAAATCAAATAAGATAAAATTTAAATGGGTGATAATTTAGCTTGGTTCAATCAATCATTCATGATCAAGGAAAACTAGGAAATTAATTTAATCAATTATTCATGATCAAGGCAAACAAGGAAATTAATTCAAAAATTAAGCTAATATGGAAATTAATTAATCAATCAATTTATGATACATCATCCCATCAATCAAGCTAATTGATCAAAAATGTGCAAATCCACCCAGGCAGGCTGAGTGTTGACACACAGAAGGTATGTGTCGATACACAGGTTTACAGTAGCAACCGGGAGTTGCAGTGTGTCGGCACACAGATCAGAAAAAGCTCAAAACGGCTACTTTGTCTTGATTCATTCCCTAATCTTTTTTCTAACTTTTTGAAAGTCCCTTGGCCCTCATTTGCCTATAAATAGGGGTTGAATGTTTTGGTTCAAATCATCCAATACTCTCTAAACATTCTTTATTAAAAAGTTTCTTATATTCTTGTGCTTTAACGGTTTGATTTCAAGTTTTGCTTTAAGTTTTTTCTTGAGCATCTAGTTCTCTTTATTGTTAATTATTGAGCTTTTGGCATATTCTTAGCTTTGGCTAAGCTTGATCAAGTGTCAATTCACTCTTAAAAGAGTGAAGAATTTGAGTGCCTTAATTCTTCCACTGCTTTATTTAATTCATTTTATTGTAAAGGTTGGATCCTGACCCTACGGTTACAAAAGGTTCGATTGTAAAAGGTTGGTCTTGAGCCTACGTACAAAAAGACCGGTTGTCAAGGTTGGATCCTAAACCTGTTTTTAGAAAGGATCTTCAAGCTTAGTTAAAGGCTCAAGTGACGAAAAGTACTCACTTCAGAAGTGAACTAACTTCCAGTTTGGAAGTGAACTACTATAAAGTCTTTGTGCATCATTTTTATCTTGCCTTTATCTTTTCAATTTCATATTTGTTGTCCAACTTTTAATTTAACTTTTGGTTCCTAGAATTTAATTTTTCATTTATCACTAAAGAACCTAATTCATTCCCTCTTAGAGTGCTCTTTGACCTTTAAACCTTAAAAGAAAATGGCTTAAGTGTACCTTTAATGACCACTGCTTCAGCCACGAGCTGCACTTTAGGCTCTTCATTTGATGCTATCACATCACCCTCGAGATAGTCTTGGGCATCCGCTACAATGAGTTCCAAGGGAAGGGGTAAGGTGGTCCTGACATCCACCTTTTCAAGGAGCATCCTGGACTGAATCTGGACCCCTTGATCTGCTCCCTTCTTACGGTTGTCAACCATGGATGTCTCCTGATTCTAATGTTGAGGACTGCCATTGGCTAGCATGTCCTGTTCTTATGGTTGGTCCTTAAGATAAACCTCTTGTATTTGAGATTCCTCCAGAGGTTGGGGGAAATCTTCTTTGTGGTCA
The DNA here is from genome assembly GCA_018398585.1 of Simmondsia chinensis. Taxonomy (NCBI): domain Eukaryota; kingdom Viridiplantae; phylum Streptophyta; class Magnoliopsida; order Caryophyllales; family Simmondsiaceae; genus Simmondsia; species Simmondsia chinensis. The sequence goes on from JAGTTD010000011.1 coordinate 8,827,979, forward strand.
TTCACGATGTCAGACCATGTTGGGTTGACACGGTCAAGAGGTTCCACTAAGTTAATGCTGAGAGGGGAGTATTCCTCGTCATCCTCAGCAGATTTCAATACTATGGGGTGCTTGGCATGCTTGTCCTACCAAGACTTTCGCCCCTCAGATGACTATGAACTAGCCCATTTCTCAAGCTTCTTACGAGCTAGCCCTTTTCCTGTATTAAACAGTTTGGACTCAGCCATTAGATCATCAAGATCCATATGCTCGTCCTTTGGACCCTAGCCTCTTCTTAAGAAAGCTTGGCCAAGCAGGTATTGAGCAAAATCTTTAGCTAAGCTACCTTTTTAGAAATCTGCCTTCTTTTCTGGGTTCGAGTAAGGTTGGAAGGACTAACTGCCTTTTTAATGAGGTGATTCCACCTCCAAACATTGCCGACCCTAACCCCGAAAGGCTGACATCTAAACTGCCCTGGTACTAGACTGGTGTCCACATCCAGTAGGGTGTACTTTGAATTCCTCTTAGGATGCCATGTCCTCATGATAACTTGAGTCTTTAAGGGAGAATCCTTAACAGGGTCACTTCTTCAAGATTTCTTAGATGGCACCTTTAGCTCCAAAAGAGGGTCAAGCAGGGAAACATACTGAGGAAGCAACCTGAGTTTCCTCATCGTAGCTTGTATTTTCCCACAGCATTGCTGACATGTCGTGTATGTCATCCTTTCCAGATCATGACATGTTCTCTCCTGACTAGTTGGACTTTGAGCGGATCCCTGGTTACTACTGATCTCCATAGCCAAGTCTTTTGCTATTGTCCGTATAATGGCAAAGCTATGGCCGAGCTTGATCAGCAAATTCTTAAAAACAGCACACCTGCTAGTAGGATGCAGCTTAGTGGCATGCCAATGAAATATTCCATCATCAAGTGTGTGAACCAGTCTAAGGAATCCCAATATTCCTTCGATGATCAACTGCTCGAGAAGGTGGTTAGCCACTCATGCCTTCTGATTGTCACTAAGAACCATTTTCCTCTTGTTCAAGGAAAAAGGGTTAGTCTGGACACAACAAGGCATATCCTTGTTAAAGACCTCAACGATGTTGACCTAAAGAGGACTAGGGACAGGGTTTTTATCCATGCCCATTTGTCCTTCTCCCTGGAAGATCAATTCCGTTGCCTCTATAGCATCTTGAGCCATGTTTCTAAATATCACGCAGTTCCTCGTTGAATGGGACCATGAATCGTGCCACTTATAGTACAACTTTCCCTTGTCAGAATAGGGGTTAGGTTTTCTTTGTTTACCCCTAATCTTGCGTTTATTATTTTCCTTAAGCCAATTGAATATTACATCGGCTCTGGAGAGGTCAAATGAGTATTTTCTCAAGTCTTGGGTTTGATAAGACTTCCAAGCTTCAATATCCTTCTTGACCAAAGGATTACAAACCAAGGGAGGCCCTTTGGCATATTCAGCGATGTCAATCACATATGGAGGATCTTCTTCCTCTTCTATTAAGTCGTGTACGTAAGTTCCATACACACTATTTTTCTTAAGGCTTTCTTCTCTTAAGATAGCCTCATATCTAGTGGCACATTCTGTCAGCTGAAGAAGCATTGTAAAGTTACAGCCTTCGAATTTCCTCCCGAATTCAATATCCAAGTCGTTTAAGGCCAGCTTTGTGTACTCAAGTTCAGGAAGGGCTAATGCGCATTTTAACCTGGCTTGCTTGAACCGGTTAATATAGTTTTCCACTGACTCGCCTTGCTTTTTTCTCATTCAAGCCAAGTCTGACATGGAAGCTCCTAATTCCATTCTCGGGAATTTGGCCTGGTATTGTGTGGCCATATCGTCCCAATAGTAGATAGAATTGGGGGTAGGCTGGTATACCACTAGAAAGCGGTCCCAGTCAATGAGATAGGGAATAGCCTTAGCTTGAGATACTGGTTATCTATTGCCTTTCTTCATTGGCAATTAAATCTTGCCAAGTGCTCGAGAGTGGAAACCATCCCTTTCCCTGAAAAGAAGGTAAACTCAAGGACTTTGTATCCTCAAGGAAAAGGGTAATCTCTATTTATGTAGCCAGGGTAGGGTTTATACAAGAGTCTGCTAACCCTTGCAAGGCTCGGCCCATACATTTCCTCAATAAGGGCAACTAATTATGCGCCTGCCACTGCCCCCTAAGTGGGTGAGGATCTCGAGGTGGATCTATAGGATACCCCTGAGCACCCGTCACAATCAGGTGTGGGAATGGTTGTTGCACCCCAAACCTAGAGTAAGCCCCTTGATCATACTGGCCATGTACTTGGTTGGCCATGAAGTATGTCCCAGTAGGACTTGGGTCACATGGCATGCCGGGAAGCACACCAATGTTAGCAGGCTTTTGGTTCATCCTTGCCCGATCAATCCCCAAGTCATGATCTTAAGGAAGTGGGTTGTTTATTTGCCCCCTATATTATAAGCATGGAGAGGTCTAGGATGAGAAGTCTAGTTCCCAAAAGCGGGGGCCTAACCTTGCACTCCTACTTCAAGGCCTTAAGTGGGCCTCGAGGCAAACTCTACTACCTCAGGAGGGTATGAATGATTCTTCCCCTGTCTCGAGGATAGGTAACACCGGCACATTGGCATTGAGGTCCCTCGTAATCAAAGAGAAATTTTGATTCGAAGGCCCAACAGCCCTCAGGGGCATGTTATCACTTCTACAGCTGGATTCCAAGTGCGTAATACTTGGGTTAGCCACAATTGCGTTCTCCATTCTCTCAGGGCCCTAAAGTCAACCTAAGCAACTGGAAACTGTGAGCTCGAGGGTACCTCATGAGGGTAACCAGTTGGTGCTGATGGAAGGGAGACATGCCTAAGCTGCCTGATATCCTCCCTAACGGCTTGGACCCAGCCATTATGAGTCTCAGGTTTTCTAACCCTGATAGTTTCAACTTTAACCACCGTCTGCCTAGCCATGTCCAAAGTGATAAGGGTAGCAGTAGAAGATAAGGTCAAGTTCATTTCTACTAAGACTCTATCGGTTTGTCAATGAAGCCTTTCACTCTAGATGTTCCAACATTTTTAATTACGGCTCTCATTGTCGCAGAGTTTTCATGCTGTGCCGCTAGACTGCACTTTGTTTTAGCACGCTATCTTTCGAAAGCTTCCCTCATTGTTTGTTCGACTCTTTGGTCCATAATCTCTAAACAATGTTTGAGCATAGCCATAAAACTCTTATGAGAATGGCCATCGAGCCTAATATGTTCATCTTCTTAGATGTCATCATCACCACCACTTTCGCTGCCGTGGGTGTGACTTGGTTCACCCCTTTGAGATATAGGACTTTGCTCTAGAGGACGCTTAAGTAGGGATCGAATCAAGGCTAAGCCTTCTGGCTTCTAATGCTTGAGGGCACTCGACCTCCTGGTCCTGACCATTTGCGAATGGCTGGAAATTACGCTAAGATGATGGCTAAAGACAATGAAGTCTCGCATCAAGCCTCCCACTGTGGTCTCCAAAAGGCGTGTTTGCTCTACTTTGTTTCAAGTTTTTGTGTGTGTGGTCTCTGTAAATATGAAAGCAAAACAAATGTACAAAAGGGACTCGCCAGGACTAGGGAGTGAACCTAACTAGGAACCGCACATCTTTGGCCTCAACCACTCACTGTTTTAGAAAAAAAGATTATGATATATTGGTGTATCAGACTTCGGTTATGCCATGAGTTCTGCTTACGCTTCAATTAAGAAGACTTTTGTTAAATGTTTTTATGAATATTTTGTTTATTTTTATGACTGAAAAATAAAAGAATAGGGGCCTAACTTAAGTGGCAGTTATAGTGATGGAGTAGAGCCCACAGACACCTTTCCTCGTACACTTAAAAGTCAGGAGCTGGGGTGGAGATAGACCTAAGAGCTTAGCAGTCCACTTACAAGATCAAGCCAATCAAGTTTTTAAGCCTGGCACCCTTGACTTGTAATAACTCGAGTGAGTTTAGGTCTAAATTCAGGTCATTGGATTACGACCACCGCAATCAAGGGACAAGCCTTAGCCGTCAAAGCCCTAATCAATAACACGAACCTAAGTTCACCTGACTTATCAAGCAGTGACAGATAGTAGTGTTAAGACCAAAGCAATCAAGGGACAAGCCTTGGCCATCAAAGCCTTAAGCTAATGCCTTAATCTCAACTTGTCAATTTGTGGGAACATATTAAAACTGGTAAGTCATACCTGATGCCCAATAACTATATTTCTATAAAGATAAGCACAACAGAGATCTATGTTATACTACGCCTAGCTAAGTTATGCTACTCCTAAGGAAAAAGCACAAATGTGCTGTAAAAGAAAACTTGTACCACTTTGGTTTGACACAAAGTCTTTTATTTATAGAAAACAAGAAATAACAGCTGCTCCTTCTTTCCTGGCAACTCCACCCACATTTGGCCACTAAACTTTAATTAGCTCGCGTAAATCTTCAATGAAAGTGCCCTGAATTCAATATTGGAGGGAAATCCTTGGTGCCCATGTACGAATTCTTAGTGGGAGTCCCCTCTAGAAGCCCCACGTTCTCTTGGATTAAGCTTAATGCCCTAGTAACTAAAATTGTGCTCTAAATAACTGCCTTAAGCCTGAGACCCACCTGCCTTGCAGCCTTCCTGATAGCACTTCGAGCTCGAGGTCACTTTACCACTCAACCATCTCGAGCCTCAAGTAGTAGGACCCCTTGTTAAAGGTAATTACCTTTTTAGGATGCTAGGCTTGAGACATCGCTATCTTAATACCTAAAGGCTTGATATCCCTCGAGAAGGCCCTCATGTGCTCACCGTGTGGCACTTTACTGAAATGACGTTGTCACAACCCCCTCAAAATTAGGGTGTAAATAGCATCCATTACAAAAATGAATAAATAAGGCGATTAGGGGTCTCCCTGATGAAGTTCCCTACCGATCTCAATTCTATCCGGCTGAGTACCATTAATAATTGCGCATATGGTAATGGATGAAACACATTGCATAATCCACCTTATGATGGTGTTATGGAAGCCAAACTTGTGCAACACATGCTCAAGAAATTGCAAGTTAACTTGACCATATGCTTTAGCTAAGTGAACCTTAAGCTCCGTCACTCCTTTTTTGCCCCTTTTCCTTAGTCTCATTATATGTTGCTTGCTACGATTATGTTGTCTTGGATTTTATATCCCTCAACAGAAGCTGCTTGGTAAGGGGAAATTAATAGGCACAAACGGCTTGAGTCGGTTAGTAATGATTTGAGCAATATTTTATCAATGAAATTGCACAAGCTAATAGGACGGTACTGGCTCATCCTTTCTTGTATATTATTTTTTGGGATAAGAAATATGTCAGTTTCATTGAATATTTAAAGGATATGACCATTTTTAAAAACACCACATCATATCCAACTACATTCCAAAACTCCAAATAAAAAATAACTGAAAAACCATCTGGCCCCTGTGCTTTTAGCTTCCCTAACTGTCTAACTGCTTGAATTACTTCATCCGCCACAATTAGAGCACACAGTTTGTGATTCATGGAATCAAAAACTATACAAGGAGTAGCCTTCGATGCTTCATCAAGTCCACCACCCTCCTTGACATTGTAAAGGTTCTTGCAATAATTGGAGACAACATTATTAACTTCATCAATACTATCAATCTAATTGCCATTCTCTGTTTTCAGGCTAGTAATTGAGTTAAATCTCCTTCTAGCCAAGGTTGAGGTGTGGAAAAACTTGATATTCTTAGCCCCATACTTCAGCCCCTCAATTTTGGACCATTGATTCCAATGTCTTTCCTCCATCACCCAAATCTTCTAAAGGTTCCTTTTAAGCTAAACTTCTTAAGCATAAAGGCTATGGTCCCCTGAACATGTCTGAACCGAGTCAATCTTGTTCAAAATATGCTCCACTACTTGCCTTCTTGTTCTTCTACAATCAGCCCACCATTTCAATAGATTGATCTTGCACTCCTAGAGCTTTTGTTGGACCTTATACATTCGAGAACTAGAGGAACATTTGTCCCAACTTTCATGAACTAAATTAGCACACACCTCTTCCAAGAGCCAGTCAGTTTCAAACTAGAAGTTGGGCTTTGTCTTTGAAACTCCGCCTTTTAGTAAAATTAACTACTACGAGTGATTGGATCCCACCGTTGGTGCTAGAAAAGCCTCTGCAGACTCAAAGTTAGCAAGCCAAGCATAATTTGCAGCCAATTTATCAATATGCTTTCTTACATAAACGCCATCGTCTCTAATAGTGGCCTAAGAGTATCTACAGCCTTTCGTTTTAAGTTCAATCAATTAACAAGAGTCATAAACTTCATTAGGGATATCAGTTTAGGCGTTAGATACTTGTAGGCCATTTGACTTGTAAAAAATAGAAGATAAAGCATTAAAATCACCTGAAACAACAAAAGCATCTGGGCAATATGAGTATCAGACATGAACTCGCTCCAAAATCTTCTTCTATTGTTAGCTTATGGTTTTCCATACAAAACAATGTGGTGCCAGTTTTTGGGATTCTGGACCATTTCAATCCAGACGTCTATCATTCTGTTAGAACTGAAGTTAATCCCCACACTAATCTCATCCGTCCAACTGAGCAATAAGGCACCTGATAACACAACCAGATTTACAACAAAAGTTTTCCAAAAATTATGTTTGTTAAGCGTGCTAGTTACATAGTCCTCCTTCCTTTGAGTTTCCATAAGAAAAACCACCATAGGCCTATATTTTTGGGTAAGATCCCAGAGCATTTGAACTATCAAGGGCCGCCCAAACCTTAACAGTTACAACATAGCAAACTCATGGCTCCCGAGGTGGGAGTTGAGGGACAACCACCGCAAACCCCTCCTGAGTTCCAAGACCATAACTTGATGCCTCTTCTTCATTCCCGACCATCATTTCAACACAGGCTGCTGGCTATATTAAACACATAGACTGCACCTTTAGCTTCTCAACCTCGAATTTGTAACGCGCAAACCTTCTCAGGCTGCTCATAACTTTCTTGGCATACTTCCTAGCCCGTGACTTTCCCCCACCAGGTGTATAAAGGATACGTTTTTCCTTCTACTCATCAAAAATAAGCGTAATGTTATCCCCCATAAAATCCATCATTTCTTTTCGGAGGAACAAGTTTTTGAATTGATCTTAGCTCACCATATTGTACACAAACTCCAGCATGTCCCTATTAACAAATGAAACAACCATTGAAGGCTTATCATTAGAGCTAATAATACATGTTTGACTTGAAGTCAAGCCAGTAGGCTCATTGGCACACCCTCCCCCCCCCCCCCCCCCCCCCCCCCCTAAGATTCCTTAGCAAACCCATTGCCCCATCAATTAGATTTTCAGACTCAACCTTCTTGAGACCTTACCTTAAAGGCCCGCCTACCAACTCCTCTTACCCTACTAGCACCCATACCTTTAATAGGTAATTTTATGGTTATTTGCACCAAACATCACTATACTTTTTTTGTTGTACCAATTTAGTCCATGCACTTTTAATTGTGTCAATTTAATATAGTGGATATAAGAATTTCATGGGACCATATTAGAACACAAATATTGTGATAAGTCTAGCAAGTGGATTGAAAAGGAAAAAACAAATGAGAAAAAGAAAAGGAAAAAATAAACGAGTAATAAGAACTGGACGTAATAATCAAACAAAACCTAGATGTTACTTTGTCATTGTTTCAAATGAATAATTGCATCATTTTAAATTACTATATGATATTATATAAGGAAGTTATCACTTAAGTGCCATACAATTTGATCATTTGTTACATAGGTATGTCAACATTTTAATAATATAGAATGATGTAACTTCAAGTTTAAAAGTTTGTTACCCAAGTATCTTAAAATTCATCACATTTTGACACGTGGTATACCTAAGTGATAAAATTTCGCGTCTCAGTATCTCAATGTATATATTAAAATGACAAAATATTTAGGTGATAAATGCCCAAACTTTAGATACTTGAAAGATAATTTTCCGATTTTTTATACCCTTGATAGTTAATTTATGATTATTTGCATCAAAAAATCATTGTACTTTTTCTATTGTATTAATTTAGTGCATGTGCATTTAATTATGTCAATATAATATAGTGGATATGTGAATTTCTTGAAACCATATTATAACATAAATATTGCAGCAAGTGGATTGAAAAAGAAAAATACAAATGAGAAAAAAAAAAAATGAGAAAAAGAGAGTAAACGGTCTGAGAGAGTGAGAGGTGCGAATCTTGGCACAATTTTTATGTTATATATGTACATAGATATATATTGCACAATTCTTATGAGAGGGCGAGAGGTGCGAACTATGGCCGTCCATTGTAATAGATGGTCAAGATTGACCCCCTTTTTTTATGGGGGTCTAAAAAAAAATTTTCTCCCCATCTTTCTACCGTAAACCTTCCTTTCTCCCTCTCTCTTATCCACCACTTACGGCCGCCGGTCAACAACGCCACCCCCCCGCTGCTCCTTTTTCTCTCTCTTTCAATACCGCTTCCCTATATGAAGGAATGGAAAAGGGGTATTCGAAGAGAGAGAAAAGGAGGATCAGTGAATGGGCAGTAGTGATAGGTGGCTAGGGTGGATATAGAGGAGGGAGAAAGGGGCACTGGAAGAGAGAGAAAAAGAAGGGTGGTGGGCAGGCGGGCAGCGGTGGCGATGAAACAGAAAGAAAGGAAAGGTTAGGGAAGGGAAGGAATAGGGGTAGGGAGAAAATTATTTTTTTCTTTTTGGGATTCCCCATAAAAAAAGGTCAATCTTGACCATCCATGGCAATGGCCAGCCAAGATTCGCCTCTTTCACTATCTCATAAAAATTGTTATATACATGTTACAAAATAAATGCAAGATATAAACGATATGGAATCAAAATTTTAATTTTTCTTTTGTCTATATATGTACACATCCCTTAAGCTAATATATTTATAGCAGAAGGGGTGAAAAGTTGGGCCACACAAATCAAAAACAAGGGTCCCTTATTTCCTATTCATTAGTTAATGATATGCAATACTTCCCCTTGATTGACTATATGTTACGAATATGCCTCATTAAAAGCCTTGCTAAGAAAACCCACTGGGATAAAAATATCACAAGGGAAAAAGAGTACGATATTCGTAGTATTGAAAACTTCCCCTCATGGGTACAAAATTTTATGATCACATCAGATCCTTAAGTTGACACATTTCAATATGGTGAACATGCTTCCTAAAGAATGTAGTTGGTAATGCCTTGCCAAATAAGTCTGCTTGTGTTATCATTTGATCAAATATGCACATCGATGTGGCCCTCTTTCTAAAGTTCATGAGTGTAAAAGAATCTAGGCAAAATATATTTGATTCTATCGCCTTTGATATGCAACATAAAAATTAACATTCCCAGTGCCCCAAAGGCTCCTGCCTAAGCAGGGTCGGGAGGTGGATGTATGCCGCCTTCCCCCTTTAGGGTGCTATCCTGAAGGGAAGCTGTTTTCGAGAACCCCCAACCTAAGGTGTACGACACGAGGACTTCTCAGAAGGTCAGGCTTCTCTCGCCCAAGCATGCTTAACCTCAGAGTTCTAATGGGATTCGATGCTCGCGTGTTAGTGCCCTCTTAGGTCTATTGCTTTTGATATATCCTTTCTTAAGCTGAGCAATGCATGCTGTGTTACCTTCATACAATATTGTTGGTTTATCAGTAATTAGAGGTAAACCACATGACTTCTTGATGTGTTAAATCATGGATCATAACCATATACATTCTCGACTTGCTTTTTGAATCGCAAATATTTCAAAGTGATTTGATGAAGTAGTTGTTGTGGTTTGTTTCACCAAGAAATAGCAATATTCCCATAAGTGAAACCGTAGCCAGTTTGAGATTGGGCTTTGTACGAATCAGAAACATACCCAGCTTCCTCACACCTAATTGGCTTGGATTTACTTATCCTTGGGTAAAACAATCCCATATCAGATGTACCTCGAAGATAGCGTAGAATACGTTTTATCTCTTTCCAATGTCTCTGAGTGGGCACTTAATCTTGCAAGCAAATTAATAGAAAATGCTATATCGGGTCTAGTACAATTAGCAAGACACATTAATGCACCAATTGCACAAAGATATGTCACTTCGAGACTAAGGACTTTTTTATCGTTTTCTTGTGGGCGAAAAGGGTCCTTATTCACATAAAGTGAACAAACCATCATAGGAGAATTCAATGGATAAGCTTTATCCATATAAAATAGTGACAATACCTTGTCCTTATATGATGATTGATGAATAAGGATCCCATTTGATAAATGCTCAATTTGGATACCAAGGAAAAATTTTATTTTTCCAAGATCTTTCATCTCGAATTTACCTTTCAAGTACTCCGCAGTTTTTGAGATCTCTTCTGGGGGCCAATAATGCTCAAATCATCAACATATACTGCAACTATGGTGAATCCACGTCTTGTATTTTATGTACATACGCATGATCAAATGGGATCATTTCGATATCCTTCTTTCTATAAGTGTTCACTGAGGCGATTGACCACATGCGCCCATATTATTTCAAACCATATAAGGATCTTCAAAGTTTTATAGAATATAAATCTTGGGTTTTGAATGTTAATGCTTCAGAGATTTTCATATATATGTCACTACCCAGCGATCCATATAAATACGCTGTCACGACATCCATGAGACACATATCGAGACTTTCTAAAACTACCAAATCGATTAACAATCCGAATGTGATACTATCCATGGCGGGTGAGTATGTCTTATGATAATCAATGTTAGGTCTATGCGGGAAGCCTTATGCTACAAGTCGTGCTTTATACCTTACAACTTTATTTTATTCATTGCACTTGCGCACAAATGACCATTTATGTCCAATGGGTTTAACATTTTCAGGGGTTTGGACAACTAATTCAAACACCTTTCTTTCGACTACCGAGTTCAACTCGTTTTGTATGGCATCTTTCCATTTTGGCTAATCAGTTCTATGTCAATATTCTTCGATTATTTGTGGTTCAAATTCTTCCTCATTCAGGATTTTATTGGCAACTGTATATGCAAATATATGATCATTAATTCAATTTCTATCCCATATGTCTCTTGATATTAGAGATATTTCATAATTTTCCAATATTGGGACCACTTCAGAGGTTAATTGTTTACTAACACGGGATTGTTGATTTGCAGTTCCTTGTACCTCTGCAATAATCTAATCAGGAGTAATAGTTTCTTTAGGTGTGATAATCCCTTTAGAATTAATAGTCTCTCTAGGAGCACTAATATTTTTTGGAGGGCATTGTTCTTTTCCTTTTCTCTTTCTGGGGCCTGAGTCCTTTGCACCGATAGATCTACCACGCTTCTGGCATGGTTTAGATTAATTTGCTATTGTACCCTATTATTTTCCTATAGGGATCAATTTGGGAAGGTATATTCGTAGCTAGTATATTCGCAGCTGATTTCAATGGTACATGAGTATCAATGAGATCATCAGGCAATTGATATGCAATGCTCTTTAAATGGATAATTTTTTTTTGTATTTCTAGCTCACATTGATTAGTTTGGGAATCAAGATAGCTCTAGCATATTCCAACTAATCTCATGAGGTTGTACAATTGGTTTTTTATCATCCCCTAGTGAAGAGAAAAACTTCCCCTAATGAAGAGAAAACTAACTCATTAAAAACACAATCTAGGAAATGGGCTCTAAAAACATTGCCTATACTAGGTTCAAGATATTTAATAATTGATGGGGAATCAAAACCAACATAAACCTCTAAGCGACGTTGATGTCCCATCTTACTACGTTGTGATGGGTCAATAAGAACACTAACAACACAGCCGAAAATTCTAAGATGAGAAACATTTGGTTGTTGGTCAAAGACCAATTGTAAAGGGGGTATTTGTCGTATACACTTGGTTTGATGCGAACTAAAGAAGCAGCATGTGCTATTACATATCCCCAAGTAGTTGCAGGCAGCTTGGACTTCATAAGCATATGTCTAGCGATTAATTGAAGATGCTTGACAAAGGCTTCAGCTCAACCATTTTGAGTAGGAGTGTGGGCAACAAGACGTTCCACACTCACCACAATTGACATGCAATAGTCATACAAATGATTGAGAAGTAAATTCACCAGCATTATCAAGACAAACTGTTCATATTAGATAGTCAAGAAAAATGTGCTCGTAACTTTATTATTTGGGCAAGAAATCTAGCAAATGCAATATTGCGGGTGGACAATAGGAAAACATGAGACCATCTAGTAGAAGCGTCAATGAGGACCATGCAATATCAAAATGGACCACATGGAGGTTGAATAGGGCTGCATATATCACCCTGTATTTGAGGCAGAAAAGATGGTAATTCAAAGGACACATATCAAAAAGATGGTCTAACTGTCAACTTCCCTTTGGCACATGTAGTACAAGTGTAGTCTCTTGTGAATAAAATTTTGCCATTCAACAATGGGTATCCTTGAGTATTTTGTTTAATTTGTCACATCATTTAGATCCTAGATGACCAAGACGATCGTACCAAGGCACAAATAACTTAGGGTCCAAGCACTTTTGATGTATAAAATTGACTTCAATTGCCCTGATATTTGTATAATATAATCCAGAAGAGAAAGTAGGAAATTTTTCTAATACGAGCTTCTGGCCGAAAACAATAAAATATTGTAGAGATATTCTGTATCTCCCTTATATATCGTCTCTATATGGTATCCATTGCATAGAATATCTTTAAAACTAAGAAGATTTCTTATGGATCAACTGGAGTATAAAGCGTCATTAATATAAAGTTTAGTTCCATTCAACAACATAACATGTACTCTTCCGGGGCCTTCGATTAGGGTAGTAGAACCAAATATTGTATAGACATTAATTTCAGCTAATGTCAATTAAGTGAAATATTTTCTATCATGGAGAATGGTATGTGTTGTGCCACTGTCAACCCAGCACATATTGGTTTCCATGATCTTGTGTAGAATTAATGGATCTAAGGTTCCTATTTGTTTAGCATGTAAAGACACATGAGGTTGGTTAGTTATATATATAACATAATGGCCATAAAATGGGCAAAAAAAAAAATTAGAAGCAACCGAATAATCATAAGACTAAAAGAAATCATCTTTATTTAATGTCGACGTCTCCATCATCAATTAAATGATTGATTCTAGTATTGGTATTTTCAAAGAAATCGGAGATGTCAAATTTGGTGCCTATTGAATCAAAGTAGGAAAAAGTAGGGCCCACATGTTCGGAAAAATTTGCTTCCCCCTTTTTCCCATTTTTCCTTAGCAGAGTCATGGCAAAGATTGACCAAGTGTTCCAGGATTTAACAAGTGCGAGACCAGTGTCCCTTTATCTCACATTTTTAGAAAACATCTTCATAATTTGACAGTTTGTGTTGCCTTTTATTTAATTCAGTCTTGTTCCACATTCGGGGATTAGGCCTACCACTTTGATTTGGTTGTTTGTTTCGGTGCCTTTCATGGGTCCAATGATATATGCGTCTTCGGCCTCGTTTATTGCTACTGACTTGACCACGTCCTTTAAATGACATTGCATTTGCTTCAGGAATTGCAAGGCTACTAGTAGGACGTGACTGATGATTCTTTATTAAAAGCTCATTATTTTGTTCAGCTACTAATAAATAGGAGATTAGCTCAGAATATTTTGTGAACCCACGCTCTCGATATTATTGTTTTAAGACCATATTCAAAGCATGGAATGTGGAGAATGCTTTTCTCTAATAAATTTGCATTCGGTAATTTTTTTCTCCACAGAATGTTAATTGAGAGCTAATTTTAAATACAGCTGATTTGTATTCACTGACTGATTTAAAGTCTTGTAGTTGCAAGTGAATCCAATCATGACAAGCTTTGGTAAGAATGACAGATTTCTAGTGCTCATACCTCTAATCCAGATTATTATATAAAATAAAAGGATCTTTAACTGTAATATATTCAGTTTTTAACTCCTCATGTAAGTGTTGATGAATGAAAAGCATTTCTTTTGCTCGATCCTACAGGGATACTTTATTTTTATTTTTTATTGTGTCATCGAGGCTCATGGCAGCAAGGTGATTGTCAACATCCGGAACCCATGATAAATAATTTCTTCCAGAAATGTCGAGCGCAATGAACTCAAGCTTTGAGAGGTTGGACATTATCAAAATTCTAAAAATAATAATAAAATTTAGTATAATACGATTTGTGTAAAAGTTTAAGGGTTATTTATATTTTAGTACCCTAACGTTTTTGAAAATAATAAAAGGGATATTGATGCTCTGAATTATTAAAAGGGCTCTAAAGTTTTTGTCATATTAATAAAAAGGCCCCCAAGTTTTTGTCACATTAATAAAAAGGCTCATCTCCAACCTAATGATGTCATTTTTAGCCAATAGAGCTGGAATGACAGCTGCGTTGTGATTAATGATGCAGTAAAATGACAAAAATAACCTTGACCAACCATATTTTGAAACAAATTAAAAAATTATCGAAAAATAGATGGCTTCTACATAATACAAGTCTCGAATTTCGTGATTATAAAGTAAGAATGCAAATGTTGAAGCGTACTTTAAGTCATTTTATTGTAGCATTAATAAAATGCAATTGCCATATCAGCTCTATAGATGAAAAAAAAAAAGTCATCACGCACAAGAAGGGCTTTTTATTAATATAAGAAAGACTTAAAGGCCTTTTTAATAATTCTAAAATGTCAGAGTCCTTTTTATTATTTTCAAAAAAGTTGGAGTACTAAAATATAAATAACCCAAACTTTAATGCATATACAATATATAAAACATTTTGTGTGGTTACTTTATTGTTCAATTCAGAGATAATCTTAAAAAATTCCTAGTATAAACAAGCATGAATAGTAATTTAATTACTAAACTAAAGTAATTTCAATGATCATAAATAGTATTTTAAGAACAAAAAAGGGCTAATTGCAACAGCTAAAAACGGCTAATTATAGCGGTCATGAACAATAATTTTGGACTCTATAAACACGATTTTTACCATACCATAAATCACTCAAAAATTTTCTTATCTCTTATCTCTTAATCACATTTTAGAGCAATATGTCTCACCTTTTTTCTTTTTCTGGTATGGTTATTATAATCAGCCTCTCTTTTATGTGTTGATGTTTATTATATTTAGATGATATTATAGAAGAAGATAATATGTATAGGTTTTTTTGTTTTTATGCCTTGCTCCTCTATTTTATAGCTATGAGGTTTGATTATATGTTTTGTTAGGAAAAATTCATCTGTCATAATTTACTATGAAATACTAAAATTGTAATTTTAATTTCGTGTATAGCAACATATGTACACAAGTACATATACACACACAATATCAATGGCATGAAGTAGATTCTAAAAAAAATTTAGTATTGTTATTTCAAATGAGTGATGTGTAAATAAATCGGCTGACAAATATAGCCACATGAACAACCAATGATAAGTAGGAGACAAGGCCAACTATATAAATAATGAATGAATAATAATAAATAGGCAGTTTAACCGTCCATGAATGGTTATAGATAATAGTTAGGGGGCATAGCCATCCATGTATAGTTAGATGAAACATATCATACAAATATGCATGATTTACAATTACTTACCTTAATTGGTTAGATTTTCATGCTGATAACGTATTATAAAATTATGCAAGATGTAAAAGATACGAAATCAAAATTTTACTTTTGCCTTTGTCCATATACATACACATCCCATAAGCATATGTATCTATTGGGGAAGGGATGAAAAGTTGGGGCAAACAAATCAAAAACAAGAGTCCCACATTTCCTATTCATTAGTCAATATATATATATGCATATATATATATATATATATATATATATATATATATATATATATATATATATATATATATATGTGTGTGTGTGTGTGTGTGTGTGTGTGTGTGTGTGTGTGTGTGTGTGTGTGTGTGTGTGTGAATGAAAGTTAGGTGAGAAAATGAGAAAATTAAAGCTATACCGTTGGATATTGGCCTTCCATTGTAATGGAGGGCAAACATTTGTTGGGCATTCAAAAAAAAAAAAAAAAATTTCCCTTCCATGCCCCCTTTTTCTCTCTCCCCCACATACCCTCTCTCCCACCAAGTCACCAGCAGCCATGTCGCCACCTCGCTACGTTGCTGCCCTATTTCTGTCTCTTCACATACCCCCTTCCACGTACACTCTTTTCTCTCTCTCTCTTAGTGGCATTTGCTGGTGATGTGGTGGGGAAGAGGATGTGTGAGAGAGAAAGAGAGGACGGGGTATACGGGGAAGGGGCTATTAGGAGGGGCCAGTACGGCGTGGCGAGGCTGCAGCACAGCTGCCGGTGACTTATTGGGGGAGGGGTTATGGTGAGGGGGAGAGAAAGAGAGGAGGTATGGGAGGAAAATTTTACTCTTTTATTAATTTGGCCAATAATGTGGATTATAATTAGAACCATTGATCAATCTTACTTAATATCCAACGATGTAGCTCTAATTTTCTCACCTAACTTCCATTCTCATTCTAACCTCTCCCTATATATGTGTGTGTGCATGTGTGTTAACAGCACTTTAATTATCCTTTATTGATAATGTTAATAAATTTATGAATAACATGTAATATTTTACAATCAAAATTTTACATATTAATTATGGGTTTAATATCCAACAATAAGTGATTGATAAAATAAGAAATGAAAATAAATATACACAACTACTTTGAGAATCAATTGATTAGACTAATAGGTTAGAGGTATTTTTAATGAAAACAAAGGTCAAAGGGATCTCAGTTATTTTAATTAATAGTTTGGGAATGTATGATGAAATTAGAAGTTGGGAACTCACATTAATTTTGACCAAAATTTCTAGGACGTGTTTGATAAAATTAAAAGTTCAGATATTACCTTTGATTTTGACCATGAGGTATTTGTGGCATTCATCTTAACAAGAAAATATGGCGTATAAATTTAAATAAATTTATAAATATTAGAGGCGAAATAGATAATTCTCCTAAGCTGTATGCACTCTTAGTATGGCATTATCATGCATTATGGCTACAGTAGATTCGTGGTGTCAATGAGTCTAGTTGTCCTACGAGTCTTGTTGAGTTAACTTAAGCTAGGTTACTGTTGAGAAAAGAATATTGGCAGGCTGATAATGTACAATAACTGAGTAGGTATGGTTAGACTGGGTAGGTTAACCATATTACTCACCTACTTACTTTTTGCCGAGTAACTTGCCAACCCACACTTTCTAATAGTATCTCGAACTCACAAACAATGATCAACCATAATTCAATAGCTCAATGAACACAATAATAATGTAAACAATGAATTAAGGGACCAAAAGTTTTATATTCGTGTATATGTATGCTCCTATGACATATTGGTATGAAATTCACAAGTATTTGAGTATAATAGCCTTAGTAATAATTAAAGAAAAGAAGAGGGGGAAGGGGGAGGGGGGCGGGGGGGGTAGAGAAGAATACTGAGGGAGATGAGAAAACAAGACTAACCTAATGCATATCCTCATCTAAATGCCCTAACCTTATTTATATGAGTAAAATATTTAGAGGAGATGACTTGGCAATCCACATCAACATTATGACTTAGTAGTGACGTGGCATATGAGTAAGGCGAGGGACTAAGTCGAAGTATGATGCTTGGAGATATTCGTATTAATACCCCCTCCTTGAGTGGACCCTTATCGCCAAGGGTCGAATGTAGGATAACGGAGCTGCAAGTTGTGAAGAAACTCCCGAGTAGCATCCTCGGGCTATTAACCCAAACAATGGACCAAGACTTGATTAGCTGTAATATAACGAGGCTTTACGACACAACGATCTAAGATGGCAACGGGCTGGGGGGTTCGCAACCAGAGGCCAAGCAAAAGGAAGCAAAACACCTGTGGTGGGGATGGACGTGCAATGCTTCAAAAGGGAAACATGAACTGTATGATGGATGGAAGTGTGTCCAAGAAGATCGTGTTTTTATACCATAAGACCAACACGGTCTATGATGCAAAGAGGACCACAAAAGCTGGGAGCGAGCTTGTGAAAATACCGGGCTTCAACACAATGTAGTTGATAAGACTAAAGTTTGAGCCAAACATAATCACCGACTCGGAACTCATGGTCTGAACAATGCCGATCAGCTTGCTATTTCATGTGGTTCTGAGCCCGAAGCAGATGGTCGCATAAGCGGCTGATGGTGTCTTCATGCGCCATAAGGCTATGATCGATAGTATCGACGAGAGACTCTCCCAGTAAATACAGCAAATGAACAGGCGGTGCTTGCATGGAGGACATCGTAGGGTGTGGTATGTGCATCATACTGAAAAGGCAGTATTATACCACCAATCCTCTAAGGGCAGCCTCTTGCTCCACTCTTGGGTTCGTTTGCTAGCCATACTTTGAAAATATGTCTCCAAGCAGCGGTTTAGAACATCAGTCTGGTCATCTAACTATGGGTGACATGAAGAAGATAAATTGAGCTGCATGCCTAAGCAAGAAAATAGCTCTTGCCACGAGTACTAGTAAAGACCTGGTCATGATTGCTGATAATATTGTCCTGAAGACCGTGTAGGTAGTAGATATGGCCCAAGAATAACTATGCCACGTAGCGGCAATATACGGATGAGATAGAGAAAGGAAGTGGTATATTTGCTGAAGCGATCCACAACCATGAGAATAACTATGTGACCTCCCAAATGGGGCAAACCTTCAATAAAATCGAGGGAGATACTGCTCTAAACTAAAGACAGAACTGGAAGTGGTTGAAAATGATCTGGCCATACTTTTGTTGCTCGCAAAGTGAATAGCAAAGGATATAATCCCGAATGCCACGCCTAAGACCCTTCCAATAAAGCAAGGCATGAACATGAAGGTATGTTGCCTCGGCCCAAGAGTGACCCCCTTAAGCTGGATCATAAAGCCAATGTAAAATCGAGCAACGTAAATCCGGATCAGATCCCACCATGAGTCGACCACGATATCTCAATTAGTCGTGGTGCCATGAGTCACTTGGATTGGATAAGGCATCGGTCCTCTTATCACCGATAATGTAAGCAAGAATAGGGCCATAGACCCACGATAGCTGCAGGTGGGCAAAAAAGTTAGAGGAGATGGAAGATGATGCCATACACAAAAATTCGGGACCAGTAACTCGAGACAGAGCATTGGTGACATGGTTCTTAGTGCCCTTCTTATAAATGATGTTATAATCGTAACCAATCAATCGAGAAAGCCATAAATGTTGCAAGGAAGTAGACAAGCATTGCTCAAGGAGAAGTTTAAGTCTTTGTTGATTAATAGTAATAATTAAGTGGGAAAAAAAAATAAAAGCAACATAACTAGCGCCCCAAGGGCTCCCATCTACGTAGGGTCTGGGGGGACGGATGTACGCAACCTTCCCCTTTTAGGGTATTATCCCTGAAGAGAGGCTGTTTTCGATGGCACACAACCTGAGGGTGAGGACTTCCCAAGAGGGCACTTATTCTGGTACTGCTCTCACTTAAGCACAATTAACTTCGGCTTTTTAATGGGATCTGGTGATGGCGTGTTGGTACCCTCTTTGGTTAAGTGACAACAGGTCAAATATTTTCTCGATGGAGAAGACAACCATGAGAACCTCACGCTCATAGACTGACATACCTTGATGTTTGGGCACGAGGGCCCGACTAATGAATGCCAACGGACAACTCTCATACATCAACATCGCCCTGATATCCCGCACCTGAAGCATCCATTTCCACCATAAATGTTTTTGTGAAGTCCGGTAAGGCTAAAACAGGAGCGGAAGTCGAAGGCGTGCTTGAGGCGCTTAAACGCAACCTCGGCATTAGAATTCCAGATAATGTTGTCATTCTTCAGGAGTGTGGTTAATGGCCGCGCAATAACACTGTAGTGAGTGATGAAACATTGATAATATCTAGATAGACAAGGGAAACCTTTGAGCTGTTTCAAAGACATTGGTCTCAGCTAAGAAGCTACGGCTGCCACTTTTAGGTGGTCAGCGGCGAATCCCTCACTGGAGACAAAATGGCCTAGATACTCGATGCGATGAGACCCAAAAGCACACGATTATCAATGAGGCAATGCGTGCGAAGTAACCCGAGCACCATATAAAGGTGCTCCAAATGTGTGGACCAAGTGGGACTATATACGAGAATACCATCAAAGACAAGCACGACTGTCGAAGGAAAGGACGGAACATGTCATTCATACATGGAAGGGGCGTTCAACATACCAAACGGCATCACGGTAAACTCATAGTGTCCGGAGTGAATGTGAAAGGCCATCTTGCATATGTCATCAACCAACATACGAATACACCAATAGCCAAATATGAAGCACCGCCCAACTCATCTAACAACTCCAATGATAGGGATAGGAAACTTGTTCTTGACCATCATTTTGATTACTACACGACAATAGACACATAAGAGCTAAGGTCTCAAGTTGACCGAGTTGCTCCTTTATTTCAACAAAGTACACTTATCAGAGCCCGGTCGAAATGGTGGTAATTCAGGGACTATAGTAAAGATGTCTGAGAATTCATCAAGCAAAGTCCGAAGTTCTAGTGGGTCATCTGTCGTGGCACTGTCAGGCACTATCGTTTGCCTAAATCAAAAATGAAAAAGGTGAACCAAGCTGTCCAACCGTGAATGCATAGAAGGACGTAGAGCTATTGAGCAATGCTAAAAAAGTACTCTCAGTGAACTCCATCGGTAACTCAGTAAAATTCCACAGAACTTTACCCAAGGTACGGAGACACTAAATGCCCCTACCATATCACAACTCGATAACGGAATGACGAGTACATCGGACATGAAAGGGGCATCCTAAACTATCTAACAAAAATCATGACAAATACCGGCATAGATAACTTGTTTTCCTTCAACGACAGTGACAGGTGGTCGACTAGAAGTGCCAATAGAACACCCCAAGTGCAGAGCGAGAGAAACCTCAAGAAAATTTTGGGTACTTTATTGAAGAAAATACTTAAGGTACGCCTCCCACATCGATAGGAAATGCACATAGTCTGACTCTAGGTCACCCCTTCAAGGGCGCATATAGAAATGTGCAGGTAATGAGCGGGGTCGGGCTCAATTGCATCAGTAACCCCCTCATCATCATTGGCCTCCATCTTAAATAGCGAACACGGTTGTGCATGGGACACTAGTGCCTCAATGTAAATTTGCGAAGGCAATAAAAACAGAGAATTTTGGCTCGTAATTCATTAAGTTCAACCAGGGTAAGGCTATTTTGTATATGGGGTTGGTGTCTAGATGAGGACCTTGGGGCAGGTAACATAGAGAGGCCGGGAGGTCGACAAGGGGGAGGGACGATGGGGTAGAGGAGCATATCAGTCCAACACCGGACTAGACTGAAGATCGAACTACATCAAATCATGAGATCGAGGACTGAACTGATTAAAACCAAGATGGTCCGGTCCAAGACTGGTTAAAAACCGGTCTAGACTAGATCAGATCGGTTTGGACTGATTTTCATCTAACAAGTGCAATTATAAAAAGAAAACCATTTTCATTCGAAAGTTAAAAATTAAAAAAATAACAATAATGGTATAATTTGCACAATATATACATGCATGATATTTATATAATCATGAAATAGTAAAAAATAAATATTTAATTTTTTTAAGATTTAATATTTTAAGATACATATAGTATATATTAATTATATATTAAAATAATGCATCTAATTCTTTTATCTTTTTCTTAGTACCTAATTCTACTATTTTTTGTTCAGTATTGATCGTTTCCTTCATTGTTCGGTCCAGCCATCCGAAGTAATATCTTTCCTTAATATACTTTGGTGTGCTTGTGTAAATTATAGATTATTGCATTTTGTTTATTCTTTGGTTGAAAAGTATGCAAAATGGAAAATATTTATCTTGATATATAAAAAGGGAAGAATGATGCAAAAATATAAACCATTTTTTGTTAAATTAAAAAGAAAGGTATTACGTTAATGAATTTTTTTTGACACTGAACAAGGAATGGGCTAATTTGCATAGCACTGTGTGGTAGGGTTTGAAACCCACTTGCCACTCTACAAGTTGAGAAAAATTAAGCACCTTCTAATATAAAAAAATTAAGGGGGGAGGGGGGTTACTGCAAAGCACCTAAATTTTACGTGTGGTTTTAAATAACCAGCTTTTTTTTTTTTTTTTCAATGTCAAGCCTAAACTTACTAAAATTTTTCAATGTGACACATTAATGTTAATGCTATTAAACAACTGTTAAATTTTACTAATGTGACTTTTGAAAAAAAAAAGATAAATAATTTAAAAATTTTTGAACTTACATTAAAATATTTTAAATATTTAAAAAATAATATTCTAAATATCAAAAAAAATGTAAAAAAATAGCTTTTTAAATGCCACATCTGCAAAAACTAATAGATGTTAACAACATCATGTTAATGTGTCACATTGAAAAATTTTAGAAAATTTAGATGTTCTAACAAGAAGAAAGAACATTGGAAACAAGCTTTTCTTAGAATACTTGCTATTGTAAAGTGACTGGCTCAATATAGAAAATAATGGGAAATTTTTAGACTTAATTGAAATAATTGCCGAATTTCATCCAATAATGCAGGAGGATCTTTAGCATATTGAAAGTTGTAAAATTTAAAGACATTATCTTAGTTACAGTATTCAAAATGAGTTGATTGAAATGCTAGCTCATGAGTCCAAAACTAGAATCGGTAGCAAAGTTAAAG
The DNA here is from genome assembly GCA_018398585.1 of Simmondsia chinensis. NCBI lineage: Eukaryota > Viridiplantae > Streptophyta > Magnoliopsida > Caryophyllales > Simmondsiaceae > Simmondsia > Simmondsia chinensis. Next base: position 8,850,685 of record JAGTTD010000011.1, read on the forward strand.
AAGCAAAATACCTTTCAATTATGCTTGATTGCACCCCATTTTTAGGCCATGAAGAACAAATGTCTCTTATACTTCGATGTCTGCCTGTTTCAACGAGTTTAGAGTTGAAGAGTTTTCATTGAATTTTTAAAGATGGATGACACAATTGGTTATGGAACTTTTAGTGAACTTAAAGATGCATTGCATACTATTGTCTCGATATAAATGACATAAGAGGGAAAGAAGACGATAATGGATCAAATACAAAAGGAAAACACAAAGTTTTCTAAAAAGATTACTTGAAATAAATCATAGAGCTTTTTATATACAATGTGTTTGTCATATTTTTATTTTTGTTTGATATAGCTAACTCATGTCCTAAAGTTATTTCCCTTTTTTGCATATTGTAACGTATATATTCATTGTTTTTATATTCTATGAAGAGATAAAAAGTTCTTAAATATCACATACAAGAACTTATAGTTAAGTCATTGTAACGAACATGCTAGAGAGTTACCTTGATATTCTAAAAGATATAAGGTATCAAGCTCCACGATTAAGAGATTGTCTAATTGACCTTACTCAAAATAGCGAAGAATTCAAGACAGAAAGAGTGAAGGTAATTGCTTTGCAACATGAAATTGAAAACTTTGAAACATGCTTGGCATAGTTATTTGGTATAACATTTTATTTGCTATATATTATGTCAGTTGAATTATTTAAACTAAAGATAAGCACGTGATGTTACTATTCAAAAATTGAAAGGGCTAGTCTCCTTTTGAAAGTTATAAAGAAAATAACTTAGAAAACCAATGGCAGAGGCTAAAAATGGTGAATGAAATGGGAATTGAAGTTAATTTTCTTGAAAAGCTTTTTATTCTTAGAAAACAACAATACGATCAGAATGTCATGTTTGCCATAGGAAGGGCTAAGTAGCTATAAGTCCTAAATAATAATCTAGTAGTATAAGTCAATAAAGGTCATGTATTAGCTTATAATAGCCCTAGTCTTGTCAATTGTCAGTTAGTTGTCGGTGCAAGGTAAAGATGTTAGTTAGAGTCAAATATGGTGGCTCCTTCTTGTTATGTCAGTTAGGGCCTTGTCTGGATACATTGAACTCATGCTTAGCTGCCATTATCTCTAGATATTATAAGTAGGTGAAGTCTCTTGTACTCTTCATGGTTGTTAATGAATGAAATGGTTCTTTCTCTCTCTTGATCTCCCAATTCTCTCCAGATTTCTATGAATTCTCTTCTCTTCTTAATCTCTTTCAATCTCATCTTAAATCTCTAATTCTCTTCTCTTCTTTACCCTAATTTAACATTTGTCTTAGGTTATGCTTCCTGATTCATCTAGAATCCTAACAATTGGTATCAGAGCCTTGATTTGCTTCCAAATCAAGCTTAATTCATATCTAGATTTGATCTAATTGCATTAGATCCTTTATTTTGTGCTTAAAGTTCAGTTTTGATCGTATTTCTTTGCTATAATTAACATTGATTGGCTGCAATTGAGATTATGCAATTTAGATAATAGATTTGGAGCTTAGGTCTTCAAGATTCATTGTTTGCTTTTGAGATTAGTTATTGCAGAACAGATCAAGTTTATATCTAGTGGACTTGCTCACGGAATGAGCTGAGCTTGTACTAATTTTAGTAGTGATGCTTGTCACTTGATCGTGCTTAAATCAGATCATCATTGCTGATCGAACAAGACTGAACAGAGAATTCAGTTTAAAGGTTGTGATTAAGAGTTCATTTACTGAACTTGTTTTGATTTTGACTCTCAATTATGTTGGATTCGAATTAAATTGGCTAGATGGAAGTTGAATTAATTTAACTGAATCTGGCTAGCTAAGATTTGCATCAGAAATCGAGCTGTCGTGCTGAGCAAAAGATTGAATTGAATTGATTAGATTGTTCTAAGTTATAGGTTCGATTAGGAAGCAAACTGTCTTCAGGCTTAGTTCCAAGGCTGGCGGTTATTGGACATTGTATTTCGGTAGCTGATTTTTTGGAATTGAAGATCTTGCGTCACATATCCAGCTAGAATTTCAGTAGACTAAGCTGATTCATGCTAATGCAAGTTAATTCAGAATAGTACCGCTGCCAAGTTAGTATCTGGTTCTGATTCAGTGACAAAATTGCTGTTAGCACAACCGTGTAATGTTGAGGTGATTGTTTCGGGCTATATTTGCAATGAGATCAGCTGAAGTAAATTCTATTCAGCTGAATCATATTTGAGCTAAATTGTATGCACAAAATCAAGTTAGAAATGAACAATACACTCCTGGTAAAAATTTCGAATGTTCTCTATCCTATCACCAAAAATATCATCTACAAAGTTTTTTGTCCCTATGGTTATATTGTACGGATTGAAGTCAATTTAATAGCAATCAGAGAGGTTGAAGCACATATGACCTTTCCTTCAAGAAAACAAGCTACAACCGCATTAAGTCAACTACAAGGAAGGAGCATTTATGACCATTATTGTGTGATGGATATCCAATTGCTCAATGCTTGTGAGGAAAGTGGAGAAACAAGGGGAAGTTCTTCTCTTATTGAACCTTTAGAGCTTAAGGAAATAAATGAGCCTTCAAGGAAATCAAAAACATTTGAGCAAATATCGCTAGAGTTGCAACAGATTATGGATGGGTTGTTGATCACTCTTGATAAAAGGGAACAACAACAACCGAAGGAGGCTGAGATGAAGCAAGATCAGTGCAAGGAAATTGAGCTCTTTGAGGAACAACGATCTCATTCTTGGATTAAGCTTAATGAAAGGTTTGGAAATGAAGATCCAAGGAAGGAGAACTATCAACAAAGTGAATCAGTTCCAGAGGTTGATTTGAAGACTGCAGCAATAGATTATGAAGAGCAAAACTCAACTGATCATCTAGATTCAATGTTGGAATCAGAAGATCAGGGTAGGCTAGACATCGAGATTCAGAATTTCAGAATAAGTTCGCTAGGGTGGACTTCTAGCAGCTCGATTCTACAGTGATCACAAAGCAAGTTCAAGAGGTAGCATTGAACTCTATGGTTCATGAAGAAACTCCACTTCCACGCAACCAATTTAGCTTCTATATTAAGAAGCTGCAAGCATTGAACTTTCAAGATATGGCATCACAATTACAACTCAGGCTCAAAGGAGGCCTCTTGATCCAGGAAAAGTAGAAATTGGATTGAAAAAGGGGTGATGTTTAGCTTGTGAACTTCCTCAAAGCAATCAGATTCCAAGGAGCAATAGGGTCTTCTTCACGAAACTTTGCAAATGGGAGAATATTAGCAAGTTTTTCACACATAGCTGCGGAGTTGGAGTAGGTGATTGCAAGCGTGCTGAATTCTGATTCTTGAGGCAACCTCAGCAAGAACAAGAGTTCCCCTAAGCATCTCGAATTTGTTCAGTGAAGCCAATAAGAGTCTTCAAGCTACTTCTTCTCTACTAAGATTCTTGGGGCAAGAATCTTCAAAGGGGGAAGTGTTGTCATGATTGTGATAGAAGGGGCTAAGTAGCTATAAGTCCTAAATAATAATCTAGTAGTATAAGTTAATAATGGTCATGTATTAGCTCATAATAGCCTTTGTCTTGTCATAAGTCGGTTAGTAGTTGGTGCAAGGTTAAGATGTTAGTTAGTAACAGTCAAATATAGCAGCTCCTTCTTGTTATGTTGGTTAGGGCCTTGTCTAGGTACATTGAACTAATGCTTAGCTGCCATTACCTCTAGATATTATAAGTAGGTGAAGTCTCTTGTACTCTTCATGGTTGTTAATGAATGAAATGGTTATTTCTCTCTCTTGATCTCCCAATTCTCTCTAGATTGCTATGAAATCTCTTCTCTTCTCTTCTTGATCTCTTTCAATGTCATCTTAAATCTCTAATTCTCTTCTCTTCTTTACTCTAATTTAACATTTATCTTAGGTTATGGTTTTTGATTCATCTAGAATCATACTGAAAATATCATGTAATTAGCTGAAGAATCATTTAGAATCAATTATTTTCTATACATAGTTGATCAAGCATGTTCTTCACTTAAGAGTCATTTTGAACAACTTCAACTATATGAAAAAATCTTTGAGTTTCTATGTAACTTGAAAAAGTTGCGATCAGTTGATGATAGGAGTTTGATGACGTATTGTACTAATCTCTAAAATATTTTAAAACATGATGACTATTATGATTTTTATTGGAGAGATATATATTTTTTTTTTTCAGAGCTATAAATTTTAAGAGAAGTTTTACAATGGGAAATAAAGAACGTAGTAGAAGTATTAAATTACTCGAACTTAATGAAAAATTTTCAAAATTGTTACAAATTGCTTATAAAACTCTTTTGACCATTCCAATTACACTTTTCAAAAACAAAGTTGATCAAATGGTATCTTCGATCATCCATGTCACAAGCAAGATCGAATGGACCGACGATGTCATATATTGAAAAGATAATGTTAGAGAAGATTGGCTATACGAACTTATTAAGGTCAGATTTGGAGCAAGGAATTGGAGTCCTTAATTCCACTTCTATTGTTTGGTTCACCTACTTGAATCGGACTTAGAATTCCCCTACCCAATTACATGGAATTGGATTTTAACTAAAAATCACACTTTCTAATTTCTTGAGGTGGGGGTAAGGATTTCAACTCCATATTAACTCCATTGACCTAAAACCGAAAAAGTCCCCACTTGATTAACCCAAACCTAGTGATGACTCAAATCGAAAGATTTAGACACAACCTAAAATATGACCCAAACACTGAAATCAACTTAACTCACAATCCAAAATGACTTAACTCGATTGACCCGAAAATTGAGATGACTCAAATACAAAAAAATGAAACCACTTGACTTGTTATCTTAACTCAAACTGACCCAACCTACCGCAAATGCAGTGTAAGATGACTCGAAATTTAAAATGATATAATTCTTGTCCCAAAACCAAGATGACTCATGCTCGAAATGACCTAAATCAACTCAAGTGCAATCAATTCTAGCCTAAATCCCGAAAAAGAACTAACCCAACCAAAAACTCGAGATAACTAGAACACCAAATGATTTGACGCAATATTCGACTTGATTTGACTTGAAACTAGAACTCAAAGTAAATCACTCCAACCATAAGAACTCGTATAAAATGTGAATCTCTCTAACCAAATTCCAATTACAGCTGATTTAAAATTTAAAATACTCAAACTCGATTGACCAAAAACTAGTGATGACTCGATCTATGGAATTATAATTCTGACCTCTAATTCCTTTTATGAACCAAGCAATGGAATTTCAATCTCATCATAATTCCAGTTCCATCATAATTCCAATTGAAATTACAATTCCACAGTTTAATTCCAATTTCTGTGACAAACAGAGCTAATATTTTTGCTATTAAAAAAATACGAGAAGAGATTTCATAAACTAGTTTAATGATACTAGCTATTAGTTTTGCCAATATTAGTTAACTACATGCAAGTTCATTTATTCTTTACTAAGGCAATTACAAGTAAGTTTACCAGTTTTGTTAGTGAGTTATTGAAAAAATTTTAATCATTTATTACATTAGTGTTTATGTTCTTATGAGAAATGTCATTCTATTTATAAGAAGGATCACATTTGAAATTTCGTTTGGAAACCAACAAATGTTAGGACTGACCCTGCACTATCAAAAACTGAGGGTTGGTGGAGTAGGGAAAATTCAGGGGAATGGCTAGTGAGAAAAACAAACTTGAGACAGTAAAGCTAACTCGAAATGGGGGAAAACAAAACTCGAACCAACTGATAGAGGGCTTCAAACTAGAAAACCTCGAACTAAACACAATAGACCTTGAACTTAGGTAAAATGGACTTGAGCAAAGATAATTAAATAACAAAAGGAAGAAGAAACAAAGAGGAAAGATCAAATTGAAGGAATTTTCCATGGCCTTGATTCACCACCATCCTAAGTCGTTTATGCCCCCGCATCAGGACAACGAGATTAGTGGCAGTCCAACTCTTAGGATTAACATGGTGCCCACCATAGGAGCATACTTTCGAGTGACGGACTATAGTACACCCTAGCTTGCTCAGTAATAAGAGTATCAAATGAACTCAGAAGAGAAGAGAAAAGGTGGAAGAGTATAGAATTTATGTGTGCTAAATGAACTCCCAAAGCATTAAATTTATGGGTGCAAATCCTACCATTAGGATAGCTTCTAGTCAAGGAAAGAGCGCGGAAATAAACGTTTGGGTTGGAAAAAGACCACACTACACTACATCAAGACGCGTTGGCCAGACGAGGAGTGCACATGCGTGTGGCACTCCAAGCCCACTATAAGCCTACAAAACTTTACCAAGTCCAAGGAAAAATGGGTATATAAAGAGGCTTTCCTACCTTCAAATTATATATGTGGATAAAGACTTTGAACAAAACTGAAGCACATACACCCGTAAATTCCAATAGGTGGCTTAATGTGCAATAGCCACATTGAGGATATTTGGTAGGTTACCATGCAATAATCGAAAGGGGGTGTGCCTTGGTGTATGCTTTTGCGGATGATATAGTCCCGGCAAGTTAGTCAAGGAAAGGAGTGAGTGACCAGCTAAAACTTTAAAGAAGTGCCTTAGAATTGAAAGGCTTGCGACTCAGTAGATCAAGACCCGAGTACATGGAATTTAAGTTTACTACAAACACAAGACCATGCGTAAAAGGACATGAATATTGGGTTAGAATGCATACCAAAAAATGAATGGTTCAGATATTTGGGCTCTATAATGCAACAAGATGGCAGTGTTGACGAAGATGTCAACAATCAGATTAAAGTGGGATCGCAAAAATGGAAGATGGCTTCCATGATACTATGCGATAATAAGTTTCTTCTAAAGTTGAAGAGAAAATACTATGAGATGGTAGTGAGACCAACTATGTCATACGGCTCTAAATGTTGGCTAGTTCAATGGCACCACACACAGAAGTTGAAAGTGGTGGAGATGAGGATATTGCAATGAATTTGAGGACATACTAGGTAGGACAGGCTCAGAAACGACGTTATAAGAAGCAAATTAGGTGTTACTCCAATTGATGATGACACCTACAATGATTTAGGCATGTTAGGAGGAGATCGACTATCGTCCTTATTAGAACATGCGAACAACTACATATTAGAAAACAGAGGAGAGCTTGAGACCTGCCAAAGAAACGCTAGATGGAGACGATTATACATGACTTAACCTCCTAAATCTTGCTGTGGAGATGACCTTCGATAGAGCCATGTGGCGATTAAAAATACATATTGCCAACATAGTTGTTACTCTGTTAGGATAGAGGAGAATAATGATGCTAGTTCACATTGCTCTTAGGCTTACATGTTTGCTATTACTGCTTTATTGTTGTTTGCATGTTCGATACTGTTGTATTTGACTTGGATTTATAAATATTGTTAGTTACTGCTTTATTTACTTTTTTAAGATTAGAGGCCCTTCAGAAACAACCTCTCTTCAAGGTTGCACCTTGTAGGGGTAAGGCTGCATACATTTCATCATCCCTAGACCCTACCTTGGCGGGAGCCTTTGAGGCACTAGGTTTGTTTCTGTTGCTATTGTTGTTATCATGTAATAATCACATTTGGGTTGAGAGTTGTATGATGGAGTTTCGGGTTTCAATTAGAGAACATAATTTTAAATTTTCTAATGGATGAGGCACCCATTTGAGTCACATAATTTTTCACTTTAATTAACAAAGTTATTCCACATATGATTTGATGTATTCTTTTTGCTATTCGTTTTAATTTGGGGAATATTATTCGTTTACCATGAATTTGGTCGGTGTGCTTATTCAATGTATTAGAGTTATGTACGAGGTGGGGTTTGCAAGGATAAGCTAAATTCAAGCTCTAGCTACACGCCTGACTTGATATTTCTTGGCCTCAGAAGAGTAGGAAGTTTGAAAAGTTATTGCTCCAGAGAGGTAATCATAAAAGACAATGGGAGGAAGAGGCATGTGGTGGCCTACCTTGGATGAGGCTTGCCATGGGGAGAGAGAGAGAGTGACAGTGAGTGAGTGGTCCAAGGGGTCCCCAGCAAATGAAGAATGATAAGTCCTTCCCCCTTTATATAGAACTTAAGTTAGTTGAGGGCGCCCCTTATGGGCTGTAAGTGTTTGGGTGAGTAAATACCGAGCTAGTATTATAAACATGCAAGCATCTGGGTCAGTAAATACCGGGCCAGTATTATAAGCATATAGTCCCCCCACTCTATGGGCGAACTTTGGTCATTCCAAGTTCGTCCATGGAGCGGATGACACGTCTGTCTTTAATCGTAGCTTGCTAGTGCACAATGTTTGTCCAACCGATGGAGGTATTTAGTGCTATGCTTTAGCCCTTCGTAATTTTACTCGAAATTAAAAGAGCGTGTGACCTAAATTGATTGTGTATCGGGGTTTTGACATTTGCCAAGATGTTTAAATCATTATAGCTCCTATCTGGGAGCATGGCCCAGCATGAATCTTAGCAAGGCATTTGGCCTAATCGTGGATCTTTAACAAAGTGTTTAATGCATTGCTCACCTTAACATATATCATGAAGGTTGGCATATCTTTTAAACCTGCAGACCCTATGCAATAAACTATACATCATATGTAGTGAATGGAAAGTAGATATCAGTGCTCAATGTATTATCCATAGACAACCTTCAAGTAAGTCATGGCGATTGCTATTGCCCTCGTTGCGGGTGGTCGCATCAGGGCAGACCATGGTGATGAATATTGCACCTGTTGTGGGTGATTGCACCAGGGCGGACTATGGTGATGAGTATTGCACTCATTGCAGGTGATTACACCAGGGCCGACAATGGTGATGAGTATTGCAGCTGTTGCGGGTGATTGCACCAGGACGGACCATGGTTATGAGTATTGCACCCATTATGGGTGATTGCACCAGGGCGAACCATAGCGAATGGTATGTACTTTGATAACTATCGGGTGTCACGCGTATAATATCTGGATAAAATTAGGCACACTTGAGACGGTAAATCAAACCACACAGGTTAGCGATAACACACTTGTTTGATAATGGATATGTTGAGAATAAATATCAAAATAAAGACAATGTTGCTAGAAATAACACATTTTTAAGGCTATTACTTTCTAAGTGATAAACTTATGGTGTATCATCCTTAAAGGAAGTCAACGGCTAGCGTTCTTTTGTCCTAGACGTTTATTTACGAACTGATGAGCTTGGCATGGCTCATGTTGAGTGGTTATAAGTAAATCACATGAATCCTCACTAATGCCGGGATGACAAGCATTTATGTGTAATGTGTGACTTACCAATGACGCGTTTTTGATAGCTTGTGGTGTGCTGCTTATGTTAGCATCGAATACTAAAAACTCTACATGGTGAGTTATAGGGTATTGATGATGACAGGCCTCTAAGGATGCCCTTGCTGAGGTGTAAATGTTTTTTTTATTACATATTGATCTTGCTGTCTCAGCCTCAAGGTTGCGAAATGTTCTTAAGAATTTAGCGATCTCTTGTAGTATATGATCTTGGCGGCATCAATTATTGCTAGATTGAGTAGGCGGTGAGAGGAGTTTGAAATTATTTGTGAGCAAGTTTAAGATTGTCTTGAAATATGTTATCACGGATATTGGGCGAGTTGATCCCCATTGTTATCCGTTTGAATTGCCACATTCTGAAGGGGTTTTTATTGTTGGATCATCATTTACCCCCCATACATCATTGGCTTGTGATTCTTTAATTCGAGTAAGGTGGCTATGTTTGTGATATTTGAGGAAGTATCTTACCTTTCCTAATGCCAATTTTCAGGCCTGTCATGCGTTGTGATTGTCAAGAAGTTGTTTCTGTGGTTTGGAAGTACCGATTACGCGCCACCATAGAATGTATGTGATTCTGAAGGTGGCACTAAGCGGTTAAAAATGATATCTTGTGCTGCTCTTACCAAGTTGTTGACCAGCAGTAGTACTAAATAGCTTAGCAAAAGGTTGGTTAGTGTGTGAGTTGCTCGGGTGCGGTAATGTGTGTGGCCCATGTTGGACTTTCCCATTGGAAATGTTTTATGGAGTCATGATAAGAGGCAGAGTTGCCTAATTATAGCTCGATCTCTAACTCGCAGTGAATAACGATGTCTCCTAAATATGTCACGACGTTGTGTTACTCGAGATGATTGAGGGTGAAGCTCACCAACTTTCAGAGGGATTGCATCTTATGGATGGGTAGTTTTTGTCTTGTAATTGTTCTGACCTGATTTACTTCGTGCAAAGGAAATGTACTTTCAATTATTGATGATTGTGAAGCCCCCTAATTTTGGAATGGTTTATCCTTTATAACGGAAGTGATGTCTAGCCAGTGACCTGGGGGCGAAGTCCCATAGTCAAGAAAATGATTTGCACCATCAAAATAAAGAATTGTAAATCGGGACAAAGTCCCGCAGTCCTAAAATGATTTGCATCATTTAAGATAAGGAGATGAATGAGATGAAGTCCCCCAGTATGAAAGTGATTTGCCACCAGAATAAGGAAATGACTTAGGCGGAGTCCCGCAGTCCTAAAATGATTTGCATCATTTAAGATAAGGAGATGAATGAGGCGAGGTCCCCTAGTATGAAAGTGATTTGCCACCAAAATAAGGAAATGACTGAGGGGAAGTCCCCCAATCCTAAAATAATTTGCTTTATTTAAGATAAGGAGATGAATGAGGCGGAGTCCCCTCGTATGAAAGTGATTTGCCACTAAAATAAGGAAATTACAGAGGCAGAGTCCCCCAGTCCTAAAATGATTTGCATAATTTAAGATAAGAAGATGAATGAGGCGGAGTCCCCTAGTATGAAAGTGATTTACCACCAGAATAAGGAAATGACTGAGGTGGAGTTGTTAAGTTCCCAAAATTAATTTGTAAACCTAACCTTGTAGAAGAGAATTTGAGATGAGAAAAGAATTGAACGGGATGAGAAGTATAGAGAAAGGGATGAGAAAATCAGAATTTTTCCATAAGGAATTGTATTAATTTCATTGGATGATCAATTACATTCATAAGCACTGAATTTATACAATCTTAATCCATGGAATAATGCCCAGCTAATCTGATGTATTTTTACCGCCAAAAGCTCAGTTGCACAACTGCATTTCCAGCCCAGCTGTAACCGACTCTGCTCAGCTCCAATGCATGTGGGAATCTGCAAATTTTGGCGCCTGATTTGTTCTACTTATTGCATTAATATGCCTATTACAATATAAGGACTAAAACTTGTAAGTAATACTAAAAATTAAATGAATTACAAGTAAATTTTTATTAATTTATAATATTCCCTCCCTCTTGAGAATCTTCTTGTCCTCAAGAAGTAAAGCTAGGGAATAGACTCTTCAAGAAGTTGTAGTCCTCCCATGTTGTAAAGTGCTTGTTTAAGTTGCTCCAAGTGACTTGGACTTGGTGGATTTTCGTGTTGTTCAGCTTCAACTTTCTTTCGGCTTTGACAGATTCTAGTTGCTGCAGTAAGACACCATTTGCTTCAGCTATAGGCGGCTTTTGCGTCGTATCAGCATTTCTCTTAACCTGTTTTTTGAGGAGAGACACATGAAACACAGGGTGAACGTAAGAATGTGAGGGTAAGTCGAGTTTATACGCCACATTGCCAATTTTCTCCAGAATTTTGTAAGGACCGAAGTAACGAGTACACAACTTGACGTTGCGTCGAACAGCCACAGTTGATTGTCTATAAGGCTGTAATTTGAGGTAGACCATGTCCCCAACGTCATAGTTCTTTTCTACCCTCTTCTTATCCGCATAATACTTCATTCGGGCCCGAGCTTGTTGGAGATTGTCTTTGAGCGCTTGCAAAATCTGTCTCCTCTACTGTACAAGCTGCGTTGCTGCTGAACCGGTTAGCTTGGGCTGTTGGATCAGCATAGGAGAAGGTGGGGAATATCCATACAATGCTCGGAAGGGTGTAGTGCCAATGGTTGTGTGGAAGTGTGTGTTGAACCAAAATTCGGCCAAGGAAAGCCAACGGTTCCACTCCTTGGGCTTCGAGAAGACCATGCTTCGGAGATATTGCTCCAAACATTGATTGACTCTTTCGGTTTGTCCATCTGTTTGGGGATGGTAGGAAGTGCTAAGAGCCAACGTGGTTCCTATGAGCTTGAACAATTTCCTCCAAAAGTTGCTTGTGAATATTTTATCCCGGTCCGACACGATGGATTGGGGCAATCCATGTAACTTGTAGATGTTGTCGAGGAAGAGCTTTGCCAATTTCTCCGCAGTAACGGGTCGAATAAGAGCAAGAAAATGACTGTATTTGGTGAAGCGATCCACCACGACCCATATGACCTCCTTGCCTTCGGATTTCGGTAGCCCTTCAATGAAATCCATACTAATGTGAGCCCAAGCACCGTTCGGAATGGGAAGAGGTTGAAGAAGTCCTTTGTATCACGGATCTCCCAATTTTGTTTGTTGGCAAACTTCACAAGACTTCACATAGTCGCTTACATCCTTTTTCATGCTCGGCCACGTGAAATAAGCTTTAATTCGTTGATAGGTGCCTTCCACACACTTGTGACCTCCCCAAGCAGCATCGTGTGAGGCTCGAATGATCTGTTTTCTCAAGTCGGTAGCAGCACCAATGTACAGCTTACCCCGAACACGCAGTAAGCCATTCTGCACTGTCGCTTCTCTGTTTTCTGCAGCCATTTTTGTGTTGGTCTGGAGCGTGGCAGCAGCTACCTTTTCCAGAGCAAATGTATCCCCCTCGTAGGACTTGTGTAGCTCTTCGACCCAAGAAGGAAGTACCACCGAAATGGCTGAGCATGTGCCTGAAACAGTGTCCTCAAAACGCCTTGGCAGTGCATCTGCAGCTGCGTTTTCTTTGCCACTTCTATACTCGTTGTCGTAATCAAGGCCTAACATTTTCATCAAGCCCTTCTTTTGAATTCTTGACACAATCTTCTGTTCGAGGAGATATTTGAGGCTTTGGTGGTCCGTCTGTATGGTGAATTTATGACCTTCGAAATAGTGCCTCCATTTCTGCACGGCTAAGAGAATTGCGAGGTACTCCTTTTCATAGGTCAACATTTCCTGATGTTTGAGGCTTAGAGCTTGACTTAGATATGCAATGGACCTTCCTCTTTGAGAGAGGATAGCCCCAACACCCGTACCACTTGCATCGGTCTCTGAAACGAAGCCTTCGGAGAAACTTGGCATGGTCAAAACCGGTGCTGCACACATGGCGATTTTGAGAGCTTCGAAAGCGGCCTGGGCCTTCTCATTCCACCCAATAGCATCCTTCTTCAAGAGCTCCGTTAGGGGTTTGGCAATGGAACCATAACCTTTAATGAATTTTCGATAATATCCGGTCAATCCCAAGAACCCTCGCAATTGCTTCAAGGTGATCGGGGTTGACCACTCTTGCATTGCTCGGATCTTGTAAGGATCAGTAGCTACACCCTTTTATGAGATAATATGACCCAGATATTGAAGCTTCTCTTGAGCAAAAGAGCATTTGGACAATTTTGCAAAAAATCAGTGTTGTCGCATTAAGATGAATACTTGTCGAAGGTGTGCGAGGTGAGCTTCATATGTCGGACTGTAAATCAGTACGTCGTCGAAGAATGCCAGCACCGACTTCCTCAAATAAGGTTTGAAAATATCATTCATAGCCGCTTGGAAGGTGGCCGGGGCGTTTGTTAAACCGAATGGCATAACAACAAACTCAAAATGGCCATGATGAGTTAGGAAAGCGGTCTTGTATATATCTGATTCGAGAACTCGGATCTCATGATACCCTTGCCGTAAGTCCAGCTTGGAAAAGAAGCACGCCCCATGAAGCTCATTAAGCAAGTCATCTATGACCGGTATCGGAAATTTGTCTTTCACGGTTAAAGTATTCAAACGGCGGTAATCGATGCACATCCGGGCTGTCCCATCCTTCTTCTTTACAAGGATCACGGGTGAAGCAAAAGGACTTCGGCTTGGTCTAATGAAGCTCAACCGAAGTAATTCCTCCACTTGTCTCTCGATCTCAGTCTTTTGGCCATGGGGGTACCGATATGACCTAATTTTGAACGGATCGGCATTTCCTCGCAAATGTATGGCGTGATCCACACTTCTTTGAGGGGGGAGGCTCTTAGGCTCTTCAAAAATGTCCCCGAACTTGTCAATTAAAATCTGAACAGCAGGAGGGTGAATCGGTTGCTGCATAACCAAGCTCACCATGAATAATTTCCCGATCCATTGTCTCGCCTTCTTTTTAATTCCACCTTGCACATCCTTTGCCTCGATCAACTTGAGCTGAGCTTCCTCGAACATGCCTTGCAAAGATACCTTGGTTCCATGAACCTCAAAAGCCACGGTCATTTTATCGAAGTCGAAGACAACCGGGTTGAAGGTCCTCATCCAATCTACTCCGAGCACCATGTCACAACCACCCAAAGGAATCACTTGGAAATCAAAGGTGAAATGATGGCTTTGCATAGACCAAGGGAAGGCTATGCATTTGTTTTGTGTTGTCAAAGAATTCCCATCCGCTACCATAACCGCCAACGGATGAGTTTTCGTCACTTTGTGCTTGACCTTCTTAATTAACTTTGGATCAACGAAACTGTGAGTGCTTCCACTATCAATGAGGACAATAATGGAGTGTTTCCCAGCCCATCCTTTGATTTTTATCGTGTTATGAGCTCCGCTTCCCGTTAGAGCCTTCATGGAAATTTCGACCTCATCATCACTTGAGCAGCCTTGTGAAATGCATTCGGTATCTTCTGGTTCAGCATCTGATTCTCCACTGTCAGCCTCATTTTCTGCAGGTGCCCGGCTCCCTTTGACATACATAAGTGCTTGTGATTTGCACCTATGCCCGGGTTGATACGGTTGGTTGCATTGAAAACAAAGTCTAGCTGATAACATGTCACTGCTTTTGCTGCTGTAAGCCTTGTTCTGCTGCAGGGGGGTCTCGATTTGCTGCTGACCGAGTGCTTCCCTTTGTCATAAGAAGGGACTTGAGTTACTTCTATCAATTTTTCCTTGTTGTATGCGCTGGACAAAGACTTAGGACCAATGGCTTTCACCATGTTTTTGATCCTAGGCTTAAGTCCACTTACAAAACACGGTACATAATAAGACTCGGCATCTTCGGGAGCAATGGTCAAAACGGACATCAAATTTGCTCTCAAATTCTCGAATCGGAGCATATACTCTCTCACGGTTGATGTTTGGGCCAGCTTATTAAAGCTATCCACAACATCGGTAGATTCTCCTTTTCCATACCGCTCACACATCTCTTCTACGAATTGGCCCCAAGAAAGATTTTGTTTGGATTTCAACAAACTGTAATACCAAACCTCGTGATCTCCATGTAAGTGTACTGCTGCGAGTTGGAGCTTCTCCTCCTCCGGTACATTGTAGTATAAGAAGAAACGATCACATCTCCTTAACCATGATTCCGGTTGCTTTCCATCGAAAGGGTCGATCTCCACCCTTGGTTGTCGGTACAAGCTGCTTTTGCCACTCAAGGTGTTGTCATTGGACTCAGTTCTTTGCTGATAACATCATTCTGGTGGTCTCACAACCGGTTCGATTTCATCAGCTGCTGCATCCGGGTGAGTATTTGACAGTCGAGGCTGACTGTCAGGGGGTTTTTGTGCTGCCGTAGATCCGTTTTTCTCAAAGATTGAGACTCGATCTGGACTTTCCACATCAAGATCACGTTGCAAAGGCTGAGATTCAGCTGATCTGATGTGGGTAGATGGCCCTAGGTCGGTCTAAATTTCTGGTGCTTTTTCTCGGTTCTGCGCAGGAGCTGTCTCCTGTCTTGCACCAGAATGTTGCTGATCAGATCATGGTTGAGAAAAGATCTGACTAGCTGGCTTCAAAATGGCATCAACACTTGATTCCCCTTACTTATTCATCTGACCTTGCAAATTTTCAAGTCGTTTCTCCAATTGTTGCAGCCGATCTTCCCTTTTTTCATCTTTTTCCACCAGCATCTTCAGGATTTGATGAATACTCTCGGTTTGGCTTCTACTCTCAGCACTTTGTTGCTTAAGTTCAGCAAATTCTTGACCAAACTTGGCCTCCATGTTCTTTATCTGATCGCGAAGTTCCTGATTTCTATCATTTGGAGCATCAAGAACCGAAACCGCACCACCACCAGCTCCTGATCTTGTTCTAATTCCGTCGGTCATTTTTGTTTGTGTTTAAGCTAGCTTAATCAAGGTTTGATTGATAAAACCTTGCTTTGATACCAATTGTTAAGTTCCCAAAATTAATTTGTAAATCTAACCTTGTAGAAGAGAATTTGAGATGAGAAAAGAATTGAAGGGGATGAGAAGTATAGAGAAAGGGATGAGAAAATCAGAATTTTTCCATAAGAAATTGTATTAATTTCATTGGATGATCAATTACATTCATAAGCACTGAATTTATACAATCTTAATCCATGGAATAATGCCCAGCTAATCTGATGTATTTTTACCGCTAAAAGCTCAGTTGCACAACTGCATTTCCCGCCCAACTGTAACCGACTCTGCTCAGCTCCAATGCGTGTGGGAATCTACAGATTTTGGCGCCTGATTTGTTCTACTTATTGCATTAATATGCCTATTACAATATAAGGACTAAAACTTGTAAGTAATACTAAAAATTAAATGAATTACAAGTAAATTTTTATTAATTTGTAACAGGAGTTCCCCAATCCTAAAATGATTTGCACCATCATAATCAGGAGAAGACTGAGGTGAAGTCCCCCAGTTCTAAAATGATTTGCACCGCCACTCAGGAGTCCGGAGGCTAGTTTAAGAGGTATGTAGAATCATCGATGTAAAGAGACAATGAAATTGCATCATGTGGTGAGTAGATTAGGTGTAGTAAGATTTTGTGTCGCAAGTTAAATAGTTCTTTTAACACAGTGTAGTAAGATTTCGGGTGCGGTGGCACAAAGCCGATAGTTAGGATCTTTAATGGTGATGTGGCATCTTAACCTGGAACTTAATGAATAGTTTGTTTTGATGGTTGCCTTGTGCTCGTATAAAATAAGCAAGCAAGAGATTAGTGAAACAGTTGAATCAACTACGAATGTAGTGACCTTACAAGAAGAATCAAATGTTTTGCGGGCTTAAAGACAGTTACGAGGTCTCCTGCATGCCCACACAAAGTCTTTAGAGTGAATCATGTAACTTTTCCATCTTGTTATAAGCGCTTTTGCCGCTTTAGAACTTGGTGATTATATGTACCTTTTGATTTACACTTGTGTCTTGGTGTTGGATTGTGTACTTTTGCAATCTGGAATCATAAAAGGTACAGTTGATGACTTCGTTCCTTTAATGCTCCTAATTTAGAATTGTTGCGCTTAATTTCTAACTCAACAATTTGCGGGTAAGGATCTAGCAAAGTGCAATTTCTTACACGAAAGATGTATTATAGTGAACTGGTCACTCGATATAGTAGCCAGCAAGCATAAACAGGCTTTCCCATTTGATGGCTAGTCAATGAATATAATTTTTCTGACTATCATTGTTGGAATAGTTTGGGATTGTAACGAACATTGACCCAATTAGGATTCAATGGAATAGAAATTGTACAAAGATGGGTCCAATCAAGATTGAATTAAACTAAGATTATAGCGAAAATGATTGAATTGATATTGTAACAAAAATTGGTTCAGTGAGGGCTGAACTAAACTGAGCTTATAACGAGAGATTGTTCAAATAGGGTTGAACTAAATTAAGATTCTGATGAAAATTAATTCAAGTAGGGTCAAATTAAGTGGATATGGTAACGAGAATTAGTTTAAACAAGGTCGAATTAAACGAATATTATAGTGAGAATTAATTCAACGAGGGTTGAACTACACTAAGATTGTCACAAGAATTAGTTCAAACAGGGACAAACCAAATTGAGATTATGGCGATAACTGACCCCATTAGGGTTGAGTTAAACTAAGATGATAATAAAAATTGGTTTCACTAGAGTTGACAAACATTAACACATGTAGGGTTAAAATGAGTAAGGATTGCAACGAAAATTAATCTTTAGGGTTGAATGATATTAAGATTGTAATGAAAATTAATCCATTTAGGGTTGAATTGAACTGGAATTATAATGGAAATTTGTTCAATCAGGGTTGACAAAAATTAAAATTGCAATGAATATAAGTTCAATTAGAGTTGACGAAAACCAACCTATTAAAAATTGAGATAGCAATGCAAATTGGCCCCATTAAAGTCAAATTGAATAGAGACTACTACAAAAACTCGCTCAATCAAGGTGGAGCTAAATTGATATTGGGACAAAAATTAACTCTTTTAAGGTTGAATTAGATTGAAGCTATAGTAGAAATTGACCCAAGTTAGGGTTGAATGTTGTAGAGATTGTAATGAAAATTACCCCTTTAGGTTTAGGTTAAACTAAGATTGTAATGAAAAATTGATCCTTTTATAGTTGAATTAAACTAAGATTGTAACAAAAATTAACCCTTTTAGAGTTGAATTAAACTAAGATTGTAACAAATATGGACCCTTTGAGGGTTTAATGTAAGAGAAAGAGGACCACCGGTGGTGATGGTTGGTATGGGCTGTTAGTGGCAACACGGCGGCACTGAAGCAAGGCAAACGACGAGCCACGATTCAAGGCCATCTAGGTGTGGGCGAACCAAGATCTGGACGAGCCAAGGTTTAGGTAAGCCAAGCTGCTGCAAGCTAGGCTTTGGGAGAGCTAGGTGCGGGCGAGCCACAGTCGGGGTGAGCTAGATAGGGCAAGCGAAGCTCGGTCGAGCAAGCGACCAGTGTGTACAAACCAAAGGTGGGGCGAGCAAGCGGAAGGTGAGCTAGAGGCAGGCAATCTAGAGTCGGGCGAGCCAAAGGTGGGGCGAGCCAAGTTCTAAGGCATGCCGTGATTCACGGCAGGCGAGGTGGTGGCGAGTGGCGTACTTCTGGAGGTGGGTGTGTATGTATAGGGACGGCAATGGGGCGGGTAAAACCCGTTACCCGTGGGTATCCGCCCCATTTGGGGCGGGTATGGGTATAGATGATGCGGGTAATGGGTACGGTTAGGGTACACATTTTAATACCCGTCACGGGTATGGGGCGAGTACGGGTATAGGCTTGTACCCGCCCCGCCCCGCCCCGCCCTGACCCGCCTTGTACCCGCATGTATTCGCCCCGCTCTTCCCTGTACCCGCATATCCCCATTGTGTTATTTTATATAAAATAAATTTCTCAGGCAATTTATAATTATGAAATCATGGTTATTATTGAAGGGGAAAAAAAAAGAATTTTATGTATAATAAGTTGGACAATGGATAAGCAACAAGGTGGGTACGGGAAGCAGGTACGGGGTGGATACGGGCAGGTACGGGGCGGGTTGGGGCGGGTAATGGGTACCCATTGTGTAACCGCGGGTAATGGGGCGGGTCATGGGTATGGGTTTGGACCCGCCGAGGTGGGTACGGGTACCCACTTCATACCCGTGGCGGGTAATGGGGCGGCTACGGGTATAGAATTTGGGTGGTGGGTACGGGTATGGAGGAGGCGCCCCCGTACCCGCCGCACCCCATTGCCATCCCTATGTATGTAGTTGATGGTGGTGAAGAGAGGAGAAAGATGGTCAAAGTTTCTGTGGCTAGTCAACAAATATTTTTTTATTTTCTTTTTCTTTAAATATATAAAGTATCAAATAAATTTAAGTGGACGTAATTTTTTATTCGCAAGGAGTTATAGAGTGACCCATATACCAAAACGAAGCTCTTAAAGAGCTCTATGCAGCCATTATAATATCTCATATTTTAAAGAAAAGATAACAAAGGCGTGGTGGGAGTTTCTCCAACATGGTAGCAATTATTGATGTATATAACCTGACCCTAAGACTTAAACAAACTTGATTCTTAATTCTTCAGGAGCCATGGTTAAATCACCCATCAAAATGAAGCTCTTGAAGATTTCTATGTAACTAGAATGATTTCTCGAGCTTTTGGCAAAAAAAAGCACATAAAAGGTGAACCAAGCCAGCAAACCGCCAAAACAAAAAAAGTGACCAATAGTAACAAACTAGAAAATTTTCTGCTACAATTGATTTACCAATAGCAACAAAAATTTTCTTTTGTTGCAAATGCAAAATCTCATACAAAGCTGACTCCTTTTGTAACAGAAAATCAATCTGTTGGTATTCTATATAGCATTACCAACAGTACACTTGTGTTTGTTAGTAATGGTATTTTATTAGAAAATTTTTTATATGTCATGAGGTAAGAAACGAATTTTCGCTTCCCTCTAATATTACATTGTAAAAAAATTAAAAAATAATTTGTCAAAGACATGTAGATAATTCAATTGCATTAACTTTTTTGTCCTCTAAATACATTACATAAATTTAATATTGGCGAGAATTTAAAATTTTATGTCAATTCACAAATTTTTGGGTAAAAAATTCCCGCCAAAGCCTAAATTTGGGTATTAAAATTTTCATTAATATTTTATAAAATAAAAAATAATGCCCTAAATCACAACCCCTCTCCCTGTTCGCTCGCTTCACTCTCTCTCTATTCGCTGTAACTTTGTTCGCTCGCTTCACTCTCTCTCTCGCTCTTTTACGCTCTCTCTCTCTCTCTCATCTCTATGCTCTCTCTTTCGCTCGTCCCTTCACTTGGCTCTTCACTTCTTTAATTCAGTTTTGTGTCCCTGTTGCAGGTCTGGTAGAGAGAAAGGGTTTGACACTGCAAGCTTAACTCTATTGTGAAGGTATCAATTTCGTGCTTCAATTTTGGTTGTGATATAGTTTAATTTGCAGTTCACTATTCGATTATACTAGGTTTACATTGTTTGAAAGTATTATAAATCTCATCTTTAGGTCTTCACTCTTTCGTTTCATCGTTTTGTTGTTTCAGGTACAAAATAGGGTTAGTTTGTAATAAAATAGGGTTAATGTAAGATTCTTGTTAATTTGTTGAAGATTGAGTAGTTTAACGTAAGATTACAGTCAATTTGTTGAGGATTGAATATTTTAATATATGATTATCTAATGTGTTAGTGTTTGGTGTAGTGTTAGTTTTGATGTATGCTATAATGATTAGTTTGTTTGATTTATGCTTGATTTTGAGAAAATATGAACTAAGCATATGGTGTTTTAAGATATGTCTTCTCTTAAAAATGTAGATTTCAATGAGTTCTAATGTATTAGATTATAATATTTGATGCTTCATGATGATGAGTTCTATTTTTGTTACATTTTTTAGCTTTTGATTTGTTTCGGGGCTTGTGGAATGAATTTGAGTTGTTGATTCAGATTATAGTTAGTAAAATACAAATTACATGGAATTTGAGTCTTATAACAAATCTTACACTGTTCCTATGGTCAATAAGAGATTAATATATGTAATTAATGTACTTTTACTAATATTATGTCCCATTTTAATGATATTTGTATATTCTAAGTGTAGGATTTGTCTATATGGATGTGTTTAAAAACAAAGCTTGGGTGACAAGCTCACGAGTTTCACCTAAATTTCGCGAGGGTGTGGAAGCATTTGTTACTAATGCCCTTGCTATTATGAGTCGGTACCTTGCCCATATGAGACTTGTGCAAATCGATATGAGTTAGGCATAGATACAGTGAAATTTCACCTTACGCTTAAAGGCATGGATGATAATTATGCATGTAGCAAGTGGTATCTCCATGGGGAGGTGGAGTATCCCAAGCTAAATGATTTTGCTAGTGAGATGGATATTTATGATGAATCGCCAGATGATGGTATGGATGAAATGTTAGAAGATGCTTGTGGATTACATAGTCCTAATTTGAGTAAATCATCAGATCTTACACTAAGAGATTAATATATGTAATTTCACTATTATTTTGTCCTATTTTAACGACATTTATACTTTCTAAGTGTAGGATTTGTCCATATGGATGTGTTTAAAAACAAAGATTGGGTGAAAAGCTCACGAGTTTCACCTGAATTTCGTGATGGTGTGGAAGCATTTGTTACTGATGCGCTTGCTATTGTGGGTTTGGATGAGTCGATACCTTGCCCATGTAAGACTTGTGCAAATCGATATGAGTTGGACATAAATAGAGTGAAACTTCACCTTACACTTAAAGGCATGGATGATAATTACGCACGTAGCAAGTGGTATCTCCACGAGGAGGTGGAGGATCCTGGGCTAAATGATTTTGCTAGTGAGATGGATACTTCTGATGAATTGACAGATGATGGTATGCATGAAATGTTAGAGGATGCTTATAGATTGCATTCTCCTAATTTGAGTGAATCATCAGAACCACCTAAAAAGGGGCGCAATGTTGTGGCTGAAAATTTATATAAACTCATAGAAGATGCAGTTACACCATTGTATCCTGGATGCGATGAATTTATAAAGCTCTCATTTATTATTGAATTATATCATCTAAAATGCTTGCATGGAGTGACTAATGCTGGATTTGATGCTTTTCTAAAGATTTTTAAAAGAGCTCTTCAATTGAAAACACTCAAATGCGACAATTAGATATCGAAGAAATTCACATAAAAGAACTTTGTACTTGGTTTGAGTCCAATGTAAGTTCTAAGATGTAATAATATTGGGCACCAACATTATCAAGGGACTCCATCATTTTGAATACATATATT
This sequence comes from Simmondsia chinensis, assembly GCA_018398585.1. NCBI lineage: Eukaryota > Viridiplantae > Streptophyta > Magnoliopsida > Caryophyllales > Simmondsiaceae > Simmondsia > Simmondsia chinensis. The sequence continues at coordinate 8,873,254 of JAGTTD010000011.1, forward strand.
ATTCTAATTTATTTTTAATTTTTTAGGTAAAGCTTCATCTACCTGCGGATCCTGTTGTAGTAGAAGACCTACAATGGTTGAGTAAATGGCCTAACATGAAGATAAAGACAATGACACGAATCACTTGCAATGGTTTTAGATTTCGTGTCAAAAGTGTAGACACTAAAGCCGTAACTCAAAATTCTGGTGTTGTTGTCACTGCTACTACACATACAGGTGGTTGGGTGACGTGTTATGGTGTGCTAACAGAAATACTAGAATTTAACTATCATCAAAGAAGAAAGGTCATTCTTTTTCGATGTGACTGGGTTGATCCTAATAAGGGTGTCAAGAAAGATCGACTTGGATTTACTCTTGTAAACCTAAAAGCATTGTGGAAAACTGATGAGCCTTTTGTGCTAGCTTCCCATGCATTGCAAGTGTTTTACACTCCTAATGACGAGAGAAAAGAATGGCATATTGTCACTAAGACAAAACCAAGAGATTTATTTGACATGGGAGAGGAAAACATACCTGAAATAGATTGCGTTCCATCTACAACAATAATGGATATCAATATTGATGATATTGACATTGTTAGAGAAGATATTAAAGGGGCAATGATTCACATACCTTTAGAAGAGGCTACTTTACTTGACGAAGATAATGAAGAGTACTTCCACTATAGTGATATTGAAGAAGATGAGAGCCTATATGATTATGATTGATACTAAAGATTGAGGAGACATGTTATGAATATTTTTATATGCTTATGACAAACTTTTTGTATTTGAATGATTAAATAACTCCGACATTTTCCTTTTTCTTCTTACTCAAATTTCCTTATTGTCTGTTTGAATGTTGTGATATTTGGTTTAATTGTGTCATTGAACTTGATGTGTTGATATTTACCATTGTATGTATACTATTACGTTGCATCATTTTCTAGCCCTAAATTGTGAAGGACGCCATGGCCCCCACTGAGAGCAACAAGGGAAAGACGAAAATGGTAACGGTAACTGATTTAAAGGTATGACTCATATTTTTAAAATATTTTTGTATTTGTTATTGTAACATTACTGATTGAAACTGAGTTGATATCTTTATGTAGCGTCTTATGAAGTCAAAGAAGAACAAGCTCCAACAATCTTCTATACAAATGCGCCGTAGTCCTAGATTGGTTTCTTCTTCTTCACATAGGAGCCAAAGTGGCATTGTGCCTCCCTAGAATTTACCACAATGTGGAAGTGATGTCGAGAACCTCCAAAATATACCGGTTACCCAAGCTCGACGTGCCCTATTTCAGACCTCTACTATTAGAAGAAGCCCTAGGAAACCTCAACAGGTGCATGAAGATATGAGGGAAGATTCAGAACGCAAAGTTACTCCAGATGGTGAGCTTATGCATTCTATTTGTTGGCTCTAATGATCTTCATCTATTTATATTTTAATCGTGCTTTCTAACTACATTATAATGCTTCTCATCTTTAAGCTTCTGAATGGGGTGATACCATTTGTCCTCAAAGGGAGGGACATGTTGGGAGTTCCGAGGGAGCAGGTTAAGCAATCTGATTTGCGTAGTTTCTTGTTTAATATACATATTATTTCACAATTCAATTATTTTCTCTAATGATTACTGCTTTTCTCATATGAAAAGGATTTTGATCTGTTATGATGATTTTATCATTCATATAGGTTCTGAAAGTCATGTTCCTACATCATCCCGAGGAGAAACACAAGCAACCAATGACGGTCAAGATTCAGGTTATAAATGACAATTGTGTGAGAAATGAGTAATTTTATATTTGGGTTTAAAATTATAATAAAACAACTACATTGAATTTGTAGGATCACAACAATATGTAAAGAGGAGGGGAAGAAACAAAATGCACACCCCAAAGGATCCAATTTTTGTAGATGTTAACGACCATGGCCAGCCATGTTCAGATTCACAATAAAAAATGTCATCTTCAATAGGATTTATCGCACATGATCCTAGAACATTGCCGATCGATGTTGAGGAATGGAGAAGTATGCCGGAATGGAGGATTACCCACGTATGGGATGTAGTGAAGGTAATGTATTTTATACTTATCATGTAAATTTAAAGGACTTAGCATCATCAGTCAGAATATATAATAATTTTGGAATGAGAAAATATGCCAATAAAGTTTAGATGTTAATAGATCTTTGTTTGCATATAGCAATCATACTACTTTCCTGAAGGAAAATAGCCCTATGAATGGGTGAAATCAAAGAAGGATCAAGCGTGGAGAAGTAACAAATGTTCGTGGAGAAACAAACTCATTGAAGGAAAGACGAAAGATATAGCTTTAAAGAATAGGCCTTCTGGTACACCTGTTACACAATGGAAGAATTTTGTCAAATTTTGCTTTTCTCCAAAAGGACAGGTACTGTATGTTTTCCTAAGTGTATTTTCGCAATATATTATGTTACGTATTGTCCAAAAGGAGAGGGGCATCAAAAACCAAAAAAAATCAAAACAGAGGCATTATTGTGGCACTAAGACACTTGCTAAAAGACGCAATGAGAAGGTCGGTTTAATCTCTTTGTTTTCTTTGAATAATGAGGTATGTTTTTTGTAGATTTTTTATTGAAAAGTACAAGTCATATGTGTGTGCAGTTGATAACTGATGGGAAAGAACCGGATGAGCTCACAATGTTTCAGCAAACACATCAGCCAAAATCTTTATCCAAACGTGATGTTGGATCTACCACTGCTCTAGTATGGTTTATCTTTAGTTATTTTGTATTTTAAATTTTTTCCATGTCCCTTCTAAAAGTTAAGGTTATCATTTATTAATATGATATCAAGCTCAGATTGATAGAAGACTAGAAGAGCTTCCACAGGATCTTGATGAGGCAACACGAGTTGAGGAATGCAAAAAAATCTTTGTGCAAGTTATCGGAGAAGACAAGAATGGATACGCGAAGACATATAGGTTGGGCATTAAAGTCCCTCAATCTAGTGTGAAACGCTCTCTCTTGGCTCAAGAGCAAGAGAAAAATAGGAAGTTGGAGGCCGAGCTCAAAGATATAAAACAAAGCTTGAAATCTGTATTTGAGCGGGTTGATTTTCTAATGGCAACTATGATGAAGAGGAGAAACAAGGTTAGTGTGCTTTTGCATTGCTTTGGAATTCCACATAATACAAATTTTAATTGCTTTGGATTGAATGTTGAAGTTTATTTATTTGAATTTTCTATCCATAGTTTTGTGGCGGCTTGGGTGGATGTAGCAAGGTTGGTCTCGAGTTGTAGTAATTTAGAACATTGCTTGTTGGGTGGTTGGATCTAGGTAGATATAGGTATCCATTTCATAACCTTAACGAATAATAAGACAAATCTGGGTATAAATTTGGGTAAAAACCCAGCACCGTAGGGTTTAAAAAACAACAGATATGGGCATTAAAAGAGAGAGAAAATGCAAAGCAAAAGCAATGGGAAAAATTGGAAAGTGTCGGGGGATATAAAAAGTAAAAAAATCCGAGAAAAACGCAAAAATACAAAACGAAGAGGAAAGAGATTTTGGGGGAAACGAAAGCAATGAAGCTTCTTGTCCTGTTAAAATAATTATAGTTCTATAAGCTTGTGATTTTATATTATGTATATTTGGTATCTAAATTAGATAACTAAGAAGATTGGGTTGTCTGTGATGAATTTGTAGATTACTTAATTAATTTAGCCTTTTCTTTAGGCCGGGTTGGATATCGTTTCTTTAATTGCTCTGGATTTGCATTGCTCTCTTTTAAACGTTGGCTTTCCTAGCGGTTGCAACATGACTATTTTTTTACTTAAAACACTCGATTCACTTTTGACATGAGGCTACCTACTCTAAAGGTAAGTAATCTCCACCCTTACAAAAGTTTTGGTTTGTTTATCTTTGTTTTACAGGAAGCTAGTTCATCTCATGATAATAAAGTTTATTATGAGGAACATGATGGGGATGATGTCTTAGAAGAAGAGGATGATGCAATGGAAGATGGGGAATGAAGTTTATTTTGTGTTTTTGCTAAACCTACAAATGATGGAAAGAATTGTACTGAATGTTGTGTTTTGCTCAACTATGTGTTTTTTTGTTTGGATTTATGGATGATTCTAGTTGTATGTAATGCATGACAAATTTGTCCGTTGGTATGATGATGATGTAGGGTTTTTGGTTTTGTTATTTTCAATTATGTGTTCTAATTGGTTGAAAAATACAATATTTAAAAATAGAAGTACAATGCTGTTATTAATAGCAATAGTGAAAGAACTTTAACGACGTTGGTGTAACTTTGTTGCTACTGTAACCAATAGCAACAGAAAGTAATTTGTTGCTGTAACCAATAGCAACAGAAAGCAGTTTGTTGCTGTAACCAATAGCAACAGAAAGCACTTTGTTGCTGTAACTAATAGAAACTATTGTCATGTTGTTGCAAAAGGCAATAGTAACAAATCTAGCAACAATGACCAGTTTGTTGCTATTGGGGTGCAATAGCAACAACTCGTATTTTCTGTTGCTATAACTTTTAGTGACAGCGGCAACAGCAACAACGTAGCAACAGACAAAATTCTGTTGTTAAAAGCTATAGTAACAAAAAAATAGCCAATAGTAATAGAAACTGCTTTGTTGCTATTGGCCACTTTTTTTGTAGTGCGCTCGTTTTGATTAGGTAACTTGCCGTATAACTTAAAACAGGCGTGACTTTCAATTTGTGAAGAGTTATAGATCGAATTTTATGTCGAAATGAAGCTCTAGAAGAGTTCTAGGCACCCATAGAAAGTTTTTGAACTTTTAATGAAAGAAAGTACATGAAAAGTAATATGGGCTTGCTAGACGCAAGTAAGGTATATAACTTACCTTACAACTTAAAAGGGGCATAACATTCAAACCGTGGAGAGTTATGGACCAAATTTTATGTCAGAACGGAGCTCTTGGAGAGCTCTAGGAAACTAAAAAAATTATACAAACTTTTGATTAAAGAAAGTACATGAAAAGTAATATGTGCTTGCTAGACGCATGTAAGGTATATAACTTACCTTACAACTTAAAACGGGCGTAACTTTGAATCTGTAAAGAGCTATGGATTGAAATTTAGATCAAAACGAAGCTCTTGGAGAGCTATAGGCACTCATTGGATGTGTTTTAATTTTTGATCAAAGAAAGTTCATTAAAAGTAATCTGGGCCTGCTAGATGCAAGTAAGGCATATAACTTACCTTACAACTTAAAACGGGAGTAACCTTCAATCCGTGAAGAGTTACGAATTGAAGTTTATATCAAAACAAAGCTATTGGAGAGACCTAAAAACCCAAAGGAAGGTTTTGAACTTTTGACGAAAGAAAGTACATGAAAAGTAATCTAGGGATGCTAGACGCAGGTGAGGTATATAACTTGCCATAGAATTTAAAACGGGCATAACATTCAATCCGTGAAGAGTTACAGATCAAATTTTATATCAAAACAAAGCTCTTAAAGAGTTAGGTGTCTAAGATGATTTTCATAGTTTTTCTAAAAGAAAAAGGAAAACAAGGCATACAAGTGTAGCCATACTTGACCTTATCCAATCAAGCCTACGTTGTCAATTTTGCTTGGATGGGCCTATTCTCATAACAGAGAACATCACAACCCCAAACATAGCAAACAATGGGTCAATGACTTATAAACTGATAAGGGAACCAATGGTCATTATAGGTGAAATAATAAGAATATTCATTATAAACATGCTTTATAATACAATGAATAACACACGATACAATCCCTTGGAGTTCTAAACTCAAAACAATCGGCTAAGACTTCCAAGAAGTAAACATAATTCTATATAATTGAATTGCTAACACATAAAATGTAAAATAAAATCTTCAAATGTAGTAACCACTTCAACCATATAGAAAGTAAGTCCCTTGAATTTCTCCCCTCAGCTTAATATGCCTTGTCTGAAATTATTAAATAACAGGATGACCATAAAGCTCAGCAAGTAAAAAATCCGTCAACAAAACAAAGATATGCAACATATTTCAAAAATATTACCAACATCGCTTACTAAAAATTTATCCAAAAACTTAAGAACATATCAATTGAACCTTGGGCCTCAAGTCTCTTGGTTGTAGCTGCATATAATCCCTACAAGTGGGCTCATAATTGGCTATCATATTTGGATCCCATGCCAACTTCGAGTTCTGAGGAACACTTCAAATAGCACACTAATAACAAAGATGGTATAATCCCCATCGAGGGCTTAAAGATGTCTTTTCCCGTCATCGTAGGGCACAACCCACATAACAAATCATAAGAAATATATTTCATATTTGCATATCATAGAACATGATTCACATCATATTTCCAAAATTCCATAAATCAAAGCATTATAACGAAGCCAAATTTCATATTCAACAAACTTAGTTTAAGATGTTTGATCCTATTTTAATTTCAAACACATTAAGGGTAAACATGTGGTGTACAAAACAAGTATTTTGAGAATTTAAGAAGCTATTAACATATCAAAACACTTTAACAAGAAGAGTGGAATAGTTAACGAATTAGTTACTTACTAGAAGAAATAAAGCTTTCCTATAATCCCAAGCACAAACTTTAGCTCTTTTCTCCTTCTCTTCTCCCATAACTCTTATTCTTAAAGTTACTTAAAACGAAGAACTAGTAATTTAGATGATTACAAGAAGGGAGGATAGAGGGGTACTTACGGGAGATGGTTTGGGTTTTAGGGTGCTTAAAAAAGAGTTGATTTCTTAGTCAAAAAAAATGACATGTCAAAGATCAAAAGAAGGGGCTTGACTAGTCAAATTCAAAAAGTAAGGTTGTGCCAGTCAAACTCAAAAGGAAAGGTTTTACTTAGTCAAAAAGGAATTTTTTGGTCAAAATTTGGACCATGCTTTTTCAAAACAAAAGAAGGTTCATTTTGTTGAAAATTGTAGGCTTATTTTGTTTAATTATGAGGAGGTTTAAAACTAATGAAATAAGTGGATGTTTTGGCTAGAAATTTCAACTAAAATTCAAATAACCACTTGTCTTTGATGGGTAATGTGTGTGGGAAACACTAATGTTTTAAAATTTAAGTTCCATACATTCTTTCTCCCATGAAAGAAGTTTCGTACTCGAAACTTATGTACTCTAATCATCAAAACATATTGTTTGCGCATTTCATTTTCATGTTCCCAAGTCACTTCTATTTCATTGTGATTACTCCAAAGGGTTCGAGTGCTTAGTACCCGCTCCTTTTGTTCCATAATTTTTATAGGATGGTCTTCCTAGGAGAAATCACCTCTTATTTGCAAAGATTCAAGTTGTAACAAGTTATGTACTCTAAATAAGGAAGGTGGTGATGCCACTGTATAAGCTACTTCACCTACTTTCTCTAGGATTTCAAACAAACCAATGTAACTTGGGCATAACTTCCCCTTTCTTGCATAATCTCATTACACCTTTAGTTGCGGAAACTTTTAAGAAGACATGATCCTCTACTTCCAAAATTCAATGGCAAAGAATGCAATCTACCAAATATTTCTTTAATGAATATTCCCCTTTTGCATAACTAATAGAAATGAGATTCAATCTTCTAGAAATAAAATTTCTTCACCAAATCTCATAAGGCCAAATTATTCGCCTTTTCTCTTATATAATTATGGACAACCTAGAAAATGCAACAAACTTTTTCTTAGGCAAAGTTTTATCTATTTTGTTTATGCAAACTGCAAATTAACATCATTGTTTTAGACAACCCGTCAATTACCAATGGATCCTCCGATACTTGAAACCCTATTTCTTACTTCCCATATCAATCTTTTCCCATCATCATACCTCAACTATAGGCCACTTTTGAAAACGAAGAACAGTTCCACAAATAGGCAGAGACACAATTTGAGAAGGAAAGCGATCACTTAAAGGACAAAACTGTAAAATCAGAAGAGATAGATACCACTTGCTAACCATAGGTCTATTCAAACTGAGCTAACTCTTTCATCATAAATAAGAGCCCCACAAGAGGAAAGAGATCGAATTAAGCAAGGAGAAAGAATGCTTCTCTTTGTGCTTAGACAAAGCTGCTATGTTATGGTAAACTCAAAGTTATTTGTCTAATTGGAACGCTCTTTCCATACTCTTCACTCTTTTATGCAGAAGTTTAAATCTCATATCCATTTACCATTGACAGCCTTTACAGATATTAGAGGTCAAATTAGAGCACTCCAATTTAATTGCCATTTAGAACAATTAACATGGAATGGATAAAAAGTAGATGTGGGGGACAAGCAATCACAATGGCATGCCGTCTCTTTGTAGGTTGTCAAAACAGGTACTAGTGCCTTTTTCTAACATGATATGATCAAGTTCACCCCTTCAATTGATTTGCCAAATTCTATTGATCAGTTTTGAGTAAATGGCCCAAATGATCCAATTGGCTTCTTCTATCGATTGATCAAGGTTGCTCAACACCTGCTGTGATCAATCAAATAGCATATATCAATCAAGATGATTGTTTGAAAGAAAACAACTCACATGTGAGATACTTGTTGGGACGGAGGTCAAAAGTTCTCCCCAATTTAATTAAGTCAACTTAGCGGAAGGGTTTAAAATTCCTAATTTTAAATCTACAGATTTAAATTCCTAATTCAAATGCTCTAATACATCATAACAATAATATGAACTTATATCAGGCATAAGAAGAAAAGTTGTAAATAAATAGAAAAGCGAAAACTTAAAAGAGAGAGAAAGAAGAACATACCCGAAATTGTTCCAAAATAAAGAATACCAGAAGAATAATAATTATGTTGAAGAAAGTCGAGAAAACCAAGAGAACATCGAGATCCAGTGACCTTCTACGTAATGACCTTGAAACGGATGGAGAGTGGGCTCCGAAAAATATTAAACTTGACGGAATAAAATTTTCAAGAGAATTTTTTTCTCTCCTATTAGGTCTCTGAAAGTCAACACTTTCACAAATCTTTAATTTTTAATTCTAAATTGAATGCCAAACCTTAAAATAGGTACCTCTATTTATAAAAGTACATTGGAGCAAAAAAAATGCTGAAAAATCGATGCGGGATTCACAGAGTTAAGACAAAACACAACGTTTAAGTTCAATGCTAGTTAAAACGCACCGTTTCGAAAACAGCACAAACCACCTCTTATTTTAATTTAATCTGGTTTTCCACGTGTCTCTTAGGGATTGGTCTACGCCTAACAGCATGGATCAACCCCTTCCCCGTGGCACGCTCTGGTTGGTCCGTGCCCGAAGGCATGGATCGCCATTACCAACGATCCGAGCGCGCCGTGCGACGCGGTTCGCCACCTATGCTCTTTTTTATTTTTGCTTTATTTCCTACATGTAAAAATTTATGGATTGTAAATTTCAAAATTATTTTATTTTATAATTTTTAATTTTTATTAATCTCATGAACAATATTTAAATTTACTCATCCCATGAATTCTTTAATATTTTTTTGATGGCAATAAATATAAAGGCTTGCACAGGAACCTCAGGAACAATTTAAATCTAGCTCCAAATAGGTTAAATTAATTACCATCTCATGATAAAATTTAATTACCATTTAATAGGACTTAATTCCACTAAATAATCCCACTACAAACTAGACTTAAACCACTTATTTGATATTGCCTAAATAGATTGTATTAATGACAACAACCCCTTTACCCATGACAATGAATGAATATAACTACCACTACTATCCTTCTCACAACTTCTCCATTAGTTAACGACTCGCCCTTTTTTGAATAATTCATTTATATTTGAATCTATTCATATTATAGATTCTAAATGTCAAACACCTGGAACACTCTGGCCAAAGTTTTTGAACAATTCAAATACTTACGAATCAACTAAAGGGACATTTGTACCTTATAAGAGATTGCAGATTCCATATTGAATACCTCATCCTTATCACACTTCACGACGCTACCTAGTGTAGATGGGAATTCAGTTATTTGTTTAGACCTTACTTATAGTACACCAAAGCAACTAAAGCTTCATGCATAAGTCTAGAATACTCTCGGAATTTAGAGTCATCATTCAAACAATACAACATGAATCATTTATCTCCGATAATAGTTTATAAACAAGCAACTCACATGGTCCAACTCAGTGTGTCAATCTTATTAAACACACCAATATAACACTTTTGGATCCCCATCCACATGACCAAGGCAAGTCAACTAAAGTGTTAAGTCATGGTCTTAACAGACAAGTAGCCCAAGCTCATCATTGACCACAAGTTATTCAAATAACATTCCATACCATTTGTTCCAAGTCTATTTGTGACTTAATCTCATTATTCACTTAGAACAAACATGTAAAATGTAATTTGAGGACTCTGTCTATCTTATGGACGATACTTAAAAGAAAATCACAGGTAGTATATGTGCTTACTTACACAAATTTATCAAGGAAATGACTGAGACTTCAATTTTATTCTTTAATAAAACAACATTTAAAGGGTAAAGTTTGGATTTTTAGGACACAATTCCTAACAATCTCCCACTTTTCCTAAATTTAAATTATTATAAACTTTATACCCATCCCTTTTGTGTATGATCCAAAGGTCTACTAGGTCAATTATTCCATTTGAAGCAACATGCCTTCTATGCAGCTTCTGATGCTGCAATGTATTCAGCCTCTATGGTGAAGTTAACAATACATTACAGCTTAAAATTCTTCCCACTAATGGCTCCTACCTCAAAGGTAAAGACATTCCCAGACGTCGAATGTCTTCCATCTCTATCTGACTGGAAATTAGAATCAGTATAGCCAACTGGAACTAGCTCATCACTTTGAAAGATTAGCATATAATCAAACTGAATTAACAACCAAATCTTTACAGCTGATAACACCCCTACATCATTCCTAATGAGTAGTATATCGCCGACATACAATACTAAGAAATTCATTACTTTCTCTTAATGTCATTTTTACACGCATGGTTTGTCAACCAATTGCTCAAAACCATAAGACTTAATCGCTTCATTGAAACTAACATTCCTTGAGGGTGATGCTTGCTTCAGTCCAAATATGGACTTCTTCAGTTTGCATACCTTATGCTCCTGATTTTTGCCAATAAAACTATCTGGTTGCACCATGTAGCTGTCTTCTTTAACACAACAATTCAAAAGGGCCATTTTGACATCCATTTGCCAAATCTCATAATCATAATGAGCTGCAATAGATAGGAGCATCCTTATGGACTTTAGCATGGCTATTGTTGAGAAGGTATCATCGTAATTGATTCCTTCCTTTTGGATAAAACCCTTAGCAACCAGTCTTACCTTAAAGGTCTCTACCTTCTCGTCCATTCCTCTTTTCCTCTTGTAGGCCCATTTACAACCAATGGGCTCAATGCCAACAGAGGCATCTACAAGATCCCAGACCTGATTAGAATATACAGGCCCTATCTCAGATTTCATTGCTAAGACCCATTGGTCAGCATCCTTGTCTTTATTTGCCTCATTGTAGCTGAGAGGATCAGATTCAACGTCAAGGTCAACCATTAAGGCTCCCGCCATGAATCTATCAGGTGCCCTGACAATCCTCCTACTATGTCTAGGCTCTCATGTACTTGGAATAATCTCGACCCTATCAGTGGGAGCATCTAATGTATCCACCGTGTCCCAAGTTGTGTCTAGCTGTTCAGAATAAGTGTGATTTTCTTTTAATTCTTCTAACACTACTCTGCTTTTGCTTTTGCATTCTACTACAAACTCCTCCTCTAAATATTTCACAATTGCACTTACAAAAACTTTTTGATCAGAAGGACTGTAGAAAAGACCACCCCTTGTTCTCTTGGTATAACCAACAAACATGCACACCTCCATCTTCGTATCTAGCTTGTGAGGATTCTTTTTCAACACATGTGCTGGGTACCCCCAAATACGAAGGTACCCTGAACTTGGCTTTCGCCCAGTCAATAACTCCACAAGTGTTTTAGGAACTAACTTAGATGGAATAAGTTAAGAAGATATGCTACTTTATCTAAGGAATAACCCCAAAAAGAGATTGGTAAAGTAGCATGACTCATCTTATCATATCTAACAATGTCCTATTCCTTCTTTCTGCAACACTATTCTGCTGTGGTGTACCTGGAGCAAAAGACTGAGATCTTATCCCATTAGCAGTTAGGAAATCCAGAAACTCACCCGAAAGATATTCACCACCTCGATCTGACCAAAGTGACTTAACCTGTTTACCTAATTGCCTTTCAACTTCAGCTTGGTACTCTTTAAAATTTTCAAAAGAGTCCGACTTATGTCTTATTAGGTAAACATATTAATACCTTGAGTAATCATCAGTGAATGTGATGAAGTACACGTACCCATCTCTTGGTTGAACATTCATTGGTCCACATACATTTGTGTGAACTAGCCCTAGCAAGTCACCAACGTAGTTGCCTTTACTTTTAAAGATAGACTTGGTCATCTTACCTTCTATGCAGGATTTGCAGACTGGTAATGGCTTCAAGTCCAAAGGTTCTATTAGTCCATCTTTTACCAAGCTTTGGATCATGTTCACATTAATGTGACCTTATCACTGGTGCCATGTGTAGGTAATATCCTTTTAGATTGCTTTCTCTTAGGAGATTGAATAAGTGAGCTTGTGTTAGATTCATTTAAACAAATATCAGAGTTTCGATACAGAAATAACATGAATAGACCATCTACTCTTGTATCTTTGTAAATAAACAATTTATTTCTCATAACAAATAGTTCAAAACTGAAATTCAATGAATAATCACTATCCACCAAATGAGAGACATAAATCAAATTTCTACACAATGGTGGTACAAATAAACGGTCCTTCAAAAACAAAACTCTACCACTAAAGACTAGGCTAACATTTCCTACTCCTAAGACCACTACTCTTGTACCATCTCCAGCCATTAGGTACAACTCCCCATCATATAGCCTCCTTGTTAGCCTAATTCCTTGTAACATATTACAAACATGGTCAGTTGAACCTGAGTCCACACAACTAAGTGAGATATCAACATATCTTCACCAGATGGCCTAGCAGTCTTTATAGGAAGAGAAGCTAAGTACTTAGTGCAGTTCCTTTTCAAGTGGCCAGTATTCCCGCAAAAGAAACACTTTCTTTTGTTGGCTTCTTTATGAACTTGGTTGCTACACTAGCAACCTTGCCTTTTCCTTTCTTTCTAGTAAGTCCCTTGTTAGTAATAACTAAGTCCAACTTATTTTTTTCGGCAAAGTAATTTGGTCCAGTTAAAGCATTATCTTTCAGAATTGAATGAAGTGCACCAGTCGCAGCCATTTCAAAACACTGTAAATGCAAACAATTATGTAACTATCATATATGAGTCATGTATAATGCAGTGATATCTATTCTTTTATTTTAGCAAACATAATCAGCCAGATATCCACAAAACTATACTATCATCCATGCCATGATGACCCAAACACACCACTCCTTCCTACCCAGCAAGGGGGTTGCGCAAAGCTAGTTTGGGTGAAAACTATTCACAATTAACATGTTTTCTAGTAACTCTTACAAAACATGATTAACTCACCACTTTACCTTAGTCTCTAACATAACACAACAGAGCTCCTTGAGGAGGCTAATGCATCATGCTAGTCAAGTGTAAACCATTACCTAAACCTCCACTGCAAATACACGTAACACTCCACAGTAGCGTGGTCGCATCGTTTCTTTGCCCTTTGGTTTATCCTAATAGAAGTATAACCCTATGACCTGCAAATCGACATTCTCCGCAAGGAGGTCTATCGATCTACTATACTGCTAGACTAGAAATGGAGACCATGGGGTTTCAAACATTGAACCTCGCTCCCACTTGATTTTTATAAACTAGTAATTTTTAATTATCTTGCATTTATAATTTGGATTATCTGATAATCCCCTTTAGAATCTTATTATAAAATTAAATTAATTAACAAAATTAATTAATTAAATTTTTTAATTTAAAACAATACCGTCTTAATACTTAGATTGGCTCATAATCTATTTAAAATATAATTCTAAAAATTAATTAATGAAGTATTTCTATTTAAAATAGCGTCGTCTTACTATTTAGATTAGTTCATAATTTACTTTAGAATCTCATTCTAAAATCAAAATAAATTAATAAAAATTAGTTTTTATTCAAAATAATGTAGACTTACATCTTAGATTATCTCATAATCTTTTTTAAAATCTCATTCTAAAATTAAATTAATTAATAGAAAATAGTTTTTATTTAACATAGTGCCGACTTACATCTAAATTATCTTATAATCTATTTTAGAAACTCATTTTAAACAATTAAATTAGTTTTTAATTTTTATGTAAACTGGTACTGATGTCTACATGTCCCAAAAATGCATCTTTTTTAAATTATTTTTTAATAAAAATGCCAAGTCAGCTCCTTATCAACGCCACATCAACTCACAGTCGGCGCCAATCAGCACCACGTCAGTCACAGTAGGAGTTGACTTGTTGACAGGCTGACTGCTGACGTCAGCACTGCTGGCATCAGCATCAGGGTCTCTTTTTTTTTTTTTAATGATTAATTAAAAAAATAATTGAATCTAATCTCATTAAATCAGTTTTGTCCAATTTCATAAAAAATAATTGAATCTAATCTCATTAGATCAATTTTATCTGATTTCGTAAAAATAATTGAAGCTAATTTCATTAAATCAATTTTATCCGATTTCATAAATCATGATTAAATATGCACAATCTCATCATGCGAATAATACAAATGTAATTTCATGAATTGAAATATCCGAATTAACTATTAATTCTTTAGCGATTTAAACAATTTAAATCATTACTTTAAACAATCTTTCATTCTCAATAAAATCTCTATTGTATTAAATCGTAAGTTTATTTATTTCGATCTTATTTTACCTAATTATGTATTTTATGAATGTAATTAGAGGCAAGCTCATATACCAATTATTGGGACGGATTTCAAAAATTCTTCCTAATTTAATTAAGTTAATGCAACCCAGGGTTGATTTAAAATTCTTTATTTTAAATCTACATATTTAAATTCTTAATTTCAATCTAAAGGCCTCTACTCTGATATATTTATAACAATAACATGAACTTATATCAAGCATAATAAGAAAAGCTATAAATAAATAGAACAGAGAAAACTTAAAAGAGAAGGAAAAAAGAACATACCCGAAATTGCTCCAAAATAAAGAATACCTAAAGAATAATAATTATCTTCAAGAAAGTCGAGAAAACCAAGAGAACTTTAAGAACCAGCGGCCTTCTACTCAATGTCCTTGAAACGTTTGGAGAGTGGGCCTTAAAAAATATTAAACTTGAGGAAAGAAAATTTTCAAGAGAAATTTTTCTCTCCCACTAGGTATCCGAAAGTTAACACTTTCAAAACCTTTAATTTTTAATTCTAAATTGAATGCCAAACCTTGAAATAGGTACCTCTATTTATGGTAGTATACCGGAGCAAAAAAATGCTAAAAAATTTGATTTGGGATTTTTAGAGTTAAAACAAAATGCAACATTTAAGTTAAATGCTAATCAAACCGCACCATATCAAAAAAAGTATGAACCGCCACTTATTTTAAATAAATCCGGCGTGCCACATGTCGCTTGGGGATTGGTCCGCGCTGTTACCCTTCCCCTTTACCAGAGCGTGCCATGGAGCACGGTTTGTCTTGATATTTGAGAATCGCCGTTAATACCTCGGTGTAGTTCCGGGATAATCCTTTTGTTCCAAAGTCCTGGGTCTATTTACAACTAGCCAATTAAGAATTCTCGGATGGACTAGTACTAGCAGTGCATCAAAGATGTAGTCATCGATTCTCCCAAGAGGCTACAATTATCCCGAGCAAACATAAAACATATGAATGACGAGGAACCCATTTTTTCTATGCTACTAATACTTGTACTTGCTCTACTATTCTGCCCAAGCCTGGCTAAGAAAGATTTACGGGGCGTAAAACAAAAAAAATATGCGAAGGACCTGGCATACTTTATGTAATTTTTACCTCATTCGCGATAACACGTAATAAATAAATAAAAAAAGAAAAAGTAAGGCCCGTTTCGACAAAAAGACCCACATCCAAGTTCCATAGCTTTGGGTTCGCCCACTGTTGTTTGCTACATTCAAATGGGTCTGAGGCTGAATCATATCATTTTTTTAATCTATTCTTTCAATGCACAATGCAAAGGATGTAAAAAAAAAAAAAAGAAATATTCTTTGTCCAAAACCTGCAGTTGCTTTTTTATCCTAAAGGCCTATTTACTTTAGTTCTACATTCCTATCCTGAAATAATGAATTGAGTTCGCATAGGCATTTTTTATGCCACTAGTGAGATAGCACTTCGTACTATATTTTCTGCTACTCCGCTTATTTCATAAAGTATTCGACCTGGTTTGACAACAGCTACCCAATATTCGGGGGATCCTTTCCTCAAACCCATACGTGTTTATGCAGGTCTTACTGTAACCGGTTTATACCAAGTCTGAAACCAAGTGGATTTATTTTTTGTCCCAAATTACCCCATTATACTTTAAACAATAATTATGATTACCAAGTAAATACTTTTCTCGATCATCTTCATTTAGGCCAATTTTGTATTTGCAAAAAATATCTATTCTAGTTCTATTATCAGCCATGGGTTCAAATGGAAGAGAAATTCTAGAGACTGTTTGTTGTCCTAAAATTTTCTTGTCTTTCCTAAATGATAAGGAGAAAAAAAAAGATTGGGTCAAAAGAAAATGCCATTTTGGAGTTTTATCAACAATTTGCTTGTGTGGGTGGGGACCCGATATTTTCTGAATCCTTATGCAAGGAATTAAAAAAGAAATTCTTTCAACAAAGATGTGAATTAGGAAGGATTGGTCGACGAAATATGAACCGGAGGCTGAACCTTGATATACCTCAAAAAATTACATTTTTTTTACCGCGAGATATATTAGCAGCTGCGGATCATTTGATTGGAATGAAATTTGGAATGGGTACGCTTGATGATATGAATCTTTTGAAAAACAAGCGCATTCGTTCTATAGTGGATCTATTACAAGATCAATTCGGATAGTTCGTTTAGAAAACGTGGTTCGACGAACTACATGTGGGGCAATTAGGCATAAATTAATACAGACTCCTCAGAATTTGGTAACTTCAACTCCATTAACAACCACTTATGAATCTTTTTTCGGGTTACACCCATTATCTCAAGTTTTGGATCGAGCTAATCCATTGACACAAATAGCTCATGGGACAAAATTGAGTTATTTGGGTCCTAGAGGACTGACTGGGCAAATTGCTAGTTTTCGGATACGAGATATTCATCCTAGTCACTACGGGCGTATTTGCCCAATTGACACGTCGGAAGGAATCAACGTTGGACTTATTGGATCCATAGCAATTCATGCAAGGATTGGCCCCCGGGGGTCTCTAGATAGCCCATTTTATAAAATTTTTGATAGATCAAAAAAGGTACAGATGCTTTATTTATCCCCACCTAGGAATGAATACTATATGGTAGCGACAGGAAATTATTTGGCCTTGAATCAGGGTATTCAGGAAGAACAAGTTGTTCCAGCTCGATACCATCAAGAATTCCTGACTATTGCATGGGAACAGGTTCATCTTCAAAGTACTTTTACCTTCCAATATTTTTCTACCGGAGCGTCTCTCATTCCTTTTATCGAGCATAATGAAGCGAATCGGGCTTTAATGAGTTCTAATATGCAACGTCAAGCGGTTCCGCTTTCTTAGTTCGGGAAGTGCATTGTTGGAACTGGGTTGGATCGCCAGGCGGCTCTAGATTTAGGGGTTCTCGCTATAGCCGAACATAGGGAAAGATTATTTATACCAACACTGACAAGATCGTTTTATCAAGTAATGGGGATACTATAAGCATTCCAGTAGTTATGTATCAACGTTCCAACAAAAATACTTGTATGCATCAAAAACTCGGTATTCAATAGGGTAAATGCATTAAAAACAGACAAATTTTAGCGGATGGTGCCGCTACAGTTGGTGGCAAACTCGCTTTGGGAAAAAAGTTGTTAGTAGCTAATATGACTCTTTAAATTAACGTGTTTTTAGCTCTCAAATGCTCAATTGACTAATTAATTCTTTTTAACATACTCCATTTTTATTTGACAAAAAAATGGCAGTCATTGACGTTTTTCCAGAATTTTCCACAGACCCCTATGAGATGAATAGTTTTTTTATGCAATTCCAAATGTGAAGTAAGTCTCCGTATCTTATTGCTAAAGCGGAATGCTTGAAATTCAATAGATCCCCTCTTTTCCTCGTTTTCTTCTTACAAAATACGAGATATGAAGGAATTTTTTGCCTTAAAAAAAATTTACCTCCTTCCTTTTTTACAAATATGCATTTCCCAAAGGCACGGATCACCATTACCAATGATGTCACGCAATGGTTGGTCCAATCCACACGACACGGATCGTGAGCTATGCTCTTTTTTTTTTGTTTCCCGCATGTAAAAATTCATCTTACGAATTTTAATTTTCAAAGCTATTTTATTTTATAATTTTCAACTTTTATTCATCTCATAAATAATGTTTGGCAAATTTAAATTTACTCATCTCATGAATTCTTTAATAGTTTTTCGATGGCAATAAATACAGAGGCTTGCGCAGAAACCTCGGGGACAATTTAAATCCAGCTTCAAATGGGTTAAAGATGGTATAATCTTCATCAAGGGCTTAAAGATGTCTTTTCCCGTCATCATAAAGCACAACCCACATAACAAATCATAAGATACATTTTTCATATTTGCATATCATAGAGCATGACTCACATCATATTTCCAAAATTTCATATATTTAAACATTATAACGTAGCCAAACTCCATATTCTACAAACTTAGTCAAGTATATTTGATCCCATTTTTATTTCAAATACATAGAGGGTAAACGTGTACCAAAGAGGGTACCAACACGCCATCATCGGATCCCATTAGAACTCCGAAGTTAAGCGTGCTTGGGCGAGAGTAGTACCGGGATGGGTGACCTCCTAGGAAGTCCTCATCCTCAAATTGGGGGCACTCGGAAACAGCCCCTCTTCAGGGGTAGTACCCTGAAAGGGGAAGGCTGCGTACATCGCCCCCCCATACCCTGCTTAGATGGGAGCCCTTGGGGCACTGGGTATATTGCTTCAGAGGGTAAACATGTGGTGCACAAAACAAGTATTTTGAGAATTTAAGAGGCTATTAACATATCGAAACACTTTTAACAAAAAAAGTGGAAGAGTTAACAAATAAGTTACTTACTAGAAGAAATAAAGCTTTCCTAAAATTCGAAGTGCAAACTTTAGCTTTTTTCTCCTTCTCTCCTCCCTCTCTTCTCCCTTAACTCTTATTCCTAAAGTTACTCAAAATGAAGAACTACTAATTTGGATGATTCAAGAAAGGGAAGATAGAGAGGTATTTATAGAAGATGGTTTGACTTTTAGTTTTCTCAAAAAAGAGTTGATTTCTTAGTCAAAGAAAATAGCATGTCAAAGATAAAAATAAAAAAAATAAAAAAATAAAAAAAGAAGGAGGGGGGGCGGGGGGGCGAGGGGGCTTAACTACTCATATTCAAAAAGTGATGTTGTGCTAGTTAAATTCAAAAGGCAAGGTTTTACTTAGTAAAAAAGGAATTTTCTTGGTCAAAATTTGGACCATGCTTTTTCAAAACAAAAGAAGGTTCATTTTGTTTAAAATTGTAGGCTTATTTTGTTTAATTTTGAGGAGGTTTAAAACTAATAAAATAAGGGGACGTTTTTGCTTGAAATTTCAACTAAAATTTGAGCAATATCGTTGATTGGTAATTTGAGTGGGAAATACATATTTTTTAAAAAATTTAAGTTCTTTACATTCTTCCTCCGGTAAAAGAAGCTCCGTCCTTGAAACTTGTACCCAAATCACCAAAACATACTTTGTGTGCATTTCATTTTCATGTTCCCAAGTCATTTCTATTTCATTATGATTACTCCAAAGAACCTTTACTAGGCTTAGGGTTCGAAAGCTTAGTACCTGCTCCTTTTGTCCAATAATTTTTACAGGATACTCTTCCTAGGAGAAATCATCTCTTATTTGCAAAGATTCAAGTTGTAACAAGTTATGTACTCTAGATTGGAAGGTGGTGATGCCACTCTATAAGCTAATTCACCTACTTTAGGATCTCAAAGGAGCCAATGTACCTTCGGTGTAACTTCCCCTCGCTCGCCAAATCTCATTACACCTTTAGTTGTAGACACTTTTAAGAAGACATGATCCTCTACTCCCAAAATTGAATGGCAAAGAATGCGATCTACCAAATATTCCTTTAATGAATATTCCCCTTTTGTATAACTAATAGAAATGAGATTCAATCTTCCGGAAATAAAATTTCTTCACCAAATCCCACAAGGCCAAATTATTCACCTTTTCTCTTATCTAATTATGGACAACCCAAAAAATGCAACAGACTTTTTCTCAGGCAAAGTATTACCTATTTTGTTTACACAAACTGCAAATGAACATCATTGCTTTAGACACCTCTTTAATTACCAATGGAGCCTCTGATACTCAAAACCCTATTTCTTACTTCCCATATCAATCCTTCCCCGTCATCATACCTCAATTATAGGCCACTTTTGAAAACAAAGGATCAGGCAAAGACACAATTTGAGAAGGAAAGCAGTCACTTAAAGGACAAAATTGTAAAATCAGAAGAGATAGCTACCACTTACTAACCATAGGTCTGTTCAAACTGAGCTAACTCTTTCATCATAAACAAGAGCCTCATAAGAGGAAAGAGATCGAATTAAGCAAGGAGAAAGAATGCTTCTGTTTGTGCCTAGACAAAGCTACTAAGTTATAGTAAACTCAAAGTCAATTGTCTAATTGGGTTGTGCTTTCCATACTCTTCACTCTTTTACGCAGAAGTTGAAATTTCATATCCATTTACACCTTTGACAGCCTTTACTGATATCAAAGCACTAATAGAGCACTCCAATTTAACTGCCATTTAGAATAGTTCACATGGAACGGATAAAAAGAAGACGTGAGGGGCAAGCAATCACATTGGCATGCCGTCTTTATCTAGGCTGTCAAAACAGGCAATAGTGCCTCTTTCTAATATCATACAATCGAGTTCACCAATTCATCGATTTGTCAAATTCAATTGATCAAATGATCCAAATGGCTTATTCTATCGATTGATTAAGGTTGTTCAAAACCTTTTGTGATCAATCAAATAGCACATATCAATCAAGATAGTTGTTTGGAAGCAAACAGCTCACATGTGAGCCACTCTTAGAAACCCCCAATCCCAACAAATTTAGAGCTCATAGACCCTAAATCTCAAAAGCTGCCTTATTTGACTCATTTTTCCCTAATTTGATTAGTCCATTTTCTTCAAGCATATTTAAGGATGAGTGTACCCCCATTATCGTCTGAAGGGTTTGATGGATGATTCAACATCCTACCTTATGTGAACTTGACAGACCAAACTTTAGTAGTAGAAGAAGATATATCCAAAGATGTATTGAGGAGAATTTAAACAAGGAAGCAAACTAAATAAAGTTCCCAAAACCAACTAGGTTAGAATCCTTGCTCTGATACCATCTCTGTCACGAGCCCAAACTTAGCAAAGAATGGGTCTATGACTTATAAGCAAACAAGGGAACCAATGGTCACCATTGGTAAAATAATATGTATTCGAAACATGCTTCATATACAATGGATAACACACGATATAATCCTTTGGAATTTGAAACTCAAAACAATCAGCTAAGACTTCTAAGAAGTAAATATAATCCTATATAACTAAATTGCTAACTCATAAAACGTAAAAGAAAGTCTTCAAAGGTTGTAACCACTTCAACCACGTAGAAAGTAAGTCCCTTGAATTTTTCCATTCAGCTTACTATACCTTGTCTGAAATTGTTAACATAAAACTCAGCAAGTAACAAGCCCATTAATGAAACAAGGAACAAGCATTATATAAAAGATGTCAAAAGTATAGCCAAAATCGCTTACTAAAATTTTATTCAGAAACTTAAGAACATATCAACCGAACTTTGGGCCTCAAGCCTCTTGGTTGTGATTGCATATAATCCCCGCAACTGGGCTCAGAATTAGCTATCATTGGGTCCCTGGCTAACTAAGGGTTCTGAGGAACGTTCCAAGTAGTGCACTAATAACAAAGATGGTATAATCCCCATCGAAGGCTCAAAGATGTCTTTCCCCGTCAACGTAGAGCACAACCCATATAACAAAGCATAAGAAATATATTTCATATTTGTACATCATAGAACATGATTCAAATCATATTTCCAAAATTCCATGAATCAAAGCATTATAACATAGCCAAATTTCCTATTCCACAAACTTAGTCAAAGATGTTTGATCCCATTTTAATTTCAAATGCATATCAAACACTTTAACAAAAAGAGCGGAAGAGTTAACAAATAAGTTACTTACTAGAAGAAATAAAGCTTTCCTAAAATCCCAAGCGGAAACTTTAGCACTCTTCTCCTTCTCTTCTCCCTCTCTTCTCCCTCTCTTCTCCCTTAACTCTTATTCTTAAAGTTACTTAAATGAAGAGCTACTAATTTAGATGATTCAAGAAAGGGAAGATAGAGGGGTATTTATAGGAGATGGTTTGGGCTTTAGAGTGCTGAAAGACGAGTTGAATTTTTAGTCAAAGAAAACGGCTCGATAAAGACCAAAAAAAAAAAAAAAAAGGACTCAACTAGTCAAATTCCAAAAGTAATGTTGTGCTAGTCAAATTCAAAAGGCAAGGTTTTTCGTAGTCAAAATAGAATGTTCTCAGTCAAAATTTGGACCACGCTCTTTCAAAACAAAAGAAAGTTCATTTTGTTTAAAATTGTAGGCTTATTTTGTTTAATTATGAGGAGGTTTAAAACAAATGAAATAAGTGGACGTTTTGGCTATAGATCTAAACTAAAATTCGAACAACAACTTGTCGTTGATTGGTAATTTATGTGGAAAATACTTGTGTTTTAAAATTTTAAGTTCTTTCAAGAGAATGCCAAGGAATCCAAGAAAATGTTGAAAATTAACTTACTTGATACTTAAAACATTTGAGTCTTTGAAGAACCATCAAGTAGGCCTGAGCTTGTGATCCTTCCCACATACAGAGCCAAAATGTTTACGATGAATTTGTTCAGTATGCTTATTCATCGTATTGGAGTTCTATACGAGGTAGGGTTCGTAAGGATAAGATGAACTCAAGCTCTAGCTACATGCCTGACTTGATATTTTTTGGCCTAAGAAGAGTAAGAAGCTTGAATGGTTATTGCTCCGGGGAGGTAATTGTAAAAGACGTGGGACGAAGAGGAGTGTGGTGGCTGACCTTGGATGAGGCTTGCCATGGAGAGAGAGAGAGAGAGAGAGAGAGTGAGTGAGTGGTTCGAGGGGTCCCCATTAGATGAAGAATGAGAAGTCCTTCCCCCTTTATATAGGATTTGAGATAGTTGGGGCACCCAGTTCAGAGGAGCCCAGTTCGGCAGTGCCCAGTTTGGGGGCGCCCATTCTGGGGCATCTCCTTCTAGGCTGGGGGTATTTAGGCGAGTAATATTGGGCCAGTATTATAAACATGTAGGTATCTGGGCGAGTAACTACAAGCTAATATTATAAACATTATCGTCGGACAAAATTGTTATTTTTAGAGTAAGAACATAGTTTTCAAAACAATTTTATGACTTTTATTATTTGTAAATCACATCATTACTCTGACAATAAAAATTTTTGCTACCTACCAAGGTCTTACCTTAGTAATTGATGTTGGAAAAATGATACAAGAAAAACTTAAGTCTTATGAGAGAATCCAATATAGAAAAATTAGTAAAGGATGCTCTAGTTTATATAGACATATGTAAATCCTCTTCTTGAATTGAGCAAGGAGGGAGAGAATGGTGGGGTCCACACACGCGAGCACTGCCCGCGCGCCATGCTCAGGCGTGAGTGATCTTTTTCTAAATGAGTATATTTATTTTTCAAAAAACAAATTTTGAAAAACGTTATTTGCCGTTTGAAACTATTAACTGTTGAAGATTCATTACCAGCTATTGTATTCATTCATTGTGTCCATTTAAATAGCTGTTAATATTCATTCTTCATCTGTTTATTACCGTCCTCAACCCTTGCTAGTAGTATATATGTAGCACTGTACAATGTAGCCATGAAGAACAACCAAAAAACACAGCTTCCGCTTCCTCTCTTCTTTTGTCTACTCTGTTTTCCTCTTTTATTTTCATTTTCGTTTTCGTTATTATTCTCTCTCAAAATACTTTGGCAAAGTTCTTACTCTCCTACCCAATGATTGACGAGTGCATGTACATAGTCGGATCGTATTAATCTTGGAGGACGGCCGCTGATACAATTGTTGGCACCGGAGCAATAGCGAAATCGTCTTTTAGGATAGTGGTTATTTGCCACGGTGTGGTATTTTCGTATTCTAGTCAATTTTTTCACTTTTTCGTATTATTTGATTGTTGTTTTTAAGTATTTTCTGCTGAATTTCACTTATTTTATTACTATTTTTTGCTATAATTTTTCAATTTTGTTCCTACAATTTTACTATATTTCAGCTGTCATTTTACTATAATTTTACTCGTATTTCAGCTATTATTTTTAATGCACTTTAACTGCAAGTTTTACTGTAATTTTTTTGTATTTAGATAGCAAATTCCACTTTATTCTTGGGCAACAATTGTTCCTATTATTAGTTTCAAAATTGCTGTTTTATTACTATAATTAAAGGCAAGTAAAGGGGTGGAGTATTGCTTTAGGCCAAAAGGTCTAGAATTTGATTTCCCACTTAAAACTCTCCTGGAAAAATCTTTGACTTAACTGACTCATGTAATATGTGGGTCATCGCATGGGTTAGAATTTATCGAATAATCGGATCCCTCATCAACAATTTGCTTTTGCAAAGCAGGATCCCACACACATGAGGGGTAATGACAAAATTTCCCCGTGGAAGTGCATGGGCTTACACCCATAAAAGTGAAAGCATCAACCCAAAACTATCTTCCCCTCACTCCCATAAAGCGAAGACTTCTACCCCCAAGTATCTTTCCAACAGAACTTCAACAGTGTAGAAAAGCACTTTTCTGCACCTACAAAAAAATGTTTCTTTGCACAGGGAATAGGTATTTACCAATTCTCTTGTGTGTCGACACATAGGCCATATTTAATAATAACTCCATATATTAATTAATAACTTCATATATTAATAACTTCATATATTAAGTAATTAGGTTAAGTATATGTTTATAAATAATTTAAATATAATAGTAATAAATTAAAAATAGAAATTTAGTGGTTAAAATGATATAATAAATTAAAATTTTATTGGTTCAAAAATAAATTTATAAATAACTTCATATAATAATTTATTGGGATAATTATATGTTTATAAATAATTTAAATACAATAGTAATGACATAATAAATTAAAATTTTATTGATTCGAACAGAAATTTAGTAGCTAAAATTAAAAAATGTTAATTAATCTTTATACTTAATACTATATACCTAATACAATTTACGAAAACACTAAAACATAATTATATAAAATTTTTGTGTATAAAGGTGGTGATTTTAAAGTACATGTTGAGTGAACGGTGAATTCGAGTAAAAGAGTGAGTACATGAGTACTGATGTGTAGCAGCGGTGAATTTGAGTACAAGGATGGTGATTTTAGATACATTATTAACATAATGTACGAGTGTATAAATATATTAGATGGATTAGAAACTAAAAACGATGTTACGAATGAAAGTGGATGATGATTTCTAATAATTAATTATTTTAGAGTAAAAACCCCGATTCGAAGCTTAAAATCATACCATTATACGATTACACAACTATTGACCGATAATATCCTATGTAGAATATTAATTTTGTAGAATCATACGATTCATTAATATTTCATGAACTTAAAGCATAATATCGTAATACAATTTTAAATGTCATGGATGGTGAATTTGAGCACATGTATCACGTGTGATTTTGTGTACATGTACCCATTTTATAGACTATATGTGTCAACACACACTTGATTTCGAGTCATAGTGAGTTCAAGTATGTGGGTGAGTTTGAGTACATTATTTGTGAGTTTGAGTATATAGATGGTGAATTCGAGTACATATTCTGTGTGTCGACACACGGATTTTCTGTGTTGACACACAAGGGTATTGCTTCTGGATTTGAGTACATCGTTGGTGATTTGGAGTATATTTTTCGTCAATTTAAGTACATCGTTGGTGATATTGAGTACATGATGGTGATTTGGAGTACACACTATTTACGTGTTTCAACAAACAGGGATCCGTGTTTGGTTTGGATTATGCGTGTTGACACACATAGCCTGTGCGTCGACACACAATCAAGGTACTCGAAATCAAACATAACGTACCCAATCGTGTGCTTTCTCTCACTCTCACTTGTACTCTCTCTCTCTCTCTCTCTCTCTCTCTCTCTCTCAAATCCAACGAACGGTGGCCGTCCCTCCACCGTACAACCACTGTGTAGCGTCAAACCCGCTTTCATCTATGGCTACTTCAACTCCATTGTTAGGGTTTGCTTACTATGTCCTTATTTAACACCCTTTTTTACATTTTATAACCAAGAATGTAGCTTAAGATGTTTTTGCCACTACTAGGGTTTGTTTGCCAAAGTTAGTCATTTCTTTTCTTTAAACTACATTTTTGTAAGTAATAGGTTTCTTGTTGATGTTGTAGTGGGTTTTATTGAGTTTTGCTTGTTTGGCTTGTATTTGGCTACATTTTTTGTTATATAGCTTCTAATATAACAAAATGCATGCCGATCACCCTTTTGTCTGTTATAAGTTAGTCATTTCTTTTCTCTCACAAAAACCTTTGTAAGCCATAGGTTTCTTGTTGGTGTTATAGTGGGTTTTGTTGAGTTTTGCTCATTTGGCTTGTATTTGGCTTCATTTGTGGTTATTTTTTGATAAACCTCTTTATTAATGAAAATATGGTGTATTGGAGACTAGTGTTTCACAGACAAAAAACTCAGAGATAAAATGGGAAATAAAAGGCCAAGAAATGCATTCGTTATATTTTGGTGAGGATCAGTTTATCTTGTGTCATGGATTACACCTATAAGATGAAACTTATGGTTCATACGGTATATTGTAGTAAAAAAAACAAGAAGATAAATAACATTCAAACAAGGGCCCTTGAGGCACTAGGTACGTTCCTTTAAACAGGGGCGACAAACGACAAAATGTAACATGAAGGCTATTTAGCATAACTCCAAGTAATGTGACGTCGGTCGTAGTTAATTGATTGATTATGTTTACTATTGCAAGGGGTCAGAAGGATGAGCAACTTATGGAAGTCATTGCCCAACGAGAAGAAAGAACCATACATTCTTGATTCAAATAATGACTCAAGTTTGTATCGAAGTTTGAAAATTGAAGACTCGTCCCAGCCTAGGGCAACATACGTTGAAAAATTGTACTAGTTCCTTTATTATACATTTGAAGCTAATTACACGTATTCATATCTAGGTTTATGCACGTTGCGGTGCCTAACATGTAATTTAATTGATGAACCGATTGTCCAAAGAGAAGAGAACTGCCATTGAAGCTTTGGGCTTGGGCGCTTTGATGCACATAAAGTGCAAAAAATTAAATATGGATATGTGTTTAAGTGTAGTTGACAATTTTGACCCGATGTCGCAAATGCTGATCGTTTCAAAAAAGAAAAATTTGAGGGAATTAGATGTCGAGGTATTATTAGGATTTAAAAACCAAGGTATCAAGATTGACGATTACGGAGATGAACCAAGGCTTAATAGCTTGTACAAAGAGTTTGGCAGTTGGACATGCAGTCAAATGGAAGAAGCACTAGTCTCACACGATAACGTTGATGACCAATTCAAAGTGTTGGTGGTACTTTATGCATTGACTGCATTTATGTGTCCAACCGCAAGACTCAACCCAAAGAAGTCATGGTTCAACCTTGTAATTGACATGAACAAGACATCGCAAATAAATTGGGTGAAAATTGTATATAAAGGAGTTGTAGGGGGAGATTTATAGTACAAAAAAAACAAGAAAAGACTGAACGGATGCATTTTTTTATTCATGGCCAGCACAATTCTTACTTAATTGTTATTGTACTTCTACATAAAGTGTGGTCTAATTTTCTTACTTTGTGAAATGCACCAGATTTTCTTTTGCGAGTACTCAATCAATGGACCTGTTTCGATGCCCTCATCAATTCGAACGAATTCTCGTTGCCGACTTTGGACGGATGCAAAAGTGAAGGCCAATAAAGGGTACATTGTTCGAGAATATAAATCTTTCAATGATGTCAAGGTAATAAATGATAAATTTTGTATGTGATCAGTTCTGTAATAGCTTGTGACATATACAATGGGTTTTAACTTTGAGTGCTTGGTTTTACACAATTCTCGAAGGACCTAACAAAGGGAATACCAAGCCCCTCATTGGTAGTCATACCATCTACTCCGTTCGATGTTGATGGCAACAACAAGATTGTGGTGGAGCATCGCGCTTCCATTAATGAGGACGGATCTAATAAATCTTGCATGTGCAGTAAGGACCGCATTGATGCAATGGTTGTGCAAATGAATGCAATGGCCGCCAGATGAATGCAAGGGACGTGCAAATCAAACAACTTTTTGAAATAATAAATGAGCTGAAAACAAATAAAGCAACCGATGAAAATGATGATTTCCCATTTGAATTTCCAAATAAATTTATGTCTTCAAGTACAACAACAACAACAAACCAGTGCCTCCAAAGGCTCCCGCATAAGCAGGGTCTAGGGGGTAGATGTACGCAACCTTCCCCCTTCAGGGGGCTACCCTGAAGAAAGGCTGTTTCCGCAGCATAGATGTACCTCTAACCTGAGAAGTTGGTCCGCAGCATAGATCATGTGACCTGGCAGCAGGAGAGCATCAAAGCATGAGTGGGAAAAAACACACGGCGAGCAAAACAACAAACTCAAAGCAAGCCACATCAGGCAAAAATCAAAAGATAAGATAAAGATAAGGATAGAGATAAAGATAAGTAGGCATGTAGCAGCTCATGAGGGCAAGTCCACGACCTGCGTGCACCAAGAGGATGTTAAGGCCTAGCACTAGTAAGTTAGACTACCCTACTCCAACTGGAGCATCTATTACCCCTATGCTAGCCCTCCATTGGACCCTATCTAAGGCCATCTCCTCCCGAAGGATTAGGTGGGTGAGGTCTTGTCGGATCATCTCCAGCCATCTCTTATTTGGCCTGCCTCTTCCTCTTCTGCCTAGTGTAGTAAGGGGCTGTTTGCATCCCCTTACTGAATCGTTGTCCAGTCTCCTTCTAACATGTTCGAACCATCTTAAACGTTGCTCTCTCAATTTATCTTCAATGGAGGCTACGCCCAATTTTCCTCTTATGACGTCGTTTCTGATCCTATCCTTCCTTGTGTGTCTGCACATCCACCTCAACATTCGCATCTCCGCCATCGTCATCTTCTTTGTGTGCTGTTGTTTTATCGCCCTGCACTCCGCCCCATACGTCATGGCTGGCCTCACAACCATCTTATAGTATCTTCCCTTTAGCTTCAAGGGGAACTTTCTATCACAAAGTACCGCGGAGGCCATCCTCTACTTATGCCATCCCGCTTTAATCCGGTTGTTGACATCCTCGTCCACTTCGCCGTTGTGCTGTATCACGGACCCCAAGTACCTTAAGCTCTCCTTCTTCAATATGGCCTCAGATCCAATCTTGAAGTCTTCCCGACTACGCGTGGTAGAGGGATCGAACTTGAGTTCCATGTGCTTGGTCTTGGCTCTGCTTAGTCATAAACCCTTTGACTCTAGTACCCCTCTCCACTGTTCCAGCTTCTCATTGACCTCTTCCCGCAACTCCCCCACCAGCACTATGTCATTTGCAAAAAGCACGCACCAAGGTACACATCCCTGCATGTGCCTAGTGAGCTCGTCCATAACTAGAATGAATAGATAGAGGCTCAAAGCAAACCCTTGATGTACCCCTACTGTTATCAGGAAAGCGTTTGTCTCATCATCCATGGCATGCACCATAGTCTGTGCCTCCTCATACATGCCTCTAATGGCTCGGATGTATGGCACGGGGATGCCTTTCCTGTCCAAAACTCTCCAAAGGACCTCCCTTGGCACTCTATCATATTCCTTCACTAAATCAATAAAAACCATATGAAGGTCCTTTTGTCTCTCCCTGTATTGCTCTATCGTCCACCTTAGGATGTGGATGGCTTCTATTGTTGATCTCCCAGGCATAAATTCGAATTGGTTCTCGGACATCTCTGTCTGTTGCCTTAACCTCCTCTCTATGACCCGTTCCCACAACTTCAAAGTGTGGCAAATTAGTTTGATACCCTGATAGTTAGCACAACTCTGAATGTTGCCTCTATTCTTATATAAAGGAATCAATGTGCTCTTCCATCATTCCTTAGGCATCTTTTCCCCCAGAAGGATTTGGTTAAATAGTTTAGTCAGCCAACTGACACCCTTCTGTTCAAGGCATTTCCATACTTCTATGGGTATGCCATCAGGGCCAACTGCTTTACCCCTTCCCATGAATTTCAAGGCTTCCTTGACTTCATCGAGGCTAATTTGCCTATAGTCACAGTAGTTCTAATGCTCCTCAGATGTTTGAAGATCACCTAAGGATATCTATATCCCTCCTTGTTCGTTGAACAGCTCGTGGAAGTACATTTTCCACCAAACCTTAATTAGATGCCTGTCCACGAGTACCTGTCCATCTTTCCCTCTTATACATTGTACTCTATCCAAGTCCCTAGTCTTCTTTTCTCTAGCTTTGGCGATCCTATATAAGTCCCTCGCACCCTCCTTGGTCTCCAACCTTTTGTAGAAATCCTCATAAGCTCTTGATTATGATTCTCTGACTGCTCTCTTTGCTTCTGTCCTGGCTTGTAGATACCAATGTCGTGTATCCTCATCTCTGCTATGATCCCACTCTTTGAAACAAACTCGTTTCGCCTTAATCTTCTCTTGGACCTCCTCGCACCACCACCAAAACTCTCTATTGGATGGTGCCCTTCTCTTTGACGTGCCGAGAACTTCCCGTGCCAGTCCTCTAATCTTTTGGGCTAGTTGGTTCCACATCTGGTTTGTATCTCCCATGAAGTCCCCCCGAGTTCAGCCTCCACTCTTTTCTTGCATACCTTATACTTCTCCCCCTTCAAATCCCTCCAACAGGTATGCGTCTGTGCGGGTTTGCAGATTCTTTTGGCCCTCTTCTTGGCCTTTATATCCAGCCACAACACCCTATGTTTTGTAGGCAGGTCTTCTCCTGGGGTAGCTTTGCAATCCCTGCAGTCTCTTTGCACCCTTTTCCTTAATAGTATTTAGTCAATATGTGTTCTTGTCCCACCACTTTGGTACGTGATGATGTGTTGCTCACGCTTTTTGAAGAAGGTGTTGGACACCGTCAGGTTGTATGTGACCACGAAGTCTAGTAGGGCTTTGCCCTCTGCATTCCTATTTCCAAAACCAAATCCTCCGCGGTAAGAAGCGTAACCGTCCTCCGTCAAGCCAACGTGCCCATTGAAATCCCCGCCAATCATCACTTGTTCGGTTTGGGGTATGCCTTGCATCATTGTGTCTAAGTCCTCCCAGAATGTTGCCTTCTCATGCTCAGTTAGTTCAGTTTGAGGTGCGTAGGCACTGATTACGTTCAATACTTCTCCATCTAGGACCATCTTGATACTTATGATCCTATCACCAGCTCTTGATACTCCGACTACTTCATCCTTGAGGCTGCTATCCACAATGATCCCAACTCCATTCCTCCCTCTGACCTTGCCCACATACCAGAGCTTGTGCCCCAGCACATCCCTGGCTTTCGCGCAACCCATTTAGTCTCTTGCAGACAAAGGATGTTGATCTATCTCTTCGTCATCAATTGGGCCACCTCGAAACTCTTCTTTGTTAGTGTCCCGACATTTAGTGTCCCTAGTCTCAAGTTCCCTGTCCCCTTTTGCCTTGCCCTCCCCCTCCCCAACCCCTTTAAAGATGGCCTCAATCTCTGAGTTCCATAACTGGTAACGTTCATCAACTAGCTGTGACTATCGCGGGTAAGTGATCAACATAGACAAGAAGCGTAGGAGAAAGAACCAAGTGAAAATTACCCAACAATACTAAATAAAAACACTACCCTGCTGTAATAAAGGATAGATCAAACCTGGGGCTGGTGCGTTGTTGATACTCTGAACCAGCTAATACTTACTTGGGCCCGCTCTTGGCTGTCGGTTGCGGGCTGCTGGCTTTGGAGTGGTGGCGGTGGTGATGGTGGTGATGAGGGGTGGGTGGTGGTGGTGAGTCTGGTGAGGTGTGGTGTGATGGTGGTGATGGGCCGAGGTGGGGTGCGGTGGGCTGGTTTGGGGTGGGGTGTGAGTAGCTGTGGTGGTGGTCCCGGTGCAGGTGAAAGTGTCTAGTCGGGGCTATGACCTGAGGTGGGGCGGGGGGTGGGGGTGGTGGTGGATAAGTGGTTCTGGGGTGGGCGAGGTGGTGAGTGCGTAGGTGAGGCAAGATGGCGGTGGTGTTCGAGATGGGGATTGTGTGGGTGAGGGGAGGTGGTGGTGGGGTTCGAGGTCGGTGAGGTGGGGTGGTGGGTGCTTAGGTGAGGCGAGGTGGTGGTGGAGTTCAAGGCCGGTGCGGGGTAGATGCGTCGGTACGGTCGCGGTGGTGTAGATGGTGGTGGTGGGGTTCGAGGGCGGGTGGTGTGGATGGGTCAGTGTGGTGCGACGGGGTGGTAGTCACAACTAGTGTGATGTGGTGACCGGCATTGGGTCTTCGTCATCGAGGTGGCATCGCTGGCGGTGGAGGTGTCCCGGTGGGGGTCGGCGAGGTTGCCGATGAGGGGGGTGGTGTCAGCGAAGAGGGGGGGGGGCAAGTGTCAGTGAACGCTAATAACGTCAGAGAACGTTAGAGAGAGAGAGAGAGAGAGAGAGAGTCAGGGTTAATTTCAAGTACGGACAATAATGTTAAACCCAAAAAATGTTCATTACTACCCAGTCCTCCTCATAGTATCGGTGTACAAAAGGGTGAGTCAAATTTACCTCTAAGCCCAGAAGCATGTTCCTCTACATCCATTACTTCAAAAGCTGCAAATAAGGTGTTGAAACCAGTGTTTGAGAAGGAATTGAACCCAGAGCCACTATAAGTGATTTCGATGCTTCCTTTGTGGTCATTGAATGATGAGCCTACCCAACCACCTCATGTGAGTAAATCACAAAGGGCAGCGTCTAAAAGGAGAGGGGGCGATTGACACGTACTCCTTATGCAATGGAGGGGAAGAGGCAAAGAAAGAACGCTATGAAAAATAAAAAGGGGGTACAACAACCAAATGTAGTAGAAGTGGGAAGCAAGAGCATCGATACGATCCCACCGTCCAAGGGTACAGGTCAAGAGAGCATCCCTATCTCCTTAGCTCCAATAGATGCCATAATGCAGAGTCTCGGTCGTTCCGATCGGCTCTTATGCCAATACGTATTCGATGGCCAATTGGTGGCTTCGTAAGTAGATATATGTTTGATGTTGTCTCTTCAAATTTATATCCAAATAGTCTTTTTAATGTTTAACATTATTTTGTAGGGAGACATTGGTGGAGACAAAGCATGGCTGTTACAATTGTGCGGACTTCAAAACTTTGTACCCCCACTAATGGCTTATCGACTCCGTAAGTCAAAATTGTGCACATTTTTTTATTCATCATCTTATGTTGAATGAGCTAATTGCCTACATTGACATAGGTCACCACCTCTTCTAGAAAGAAAGGCTGGGATCAAGTCTTCTTGCCTACCTTCTTTTCGGTACGCCACCATTCATTATATGTACAGGAAATACTTAAATTATTATAATTGTGCTTACAACTTTATACATGTGCATTTCTATAGTTATGTGCTCTCTGGATACACTACGGAGGACATGATGATGTTTTGTTCCAGCTACATCGGGTTATATTTACCATTGAAAATGTTTAATACGCATAAGGTAATTTACAGTAACAATTACGATGATCGCATTTGGATAAAATGTTCATCGATGTACATTCTAAGGACTGGACTTTAAATTGAACATGTTCAAAATGACCACTCATGTACTCAAATTGACCAATAAAGGACTTAAAAATCAGTAATGTACTCATAAAATCACCAACAATGTACACCAATTCACTTCTCATAAACCACTACTCACGTACTCAAAGCACAACACATGTATTCAACATCACCTTAAATTCAAAATCACAAGTCCTATACTCAACTTCACAATAATGTATACAAATACTTAAAAGATAATACATATTTTGAATTTTGAGTATCATTCCATTGAATTGAAATTGTCAACAACAAATCAAAAAATGTTGCTACAAGTACTGAAAAGATTTGAAAACTAAGGTGTCAGAGACCTTTGTTTACAGTAGAGGAAGTTCAAAATCTTTTGAAGTGTGGAGCGTGTTTCAGTGCGGAACTCTTCAAAACTTGACCTTAAGAATGACAGTTGTTCTTCAATAGAAGACAGTTGTTCTTCAATAAAAGTTAGTCGATCGCTCAAACTTCTTCTATTGGGGGGTCCGTGTCCAGCTTCGTCCTCATTAATCCCACCCGACATTTTTGTTGTAAATAATTAGTACAAAAAGAAAAATATGAATGAAATTCATGTTTGCGGTTAGGATTTGGGTGGAGTAAGGTGAAATTTTATAATGAATGAAAACAAAGCTAAACTATTTAATAGGAAAAGTAAAAGAGGAAAACTTGAATTTGAATAAATGAGGAAAATTTCAATTTGAATAATAAACGTAAGACTTGAATTTTTGGCGGTAAAATAAAATTTAAACTGGAAATGTAACAAAACATTAAAAGAAGCTTGATCTTCTGTGTGGTTGTGGTATTGAGTATGTATACATGTGTCGACACATAAAGTCCATGTTTCGACACACATATTACAGTTTGAGTACTAGTGGGCCGACACACGTACTCTGTGTGTCAACACACGTTTTTCATACTCATAATCACAATAAAAGCACCCAAAACCATCCGCTAAGTAGACAACATAACTATAACATATTGTGTGTCGACACACATAGATGATATGTCGACACACAAAATACAATGACTACAAAAACTTTTTGTATGTCGACACACAGATTTCATGTGTCGACACTCAGGTCGTGTACTCAAATTCACCACAACAGTACCCAAATACATGACCCATGAACTTAATATCACCCAAAAGAGGTTATTGGGTGTCAACACACAAAATTTGTGTGTTGACGCACGAATTCTCTATAAATATTAAAACCCTAATCCCTTTACCTCACTACGTTTTCTCCTCTCTCTCTCTCTCTCAAACCCTAGCTGCGTCCACCACCCAAGATCGTAGCAAAGTCTTCACTTCTCTCAGGTACATAAGCTAATTTTTATTAAAAACCAGGTTTATATGCACATTTTGATATCAAAATCTTTAGATGTTTGGTCAAATTTCATCTATTTCCCAAACCCTAAATGAGAAACAAACCCATGTTTATATACTCCTAAATTTTCTTTCTTTTCATGCTAGTATAAGCAAAAAGCCATCTATTTGTTATAAACTTTCATTATCCCTAACATTTTTTTTACAAATCTCAAAGTTTCACCGTACACCACCAAACCCTAACCCCACCATGGAATTTCGCTCAAATTTTGTTTTTTTTTTTTGTAAGCAAATGTCATGGGTCGCACGAAGAGGTACAAAACTACATCCAAGAAGAAATATGGAGACAAAAAAAGTGAGTCTACTTCCCGGGGTTGTACTTCAGCAAATTCCCCTAGCCCTTTCCTCACGAAGGAAGCATTATTTGGTAGGTCCGTAGATTGGGATTGGCTTAGAGTAAACAAATTGGGGCAATTATTTAATTTGTTCGAAAGTGTAGGTTGGCTTCAAATTTGTAGTGCAACAGAACCGGTATTCCTAGATCTGGTATGCGAATTTTATTTGAACCTTGAAATTTCTTCTCATCCTTTTATGTCTCTATCTTGTTAACTTCCTCCAAATACTCCACCATATCCTCAACCTTCTTCTCCGATTTGATTCCCCGATTCTCCTTGATCCCAGAAGTGTTTTGCATCTCAATCTGAACTTTCTCTCTCCCAATCCTCTCAATTTTCACCACCAATTATCCCATACCTCATATTCGCCCTCGGCTTTCTATCCATTAAAACCCTAACATTACACTCCAATCTCTCATGTCAAACTAGAGACCGTGTATGGGGTAAGAACCAAAAAGGAGGTAGGAGAACAATATAAATAATGAAGAAAATTTTGATGAGGATGGGTTTAATGAGGAAGAAGAGGAACAAGGAAGCCGGAAGAGAAGGAGCATAAGCTAACGACTTCAGAGGTTCGACGACCAAATGACTTCACATAAGTCAGATTTTGAAGAGTTCAGCGCTGAAACACACTCCACACTTCAGAAGATCTTAGACTTCCTCTCTTGTAGACAAAGGCCTCCGACACCCTAGATTTGTTAACCTTTTTATATTTGAAGCAATGCGTTTATTTTATTTTTTATTTATTTATTTTTATTTTTTTATTTTTTTGTATTTGTAGAAGTTCAAATCTCTGTACTAGTGCTACGGTCATTTTCTCGCTCCCCATTTCTTTTTTTTATTGCACAGCAATACCTAGCCCGCCCCCCCCCCCCCCCCCCCCCCCCCCCCCCCCCCCCCCCCCCCCAATTACTTGTTTCTTTACAAACATCTCCTCCTCGATCACCTCCTCTATTTCTTCAGCGAGTTAGCCTCATTCACCACTCGAAGTGCCTTATCAATCAAGGCCAAGGTTGTAGTTTGCCTTGCAATCTTTGATGAGTTTCAAAAGTTTAGCCATGTCTTCCTTTCCCCGCTTGTGAGCATTCAACACATAGAATGCGCACCAACATTATACATTTCACACAAGAACTTCAACTTTGTGTAAGATGTGTTCCCAAATTATCTAGCACATACGACAAAGTTGAAGTTCTGGTGTGAAATGTGTAATATTGGTGCACATTTCATGAAAGGGTTGAATGCTCATAAGAGGGGAAAGGAAGACATGGTTGAACTTCTAAAACTCATCGAAGATCGCGAGACAAACTGCAACCTTGGCCTCAACTGGCAAGGCGCCGCGAGTGGTCAATGTGGCTAACCCACTGAAGAAACGAAGGAGGTGATCAAGGAGGAAACGTTTGTAAAGAAACAAGAAATGGAGGGGTGAGGAAACGACCTTAGCACCAGTACATATATTTGACAATTTTGAAATAGTGGTACCATATCGGTTTAGTTGTATTCTTAACAATTTATGATAAGTTTTGTTTTATTTAATATATTTCTGCTTATTACTGTGTTATATTGTAATAAATATATTTTATTAAATATATTTTTGCTTATTACTGCGTTATATTGTACCAAAGAGGGCACCAACACGTCGTCATCGGATCCTATTAGAACTCCGAAGTTAAGTGTGCTTGGGCGAGAGTAGTACCAGGATGGGTGACCTCCTAGGAAGTCCTCACTCTCAGGTTGGGAGCACTGGGAAACAGCCTCTCTTCAGGTTAACACCCTCAAGGGGAAGGCTGCGTACATCCGCCCCCCAGACCCTGCGTAGGCGGGAGCCCTTAAGGCACTAGGTATGTCCTTTTTTTACTGTGTTATATTATATTTGTATATTACATTATTCATCAAAAAATTATCATTATTGTTTGGTAAATATGATTATATATTTTTTTAAATTTTATAAAGTGAAATTTTAAGGTTTCTCCAAAAACCTGTGAAATTAGCACAAATAGATGAATCTTTATGTATAACACCCTAAACAAATCACGAACAGCAAGCAAATTTAAAATAACAGATGGATCAATATAAAGGCAGTCTATTTATAGAGATAGTAAGGAAAGTAAAGGAGGGAAATTTGAATTTGAATTTGAATTTGAATTTATAGAGATCGATCGTGTTGTTGAATACTTATGTGCTAATGTTGAGTACATTGTGATATTGAGTGTCAACACACAATCTATGTATTCGAAATCACGATTCCTGTTATCAAAAATCAAGGGAAATGTACTCAAAATATGCAAATGTACATAACAAATGTACTCAGAGGCATTCAGTATTCTGTACTAAAATTTGACACACTATCTTTATGTGCCAACACACATATCACAGTGAGATAAACGTGTGGACACACAAATTATGTGTGTTGACACACATGTCACGTACTCAAACACAAAACAAGGTTTAGAGATGTGTGTCGACACGCGAAAATTGGGTGTCGAAACGCATACTACAACGAGAAATGTGTGTCGACGCACTTACTATTTGTGTCGACACACACGTCATGTACTCAGATGATGTTTCAAAGTACCCAAATTATCTAACAATGCACTCAACATCACCACCATACCACATGTGTTGACACACTATTTTATATGTCAACACACATATTACAGTGAGATAAACGTGTTGACACACAAATTACGTGTGTTGACACACAAATTACATGTGTCAACATATATATCACGTACTCAAATACAAAATAAGGTTTATAGATGTGTGTCGACACGTGAAATTGGGAGTCAAAACACATATCACAGAGAGAAAATTGTGTTGACACACTTATTGTATGTGTTGACACATAGGCCACATACTCAGGTTCACAACCAACGTACCCAAATTATCTCACAATGTACTCAACATCACAAACATAACGTATGTGTCAACACACATATTACACTGAGACAAATGTGTCGACACCCAAATTAGATGAGTCTACACAGATATCACGTACTTAGATTAAATATAAGAGCAATTGTGTGTTGACACACGTACTTTGTCTGTCAACACACACCGAAGGTACTCCGAACGATCAAGTTCGGTGCATTAGTAATAATACTGTGTACATGGGTAGTGATTTGAAGTACATAAGTAATAATCCTGAGTACAGGTGTTGTGATATTGAGTACACATTTGTGTGTCAATGCACGTAGTTTGTGTATCGACACACATACCTTATGATTACAAGTTTTAACGGAAAAAGAAAATGTATGTCGACATGCATATATTATGTGTCGACAGACACGTTGCTAACTTTGGGCACTTTTTGGTAATATTGTGCACATGGGTGGTGCTATTGAGTACATAAGGCATGTGTGTCAACACACATGTTCTGTGTGTTGACACACATAATGGTTGTCAAAAATTTAAGAATTATGCATTAAATTCACCCGCCTAAAATTTAACTTCAACTTTATGGATGATATGAATGCAAATCTCCCTATCTTCTTTTTTTTTTTTCACGCAATACAAGTGGTTCTTTGGTGATTTGGAGTATATTGAAGAAAAAAATATTGTTCGGTAAGTCATTTGTGCTTCATTTTCTAATTGTATTATATATTTTTCTAAATAAATAACTTTATTTGTGTTTATTGAATATTTAATTTTTAGACTGCAACCATAGTCTTTTTGGTATATGTGTTGTGATTTTACGCACATAGTTAGATACTAAGTGCACTCATGTTAATGTTTAGTAAGTTGTGATTTTGAGTATGTTCTTAGTGTTTTTGAATACCTATATGGTGATTTTGAATACATTAGTAGTGTCATTGAGTACATGTGTGGTGATTTTGGGTACACAGATTGGACGTTGTTTTTTTTTTTTTTTTTTTTAGTATGTGTCTTGACACACATAATCTAAGCATCGGCACGTAGTTTATCTTGAGTCATGTTGATTCTAAATACAGTCCTTAATTTTGAGTACAGGAATTGTCAAATGTCATTCGAGTAACTAATTTCAGATTTTATTATTACGATTACAGATTATGGATGCTTCTTTTGAGCAAAGTCAGCGGTCTTACGCATGGAAATCCTTAAATGAATTAGAAGATAGTCGCTGGCAGTTTCATCTCTAGAAGAAGCAAAACGA
Source organism: Simmondsia chinensis (assembly GCA_018398585.1). NCBI lineage: Eukaryota > Viridiplantae > Streptophyta > Magnoliopsida > Caryophyllales > Simmondsiaceae > Simmondsia > Simmondsia chinensis. Next base: position 8,913,197 of record JAGTTD010000011.1, read on the forward strand.
TTTTACTACTACTATGCTAAAGTATCAGTGTGCGTAGAGGTGACATGAAAAAGGATAGAAGGATCGATCTTCCCATATATAGGGCATTATTGTGCTCTAGAGAAGGACAAAGGTCAAATCCGCAAATACTTCAATCTGAAAGAATAAGGAAAGAGAAGCTGCTCACAAGATGTTTCTGTGAAGCCAGAATAAAGTTTAAGCATGATAAGCAGAGGAGCGTATGGTGTGCGAAACAGTTCATATCGAACCACAACCATCCACTTGTTGTTGCCGCACACGTGTCATACTTATGATCACATAGAGGCTTAAACGAAGGAGATAAGGCCCAAATAATGTCAATCTACAAATTAGGCGCATAGCAGTCGCAATTTCATCGCATAATGGTGCAACAATCAGGAGGGACTGAAGAGTCGGACATACGAAGAAGGACATGTAAAATTTCATCGCGAAGGAGTGTAGGGATGCAACAAGAGGGGGTGACACGGAAGGTGTACTGGGTTATCTATTCAGAAAGAGAACAGTAGAATCATTAATGTTTGTAAAGTACAATATTGATGAGAAAAATCGTCTACGAAACATATTCTGGGCGGATTTTATGTCGCGGATCGACTACCGTTACTTCGCTGACACTATGGCCTTCGACACGACGTACAAGGTCAACACTTATGGGATGCCATTTGTGATTATAGTTGGGGCGAACAACCATCGACAAACAGTTGTGTTCGGATGTGCATTGCTCCGTGATGAAACCACAGAGACATATGTCTGGGATCTGGAAACTTTACTAGAGGCAATGGATGGTAAAAAACAATCGACTGTCATCACGGACGAGGACAAGAGCATGGCAAATGCCATATCACTATTCCTCTATACGATTGTGCATTGATTATGTTTGTGGCACCTGAAAAGAAATGCGTAAGCTCATGTAGGTCTACCTTTTTTAAAGGAATTTGTATATTGCTCAATTATACATCGTACACCTGAACAGTTTGCGCATGTGTGGAAAACATTAGTCAAGCAGTTGGAGCTAACCGAAAATGAATGGGTCCAATCACTGTTTGAAAAAAGATTTCATAGGGCAGACGCATATCTAGAAGGTCGCTTCTTTGCTGGCATGAGAAGCACTAACCAATGTGAAAGTACAAACTCAACTTTGAAATAGTACATGCAACACAGGTTGAAGTTTTTTGAGTTTGTTCAATATTTTGATCACTGGTTTCTAGAAAATAGGGAAAAAGAGGCCAAGGCCGACTTCGATACTCTACTCTCCAAGCCAGTTATCAGAGGTCCCTTGAACAATATCGAAACTCATGCCAGCCAATTGTACACACGAGTTGCCTTCAAGATATTTCAAGATGAGCTATTGTATGAGTTGCTTTATATGTTTAGAGATGCCACACAAGTTAGGGAATACATGTAATACAATTTATGTCAATATTCAAATAGCAATTCTACATGGAAAATTTTACATTGTCCATCCACACAGATAATGAAATGTGGCTGCAAGAAGCTAGAGTCAGTCGGTTTCCCATGTCGACACATGATTGCCGTGATGAAATATCTGGACATGGACTCCATCCCTCTCGGTTGCATTGCGCAATGATGGACAATACATGCAACGCCTTCCTATTGCAGCAGCTTCGGTGTATCGATGCCCACTGAAATGCTGCGTATGATGAGATACAGTGCATTGAACACCCTTTGTAACCAACTATGTTTCCTTGCATCAGAAACTTACCATGCATTCAAAGAAACAATAAAATGCCTAGATCAATTAAGTGCTAAGATCACAAAGAGTGGTAACCTACATAACGATCAAACCAATCGAGCGACCTTCGGGGTGGCTGACCCTCCAATCGCTAACATCAAGAGGTCAAAAAAGACCGACCAAGACAAAGGTTTGCAAGCAATATGGAGGAGAAGGCCATCTCAAGCGCAATTGTACGTAGGGCACACACCATGCGGCATCAAGTGAATAGGCTACATACGAAGGTGGATGCTCGAGCACATACGAATACAACCAATCGTCATCGATCAATGCTAGTTGTTTCACATTAGGTAGTGGTGGTTACCATAGCACAACTATTGCACAACCCCTGCCGCACTTTACGATGTAACACCCTCTAACCCAGTACAATACGATATGTTTCGAATCGTATCAGCAATTACATATCTTATTTTCTAACAATTACAAATAGCGTATTTATTTAGCCAAATGTAGGACCCACAAATTAGTTCATCCAGCAACATACACCACACAGATAATTCTGCTTAGTCCCCATCAATATTTTGGTAGAAGCAACCCAGAAATAACGGGTACAGCCATACTTATTGATTTCAAATATACAACATGGCCTATATTGATGCATTGTGGAATTATACATTCGATATGTTAACATCATCATCATGATGAACATTTGCGTAGCATTGAATAAGAGCATAGTAAAAAACCACTCAAACATTATCAAATGGGTAGCATTTCATTCAACTTAAATGATGTACAACAAAATCCAACTTACACGCCATTACAATTACAAGATTCCCCGAAACCTATTCCTTCTATTCTTTATTCTCATTCTATAAACCCACTCTTTACTTCTCTCTATCATCTTCTTGATTCACTTACCTCCTCTACTTCATAACTCTTCCCCCATTAACCCTTTCCTTCTCATACTCCTATAACAACTGCATGAGACGAGCCTTACAGCAAATTACATTTTACGTGGTATGATATCGGAATAAGAGCAAATAACATACATGGTTCAGCACCCATAACCATCCTTGAAGATGTGCGAACGCAAAGTCCAATGTTATTTCATTGAAGAGAAACGCAATCCTCTTCCGGAATATTCCTTCTTCTATTGGAGTTCCCAAATTGTTTAAGAAAGGAACTCCAATGATGGCATGCCACCTCCTTTATTAAACAATTTGGGAACTCTAAGGGAAGAAGGAATATTTCAGAAGAGGATTGCGTTTCTCTTCAATGGAATAACATTGGACTTTACGTTTCACACATCTTCAAGGACGGTCATGAGTGCTAAACCATGTATGTTAGTTTCTCTTGTTCATATATCACAATGCATGAAATGTCATTTGCTGTAAGGCCCAACTCATGCATAAAGGAGGATGAGAAGGGGAGAGTGATGAAGTAGAGGATGTAAGAGATTCATCTTTGAAGTAGTTTCTATCATCTTTGTGCAACCCATGACCTTCGGTTAAAAAAAAATCATAGAAATTTCGAGGTTGTGGTTAGGGTTTGGTGTAGTAAGGTGAAATTTTGAGATTTGTGCAAAAACTGTTAGGGATAATAAAATTTTAAGACAAATATATGGTTTTTACCTTAGAGTAGCAAGAAAAGTAAAGCAAGCAAACTTAAGTAAACATTTGGGTGGTTCGATTTTGAGTTAGGGTTTGTGAAAAAATATGAATTTTTGACAAAAATCAAAGGTTTTGATGTTAAATTGTAGATAGAAACCTGATTTGAAATAAAAATGTGAACGAGATTTGTGAGAAATTGATGACTTTGGTAAGATTTTGAGTTGAAGTAGAATTTAGGATTCGAGCGAGAGGAGAGAGAGAGAGAGAGGGTAAGAACATGACTAATGAGGGAAATTTATTGGGCTTTATCTGTATTCTGTATGTCGACACACATGTTATTTGGCCTTTGAGTCCATGGTTGGTAATTTTGAGTACGTAGATGGTGATTTTGAGTACGTAGACGGTGATATTGAGTACATTAGTAGTCAATATGAGTACAACATTTGTCTTATTGAATAAGCAAGTGTGTCGACACACATTCACTTCGTCTTGTGTACATGTGAAGTTGGGTACATTTGTGGTGATATTGTATGTCGACACATATACTCTATGTGCCGACACAGAGTCGCGTACTTAGAATCACCAAGAAGGTGCTCAAAATCACCAACAACGTATACAAGCTATGTGTCGACACACAGAGTATTCACCGGTTCACTTTTGTGTCGACACACATGATCTGTGTGTCGACACACACAGGCCATATTTACCTGCCGAGCAGGTAGCCCTGTTAGAAAAATTAACTTATATTCTAGCATGGCAACGAAAGAAAGAGCAATTAGAAAAATCTTACAAAATAATGATATCGCGACGTGGTAAATGCCACTGTCCTAAAGGACGATTTCGCTGCTGCTTTTGTGCACATAGTATAATCGGCGACTGTCCTCTAGGATTAACGTGATTCGACTCTTAACGTGTACTCGTTAATTTCCGGGTAAGAGTATCTTGAACTTTGCCCAAAATTTAAAAGTAGAGAAAAAACACAATAATGTGGAAAAAGAGAGACCGAAGGAGTCTATTTGTGGTCCTCGCCGGAAGGGGTTACCTAAAGTTTGCTATACCTTCTTCTTGCTAGCAGAAAGTAGAACCAAAACCAAACGCTAAGAACTCAAAAAGCAGCGACACTACTACAAATAATATGCTGCCCATTGCCTCGCCGGAAAGTGATCGGAAAATGGGTTTTTCCAGCAACTTAGTATGAGCTTCCGGCTCGAAAGGAGACTGGATTTGCCCACAGCGGAGTCACCAATTACGATTATTTGAAGAAGTACTCTTCGTTTGTTGAGTGTTTTTCCATGGCAGATTTGAAAGATGAAGGAGAACAAATGGGCTTTGCTTTGGAGTGTTAGGAGAGAAGATGACTAAGAGAGAAAGACGTAGAATGTATTTTTTTTTTTTTTTATACTGAATGAGGAGCCTGCAGCCCTAATTCCAACAGCTATAAAACAGTCAAACCTATTAAGACTAATCCCAACAGCTATATTGTGTAATTACCATAAATCATAACTGTAAAATTTGATTAAATGTACCTATTGACAGCTATAATATCCCAACAATGAATGACGAGATAAGTTACGATATGGGGTTTTTGAAGAATATTTTCTGAAGAATAAATATATCCGTTAATAAAAAGATCACATATATTATTTTTTCAACGTGGGATACAATTCCCCCATAAAACTAAAGGTTAGTTTTTATCATTTTCCCAACAATCCCCCACAAAAGATACAAGTGGAAGAGAACAAAGAAGAATAGATTGGGCAAAGGGAGTTCAATTTTTTGGTGCCGATGTCTTGCGACTTAAATCGTCACTTAGTGTAACCTAAGTTTAGGACCAACAACTTGCAAGGTGACTTTCGTCTTGAACCTCACAAGGGGTTGTATAGTCTTCCACTCGGACACATACCAAACTCCAGATCTCTGCAACTCCTGCGGTTTGGCCCGTTTTATCAGCCACGCACTCATCGTGGATATTCATAGGCGCTCTAGAAGGCAAGTTTTAAACAATCATAGGGAGCAACCACACTCCCACATCTACATAGGTAGATCCCATCAAGTGTGTGTTACGGCACACCACCAAATATATGGATGTGGGTCCATTAAGAGCTAAAGCTCAACCTCACCCCTTGATAACATATAGACAGTGTTCATCAAGTGCAAGCCTTGCTTACACCACCAAACATATGGCTATGAACTCGTCTCAACACTGTCACACGATAGGTAGGCACAACATAAAATACAGCGTACTCCTTGAACGAAATTATGACTTTTCACATTGAACCTGTTAAGACCAAGTTGGATACATCACAGTTAATTTATGTATAGAACTTAGTCCCATCCCCCTTGATGTTTCCACAACCGGTCTACGATGTAGCGACTTGATCAATGGATCCACAAGGTTTTTTTTCAGACCTTATACAATTTAGTGATATCATTTTCTTTCAAGTAGATTGTTTATGATCTTAAGCCTAAGGCGAAAAGGTCTCCTCTTGTCAAACCCATCAAGTGTGCAGTGACCAAACCACTCATTATGGACTATGGATTGGGTTAAAGCATCAAGCCCAACCATCACAAATGGCATTTCAACACTGTATTGGAACAAAGTGGTACTTGACAGTAGACAACTGCCAACATCAAACTCGAGTTGGTCTTACCCCCATATTGAGAAATCTGCAACGAGTTATTAAACAACTAGATCCATCGCCTGCCAACTTCAACAAGAGTCATTATAACACAATAGTGGAGCAAATATCATACCAATAAAGTCATATCTCTACTCCAAGCACTCAAATTGTACACATATCGTACGTATATCGTAAATAAAGTTCGCACAAAAAACATATACTGTAAATTGGTCAATTTCACATATCATTATAATTGTGAAACATTAACATCTCAAATCAATTGGATCACCACCTGTTTAGGTCACAAAAGACCATGTGCCCATTTTTATCGTACTTAGAGTACATGCATTATCACTATTAAGGGTAGTCCATATATTACTAATGTTATATCAGATTTTGGTGACATTAAGAGAAAGAGGTATAGAAAACCATAATTTATAAGGTGCCTTTTACAATTCAAGTTAAGGCAACCCAAGCCTCTGCAAGGCCCTCAAGTCCAAGTGTTAGCATTATCAAGCTATTCACGCTGACTTTGAAAAGTCACCAAAATAATATTTATATCATAACCAATTCCCATACGCTAGCTATAACTAGCAAACATTGACAAAAATATAATAATCAAAAAAGATTATGATCAGATAACATATCTCATAGGCTCTCGAGTGCTCTTACTAGCCCCGCAATGGAATGTCTCACACTATATTCCTAAGCCACTTAATTTTCCTACCGGCCAACTCAGTCTATAAGGTCAACTAAGTAATGCAGGTTTCAGAAAGGTGTCACAAAATATAGCTCACTAATGAGCCTAAATATATTGGCATTATTAAAATATCTCTCACTGATATCAAACACCCAACACAATATGGAGTCTATCACAACATAAACCCCATTCATAGTATTTCAACAATTTAATTAGAGCACTTTGATATTTATCATTTAGATCAATGTATCTAGACTATATCTACAATTGACATATATAATAGGACAAGTATTGTGTTATTCATCAAAACATAATGCTATCAATCACCTTAGTGTATTTAGCTTGTGAGGCCATGTTTTCTCCTCATCAAGTGAACACTAGGATCATATTCAATGCCATCCAAATGACCAACATGAGCATACAACATATGACAATAACCCAAATAAGGTATCCAGACACTTTTTTTTTTTTTTTTTTTTGGTAAGTCAACGAAATATATAGACGAAAGGAAAATACTACAACTACAAGGGGCATACCCCAAGATATGGCTGGAGCCTACAAAGATAAAACAACGTCAAAACATAGTTCAGACAAAGTCCATACAAAAAACATCCAAAGCACAACTAAGGAACAAAGAAGAACTAAAGCTCAAAAACCCCATTGTTGAAGCAAGGAGGCATAGCGGTGAGCTCAAGGAGCAGCTAGTAAGCGGCTCCTGACCAAACCAGCAATCTCCTCTCATACAGCCGCAACTGACCTGGAATGAGAACGCTGAACCCGAAGGTTGTGCTCGTACTAGAGAGTGTACACAGCCATAGAGAGGCAGAGTCGAGCTATGATACTGCCAATCTCTCGTCCTCTGAGGTGCTGAGCAGCTCAAGTGACGAGGTCGTCCCAAGGGAGGGTAGGCCAAGCAATAGTCACACTCGGAATGACGAAGCTCTAGATCGAGGTAGAAAAAGCACAGGCGAAGAAGAGGTGCGCATGAGTCTCATCAGCAGAGCCGCAAAGAACACAAACACTCTGAAATCCTGGTGCTCCGAAGTGCAGAAGTCGGTCCCGTGTCCAAAGCCGCTTCTGAGAAGCGAGCCATAGAAGGAAGGAGTGCCTCGGAATATGCATCTAAAACCACAGAAGGTGATGAATAGTGCCCTCCTCTGTCCTGCTCCGCAACATCTCCCAAGCGAACTTGGTAGTGAATTTCCCCAAAGGGTCACCCAGCAGCCCGATAGAATCCGCCACACCAGCCCGAGGGCTAAAAACAATCATGTCCCAGATGGGCCGAAGCTCCGAACAACCCCATGGAAATCTCCACCGACCACCCTCAATAATGGCTGAGACCCGAGAATCCCGCAGAAAACCAGAAGAGGTGAGTAATCGAGCAGGGAAGAGCTTTGAGAGACGGCCACACGGCAACCAATAATCAGTCCAAAGGGCAGTGTCAAGGCCATTGGCTATGACGTGATAGATAACACCAGAGCTGAGGCGACGAACCGATAGAATCTGAAGCCAGCACCATGAGGCTAAACTCGATTCCTGAATCGTCCAAAAGCTCCTCCCTCGAAGCCAGTTCAGAGAACCTAGCGTGGCCAGAGCAAGGAAGGGCCAAAAGGTAGAAACCAAATGCGCTTCATAATCGAAGCTTGGTTCCACTCAGCAAGACGACAAAGTCCTAGACTTCCCTCCTGACGAGGGTAACACAAATGCCTCCAAGAAACCTTCACTCCCCCCGGGGTCAGAGCCTAGCCAAAGAAATGTCGCTAGAATCAACACGATATTCCTTATCGTCGTCTTTGGGAGCATGAAGACCGATGACCAGTGGACCTGAATAGCAAAAAGGACAAACCGGATAAGCTGCAGTCGGCCAGCATATGACAGAGAATGAGAGGTCCAAAGCCGAATACGGGAGAGGATGCAATCCAGAAGCGGATTGCAGTCTATATACCGCAGCCGAGAAGTAATAAGTGGCACTCCCAGGTATCGAACCAGACATTGCCCAAGACTAAATCCCAGAACACCAAGAATGTTCCTCTGAGTCACAGAATCAACTCCTGCTAGAAAAATAGAACTCTTTGCTACATTCGAGGAGAATCCTGAGAGTACAGCAAAGCGATCTGAAGCCTCACGAACAGCTGCGACACTTCCGAAATCACCCCGATAGAAGATCATCAGGTCATCAACAAAGCATAAGTGTGTCAACCCAGTGCCATGACAACATGGATGATAACCAAACCGTGGGTCATCAATAGCACGGCGAAGAAGGCCTGGGAGACCCTCCATAGCGAAAACAAACATATAAGGAGAGAGTGGGTCACCCTAACGCACACCTCGACTAGAGGGGAAGAAACCCTCAAGTTTGCCATTGATGGCAATAGAAAAGCAGGCTGTAGAAAGGCACTCTCAGACCAACCAACCATGGCCTCAGGAATCCCCATAATCCTCATACCGGCTTTAATAAAATCCCGATGGATTGTGTCAAAAGCTTTGCAGATATCAACCTTCATAGCACAACGAGGCGAGACCTAAAGGTGATAATTGCACATCAACTCCTGCATCAATAAAATGCTATCAGAAATTCGACGGCCCGGGACCAAAGTGGTTTGAGCATCATCAATCAGCCCGGAAAGTACGCCCTTCAACCTGTTTGCAATGATCTTTATGATACACTTATAGATGACATTGCAACAAGAGATAGAGTGGAAATCGCCGAACGTGGAGGGAGTCTCTTCTTTAGGTACTAGACATATCCTGGTGGTGTTCAGGGCGCCCAGCATGCGCCCTAAGACAAAGAAAGACTGCACGGCTCTACTAACTGCTCCACCCACAACCCCCCAAGCCCTCTTAAAAAAGAGGGAAGCGTAACCATCAGACCCCGGGGCCCTATCGTCACCAATGGAAAAAAGAGCATCACAAATCTCGACAGCAGAGATCGGGGGAAATAAGCGGGCGAGCGTGATCTTCAAAAATGCAAGCCTCAAAGATGTCAGAAACATCCTCAGTCAACAGACCAATAGACTCAGTCAACAGCTCCTAGAAGAAAGTAACTCTAGTACGAGAAATCAACTGCGGATCATATGTCCTCACACCATCTAGACTAACAATCGACGAAATTCAGTTCTGAGCCTGCCGATGAAGAACATACCGATGGAAGAACCAAGTGCTCTGATCCCCAAGTGAAATCCACTGAATACGCGACTTCTAACGATAGAACGCCTCCTCAGCCCGACACAAGTGTGAATACTCATGGCATAGCTGACACTCCTCTAATCGAAGGGCAGGACTCTACGGGTCCTCGTCCAAAGCTCTCTGTCACATGGCCCACGCATCCCGAGCCACCTCGACTCTGGCCAAAATGTGGCTAAAGTGGCAAGTGTTGAAGACCCTCAACTCACTCTTCAGCAACTTCAACTTCCGAGTGAGCTGGAACATCGGTGTACCCGCAACACAAGTGTCCCATACTCGTCTAACGGTGGGGAGAAAATCCTCGTGATAAGCCCAAAAGTTGAAGAGCTTAAAAATGGCACGATGCTCCCCAAGCTCTTGTACAACAATGGCACTATGATCCGAAACAAGCTGTCGAGTAAGAAACTCAACAGATGCAATAGGAAAGTCTTGAAGCCAACCCTCACTGACTAGGCACCAATCAAGTCGCTTGAGGATTAACCTATCATCCTCCGCATCATTGGACCAAGTAAAATGAAGTCCAGAAGAAGGAACAGGCATAATCTCAGCCTCTGTAACACACTCCTGAAAATCGTCCAAGTGACAAGGCCAACCCTCCTGGCCGCTAAATCGATCTATCGGGCTAAGGATGGCATTGAAATCCCCGAGAAGGATCCAAGGCTCACCCAAAATTGTAGATCTAACACTCCGAAGGGAGTCTCATAATACCCGACGAGGCCCAGGCTCATTAAAGCCGTAAATAAACGTGGCTAAAAAGCTCACAGCTCCAGAAAGATCGAAAACATGGCAAGTAAGAAATTGATCACCGCCCCGAACCAGATTAATGTTATAAACACTCGGGTCCCAAGCAACAATAATGCAACACCTAGAAGGACAAACCCCACTATAAAGAAATATCCACACATCGGCACAACGAGAAATCATAGTCGCTACATCAGATGGTTTGGTTTCGGTCTCAACCAACCCAATAACAGATAATCGATTAGAGGATATCCAATTGTACATGGCACGGCAAGACTTGGGGTTGTTGAGGCCCCTAATGTTCCAACATCCGACTACCATGATGAAATAATCTATATGGCAAGGCAACCCCCACGACGGGAGGCTGCACAGCTACGCGGCCCAACATAAGGGACTAACACAGGAGCCTCTGCATATGGGGGAGTGGAGGCATCCAATAAACTCTCAGACCGGTTCGACACGTCAAGGCTTGGAACACTAGCCGACCGGTTTAAAGAACATAACACAGGAGTAGCGATCCCAAGGATGTCGTCCTAGGCTGCCTCTACCTCAAGCAGAACATCAAGTGACACCGAATCCTGGGTGTCATGGAGAGGAGAGGGAAAGGGTATAAAGTTAGCAAGGGTTCTCGAGAAAGAGAAATAGAATCAAAATAAAAAAGGACAGTACGGGTACTAACACCTTCCTCCCTAGTATCAGGGCTAATCGCCTCTCTTGGTTTGGACTCTCCTAAGCACGGCCCAGAAAGCCCAATCGCACTCCCATCCCCCACTTGCCCCGCATCAATCACAAATGACCCAAATCTCATCCCATGTCCAATGCCCCTAGGGGACGCCCCTCCAAATTAGGCCCATTTCCACTAGAGATAGTGTACTAGGGGGAAGCCCCTCCAAAACGGCCCATTGCTCCGAGGACAAGAAAAAGAGTACTCGCTAGAGGAAAGCCCATACAAAGCTGGGCCCATTTCCTCTAGATGGAGAAAGTGATGGGTCACTAGAAGGAAGCCCCTCCACAATGGGCCCATTCCCCCTAGTGGAAGTACTTTCCCCTCCAAATTGGGCCAATTTCCCCTAGCACAAGAATTACATGGCTCATGTGAGGAAAGCCCCTCTAAAGTGAGCCCATTTCCTCTAAAACTAGAGAGAGATAAGAAGCTAGAGGGGAACTCCTCCCAAATGGGCCCATTTCCCCTAGGGCTAGAAAAAGAGTCATTAGAGGAAAGCCCCTCCAAAACAGGCTCATTTCCTCTGGAAAAAGAAAGCTCAACAGGGCAAGAAAGAGAAGGCCATTTCCTCTAGACACAAGCTAAATACCAAGCTTATGATCAATCAGGTTCTCATATGACCTACATCTTAACACTTTTCCTAAAAACTAGAGAGAAAGGCTTAAAATAATGATCCTAAGTACATAATAGATTCTAAAGACAACACAATTCCATATATGACTCAAATATATCATGCTTTCCCAGCTATAAACTGAAAATTAGGCACAACAGTCCAAAAAACAACATAATACTAGTATGGACATCAACATTGTAGTATGTACACAACATACTCCAGTACTGCAAAACCTAGAATGTAAAAGTCCATAACGGCATGTACATCAGCATCTTACAACCCACAACAATATGTAGCAGCACATTCAGCTTGAAAAAGACATGTTTCAACACTAAAACAACATGCTTTTCATCATTTCAACATGTAACAAATAGTCACAATGCTTCAAACATAACCACGGGAAATACATGAGACACTTCAAAATGGAGACTAATATACAAAATCACACATAGATCGCCAAGAGCTCACAAGCCCTATTAGCCCTTAACAAGAATCAACTTATTTCACTTAGGTCACCCAAAATATGCAAGAGAATCCAATTCTCACGTACGAGATCTAACCCATGGTTAAACTCAAAACATTCATTGTTCTACCAACACTATGGGATTCAAGATTGTGCAACTAGACAAGTCTAACCTGAGAGTTGACTAATTCTAGGTTCAGGCTCAAGTTCAAAATCAACCTCAAGCATTAAACAAGTATTAACCACAACAATCACACAGAAAATTCAAAAACACTCAATCCAAACCAAGAACTCTCCTCCGACCACCAACAGGGTCAGTTTAACTAAAAGCAGTTAGGACACACGTAACTATGATTAGATGGTGTTTCACACAATTGCATAGCCTTTTGGGCCCGAACATCATTATTATCACACTACCCACTTCAGTGTCGGACGGGCAACAAAAGCAGGAGACCCGCTACACTCTCCACAAATAATTTACACAAGCTAGCATGTAGTATTGATGCTCAAAATAATCACAAAAGGATTATGGTCAGTTGATTCAACATAATTACTTACATTCGCAAAGAAGGACACTAACTCCATAATTCGGCAGCACATGTCAATATTAACAATAATGTAATTCTAGCCCCGCATACCACATGCAACTAATAAAATATGCATGCACCTCAAAATGATTTTTGAAGTAAATTACATCCATTTGATTGTTAACGTAAAATTAGAGGATAAATTCCTAATCACAACAAACATCCGAGCAACAACGTAATAACTCAAGAATTCTTTTAATTAACAGCCGAAACAGGACCTCTTTAAAATAATAGCTAGGCCCTTTTTTTAATTAATGGCCCAACCAATGGACCAAACAATGAATTTTAATAATATCCAAATGGACTTGATTCATTTGACCAAACTAAAGTCCCTTTGTTATTAACGTGTTCTTCAGTAAGACTTAGACAAGTTGGTGGTGCATTTTTTTTTTTAAATAATAATTTCTGTCACAGAAAGATTAGTTCTTTTGCGAAATTGAAGAGTGCATAAAAATGGAAAATAATTAAACTCAAGCTCTAATTTACAAAGAGCCAGACATGATTATAAGTGAGGAGAAAATCAAATCAACAATGTGGACCAATATTTGTAATTATTTTTCTCAAAAAAAAACTTTTACTTGGACAATTTATGAAGTTTGGATTCTATATACGCAACTACTATTTGCCTTCTTCCTTGCCTTAGTCATTTTTCCATCCATCTCCATTATATTCTAATAAAAACATAAATTACCGGAACTTGCTGCTGTCATGCTGAACTCACATATGAGTTTCTTTAATTTTTTCAGATCAAGTCAAAAATGCTTTAATTAATCACATGTAAAATCGTCTTTTAGATTGTAAGAAAAATTAACTTATATTCCAACATGGCAACAAAAGAAAGAGCAATTAAAAAAATCTTACAAAACGATGATATCGCGCCGTACTAAATGCCACTGTCCTAAAAGACGATTCCATCGCTACTCCGGTGCACACAGTATAACCGGCGGTCGTCCTCCAGGATTAACGTGACCCGACTCTTAACATGCTCGCTTTAATTATCGAGTAAGAGTTCCTCGAACTTTGCCTAAAATTTAAAGTAGAGAGAAAACCCGAAAATGTGGAGAAAGAGAGACCGAAGGAGTCCATTCGTGGTCCTCGCCGGAAGGGGTTACCTAAAGTTTGCTATAAGCTCTTCTTGCTAGTAGAAAGTAGAACCAAAACGAAACACGAAGAACTCAACAAGCAGCGACACTACTACAAATAATAAGCAGCCCATTGCCTCGCCAGAAAGTGATCGGAAAATGGGTTTTTCCGGCGACTTAGTATGAGCTCCGGCTTGAAAGGAGACTGGATTTTCCCACAGCGGAGTCCCCAATTACGATTATTTTGAAGAGGTACTCTTCGTTTGCTGAGTGTTCTTTCATGGCAAAGATGAAAGATGAACGAGGACGAATGGGTTTTGCTTTGGAATGTTGGGAGAGAAGATGACTGAGAGAGAAAGAGGTAGAATGCAATTTTCCTTCACATTTTTCTTCTTTCCTTCACCTGTTTTCTTCTTCTTTCTTCTTCACTTTGTATGTGTTTTTGTTGAATGAAGGATGCTCAAACACTTCACAAGCACCTCCTATTTATAGGATTTGAGGAAATAAAAATATAAAAAAATACATCAAACTTGTACCCTATTTGCTAGAACTTGCGGTTGCTGCGCAATTACTTTAATCTTGTTATTTTATGCAATTTTTTTTCACTTTTCACCACCCAAAAGTGCAATGTCAGCTCATGTTGCTTGTGTTAATGAAGTATACAATGTATTTGAGTTATAAAATGTGAAGAAAATTGCCGCCCAAAGCAAGTTGTAACATCTTGCGTCAAAACTTGTTCATTCCTTATATAACCGTGCAATTTGCCACTTTTTGCTTTTATTTGATGTATCTTGCTTCCACTTGTTGATGTTGATGATAAAACCTAGCATAAAATAAGCATTTTTGTAGGAAAATAGCAATATGAACAAAAAAGAGCAAAACCGAGCAAAAGCAATACAAGTTTGATGTAAAATGGTTAAAAATGAATCAAAAAGATATGAATAATTATATACTAAATTAGACTTATCAAAATACCCCCAAACTTAAATCTTGCTCGTCCTCGAGCAAGGCTAAATATTAAAGCGCAGGATCTCTTGCTTTTCAAGAATTTTTTCACAAGTTAAAGCAGGCGCACTCTAAATTAGAGAAGAATAACTGAGGCTCAAAGTTTAAAGTTCTAAAGGCAAAACCATCTTTCCAAGGAAAAATCTGTCAATTACCTAGGTAATTGAATTCAAAAGTTAGCTAAGCAAATTAAGTTTATCAGTTCTTTCTAATCTTAAGATATTCAAACCGAATAGAAGACAAAAGTCAAACCACTCATAACAACACTTATCAAGTATGCCTAAAACTAATTAATTTTTGCGCCATGTTTTTCTTTTTTTTGGGGAAATTTGTTGACTCAAGTCAATTTCGGCTCATGAGTATATCTGCAGCGAGAATCAAGCTCCGACTCCTGGGCGATGACCCATAAGTAAGAGAAGCCACCATTAAGACACCCCCAATATTGCCGTGTGAGTACATTTTCAGCGAGAATCAAGCTCCTACTCCTGGGCGATGACCCATAAGTAAGAGAAGCCACCACTTAGATGCCTTTATTATGACTTTCCGAGTATATCTTCAGTGAGAGTTAAGCTCCGACTCTTGGGCGATGACCCATAAGTAAGAGAAGCCACCACTGAGACGCCCTCTTAACGGGTAGCACATATCTTAAAATTGTTTATGTGGGATAGTGGTGCTAGAGATGCTTTCCTCTCTCTCCCTTTTTTTCATATTTTTCATTAGATTTAGGCATAAATTTTTGAAGTTTATTATGTAAATGATAATCTTAATGCAATCCATTCAAATTTAAGCATCTTTTAATCAGAAAGAAAAGTAAAACAGTCATACTAACTAGTGATGTCAAATACCATGGTTTTATCAAGATAGTGCCTTAGATTAGATTGTGTTTTGCAATTAGAACACAAAAACAATTAATTATCAGGTTATTCAAATTTAGTTCGAGTAAACGAGTTAAAAAGAGTAAAAAAAATTGCTTTAAAGGTATGATGATAAGTTCTTTTTCCTTCTTTTTTTTCCTCTCCTTTTTTTTTAAAAGACAAATGATCTAATCTGTAGAAAATAGACAATCTTTTTGTTAGCTGATACTATTTATATCCCCATACAAAGGCTCTGAACTCTAGGAAGCACTCAAGCCGACTCTAAAGCATAAAACAAGACAACTTTTCGAAAAAAATTTGTTTCAAAACTTTAAAAATTGCTTTTCCTACCCCCAAACTTAGAGTTAACATTGTTCTTAATGTTAAAAGAACTACAAAGATTAAGTGAGGTGAGAGATACTTCCCAGGTTTGAGGGTTGCTTGTTGATGGTGTATGTTGACATCTTGCTACCTCCAAACTTGTTGTAAAATACCTGTTTAAATAAATTATACATAAACATGAGACAAATAAAAATAATGAAAGGAAAAATAGATAAGTAAGGATAGAAACACTGAGGTTGCATCCCAAGAAGTGCTTTAGTTATAGTCGTTAGCTTGACTTTCTGAGTGGCTTCAACTTTGTTGAGTTGAATGGAAGTTTTCTGAGGCTCGAGCTCTCCATCAATGTAAGGTTTCAGTCTTTGCCCATTAACTTTGAAAGTACCATTTTTCTCATCCTGAATCTCAACCGTGCCATATGGAAAAACACGGGTTACAATAAAGGGTCCTGACCATCGAGAGTGCAGCTTTCCTGGGAAAAGTCGTAAGCGGGAGTTAAACAGTAGAACTTTTTGTCCCACTACAAACTCTTTGTTCAGAATGTGCTTCGAGCATTTTCATAAGCCTTATTTTTGAACTCATCCATCTCGTTGATTTGTAGCAGCCTCTTTTTGCCTGCAGCTGCTAAATTGAAGTTTAAGGTTTTTATGGCTCAGTATGCTTTGTGTTCCAATTCTACTGGTAAATGACACGCCTTGCCATAAACCAGTCGATATGGAGACATTCCAATAGGTGTTTTGAATGCAGTTCTATATGCC
Source organism: Simmondsia chinensis (assembly GCA_018398585.1). Classification (NCBI taxonomy): domain Eukaryota; kingdom Viridiplantae; phylum Streptophyta; class Magnoliopsida; order Caryophyllales; family Simmondsiaceae; genus Simmondsia; species Simmondsia chinensis. The sequence continues at coordinate 8,930,185 of JAGTTD010000011.1, forward strand.
AAAAGTGCGTCATCTAACTTTTTTGACCAATCCTTTCTAGAGGCACTAACTGTTTTTTCAAGAATAACTTTCAATTCTCGGTTTGAAATTTTCACTTGTCCACTTGTTTGAGGATGGTATGGAGCACCCACATAGTGTGTAACTCTATACTTACTCAATAAAGCTTTAAGTTGGCGGTCACGAAAATATTTTCCGCCATCACTTATAATTGCTCTAGGAGTTCCAAACCAAGAAAAGATGTTTTTTTCTAACAAAGTTTACTACAACTCTAGCATCATTGGTCGGAAAAGTAGCTGCTTCTATCCATTTTGACACACAATCTACAGCAACCAAAATAAATCTATTAGAAAATGATGAGGGGAAACGACCCATGAAATCAATCCCCCAAAGTCAAATAATTCAACAACCAAAATGTTGTTGAGGGGCATTTCATGTTTCTTGGAGATGTTACCTGTCCTTTGACCTCTATCACATTTACTAACAAATTTAAAAGCATCTTTAAAGAGTGTAGGCCAATAAAACCCAGATTGTAAAACCTTAGCTTCAGTTTTTGTCCCACCATGATGGCCACCAATTTCAAGTGAGTGACAGTGGCGCAGAATGTTCTCCATTTCCTCCTCAGGTATATATCTTCTGATAATCTAGTCTGCACAATGCTTATACAATAATGGTTCTTCCTAGAAATACCACTTTAAGTCAGCGAATAACTTTTTCTTTTGTTGATAGGTCATGTCCTTGGGCAGTTCCTGTGCAACCAGATAGTTAACAATGTCAGTGTACCATGGACAATTAGGATTCTCGCTTACCATCATAAGACTTTCATCCGGGAATTTTTCGTTGATAGAGGGACCTTTGTCCTCACGTTTGAGACGTAACAGATGATCTGCCACAACATTTTTTGTTCCCTTTTTGTCCCGGGTTTCTAAATCAAATTCTTGAAGCAATAAAATCCATCTAATCAGTCTTGGTTTTGCATCTTGCTTTGCAAAAAGATATTTCAGAGCAAAATAATCAGTGTAAACAATTACCTTTGAATTAAGCAAGTAGGAACGAAATTTGTCAAATGCAAGCACAACAACTAGTAATTCTTTTTTAGTAGTAGCATAGTTAACCTGTGCATCGGTCAAAGTTTTACTAGCATAGTAAATTACATGAAAATTTTTGTTCCTTATTTGCCCAAGCACAGCTCCTATAGCATAATCACTAGCGTCGCACATAAGTTCAAAGTGTAAGGTCCAATCGGGTGCTACAATTATTAGTGCTGACACTAGTTTCTTCTTCAAGGTTTCAAAGGCATGCATGTAATCACTATCAAAGTTAAAAGGACATCTTTCATCAACAAATTGCAAAGACGCTTAGCGATCTTAGAGAAATCCTTAATGAACCTTCTGTAGAATCCTGCATGTCCTAAAAAACTCCGAATGCCCTTGACATTGGTAGGGGGTGGTAATCGTTCTATCACTTCAGTTTTTGCTCTATCAACCTCAATTCCTCTTTTTGAAATCATATGCCCTTACACTATTCCTTCCTGTATAATGAAATGACATTTCTCCCAATTCAAAACAAGACTAGTGTCAGTGCATTTTTGCAAAACCATGGAGAGGTTAGCTAAACAATCATCAAATGAGGCTCCAAAGACTGAAAAATCATCCATAAACACCTCTATGAAAATTTTCACCATATCACTAAAGATTGACATCATACATCTTTGAAAAGTCGCAGGGGCACTGCATAACACAAAAGGCATTCTCTTATAGGCAAAGGTACCATAAGGACAAGTAAAAGTGGTCTTTTCCTAATCTGCCGGGGCTATGGCAATTTGATTGTACCCTGAATATCCATCAAGAAAACAGTAATACGAATGACCCGCCAATTTTTCTAACATTTGATCAATGAATGGTAAGGGGAAGTGGTCCTTTCAGGTGGCATTATTAAGTTTTCAATAATCTATGCAAACCCTCCACCCGGTGATAGTCCTAGTAGGGATGAACTCACTGTTCTCATTTTCTACTACAGTTATCCCCTCCTTTTTTGGAACTACTTGCACTGAGCTAACCCATAGGCTATCAGATATGAGATAGATGATTCCGGCATCTAATAATTTGACAACTTCTTTTCTTACTACCTCTTTCATGGTAGGGTTTAACCGCCGCTGAGGTTGCACAGAAGGTTTGAAGCTATCCTCCATGAGAATTTTGTGCATGCATATGGAATGGCTAATTCCCTTGATATCCGAAAGGGTCCATCTGATTGATGTTCCATGCTCTCTTAGAACCCTAAGCAACCATTCCTATTCAATATTACCCAATGAGGCATTAATAATAACAGGATAAGTGTTAGAATTACCAAGAAAGACATATTTGAGATGTGGTGGCAATGGCTTGAGCTCTAAGCTCGACAGCTCTTCTTCTTCCATTCTCTGCTGAATTTCAATTGCTTGAATGTCTTCCACTCTTGTTCCGTGGTGCGAATCGAAAGGTTTGCAACTTTCCAGGTATTGGGCACATTTCCTTATTAACTTGTCTTCTATGTCTATGGTCCCTGACTTTGTTAGACACGCTTTAAGGGGTAACTTGGGGAATGTGTCCATGAATGTCTCAGTGACCAACTCATCTACAATATCAATCTCAAAACAAGAATCCATGTTAGAGGGAAATTGAATGGCATTAAAGACGTTAAAGGTTACCTGTTCATCTTGTACCCTTAGGATCAGCTGTCCTTGTTGTACATCTATCAGGGTTCTTCCTGTAGCAAGAAAAGGTCGGCCTAGAATAAGAGGTATCTCACGATCTTCTTCCATATCAAGCACTATGAAGTCAGCCGGGAAGATGAATTTATCGACCTTCATAAGGACGTCTTCAATTACACCTCTAGGATACTTGATTGATTTGCCCGCAAGTTGGAGGGATACAGTGGTAGGCTTCACTTCTCCTAACCCAAGCTTCCTGAAAACAGAGAGAGGCATTAAATTTATACTTGCACCTAAATCACACAAAACCTTATCAAAACTAATGGAGCCAATGGTGCAAGGTATGGTGAAACTCCCTCGATCTTTTAGCTTGGGATGCAACTTCTTTTTACAGTATGGCACTGCATTCTTCAGTAAGTGCTACCGTTTCGAACTCTCCCAACTTCCTTTTGTTAGACAGGATTTCTTTCATGAATTTTGCATATTTGGTCATCTGTTCTAACATATGAGCAAAAGGGACATTAATGTGTAACTTTTTGAAAATTTTCAAAAATTTAGCAAATTGTTCGTCCGCTTTTGTCTTTTTCAAACATTGAGGGAAGGGGACTTTTGGTTTGTAGGGTTGAGGTTCAGCCCTTTTTGGTTCGTCTTCATTTTGGATTTTTGTCCCTTCCTCATTTTCAATTTCTTGATTAGTATCTGTGGATAGGTCAATTATGGGTTGCTCATTTTGTGTGGTCTTGGTTACCGGGGTTGGTTCATTCAGAGTTTTCCCACTTTTTAATTCAATTGTTTGGACGTGCTCATATAGGTTAGTGATTGTGTTGCTAGACAAGGAACCTTGAGACCTTTCAGAGCATTGTTTTGAAATTTGTCCTACTAGGGTCTCGAGGTTTCTAATTGAAGCTTCTTGATTTCGAAGATTTGTTTGTGTTTCTTGCATAAAACTTCTGAACAATTCTTTGAAATCAGTTTTTCTTTATAGAGGTTGAAAAAGTTGTTTTTGAATCCCTTGATTATTCCACAAAAAATTTGGATGGTTTCTCCACCGGGGATTATAAGTGTTGGAATAGGGATTATTTTGTTGTTTTTGAAAATTTGAAACAAAATTAGCTTGTTTGTGGCTTGATGGGGCGAAACGATTCCTTGTTTGGCACTCTATACTAGGATGATTCCCTGCACAAAATTCACGTGTTAGCGCAGGAGAATTTATGGCATTCACATTCATGTTACCTATCTGTTTTTGAAGCATTGAAACCTGGGCTGTTAACTTTGTTATTGCATCCAACTCGTACATACCCACAGGTTTCTTTTGCTCAGTTGCCCTTGCATAGTTGTTGCTAGCCATTACTTCTAGCAATTCATACGCTTCATCTGGGGTTTTGTGATTTAGGGATCCTCCCGCAGCCGCGTTTACCATCGTTTGAGTATTAGGTGCTAACCCATTGTAAAAAGTTTGGACTTGCATCCAAACTGGCAAACCATGATGTGGCACCTTCTCAAAAGTTCTTTGTAACGTTCCCAAGCCTCATACAAAGATTATGTATTGTATTGCACAAACGAGGTAATGTCATTCCTCATCTTAGTTGATTTGGCTGGTGAAAAATATTTAGCAAGAAATATTTGAGCCAAATCATCCCAAGTGGCGATAGTTCCTGGGGGTAACGACATTAACCACACTTTGGCTTTGTCTCTTAGTGAGAACGGAAACAGCCTTCAGCGAAGGGCATCATCAATGACACAATTATGCTTAAATGTATCGCATATCTCGAAGAAGTTAGCGATATGCAGGTTTGGGTCCGCACTAGGTAGACCGCCAAATTGGACAGTTTGTTGAATCATTTGTATAATAGCGGGTTTAATTTGAAAATTGTTTGCTTGTATTGGTGGATGTCGAATACTGGAAGTGCACCCTCCAACAGTAGGCACAGCATAATCTTTTAAGGTCCTTTCATCATCATTTCCAGCATTATTAGCCATGGTTTCAGTCCTTTTTGTTTTCCTGATTAGTCGAAGAGTTTTTTCGATTTTAGGGTCAAAAGGAGTTATTTATTTTTCAATTAAATTTTGCATACAAAAGTAAAAATAAACCATTATAAAGTTAAAGGCAAGGATAACAATAGAGAGAAATCTTTAAAAGTTACAAAAGTATAACACAAAATTTTAACAAAGCCAAATTTTAAGGGAAAAATAGGTACTACTAAAGGTTTTGAAAAACTCAGAGATAACAAGTCTAACTTTGAAAAACCTATTTGGATGATAAGATAAAATTAAAATAAAGTTGCAATTGATCAGAAAGCCTAAAAATACAACAATATAAAATAAAAGTTAACAAAACACAAATTTTAAAGAAAAAGAGGAGGGTAGTAATCCTAATGTTTTTGAAAACCTAAAATTATCAAATTTAACTTTTAAAAACCCTAACAAAGTGAACTTAATAGCAAAATAAAGATAAAAATAAAGACAAAGTATAAGAAAAATAAGAAAATAACACAAAACTAATAAAATATAGATATATTTTTTAAAGAATTTATCTTTACAAATGAATCAAATGAAAAATTTCTTAAACTTAAATAAAATTTACAAATAATTAACAATTTCAAATTAGCACCAAAACTAGTTGGTATCGATATCACTCAAATAGAGACAATCCCCGATAACGGCGCCAAAAACTTGATGCTTACTTTGCATATGCGTTAGCAAGTGCACTAGTTGTATCAAGCAATAAAGAAATGAGTAGAGTATCGTTCCCACAAGGATTGTTATTGAATGAGTACCAAGATTAGTAGCTTTGGTGCTATTTGAAAAACTGAAAATTGAGATGTTGATATGAAATAAAATAAAATAAAACGAAACAAAATATGTTAACTGATTTTTATGAAGTTTTTATGATTTAATAACATCCAAGGCATCTGATTTCACCCAATTGCATCAATATGCCTTTCTATTCTTGTTATTCAAGCTGTTATTATGTGTTGATGGTTGAAAACCCTAATTTACTAAATATTCTCTCTCGAGCAACATTTAGCATGCTCTTTTATATATTAACCCATCACTCTCGTGCATGAATTTAAATAAGAAAAGAGTTTTTAAAGCTTTATGAATTTCACTTAAAAAAATACAAATCGCGTTAATCTCTCTCGAGCATTAACTCAATTTGTTATCACCTTAGCAAACATCATAAAATCTCCTCTCGAACTCATTATGAATCTTATAGGCCTTAAACGGCGATCAAGCATTTAAAACTCATGAAGAACAATAATAAACACTTCAACAATGCAATAATAAAACATTGAATACGTTAAATTAGAAAGAAGCGTATATTACAACTTAGGCTACATCATAGCTTTGGGATAACAAAATTAGTTCATGATAAACTTAATATAAAGCATAACTAACACAAAATTCATTAACTTAGAAGAAGAAAAGGCTAGAAAGGACTTAAAAATACAAAATTACAAATCAAACTTTTTTTTCTTCTTTCCTTCACCCGTTTTCTTCTTCTTTCTTCTTCACTTTGTATCTGTTTTTGTTGAATGAATGATGCTCAAACACTTCACAAGCACCTCCTATTTATAGGATTTGAGGAGGAAATAAAAATATAAAAAAAAATCAAATTTACATCCTATTTGCTAGACCTTGCGGTTGCTACCCAATTGCTTTAATCTTGTTATTTTATGCAATTTTTTTCACTTTTCACCGCCCAAAACTACAATTTCAGCTCATGTTGCTTGTGTTAATGAAGTATACAATGTATTTGAGTTATAAAATGTGAAGAAAATTGCTGCCCAAAGCAAGTTGTAACCTCTTGTGTCAAATCTTGTTCATTCCTTGCATAACCGTGTAATTTGCCACTTTTTACTTCTATTTAATATATCTTGCTTCCACTTGTTGATTTTGATGATAAAACCCAGCAAGATTTAGCATAAAATAAGCGTTTTTGCAGGAAAATGGTAATATGAGCAAAAAAGAGCAAAACCGAGCAAAAGCCATAAAAGTTTGAGGTAAAATGGTTAAAAATGAATCAAAAAGATATGAATAATTATATACTAAATTAGACTTATCACTTGGGATCATCTTGTTGTAGCAACCAAAGGAGCTCAACGGTAATGTCTTGCAACTAAAACTCATTGTGGGACAAGAGTATTGTAGTTGCAGCAAATGAACTTCTGTCCTCAACCTGAGATGGTATAGCACAAGTGTTCCTTTACTGCCCCTAAGCTTTCTGTTGTTTATACTGATAAACTCACATCTTGCCTTACTTTGTAACAGAATTCTGACTAATCTAAGATCTGCAAAGCTCTCTTAAATCAAACTTGCACCTTCCATGGTTCGTTCATCATTCTCGAGCACTGCTTCTATTGCTTTCATAGACCTGACGAGGGAAATAACTTCCCCTTCCATTGGATGTCCAAAAGGTATACCCAACCTGATCCTTGATTTCAAGAGCCGATCAAGGTTCTTGGCCTACACATTACTGCTTCTATATCATCAAATTGGACCAACTTAGTGTGATGGGCAACATAATTGCTTCCATCCTCCCACCTAAACCTCCATAACCTGCTGCAGAAACAATCTCCCTTATAATATCCTTCTTGTAATGTTGATATGTCCACCCAACTTGTGTTCTCAAGCACCTCTTGTGTGCTGATTTTGTTCCAGTTGTGAGCTGATCTCGGTCTCCTTGACATGAGTGCCATTAGTTCTTCATATAAATTGCTTCCCATAAGAAAACCCAGTCTACTTGAACACCAAGGTGCATATATTTGGATGAGGGTTACCCCTCTTGCAAGCTGAATCGATGTTGTCCCTTTACCATTAAATTGAACCACCAAAAAACCTGTCACTGCTATTGCATTTAGAGCTTATGTTGATCCAGCAGCTGTCTCGATGACCTGATTTTCAGAGTTTTCCCACCATGAGTCTCGATTTCCTTGCACTTTCCCGTCCTGTTGAAGCGCTAGGACATTGCCTACGCCAATTGCTTCAATCATTAATTCAGCATGGCTCCTTTCGCTTCCAGTTTCACCACTTCCCTCTGCATGTTGCAACAGGTTGTTCTTATTGAGCCAAATGCCTTGATATTTGCATTCCAAATGATCAACTACCATTACAACCAGCTTATATGTTTTCCCAAGACTAGCTTCTAGTTCTCCAGACCCCAGTTTATGCTGCCGTTGACCTTGTGATACTGAATGTATCAATCCGAGGCTCTCTTTGAGCAGCACCAATTCAGGAGGTCTCACCTTATGATACATATTTGGGTTATGTTCCCCATCTTTATAGTTTGTATAATATGTTTCCACACCCTGTACTTCTTCAGCTGCAATTTGCAGGAGCTCGGCAACTGGGGTGTGTAAATCCTTGCTATGAAATGTAGCTAGACTTGCAGTGACTCTAAGAGTCCCAACATTTGATATGGTATATGCTTCTCCAGATGCAATAGCTTTAGCACTGTTAAAACCAGTAATATTAGATGCATTTTTCTCTTCCACTTCATCAATTTTCTGCAGAACAGAAAGCTGTTCATGTAGCTGCATCGGTTGACAATGGATCTCAGCCCCTTGGCTTGCATTTAGATCGTAAGTTTGATTACTTCTCAGTTGCTGCTTCTGAGGAAATGCCTCTCTGTTCTGCAGATCTGTTTCTACATCAGCTACGATGTGCTCCTCTAAATTGTATGATTGAGTTTGTAATCTCTAGTTTGCTTACCATCAAGCTCACTTAGAACCTTGGTCTCACATATGTGTCCCAACTCAACCCCTTCTTTACAAACACAACATAGATCCTTAGCAACAATCGCCTGCAACCCAGCTCTAGTGATGGAACCTTGGGGCCTCAGTGAAGTTGAAGCCATATAGGTTTGGTAGTTTGGAGTGAGATATGGTGATTTGTAAGGGTTGACAGTAGATTTTTGAGTATTGGATGTTGGTAAAAGAGGGATCTTTAAGTATTTAAGTTGTTTAGCTAAGGCCTCAATTTTGGCTTCAACAAATTTAGCCAAGCACACAGCATGGTAAAGGATTGTGGGTTGCATTATTCTTACTTTTAACGCAATATCTTCCCGTAAGCCAGCTATGAAATAGTTAATGAGTTGGTGTTCATTCAAGTTGGTTTTGGCAGAAATAGCGTCGAATTTAGCTTGATAATTTCTAACCAATCCATCTTGCCTCAGATTCATTAACTCGAACACAGGTTCCTCATATCCATTTCCAAAGCTTATCTTAAGAGCATGCACATACTCATTCCAATCAGGCCTTTTCATATTTCCTCTAATTCTCATGAAATTTTGATGCCATTAGAGGGCCAACCCTCCCATGTGGTTAGAAAAGCCAATCTAATCCTATCCATTCTAGGGGTTTGATCAATAGGGAAAAATTGATCACACCTAAACACCCAACCATTCACATAATTTCCACAGAACAGGGAAAAATGTACTTTGCTCACCCTAGCTGAGTAGTGAGTGTGACCATCCATGGGAACTTGTTTCGGTATAGCTGAACTTAATCTTCCATCACCCACACTCCCACGGTCTCTAGGTCTATCTTGCTGCAAATACCTCTCAAGCACCCGATCGTTGGTGCCTTACTCTATTGTCCTTTGTTTCCCTTGCATATATTCCATTAATTCTGAGTTAGCCTGAGCTGATTGTACAGGGCTTCTTCGATCAACCTTTTGTTAGTCACAACTCATGTATTGATCTGCCTTTGAGCTCAAATTTGATCCCACAGTCAAGAGGATCGATGCTCTGATACCAATGATACATGATTCTAATCTAATAGAATCCCAATCAAGATCCAAACCAAGAAATAGAGTTTTAAGGGAGAAAAAAAAAATAGAATTAGGGGGAGAAGAGATAGAATTTAGGGGAAGAAGAGAAGGGAGAAGAGATGGAGAGAAAAAGGAGATTAATTTCATTAAGCATAAACCCTAACTTACACATCATTAGCTAATTATAGTATGAAATTAAAATAAGAAATCTAGATTAAGAGAAAAAACAGCAAAAATGCAGAAAAATAACTAAATATCAAATTGGGCTGCTACACGTGCCTAGCACATGCTATAACCCCTCAGCCTTGCATGCGCTCCTCACGTGATCTGACTTTCTCCCCGCCAAGAAACCGCGAGCAGAATTTTGAATCCGATAGTTCCAATTGAACCTGATACTGACTTTTTTCCTGTAACACTATATTGTGTAATTACCATAAATCATAATAGTAAAATTTTATTAAATGTACCTGTTGACAGCTATAATATCCTAACAATGAATGACGAGGTAAGTTGCGATATGGGGTTTTGAAGAATATTTTTCGAAGAATAAATATACCTGTCAATAAAAAGATCATCTATATTATTTTTTTAATATGGGATACAATTTTTTCATAAAACTAAAAATTATCTTGTATCATTTTTTTAACATGTCATTCCACTCTAAAATGTAGAATTTTCTTTTTTTGGACCATAGAAACCCCCATATTTCCAAAACTATCTGCTTTCCCTCTTTTGCAGAAGAAGCGGTGTCAGATGCAACTGAAGGGTCTCTTTTTGCTTGAACTCTCCCCTGTATCTCATTTTCTTCTCATTTCTCATTCTAATTCTTTCCAATTTTCTTAGTGATCACAACTTTGCATATGTTTGTTTAGTTTTCGCTGCGCAGAAATCCTTTCCCGTGCCATTTCCTTGGTTCGTTTTCTGACAAATTGTGGCGTATGATAATCAAGCCATGGAACTGAAAGACCTTGTTTGTGCAAACTCCCCTGTACGATTCAAATTCTTCTAATTTTTCTTTCTGCTCATTTCATGACTTATTGACCGTTGATTCATTGTTTCAGTGATCACAAGTTGAAAAATCAACTGGGAATATGCTTTTCTTTGCTTCTTCTTCTTCTTCTTCTTTTTCCCCCTCTTGTTTTCGCTGCACGGAAGTTCTCTTGGGCGTCCTCTGTTAGTTGTTAAGAGTGTAAGACAAGGATGTAAATGGTCGGATTTGGGTTGGGTTTGCCACCCTCTAGATACAATCTGAAAAACCCCAGCCCAACCAAAATGCCAAAAAATCCGTTTATTCTATAAAATTCAACTTAAATTTAAATCCTTTGGTGGAAGTGAATGTCTGACCCGAATCCATAATCTATTTAAATCATATAACATATGTAACATTATAATATGATATTAATATATATAACAATATAGGTGTAGTAACAGTGCACAATAACAAAAACAACAACAGACCCAATGCCTTAAGGGCTCCTGCCTAAGCGGGGTGTGGGAGGGGTAGATGTACGCAGCCTTATCCCTTCATGGTGTAACCCTGCCGAGAGGTTGTTTTCGAGGACCCCCAACCAATAGGGTTGGCAACACGAGGACTTCCCAGGAGGTCACCCATTTTGGTACTACTCTTGCCCAAGCACGCTTAACTTCGGAGTTCTAATGGGATCCGGTTGCATAATTGCTTGGTAAATGAACCCTTATAGGGTTGCAGTAATAGTGCACCAAAACCAATATATGACCAAATCATTGCCCCTCCATTTTGTTACCATTTAATATGTATAACAATAATAATGTAATATTAGACAATGGTTCAAAAAATCTTAACAAATAATCCTTATATACAATATTTTGTTGTCATGGTTTTCTCAAAAAGGATATTATGCTACCAAAACAAGCTCTAAAATGTTGACAAAAGAAAAAAAGGTGGAATCTAGTGTGGCGTGTTGCAGACTCAAGATTTATTAATTTTATACTTTTGGTCTATACCTAATATAACTTTGGGTTGGATTTGGTTCGGGTTTGAAGCCATCCAAACTCAACCTGATACACAACCCATTCGTCAACATCCCAATCCAAATTCATTTAAAACTCACTTTTAACTTCCGAATTCGTCGTCATAGGTTAGTTTAGATGGATACCCAATGAGTTTAGGTCCGAATGCCATCCCTAGATTTTATTGATGAACCTTCACCTAACAATTACGCGTAGTGTGTTTTATTTTTTATTTTTTTTGGGTAAATTAGCTTTTGAGATAGTTGGTTCCATGACGTTGTATTAGAGCCTTATTAACTGAGAGGTTTCGAGTTCATTTCCCTATAACATGACTCTTTATACTAATATAGTTTTAGCATAAGGTTTGAGTGGGTTTTTGCATCATCCAAGCTTTAAGTATAGTGGCTATGTTACAGTGTAAAATATTTGTGTCCTTCATCTAATAACTTGAGCTTATGGGATAATACCCTTTCTTTGGATCATTTTCTGCTAGTTGTGACATATGATAATTAAGAGAAGGATTTCTTAAATCTTATTTGGTGCATGAAATTGGAGTTTGGAATTGTGTCTAAAGCTTTAATTGGAGTCTAGGACTCCAATTTAGTTATTTGGTTCACCTGCCATAATGGAGTATGATCATACATTCTTGTTTTATAGGATGGAGAAATGAAGTATAATTCCTTATCAACTTCATTGACTGGAAAACCCAAAATGCCCAACTTGATGGATCCCAAACCCTTGATGACTCAAACATCCTATTCGGGTTAAATTTGACCTGCAACTCGAAATGACTCTACTTGAGTGACTCAACCCTAAATGTTCTAACCCATTTGACTCAAAGTCCGAAGTGACTCAAACTCTTATTGTCCCAACACCAAGTGACTCAAACCTAAAATGATCCTACCTTGCTCGGACTTGACTTGAATGTGACCACCTGAGCTGGCTTGAAACCTAAAGTGTTTCAATCTGTTGATCTGAAACATAAGATGACTCAAACACAAAATGACCCGACCCCTCTCATTCTTAACCTAAATTTGACTAGACCAAAGATACTCGAAATTTAAAATGATGCAGCTCTATTGATACGAAACTAAGATGACCTGAGCCCAAAATGTCCCGACTCGAATCAAACATGACCTGAGCTAATCCAAATCCTAAATCGACCAATCTTAACCTGAAATCCGAGATAATTTAAATACAAAATGATCCAGTCCAACTAAAACTCGACTTCATTTGACCCAAACCAAAAATGAACGGACATGACCAAAACCCAACCTAGCTTAACCAAAACCCTATATGGTCCAACCCAGATTGACTTAAAATCTGAGATGAGTTGAATTGTTATGGATTTACAATTCCAATATTTGATTCTTTTGATTATTCAAACAATGGAATTTCTAGTCCATCCTAATTCCAATTCCTTCAAAGTTGGAATCAGAATACGGCCTAATTCCAATTCTAGATGTCAAATACATCCTTGAAGTTTTAGCCTTATTAAGTTTTCATTTGGGAAATTTAAGTTGGCACTGGATTTTGGACATCAACATGCATAAATAAGATGGATGAGATTATTGTTTACTGAATAATGTAATACGCAAGGTTGAATACTTGTTTATTTGTGTTTCCTCCAACAGTGTTCCTCTAGTAACCATGCAAGGGACAGGGGCACTTTGTTGCTTTTGTGATTGGGCTTTGATAACGTGTGGGTTTCCTATATTTTCCCTTCTACCTATATGTCTATGAAACTCTGAATGGAGTCTTCTCTTTGTATCCAGGTTTGGGAACGAAATGGATTCTCAGAGTGCTTTAGCAATATATATCCTTCTTGTTCTTTTAATTCAAATGTAAATTTGTCTTACATGTCATGCAGTGTCCTGTGTGACACAAAGTGTCGTGAAGATTGGTCAGGATTTAATTAGTTAGTTTTAAATTTTATTTAATTAATTTAGTTTTATTAGTCAGTTTTAACATTGTTAAGATTTATCATTATATTTATCAATAGGGTTTGATTTATCTTTATTAATTAGGATTTAGTTTATCTTTATATTATATGATTTTTAATTATCTTTATATTTATCTTTTTAGGGTTTGTTGAGTCTATAAATACCTTTTTAGGGCGAGTCTTGTATTCAATTCAATTTTAATGATGAATTAATTAAAAGTTAGAGAGTTTTCTCTTTTCATCTCTAGATTGAGGGTCATTATCCTTAGCTTAGCCAGCCAAGGTGGTGAAAACTAGCTACTATTTGTATCCTTGGCCTAGCCCACCAGGGTGGTGAAATCGGCTGCCACTCTTTATTCTTGGCCTAGCCTACTAAGGTGGTGAATTTGGCTACACTGTAGTGGGGTTTTTAACCTCACCAGGATTAAGAGCCTATCAATTACTGTACTAGGATTTTGACCTTGCCACAACCGGTAACCTATCAATTTTACCCACTACGGTCCTACGTCACTGTGCTTGTTCCTTAACAGTAATTACGGTTCTGGGTTTTGGAGGGAACGTGATGACTGTGATCTTGATCCTTGTGGCTGGAATTTTGCAGAGGAATGGTGGACGAAGCGTGTGGGTATGCTATTTTGTGATACTTGTGTTTAGTTCTTTCATTTGTTGTTTCGACTGCATGCAATACATAGTTTACTTGGTAAATGCTAGCCTCTACCCTTTATTCTACTCTTATGTCATTTGACTTGGTTGCAAACTTGAACTTGACTTGGAAAGGGAGTTAGAAGAAAGCATTTGCTGAAACGCGGTTATAATTGGCACACTCTTTTATCCTTTTGGTTCCACTCATTGCTTTCTCTCTTCATATGCTAGAAATCTTTATATTCATTACAATTATTTGCACAAACCTATCTTGAATATAAAGATTTATTCAGATGTTTTTCTAAAGAACAGCCAGACATAAAATCTAGGTCTTGTAAAGCATCATCTCTATATGTCTGTGCTTCATGTTCTTGGGAAAATTGAATGAATGTGCACCGTCTCCTATGTTCCTAGATCTTTTGGGTTTGTATATATACTAGTTGGTATGTTTGGGAACGATTGGGATGCCTCTGTTTTTTGGGCTTTTTCCTTTGTACTTTGGACTTGTATTTGACAACAAAGGGACCAGACTATCCTTTGGCATTGCATTTTTTGTTGGCATTTGGTTTATTTTGATTGGATTTCACGCTGAGGGGAAATCTTTGTCAATCATCCTTCTTTGGAGCAGGATTACTTTCATGGAATCTTTTATAATTTGCCTATGGGGTTTCCAAGAAAGTTTCTCTCTTTCTCTCTCTCACTCTCTCTTTCTGAAATTAACCGTAGCTAGGAGGCTTTACTTCTTCTAATGTTTGTTTATCTTTCATTGCAATATTCTTTAATAGGACTGATGTGCTCAGATTTTTATGATCTTTTATTCCTCTTAATCAAATCTGTTTTTTGACTTAATGGATTTCATGCAGAAGCAGTTCTGGGAAAAATTCACGTATCATTTTATTCCTGCTTTTGGAGTGTTCATGTCGTCGTTAGATGTGATCTTGATCTTGACAAGAGCATGGAATGACAACGTGCTTTCTTATCACAACTTGATCTTCCGATGGTCTCGAGTTTTTGTGTGGGTGCGTTTCCGAAAGCTGCTGACATAGTTATATGCGGTGTCTTGAGTAAGTCACCTGTCAGCTTCTAACAATTTTTTTTTTTTTGCTGTCCATGGGGGATGAGTCAGGTTATTGTGCTACTGCTGTCTTGGTGCGAATGCTGGTACTTGTTGTTTTCCGGTCGCATTTTGTGTTTTTGGTGGATTGTAAAACCACTTGTGCAAGTTCCTCATTTGCAACTAGTTCTTTCTTCATCAGAGGTACTGTACGGCTGCTTTCTCATTTTTAGCAGCATGCCATGTCAAATACCATGTCTTGATGCTGATGACCTATCTTATCATATTCTGATGCTCTGAGAAGCTCTAGCATTTCTCTTTATGAAGCCCTTATTGAGTGTATGAGATTCAGCCGATTCTTTGTTGAGTTCTTATCTAGTTGGTCTTTACAATGAAGCTATGATGTCAAAGAAACAATTTTTATTTCTCCACTTGGGTTGAATTTTTGAATAATCCAGCTAAACAATCCAACTTTTGTCACAATGTATCATATGATTGGACATGGGGGTTTAGATTGAGTTCATCTTTCCAATGTTGTCAGACATATGCTACTATCACAGAGATTCTGTCTTTAGGTTTAATTTCAGCTGGATTCTTACATATGCACCAACTCAATTTCAGAGTAGAAATGTCATGGGGGATCATTTTAGTGTCTTTGTGCAGGATGATGATTGATACTTAAAACCCAGCATCTAGAAGTGTAGGCTATATGTGCTGATTTTACAATTTGATGTTTGCACAGCAATAAGTTCTCAACCATTCAAAATAATTGACCATTGATTGTGTAGTTATTGTAGATTGATTATAATGAATGTAAGTCTTATCTTCTATTGATTGGTTGCGCAGGCTTTTCAGTGTCTTGAAGAGAGTTCCATTGTTCTACTTGACCTGATATTTGGAATATGTCTATACATTGCAAGAATTAAGCAAAATTCTTGTGCATACAGGTATCTTACTGCGTTAAATTTCCATCACCTTTTTGTAACGTAGCAGCACTAAGGATAAACATTTGTCGATTTGCAACCCTGCTTTATCTCTTCCCTTTACCTTATGGCTCCCATTTCCATATTCATTTTCGGATATGCAGGTCAATATATGATGCAACCATGCTACTCCTAAAACCATATTTGTGGTGGTGATTACTCCTAAATTTATCAGAAAATTTAAATCTGATTGATATAGATGACTAATCTACTATTGGTAGCTGTGATTAAAGCTATCGGATACTTTTGTCCAATTAACCCTTTTGCCCCAATTAGGTTTTCCCTAGCTCATGACCGATGCATTTGGATATGGGACAGTTTAGCATTCTCACCAACGGTTTTACAAATGCCTCATCTCTACTCCCTCTATGATAAATCGTTTTCGTTGCAGCTAATTAGGTATAATCTGTCATTTTTCATAGTGCATTCTACTAAAGCATGGGCATGTATCCATTTTTTTTTTACCATGGGACATGTATAAAATTCCAATTTGAGGAAGCTGGTTAAGATAGCAATTTGGAAGTTCATGCACACAAGTTGGGATATGCATTGGGCCATAGTATGGAGTTGCTGCTTTATGTAACATCATATCCCTCTTTGCTTTCTACAGTTGTTGAAAAAGTAATCTTGTTTTTTTCACTAGCAGGAAGGATAGCTTGCTGGAGGATCCTTTTCTCTCTAACACTTTGGACCTTGAGGAAGGTCATGTTAAGGACCCAGTATGTACTATTTACTACCATAGTACAGATATTCTGTGACCAGATCGGCCAGCAGGATCATTACTTTCTCATCTTTTCCGTTTGTGTAATGATCCTGCTGGCCGATCTGGTCACAGAGTATCTGTACTATTTCCAAGAATAATTTTATCATCTTCCATACATGTGTAGTTCCAGACTTTGATGTGCTTTCCTACTACGAATGACTTCTATTTGCACCCTAGGTTTCCATATTACCATAACCTCAGAGTCCTTGCCCTTAAACTACCTGTAGTACCTCCTTGACATGAGAGACTAGTGGTGGGAAGATAGGGAGGAAATATGTTATATACTAAGCTTTATTAAAATAATAGGCAAATGCTAGTTGGGGCTATTAGCAGTAGCAGAATTATTTCATGTACAGAATGCAACTAGTCCTGTTTATGTATTTCTTTCCTTCTAACTTGGACCCTTTCCCAAAGGATAGCACTATTTCTGTCTTAGTTTCTACTAGGTTACAGAGCTAACTGGTTCTTTTTCTGTGTGGCTATGCAAGGGAACTGCTGAAAGCATTTGGGCTTTTGTAACTTTTAACACTATCAAATCAGTGATGGATCGAGGTGTGACAAAGCAGCTTGACTTTAATGATCTTCTTTCGTTGCCTGCTGATATGGATCCTTCAGCATGCCATGACGTGCTTCTCACAAGTTGGCAAGCTCATAAAATGAATAATTGCTCCAACCCTTCCTTTTTCAAAGCAATGTGTTTTGCATATGGATGGCCCTATCTCCGTCTAGGCCTATTGAAGGTAATTTGTCGCAATGACATTTTGTTTTACTTGGTTGACAGCAAAACTGTATCTTAATCCTTTTTGCATGTCGCGGCCAAACTAAACAAACAATGTCCGGTGACTTATAAGTCAAACAAGAAAACTAATAAATATCACTGGTGAAATACTAAGAAAATTTTCTTTTAAATATGCTTCATAATGGGCTGGAAAGCATGTAATACGATATCTAATAGGAGGAACACAGCTTGAAGTCGAAAAACTTTTAAAGTCAAAATTCTGAAATTTTCAACAACTGAAGCAAAGTCTTATGTAATGGTGTTATTGAAGTCGAAAAACTTTTAAAGTCAAAATTCTGAAATTTTCAACAACTAAAGCAAAGTCTTATGTAATGGTGTTATTGAGGTTGTAGAATATAAAAGAAAGTCTTAAATAATGGTTTTAAATTTCGACAATGTAGTACTTAAGTTCATTGAACTTCTTTAACAGACTCACTATACTCTATTTGAAATTGGTAAGCAACAGAGTGAGTATGAAGCACCAAAAGTAACAAATTCGCCAATTAAAATAACATAATGTCAAAATTACGATTGAAAAGACATACTATAAATTGTGTTGGATAACTTAGAATAAACATCGAGTGAACACATAGGCCATAAGGTCCTAGGTTGTGTTTGCACATAATTCCTGCAATTCGCTCATAATCGACTTTCTTAAAAGGGGTCGGACCAACTTCTAGTTCAAAGTAATGTTCCAAATAGTGCACTGCTAATAGAGATGGATAGCCCCAATCATAGGCTCAAAGATATCTTGCTCCGTCATCGTAGGGTACAACCTGTAAAACCTTTGCTGAAAATTTATAAAATGCATGGCATGTTTGCATATCATAAAATATAAATCAATCAATATTTACAAAAATATTATAAATTGAGAAATATAACTTAGCCAATTTTAAATTTCATATTCCATAAATTTACGGAAACATGTTTGATCCCAATTTAGTTTACAACACGTAGAAGAATAAAGAAGTCAATTACTAGTGTGCAAAAAGGAAATCTTTTCAAAGAACTTTTAGAAAACCATCAAACAGAGCTACAAGTAAATAGCTTGAAAATACTTAGAGGTCTCTAGCATAAAGCGCTGAACCACTTGTCAAAATAATACTCTCTCGAAATCTCAAACTATAGATTTAGCCTTTCTAGCCTTTGGCTTTTTTCTCACTTTATTCTCACTTGGCTTTAAATGGTGAAATGTGAAATGTGGATTATGATGGTTGGCTTGGGGGTGCTCTTTATAGAAGAAGGGAAGGGTGACCCAAAGGTTATCTGCATTGAACGGATAAGTTAAAGGTTACATAAGTTATGATAATAATAGATAGGGTTATTTACACCAAAGGTGTCACGACCTCAAACATAGCAAACAAAGGGCCAATGACTTATGAGCCAACAAGGGAACCAATAGTCGTCGTAGGTGAAATACTAAGAACCTTTATTCTAAATCTGTTTAATAATACAACGGATAGTACATGATACAACCCCTGGGAGTTCAAACTCAAAACAACGACTAAGACTTCCATAAGTAAACATATTCTATATAATTGAACCACTAACTCATAAAACGTAAAAGAAAGCCTTCTAAGGATGAAACCACTTCGTCCATGTTGAGAGAAGGTCCCTTGAGTTTCTCCACTCAGCTTACTATGCCTTGTCTGAAATTGTTAAACAGCAGGGTGTGCATAAAACTCGGTAAGTAACAAATCCATTAACAAAACAAGGATCAAAAACTATTTAAAAGACATGAAACATATTTCAAAAACATGGCCAAAGTCGCTTACTAAAAATTTATCCAGAATACTTAAAAACACATCAACTAAACTCTTGGGCCTTAAGCTTCTTGGTTGTGGCTGCATATAATCCTTGCAACTGGGTTTAGAATTGGCTATCATAATTGGATCCCTGGCCAACTACGGGTTCTGAGGGACGTTTCAAATAGTGCACCATTAACAAAGATGGTATAATTCCCCATCAAGGGCTTAAAGATGTCTTTCCCCATTATCTTAGGGCACAACTCACAAAACAAAGCATAAGAAATGTATTTCATATTTGCACATGATAGAACATGATTCAAATCATATTTTCGAAATACCATAAATTGAAGCAATATAACATAGCCAATGTTAAATTCCATATTCCACAAACTTAAGCAAACATGTTTGATCCCATTTTAATTTCAAATACATAGAGGGCGAACATATGGTGTGCAAAACAAGTATTTTGAGAATTTAAGAAACTCTTAACATATCAAACACTTAGAAGCTTTAACAAAAAGTGCGGAAGAGTTAATGAATAAGTTACTTACACGAAGAAACAAAGCTTTCCTAAAATCCCAAGCACAACTTTAGCTCTTTTCTCCTTCTCTTCTCCCTTAACTCTTATTCTCACTAATACTTGAAATGAAGGTCCTGGATTTGGATGGTTTAGGAAAGGGGAGTTGTCACAACCCTAAACTAAGCTATCAATAGGTCAATGACTCATAAGCAAAACAAAGAAACTAATGGTCATCGTAGATGAAATGCTAGGAATACTTATCTTAAATATCCTTATAATATACCAAAAAAAAAAAAAAAAAGAAAAAAAACTCAAGACAAAATGTCAAAACTTCCAAGAAACGATACATAATCTTATTTAAAGCACTACTAAAGTCACATAAAGTATAGGAAAGTCTTCTAAGCTTGTTGCAACTTCAACAATGTAGAAGGTAAATTCCTTGAACTTCTCCATCTGACTCACTATGCCGTGTCTGAAATTGGTAAACAACAGGGTGAGCGTAAAGCCCATCAAGTAACAAATCCGCCAACCAAAAACAAGAATCAAGCGTACTTTGGAGTACTAATATCATATCTTCAAAATTGAAAGTAGAAACTGACTAGGGATGAGGTATAAGAACTTAGAAAGGACGTTAAATTTACACACAAGTTATATGCTCATAGGTCGTGGTTGCATATAATCCCTGTAACTGGCTCAGAATACGTTAAATTTACACACAAGTTATATGCTCATAGGTTGTGGTTGCATATAATCCCTGTAACTGGCTCAGAATTGGCTATCTTAAAAGGGTCCCTGGCCAACTTGGAATTCAAAGGAACATTCGATACAGTACACTGCTAACAAGAGATGGTATAATCCCCTATCGAGGGCTCAGAGATGTCTTCCCTATCATTGTAGGGCACAACCCACAAAATAAAACACAATATGTCCAAAATATAAAGCACATAACACAATTGCATATGATAAAACATAAATCCAACCATATTTTGAGAGTATCATAAAATACGGAAGTATAACTAAAATTAATGTTAAATTCCATATTTTACAAACTTAGAAAATCATGCTTGATTCCATTTTAGTTTTGAACACATAGAGAGGTGGGCATATTATATGTAACAAGGAAGTCTTTTAAAGAATTCTAAGAAAACCATGGAATTTGATACAAATAAATATATCAAAGTCACTTAAAAGTTATAGCCAAAGGGGCGAAAGAGTTAACGAATAGGTCGCTTACTTGAAGAAATAAAGCTCCCTTGAAATCCCAACCCAAGCTATAGAGTAGTCTTCTTATACTTGGACTCTCCTTTCCCTCAACTCTCACTCTTACTTGCAAAATGTGTTTTAGATGATTAGAGCTTGGCTAGGAGGCTGCTATTTATAGAAGAGGAGGAGGGTAGGTGAAAGACTAAATGCACTTTTTTGGTGTTTTTTTTTTTTGGGGGGGGGTTTTTTGGGGGGGGGGGGGGGGGTAAGCTAGGGGTTGCATAAGTTATGATAATAAAGAGGGTGTTATGAATTCATACAAACCAAGAGTCACAAGATGAATGCAATTAATTAATATGACCAATAAATATGTGGGTTACAAGAAATCAAAGGTTATTCTAATTAATAGGGAGTAATTTAATAATTCCAATTCCTTGGGGGGTGGGGGGGGGGGGGGGGGGGGGGGGAGGTGAGATTCCTAATCCATACGGGAGTGATGAGGGGTATTTATAGGGAAGGCTTTGGGGTTTTGGTCTTCAAAGAAGAGAAGAAAGTGGCTGATATTCATGGTCAAATATGGTCACTTTCAAAGTTCAATAAAGGAGGCTTGGCTTGTCAAAAGGAGGGACTTGACTTGGTCAAAGTTTGGACCTCTTTTTCCAAAAAAAGGAAGGTTCATTTTGTTTAAAATTGTATGCTTATTTTATTCAGGTATAGGGAAGTTTAAAACTAATGAAATAAGTGGACGTTTTGGCCAGAAATTTCAACTAAAATTTGAACAATGACTTGTAATTTATTGGTAATTTGTGTGGGGAATATTTGTGTCTTAAAAATTTAAATTCCTTACAGAAGGTCTTTGTACTTTTCTCATTGTGTCAATTAGGGCCTATTTGACTTAGCTTATTCTAAGGAAGAAAAGTGCTTTTTTCTGGAAAAAACACTTTTTGGGATTTGGACAGTGTTTGGCAACCATGAAAAAGCTCTTTTTATCAAAAGTAGAATCTCTTTTTCTACTTTTAAGGAGAAGCAGAATTTTGGCTCTTCTCATTTTAAGTAAAAGCAGAAGCAGAAATTAAACAAATTGAAAACTTTTTTTTTTCCCCTAGTAACAATTGAGAAAATGTAGTTCAATTATCTTTAAGTTTGTTAATATGTTTAAAAAATCAATTTATATATTTGAAAAATAATTTATATATTAAAAAAATAGTTTATATATTTTAAAAATATATTAAATATGAAAAAATATTTTATTAATAATAAAATATTTCAACTATTTGAAAAATATTTTAAAATTAAAAAAAAAAATTAAATACGTTAAACTATTGAAAACATATTTTTAAAAAATTCAAAATTGGTTTAAGTATTTAAAAGATATTTTATATATTTAGAAAATATATTAAATATTTGAAATGGTTCTTGAGTGATTGTTTTCAACTATAAAAGACTCTGTTAACGTTCTTTATATTAATTTTATAGAAAAAAGAACTTTTTTAAACATTAGCCAAACACTCGCAATATTACAATGAGCGCTTTTTTACTGGTTGGGCCAAATACAAACCGCTTATTTAAGACAACATTTTTTTGCAAAAGCTCTTTTACAAAAACTGCTTCTGAAAAAAGCTATTTTTTCATAGCAATGCCAAACAAGACCTTAGTCCCAGTACTTTTAATTGTGTCAATTTAGTCCCTTTACAATTTATATTGTGTCAATGAAGTCCTTTGCTCAAATTTAAGTTAATTTATTGACGTAATTTTTAATGGGACAATCACATTAGATACAAGTAACTCGTTACAAATCCACCAATTGCCTCAATTTAGCCCAGTCCATGGCCGAATCATTAGAAATTTCATTAAAAGCTTAGCACAAAATTTACTTTAGGGGTATTGGCGGATCTAGAATTTTGACTGAGGGTAGGCTTGAATTACAAATTACTTTCACTTTTCACTTTATTTAATTTATTAGTAGTTTTTTGTTCTATATTTTCATCCAAAGTCAAAATATAGCTCGTAATCACTCCTAACTATAAGAAATTTTTGGACAATTTTATTTAGGTCATCCGACCAACAAAAACACATTCATATCGAAAATTAATAATTTTTCAAATTCAATTCAAACTTAAGTTGGAGTCTACCGTCATTTAAAAATTTGTATGAAAATTCTTGGATAACATACTTTTATTTACACGCATACTGAAAGAAAGGTAATTTTAAATGGTAAATCCAAATTTGTGACTCATGAGAGTTGAATAATTAATTTTAGTATTATTGTGAAATTTTATTTTTAGTTTAATCGTTATATGTAAGATATTACACATTTTTTTACAAGTAAACTATTACAAATAAACTTGAATAAGAAACGATGCATAAATATGAAAGTACAAATATAGATCTTAGATGATCTAGGTTATACAGTTGAAAAGGTTAGAAAGAAAACTTGAAATCATTTGCATATGAACTAAAAATTTTTGAGAGTGCATATGAGTATTTTGTATTCTTAAACAAAAAGTAGTGAGACCATTAACATATAACAAAATTATTTATTTTTATTTTTCTCTTAAAATATAAATTATTTAATATTATATACAAAAAAGCTCTAGAAATGGTAAGAATTATAATTAATAGAGATAAAAAAGAAATAATTAATTGTGTAGGAACAATCTCCCAAAATAAAAGTGAGTTGTCTAAAAATAAGTAATAGAAGTGGCCTAGCAGGGAATCGATCCTGCATGCACGCTCACCAATTCCCATTTATTGACCACCAAGCTATGGAGGCAACATTATTTTCTACTTGTTGATAAAAATAATTTTCAAAATCAGGGTAATGCACATAGATCTGCCGGTGTTTAGGGACCAAATTGGCACAATATGAATTGTATCGAGACTAAATTGATGCAATTAAAGATATGAGGACTAAATTGACACAATTGACAAAATACAGGGACATTTGGTGTTAATAACCCTAATAGATAATAGTGCGGGGTTTATGCATTAAATCATGTAAGCCAAGAGTCACATGGAACAATTTAGGTATTAAAGTGCATAATAACTATATTAATATTGGCAAATAATTAGAGGTTAAAGTGGGCTTACGAGTATCCTAAGGTTGAGCGAATGGTGATTACAAATAAGAAGTGAGTTTAAAATCTGAATTTCTTACACTGCATCTATCATGAAATTATGTCTTGGCTGACAATTTTAAGAGCCTTTCTTTTAAGAAGCACCTAATTGAGAAAAGTAACAATGGAAATTTTCAAAGACTGATCTTCTCTTCTTTCAGCGAGCATTAACTGTCCAACTTTATGTGTACATATATTAAGCTTTGTCCTACTAGGTGGGGAGAAGATCTGGCAAAGTTTGATACTAGATGTTGACGACCTAACTGGAACTACCCCTAATGAGCAGGGAAATTTTGGATACTATGGAGCTTGACAAGCAACAATGTACATATACATATACCTTAGGAATAAAAATCAGGAACATGTCCAAGCAAAACAAATCCAACTTAAATAATTAGGCAAGAGCTAGTTATCAGGCAATATGACATATAACACTTGCCAGAAGCAGTTAGCAATCCCAGGGAAACTAAACCAAGCTACACTCAATAGATAATCAGAAAAAAGGAGAACAGGGAATGTATCAACCATTTATCAGATAGACTGAATTCTTTGACTCTTGGCTTTTATCAAGGAGAACATAGTTTCCATAAGTAGTGTGTGCAATCCTTTGCTTCAACATGTTCTGCTTCTTAAAGTAATCTGAGTTCAAGTGATAACACAGTTATAGAATACTTTAATTTTCTTGACTTTGTAAAGATCAGAAAGGTTAAATATTTATTCTGAAGTTCTTGATTATTGACCGACCAATTCTGGGTACTTGTACAACAAATAGGTATACCTTTTCTGTGTCTCTAGTTGTTTGTCTTGTGTCCTAGCAATCTATATCTTTATAGTATGGTAGAACATCTTCCAGGAACATGGATCGATTTAGAAGTTGCATTTTTTCGTGTATAGTTGTCAAATGCTCGACTCTTTGCTGTTTTCTCATCTGATGAACATGTATATGTGGTGCAGGTTATCAATGACAGTATTGGATTTGCAGGACCATTGCTTCTGAATAAGTTGATTCAGTATCTTCAACGAGGTTATACAACTGTTTACATTTTTTCTCTTGTTATTTTCAAAATAGTGACTGATGCTTTTACTGAAGTATTTAAAACATTTACGACCCAAAAATCTGAAGTTTAATTTGTGGAATGAGATTTGTGATGTCTGAGGTGCTTTCGCTGCAGCATCTCCTAGTTCCAAACAATGTGTTCAGTCATCTAATACTGGGGCCTTTAACATGTTACCGTATCAAATCAATGGATTGACGATATTTTCCAAGTTTACTAGAACTGTCTGCATCAATGGCGAGGAGGGTTTTGCATCTTTTGAGGTCAATGGTTCACCACCGCCTTACCTACAAATGGGCTACCTATTCTGTATGACGATTATTTATCCACAGAAAACTTTCTTAGCACTTTGTAGCATTTGTCATGGCACATGTGGAATGTGATATGAGGTCCATATCCAAACATTGAAGCCAGGGAGTAAAAGTACAATCTGGGCTGTTTCAACGATCTAGGCCTGCATTGAGAGTTTCTCTAGGATTGGTGAGGTGAAATGGGATGCTGTTAATGTGGCTACAGGGCAACTTTTTTTTTTTTTTTTTAGAAATCTCTTATTGAGATGAGAAATTGATGAAGCTGCTAGCACTGCTTGCTTTCTGCGGGGAAGTTGAGAGTGCCTGTTTCCTCTGGCAACTGGGTTTGTGCTGCTGTATTAAGTCGTATGATGCTTGTCATCTTAGTATTACTGATTTCAGATCTCAAACTGTTTGGTGGCGCTATCCCCCTGTTGGTTCGTACGTTAGCTGAACAATAACGGGCTGATATCCCCATTCTTTCCCAACAAGACTTGAATATACAAGCTATGGACTGACATGAAGCTCAAACCATGTGAGAGTTTGACTGAAGTGTCCTTGTGGCGTTGAAGCTCAAACCATGAAGCTTAAGCTACTTTAGTGTGACTGTCTTACTAGTTTCTTTCATGTACGCAGGAAAATTACTCTATTTTGAGTGAACTAGTCAAAAAAAGAGCCAACATTTAAACCACAAATCTTCCATTTCTCTCACTCATTTCCATCCTGTTCTTGATGTATTCTTCATTCCCTAGTTCTTGATCCATTAATCTTGAGTCAATGCTGTGCCATCTATAAGATCTATAGTTACTTGCCAATTTTTCTGAGTATCCTGTTGATTGTTGTACCTTGGATTGCTGAAATACATTGGTATCAAATTCCGCATTTTAGTATCCTTGTCAATGAGCTTGACTAAGAGTTTGCTCTTGCATAGTTTCATCTATAAGAAATTCTTTGTTACTGTTGTATGACACAACAACAACAACAACAACAATAACAATATACCCAGTGCCTCAAGGGCTCCTGCATACATAGGGTCTTTTTTGGTTCTTTTTTGTTTTTTTTTTTTGGGGGGGGGGGGGGGGGGGGGGAGCGGACGTATGCAACCTTGCCCCTTCAGGGTGCTATCCTAAAGGGAGGCTATGTCCGAGGACCCCCAACCTGACAAGCATGAGAAGCATACAGCATGAGAGCATGGAAACATAGGAGCACAAACACGGCACAAAACAAGCATAACGAAGCATAAAGCAACCAAAAGGCAAACAATAGGCAACTAATAGGCAAATAATAAGGCAAATAGGCAACTATGCAGATATGCAAATAAACCAACTCCCAGCCATATCAGGTACACCAAAGAGGCAGTCATATAAACCGAGGAACCCTAGTGTTAGCCAGAATATACTCCCTTATTCTAAGCCGCTACATCGGCTATCCCTATGCTAGCACTCCACTGAGCTCTATCCAAGGCCATCTCCTCCTATATGTTTAGGTGGGTGGGGTCTCCAACCATCTCTTCTTTAGCTTGCCTCTCCCTCTCCTACCGAGCGTGGTACGGAGTTGTTGGCATCTCCTGACCGGAGTAGCGGTCGGTCTCCTCCTAACATGCCCAAACCACCTCAAACGTTGCTCCCTCAATTTATCCTCGATTGGGGCCATGCCCAATTTGCGTCTGATGATGTGATTCTTGATCCTATCCTTCCTTGCGTGTCCACACATCCACCACAGCATCCTCATCTCCACCACCTTCATCTTTTGTGTATGGTGTTGTTCCATTGGCCAACACTCTGCACCATATGATATAGCCAGTCTCATTACCGTCTTGTAGTATTTTCCCTTTGACTTTAATGGGAACTTTCTGTAGCAAAGTACCGTAGAAGCCATCCTCCATTTATGCCAGCCTACTTTAATATGGTTGTTGACATCCTTGTCCACTTCGCCATCTTGTTGTATCATAAAACCCAAATATCTGAAACACTCCTTTTTCGGTATGGTCTTCAAACCAACCTTGACGTCTTCTATGTTAGGCCTGGTAGGGATACCAACCTTGAGTTCCATATACTTAGTCTTGGAACTACTGAGTCATAAACCCCAAGGCGCTTCTTTAGAGTTCCATCTTCTCATTTACCTCTTCCATATCATCTGCAAAAGCATGCACCAAGGCACACCTCCTTGGATGTGCCTAGTGAGCTCATTCATAACCAGAATAAATAGATAGCGACTCAAGGCAGATCCTTGGTGTAACCAATTGTAATGGGAAAAGCATTTGTCTCCCCTTTCGCTATACGCATATTAGTTTGTGCATCATTGTACATGTCTCTAATGACTCGGATATAAGGCACTGGGATGACTTTCCTCTCTAGAATCTTCTACAGGACCTCTCTTGGTACTGTTATGTGATATGCATACATATTCCAGTCTTTCTTGTGTTCACCATAACTAAGGCATATGCAATCGAGGGATGAATATTATGCCTTCTTTTAGACTTGCTAGAACTGGAATTTTCCTTGCTTGCTTCAGGGATTAACAGTCTTGTGATGCATGCTGTTTCAAAGATCTTTGTGGATTGTTCACTTTTCCCTCCTGAAACTCATGGCTGTACTCTTGTGTGTGGTCTATTCTAAGCCTTTTCTTAAAGGTCAATAGAAATAATTTTTCTGTTTGTCTTCTGTTCCCTATTCATATCCAATAATCTTGTTGGATACTCAGTCTTCGTGTTTATTTAGCTTTGGAACTCCAAGTCAAACTTAATTTTATTCATTTGTGATTTGGGAAAGGGTTCCTTATTTTGTCTGTTTGAGTAGATCTCTGTTTTCATTTCAAATAGAGACTATATTTCCCGTTGGAATGCTTCCAACACAAATACACATAATTATGATCTTGTTAGCAAATATCTGATGACTTTTTGTTCCCGTGGATGGTCGTATTTGGGTTCAGGTCTTCTAGTGAATGGTGTTGTAATATCATATTGAAACAAATTTCTCCACTTCTTATTTATGTTCACTTCTCTTTTTGACATCCTTTGATCTTTAATTTCATGGGTCTAATATTGCCGAGTCCTTACCATTTGTTTAACTTTACATGTCTTTCTATCTCTCCCTGCTTTCTACTTCCCATTGAGTTTGCTTATACATCTATGTATATACGTTCCTGGATAGAACTCCAGAAGTAAGAGATGCACATATAAAGTTGGAATTGTGGTTCATGTTGTTTCTACCGTTCTATGTCTTCTAAAACTCTTGAAATATCCTGCTCGTCCCGGTCAACGCCCCAAATCGTAGTAGCATGAATTGATGCGTGTGTGTGGAGTTCAATGCCTTTTTTTGGCTTGCATGATAAGCCAAGAGAATGTATCGGTATGGTTATTGGTGTATTCTATGCTGATATGCGTATGTATATACTTTGGTTGATCTTCGTGGTGCTATGAACTCTGTTAAGTCTTATTCTGTTTTAGACTTCAGGCAGATGCTGTCATGCATTCTTGTCAATGCTTGTCTTAATTATACGTGAAGGCATGCTCATTTAACAATGTTTGGTCATGTGAGAGTATCATGCATCATTCTTGCTGCTTAGTTTTATTCTTGTTGCTTATTTTCAAGAACTGAACAAATCATTAATTTTTTGACTGAATTATGTTATCAATATATGTCCTTTTGTTTTTTCTCTGATCATTCAGGTTCCAAGGGTGTGGATGGTTACGCACTTGCAATGTTTTTGGGCGTAACAGCTATCTTAAAGTATGTCTTACTTTGGAGTGCTATTGTTTCATTAATTCCTAGTATCATATTCATCTGTTGAAGGTTGTCTGTCCTGATCCTCCTAGTTATCTTAGTAAACCTAAAATTCATAATTATTGTTGTTGGCATAATTTGTCCTTTTCTTTTCCTCTTTGTATTTCTTAAGTCATGACATCATAATTGTGAACAATGTTGCTTTATTGATGAAAGATAAATTATATCTGTACAAGGAAATAGCTCAGATCAGATGTCAATAGGATAGATTATGACCGTCATCTGCTACAAGCCTAAGAACTTGAAAAGCTAAGGCTTCTCGGATTCATTGGCTGTACTAAATGTGCCTTTAAGACCTTCATTGCTGAGGATCTTAGTGAAGCTAGGGAAACTATTTTCTCAACCCAAGAGCACAAATTCACTTTAGGCTCTGTTTGACACATGGAATTGGAATTGGAATTGGACTGTGGAATTGTAATTCTAATTTCAATTCTGATAGAATTGGAATTCTGATAGAATTGAAATTCTGTCATTTGGTTCATCAAAGGAATTGGAGATCGGAATTATAGTTGCATAATGATTCGAATCATTCAGGGTTTTCGGTCAATTGAGTTGGAGTATTTCAAGTTTTAAATCAACTACGGTTGGATTTTGGTCGGAACGATTCACATTGCGTTCAAGTTATTATGGTTGGAGCAATTTACTTTGAGTTCGAGTTATTTTTGAGTCAAATTGGATCGACTATCGCGTCGGGTCGTTTAGTGTTCAAGTTATTGCAGATTTTCAGCTAATCGGGTTAGAGCTTTTCGGGATTTAGGCTAGTGATGGTTGCGTTTGAGTTCATTTAGGTCATTTCAAGCTTGAGTCATTGTAGTTTTGGGACAAATGAGTTGTATCGTTTCCAATTTCCTGTCATCGCAGCTTGAGTTTGAGATGAGTCAGTTCATTTTGGGAACGGGTCATATTAAGTTTTGAGTCAATTTGGTCAGGTCATTTCCACTTCAGCTCAGATTGTTTACACCACATTCAAGTCAAGTAGTTTCATTTTTTTGATTTGAGTTATCTCGAGTTCGGGTCAATTAGGTTGAGTCATTTCGAACTTTGAGTTAAGGTGATGTCGGTCATTTCAAGTTTAAGTCATCCGAGTTGGGTGATTTCGAGGTTTGGGACAAATTTTAGGTTGTGGCTAAATCTTTAGATTTTAATTCACTTTGGATTTGGGTTAATCAATTGGGGCCATTTTGGATTTTAGGTCAATGCAGTTAATATGGAATTGTAATTCCTTACCCCTACTCCAAGGAATTAGAAAGTATAATTTTCAGTTAAAATCCAATTTCATGGAATTGGGCAGTGGAATTATAATTCCAATTCTAACTGGTGAATCAAACAACAGAATTGGAATTCTGGGCCCCAATTCTAGGCTCCAATTTCGTTCTCCAAACGCAACTTTAAGATAATTTTGGTGCTTTTTGAAGCCCAGTACTGCATACATAATAAGTTTCTGAAGCGGCCTCATTTTCTTGTCCACCTACGTCTGTTGTGAGGCATGTATACTCTCTATTGTAAATACCATAAAAATGGAGATGGATATATTTTGATTAGCGAATTGACCAGTTTCCTGAAATTGAGTTGACCATGCAATGTTTCCACTGGATCTGTATGTCAGAATTGAAATTCATATAAGCGAATTAATTGTATCAGACTGTTCTTCTCTGTTGGTAGATAATATTAAAAGAGGAATCATTGTGAAGTTAATTCTTGGCAACACACTTATAGGAAGGGAAATCCTTACTGGTCTTTTATGTGTCAAAGTCTCAATGACTTAGAAATTCACCACCAAAAGACTAGCATTATAGAACTGCAAACAACCTGATGACACTGTGTTCTGCTAAATTCACCAGTTTTGTGTTCAAAAAAATTCACCAGTTTGAAAATGTATTGCACATGTATGAAGACAAATCCTATAATACCTTCTTATCTGTTAGCAGTAATATTTTCTGACCAATGAATTAGAGGAGTCGTTCCATTTGAATGTATTGTGTGAAATGTATGGGCTTTTCCAATTTCTTCAAGAAGGAGCAACAAAAGCTTTTTTTCAGGTACAACTTTGTTTTCTTTTTCTTTTTTTTTTTTTATGATAGGAAAGAGAGATCTAATTAAGAGAAATAAATTCATAAGGAATAGCACAAGCAGTTCTTTCAAAAACAAGGGAAAGCAAAAGACCTATGTTTGGCACATAAAATTAGAATTGGACTGTGGAATTGCAATTCCAATTGGAATTCTGATGGAATTGAAATTTCATTGTTTGGTTCATCAAAGAAACTGGAGATCGGAATTATAATTACATAATGATTCGAATCATCAAGGGTTTTTGGTCAATCGAGTTGGAGTATTTTGAGTGTTAAATCAAGTATGGTTGCATTTTGGTATCGAAGCGGTTCACATTGTGTTCAAGTTATTATGGTCGGAGCGATTCACTTTAAGTTCGAGTCAAATCAGGTCGAGTATCACGTAGGATCATTTAGTGTTCAAGTTATCTTGGATTTTTAGTTAATCGGGTTAGGTCTTTTCAGGATTCAGGCTAGTTACGATCGGATTTGAGTCCATTTAGGTCATTTCAAGCTTGAATCATCTTAGTTTTGGGACAAATGAATTGTATCATTTCCAATTTCGAGTCATCTTAGATTGAGTTTGAGATGGATTGGTTTATTTTGGGTATGGGTCGTATTAAGTTTTGGGTCAATTTGGTCGGGTCATTTCCACTTCGGCTTAGCTTGTTTACACCAAATTCAAGACGAGTAGTTTTATTTTTTGTATTTGAGTCATCTTAAGTTTCGGGTCAATAGGGTTGGGCCACTTCGGACTTTGAGCTAAGGTTATTTCGGTCATTTCAAGTTCAAGTCACTCGTGTCGGGTTATTTCGAGGTTCAGGTCAAATTTTAGGTTGTGTATAAGTCTTTAGATTTTGAGTCATCTTAGATATAGGTTAATTAAGCGGGATTGTTTTGGGTTTTAGGTCAATGAGGTTAATATGGAATTGTAATTCCTTAGCCCCCATCCCTAGGAATTGGAAATCATAATTTTCAGTTAAAATCCAATTCTATGGAATTGGGTAGTGGAATTGTAATTCCAATTCCAACATGTGAACCAAACAACAGAATTGAAATTGTGGGCTCCAATTTCAGCCTCAACGCCAATTCCAAGCTCCAATTTCATGCTCCAAACACAACCTAAGGGCTTTCTAGGTCATGTTCTAAGTCAAGAGAGCCAGTCCCCTAGAAGTCACCCCAGGTAGCCTGAGGGGATCATAAAACGTCATGCTTGTCCAAAGAATTTGGGGAGGAATCACAAATCAAATAGAAGTTGTTGTTTAGCATAATAATATTAATTAATGAATTTTGAGGTATTTGTTACGAGATTGTCATCGGAGGGTTACTTTCTAATGGTGGGCACAGAGGTGGCCAATGTCGACCCGACTTGCCTTGTTGGCGGGTCTACCCGGATTGACCCGTCCATTGTAGCGGGCCGGGGAGCGGGTCAAATTCTAGAGCTGTCAAACTAGGACCCAGCCCGACCTGGTCAGACCTGTTTATGACCCGTTGACGGGTCACAACGGGTTAGACCCATGTCATGTCATCTTGATAATGAACTTATGTTTTATTAATAAAATTATAATGTGACCACATAAATTCTAATGTCACATTATGTATTTTATGTTTTATTAATAAAATTATAATTTTACTTGCGTATATTTTATATTTAGGTGTTTATTTTGTATTTTTCTATGTTCAGACCTTACATGTGTTTGACTCGGGTCTAGCTCATATTTGACCCGCCGGATCATGATCCATGTCAGACTCGTGACCCGCCGGACCCCACCCGCCACTGAATCTCACAGGCTGAACTAGGTCGGCGATCTGCCCCTCCCCAACCTAGCCCGACCTATTGTACCGATGGGTCTAACTCGTGTCGACCCGTCCGCATGCATGTGTCCTGCGGGTTAGCTCACGGGTCGATCCGAATCGACCTGTTGGCCACCTCTATGTCACGGGATGACACCTTCACCAGTGTCACGGCCTCCCAATGCCCTTAACTTCACCCCTAAGGTCCCTCGTTAAGACCCGTGATGCCACTTGGCTTCACTCCAAAAGTACCTCGCTAAGTCAGGCTAACCCCTAAAATATGAGAGTGTTAAGTTACGCAGCGGAATAATATAATTTGGGAAGGAAAAGAAATAAAACAACACATACACATAGAGAGAGAAAGAGTCACGGTTGAGAGAGAGAGAGAGATGGAAGAGTTTGGTGAAATGGGGAATTGATGACCCCTTGGTATTTACACTTGCATATTTATATACAAATTTACATGGGACAATAAAGCAAAAGCATTGTACTCTTGTCTCCCTTGTCCTTGCCTAGCCGTCCTCCATGCTTCCTTTTTGTCCTAGGCTTACTTTTTGGTCTCTACTTTTCCTACGCTACTTTTACTTGTGTTGGGTTTTGGAGGGAAAACTCCTTGCTTTTTTGGCCGTCCCTTTTGGCCCAAGTGTCCTACACTATATTTTATTTTTACATTATTCTACCCGGTACGATATTTACACGTATTTTACATAACGTCCTATGGACACGCCCCTTTACGGATTTGTGCCGAGCACTTCACCAAAGGTTTGCGTTCTTACAAAATTGGACTAAATACATAAATATTACCCGTAAGAATATTCAAGAAGAGCCTAGTACGCATCGGGGCCTTCTAGAACATTATACATAATAAAATTATACAAAATTAATACGGAACTAAGCGGTCCGTGACACTCTCCCCCACCTAAGCTATTGACGACCTCGTCAATGTTAGACGGTCTTGAGTTCTTTAGACGCCGTTCCACTTTATTTGAGCCTTCCTCTGGTCTTCATACCTTCAAGTCCGGATGGCCCTTCCATTTCACCAAGTACACGAAGTACTTAGTTCGGTCCCTGCGTCCCGAGCCTCGTTCCACAGGTTCCTTCATCTCTGTTGGCAGCTCCACACATTGCTTCACTGCCTTTTGTGCTACAGAACAATTGTCCCGCAGCGTCATCCTGTTTGGAGCGCTTTCGCACCCCGAGTGTTTTATATTTTGTTTATTTTTGATGGGCAAAGGTCCGGGCACCCGTGCTTCCTCCACTCGAGCCTCGCTCTTGCTGTTCACGGTCTGTGCTTCCCCACAGCTTGTCCCAAACCCTTGCATTCTGATTTTTGGGTTTGTTTTTAACAGCCCCTGTGCTGAAAAGTGAGGCGCACCCTTGCACCTCTCATGCCCACCCCCGGGCAAGCCTTGTGCACCCAATTGTAAGTCAAGTGCACCCGAATGCAACCTGTGCCATGTCAAGCACAAGTCACGCCAAGCCGTGCGCAACCCATGCGCACTCTCGTCCAAGTCACGAGCCTTTGTGTGCAACCCTTGCACACTCAAGCCCAAGTCGTGAGCCTTTGTGTGCAGCCCCTGTGCACTCCAGCCCACATCGTGCACACACCCGAAAAAGTCGTGTGCACTCAAGTCCTCATTAGGCACGTCTAGGCCCAAGTCTTGTCCATCCGACCTTGAGTCTCGACAATGCCCTCCATCACACAAGTAGTGCCCTGCAGTGAGCACTCCTTGCCCCTCGTTTTGCATCCAGTGCACCCTCAAATGCACCACATGCGCCTCCCTGGGCACCCCCAGTTTGGCCCTGGACACACCCAGCTCGATCCTGGGCATTGCCAGTGCGGTCCTGGGCATGTCACGCCCAGCTCTGTCACTGTCCAGCCCAGGCGCAGGCCAGCGCCCCCTGTGCGCTGCCTTTGCCCGGTCCTGGATACGCCTCTGTGTGGTCGGGGACCCTGTCCCAGGCCCCAACTTGTTACTGCAGTGAACCTCCTCCCACGGAAGTTCCAGCTCGTCACACTTCTCCTCTGCCCATGTCCTTCGCGTGTAGGCCTCGGCCTCCTTTGCATCGGACTTCGAAAATTTTGATGAAGAAGTGTCCCATTTTAGGATGTGCATCCCATGCACACCCCACCCCAAGTGTTGTGCCTCAATTGGCACTCTAAATGCATGAGGGCGCACCCCATGTGCACCCAATGTCAAGCTCAGCGCCCCGGGTCCCAAGCTTCGTGCCTCTGGCCCTAAGTCATGCCTTGCCATGCCTAGGCCAAGCATTCTCACGCCCACCCTGTGCACTGTCATGCGCAGCACCTGCGCACTCCAATACAGCTCATGTGCGCCTCTTTCTCGGTCCACGGTCCTGAACTCCACCCTTGCCCCCAAAGGTGTTTGCTTCGGTTTGTCATGTGGCCTTGCGTCTCCAAGTTCACCTTGCTCCTCCTTGGTTTGAGTCATCTTCATAACATCATGCCTCGGAAGTGAAAGTGATTTTAGGACATTGGAGAAATTTGTCTCCAACACCGTCTTGAAGCCATCTTCTAGGACCACCGTCAAACCCGGTGTGTCATGCCAACCCATAATGCAAGTTGACACTACACGTCCCCTATCATAGATGAGCCTAGATGAAGATACCCCTCTCTTCATCCATCTCACCCCCTTGTCAAGGCCCAATCCGAGCCCCTCCGATCCTTGCCTCGAACCGGATTTTTGTTTGGCACCCATGTCACAAAGTGCCTTGGTCTCTATAGCAACGAGCACCCTTGTATTGACACCCCCGTGTCCCAATTTTGAGTGCCCAATAGATGATGAGCCACGCCCACCTAAGTGCACGCCTCCTCGGACCCCGGCGCACCCTTGCGCCAAAGTCAGCGTCACCATGTCCGGAACCTTGGTGCGTGCCTGCACCTCAGTCCTCTGATCCTGGACCTGCGTTTCAACACACACAGCACCTCGGGCCTCGATCGGTGTAACCTGGGCCTGCACCTGAACCAGTGCAGCGTCCCTGGCCTGCTCCTGTGTCGCCTGGGCCTGCGCCTGAACCAGCGCAGCACCCCAGGCTTGCTCCCAGACAAGCGCAGCCCCCTGCCCCTGTGTCCCGACATGGGCCTGTGCCCGATCCTGGGCAGCAACCCGTGTCCTGCTTCTGTTGTCGCCAGTGCCTTCCGATTCCAGTGCCTTTGGCTGGGCCTGGCCCAGGACCTGTGCACTGACCTGCACGGCCCTGTGCCTACCAAGCCTGACGTAGGCCTCACTCTCGGAAGCTCCATGCACCACCTGTGCAACGGTTCCAGCATCAAATTTCTGAACCTCGACCTGCTCCTGGGTCTTGGTTCTGACAGCATCCTGGGCTTGCATTACCCACGCCTGCCCTTGGTCCTTGGCACACCCATGTGCCTCGGTTGTCCGTTGTGCACCCTGTTGTGCACCTTGCTCGACCTCCACGAACACACTCGTTTTGGTCTCTTGAGTCCCCTTGGCCTGCGCCCCATGCACACCTGACCCATGCACGCCCCAACGTGCACCATATCGGACTTCAACACACCCCCGTGTCTCTGTCCCTCGGATCCCCTTGGCCTGTGTCTCGGGCACACCCTCGGCTGACCCAAATGCAACATCACCTAAATTTGTTTGGGCCTCCACACTCTCAAGTGTCTTGGCCCCATGAGCCCCCAAGGCATGCACAACGTGTGCATCCAAGGCAAACTCACGCACCACCTTCCCAGACCCTTGCTCGGTCCCATCGGCTCGTGTCTGGTTCGTTAGGCACTCCCGTGCCCTCAGCTCAGACCCATGCGCGGTCCCATCGGCATGTGTCCTGACATTCGTGCACCCCCGTGCACTCTCCTCGGTTCGGGCCTGCGGGCTGTCACACGCAGCACCCTGGGCCTGTGCCATGACACTCGCAGCACCCTCTGTCTCGGCCCTGACATGGGCCTGCGTCTGAGCCAACGCAGCAGCCCTTGTCTCATCCAACCCTGCGACCTGTGCACCAGGTCCTGTCCGTCGTCCCTGGGCACTGTCCTGGTCTCTGT
This sequence comes from Simmondsia chinensis, assembly GCA_018398585.1. Taxonomy (NCBI): domain Eukaryota; kingdom Viridiplantae; phylum Streptophyta; class Magnoliopsida; order Caryophyllales; family Simmondsiaceae; genus Simmondsia; species Simmondsia chinensis. The sequence continues at coordinate 8,967,385 of JAGTTD010000011.1, forward strand.
CTCTGCTGGCCCTGGGACCTGTGCACCCGACACTGTCAGTGGTGCCTGGGCACGGTCCTGGGTCCTGTTTTGGCTGGTTCCTGGGACCTGTCCGCCTGACACTGCCGGCTGTGCCTCCGACACTGCCTGACATGTCTGGGTTCGGTCCTGGACAGCAAACTGCTCAGCGGCACGCAGGTCTCCCCCACCCTGCGTGCTGTCCCCTTCTTGTCCGCAGCAAGCACCCTCATCATCCAACCCCGTTTCTTGTTCAAGTGCAGCCACCCGCTCCACTAGTGCTTGTCTTTTAGGACATTCACGTGCGTAGTGAGGCTCACCACACAAGAAACAGTTATGACGCCTAGGTCGCTTGCCCCCACAACCAAAAGTACTTCCACCCGAAGTGCTCACGGTTGTGTGAACTTCAAGATTTTCACCCGGCACCAACCCCATGTTGACACCGCCAATGTCAAGACTAGTAAGCGTACCTTTTATGATGAACCGGTCCTTACCCTTGCTTGACTTAGGCCCACACGGTTGGATCTCCAACTCTCCTCTCGGTTTCTCCTCCTTTTGTGATGTGCCCGCACTCCTTTCCTTCTCGGTTTCACTCCCGGCTACGAGCAACCTTTGCTCTGATACCACTTCTGTCACGGGATGACACCTTCACCAGTGTCACGGCCTCCCAATGCCCTTAACGTCACCCCTAAGGTCCCTCGTTAAGACCCGTGATGCCACTTAGCTTCACTCCGAAAGTACCTCACTAAGTCAGGCTAACCCCGAAAATATGAGAGTGTTAAGTTACGCAGCGGAATAATATAATTTGGGAAGGAAAAGAAATAAAACAACACATACACATAGAGAGAGAAAGAGTCACGGTTGAGAGAGAGAGAGAGAGATGGAAGAGTTTGGTGAAATGGGGAATTGATGACCCCTTGGTATTTACACTTGCATATTTATATACAAATTTACATGGGACAATAAAGCAAAAGCATTGTACTCTTGTCTCCCTTGTCCTTGCCTAGCCGTCCTCCATGCTTCTTTTTTGTTCTAGGCTTACTTTTTGGTCTCTACTTTTCCTACACTACTTTTACTTGTGTTGGGTTTTGGAGGGAAAACTCCTTGCTCTTTTGGCCATCCCTTTTGGCCCAAGTGTCCTACACTATATTTTATTTTTACATTATTCTACCCGGTACGATATTTACACGTATTTTACATAACGTCCTATGGACACGGCCCTTTACGGATTTGTGCCGAGCACTTCACCAAAGGTTTGCGTCCTTACAAAATTGGACTAAATACATAAATATTACCCGTAAGAATATTCAAGAAGAGCCTAGTACGCATCGGGGCCTTCTAGAACATTCCCATCGTTTTTACATACATAATAAAATTATACAAAATTAATACAGAACTAAGCGGTCCGTGACATCTAGGTGGACATAGTGCGTTTTTTTATTGTATTTTATCTATTAAGACATATTTGTAAATGCTTTTACATTCTTAAAACTATCAAAAAAGGCATTAAACTATCAAATATATGATTGTATAGCTATTCATTCATTTTTTCTGGGCATAAGGCTTAAAAGCAATTTTTGTTCCTTAAAAAAGCCCAACGTGATTTCCACAACTTGTTATACATCACTGCCGTCGTCGCTGCAACATGACCATTGTCAATGATTTGCCTCCATGGGATGAACAGCTTTCTGGTTCTCTCTAACATTGCATTTCAAACAAAATCAATAGCTGTAAGGAAATTTAAAACTTTAAAACATAAGCATTTGCCACACAAATTACTAATAAATGACAAGTGGTTGTTCGAATTTTAGTTGGAATTTCTAGTCAAAATGTCCACTTATTTCATTAGTTTTAAAATCCCTCATAATTAAACAAAATAAGCCTACAATTTTAAACAAGATGAACCTTCTTTTGTTTTGAAAAGGCATGGTCCAAATTTTGATCAAGAAAATTCCTTTTTGACTAAGACCTTTCCTTTTGAATTTGACTAGCACAACATTACTTTTTGAATTTGACTAGTCAAGCCCTTTTTTCGATCTTTAACAAGCCATTTTCTTGGACTAAGAAATCAACTCTTTTTTAAGCACCTAAAGCCCAAACCATCTTCTATAAATACCCCTCTATCTTCCCTTTCTTGAATCATCCAAATTAGTAGTTCTTCGTTTTAAGTGACTTTAAGAATAAGAGTTAAGGGAGAAGAGAAGGAGAAAAGAGCTAAATTTTGCGCTTGGGATTTTAGGAAAGCTTTATTTCTTCAAGTAACTTATTCGTTAACTTTTCCGTCCTTTTTTTAAAGCTTTTAAGTGTTTTATATGTTAATAGCTTCTTAATTCTCAAAATACTTGTTTTGTGCACCACAAGTTTACCCTCTATGTGTTTGAAATTAAAATGGGATCAAACATGTTTGACTAGGTTTGTGGAATATAGAATTTAACATATAGGTTTGTGGAATATGGAATTTAACATAGGCTATGTTACATTGCTTTGATTTATGGTATTTCGGAAGTATGATTTGAATCATGAGTTATGATGAGCAAATATGAAATACATTTCTTATGTTTTGTTTTGTGAGTTGTGCCCTACAATGACAGGAAAAGACATCTTTGAGCCCTTGATGGGGGATTATACCATATTTGTTATTAGTGCACTATTTGGAACGTTCATCAGAACCCGTAGTTGGCCGGGGACTCAAATATGATAGCCAATTCTGAGTCCAGTTGCAGGGATTATATGTAGCCACAACTAAGGGGCTTGAGGCCTAAAGTTCAGTTGATATGTTCTTAAGTTTCTGGATAAATTTTTATTAAGCGATTTTGGCTATGCTTCTAAAATATGATCCATGTCTTTTAAATAATGCTTGATCCTTGTTTTGTTAACGGATTTGTTACTTGCTGAGCTTTATGCTCACCATGTTGTTTAAGAATTTCAGACAAGGCATAGTAAGCTGAGTGGAGAAATTCAAGGGACTTACTTTCTATGTGGTTGAAGTGGTTACAACATTTGAAGACTTTCTTTTATGTTTTATGAGTTAATAATTCAGTTATGTAGGATTATGTTTACTTTTTGGAAGTCTTAGCTGATTGTTTTGAACTCTAAGGGATTGTATCGTTTGTTATCCATTGTATTACAAAGCATGTTTAGAATAAATATTCTTAGTATTTCATTTTTGATGACCATTGGTTCGCTTGTTGGCTGATAAGTCATTGACCCATTGTTTGCAAAGTTTGGGGTCGTGACAAGAGATGGTATCAGAGCAAGGATTCTAGCCTAGTGGGTTTTGGGAACTTTATTTAGTTTGCATCCTTGTTAGAATTTACCTCAAAACATCTTTGGATATATATCTTCTTCTAGTGCTAAAGTTTGGTTTGTAAAGTTCGTATAAGGTAGGATGTTGAATCATCCATCAAACCCTTCAGACGATAATAGGGGTGCACTCATCCTTAAATATGCTCGGAGAAAATGGACGAATCAAATTAGGGCAAAATGGGTCAAATAGGGTAGCTTTTGAGACTTAGGGTCTATGAGCTCTAGATTTGTTGGAATTGGGGGTTTCTAAGAATATCTCACATGTGAGTTGTTTGCTTCCAAACAACTATCTTGATTGATATATGCTATTTGATTGATCACAATAGGTGTTGAGCAAACTTAATCAATCGATAGAAGTAGCCGTTTGGATATTTGGGCCACTTACTCATAACTGATCAATTGAATTTGACAAATCGATTGAAGTGGTGAACTCGCCGTCGCCGTCACCAAAGAGGGCACCAACACGCCGTCACCGGATCCCATTAGAACTTCGAAGTTAAGCGTGCTTGGGCGAGAGTAGTACCAGGATAGGTGACCTCCTGGGAAGTCCTCACCCTCAGGTTGGGGGCACTGGGAAACAGCCTCTCTTCAGGTTAACACCCTGAAGGGGGAAGGCTGTGTACATCCGCCCCCCCCCAAACCCTGCGTAGGCGGGAGCCCTTAAGGCACTGGGTATGTTCCTTCCTTTTTTGATTGAAGTGAACTCGATCGTAGGATGTTAGAAAAAGGCACTACTGCCTGTTTTAACAGCCTACACAGAGACGGCATGCCATTTTGATTACTTGTACCCCACGTCTTCTTTTTATCCATTCCATGTGAACTGTTCTAAATGGTAGTTAAATTGGAGTGCTCTATTGGTGTGCTTTGATATCTGTAAAGGCTGTAAGGTGTAAATGGATATGAGATTTCAACTTCTATGTAAAAGAGTGAAGAGTATGGAAAGCGCATCCCAATTAGACAATTGACTTTGAGTTTACTATAACTTAGTAGCTTTGTCTAAGCATAAAGAAAAGCATTCTTTCTTCTTGCTTAATTTGATCTCTTTCCTCTTGTGGGGCTCTTGTTTATGATGAAAGAGTTAGCTCAGTTTGAACAGGCCTATGGTTAGTAAGTGGTAGCTATCTCTTCTGATTTTATAGTTTTGTCCTTTAAGTGATGGTTTTCCTTCTCAAATTGTGTCTCTGCCTGTTCGTGGAATTGTTCTTCGCTTTCAAAAGTGGCCTGTAATTGAGGTATGATGATGTGGATGGATTGATATGGGAAGTAAGAAATAGGGTTTCGAGTATCAGAGGCACCATTGGTAATTGAAGGGTTGTCTAAAACAATGATGTGCATTTGCAGTTTGCTTAAACAAAATAGGTAAAACTTAGCCTGAGAAAAGTTTGTTGCATTTAGAAAAGGTGAATAATTTGGCCTTGTGAGATTTGGTGAAGAAATATTCTTTCTGGAGGATTGTATCTCAATTCTATTAGTTATGCTAAAGGGGAATATTCATTAAAGAATTTTGGGTAGATTGCATTCTTTGCCATTGAATTTTTGAAGTAGAGGATCATTTCTTCTTTAACGTTTCTGCAACTACAAGTGTAACGAGATTTGGCAAAAAGAGGGGAAATTATGCCCAAGTTGCATTGGTTCCTTTGAAATCCTAGAGAAAATAGGTGAAGTAGCTTATAGAGTGGCATCGCTACCTTCCTTATCTGGAGTACATAACTTGTTACAACTTGAACCTTTGCAAATAGGAGGTGATTTCTTTTAGGAAGAGCATCCTATAAAAATTATTAGACAAAAGGACCAGGTACTAAGCTCTTTAACCCTAAGCCCAGTAAAGGTTCTTTGGAGTAATCACAATGAAATAGAAGTGACTTGGGAACATGAAAATGAAGTGCGCATACAGTATGTTTTGGTGATTCAAGTACATAAGTTTCGAGGACGAAACTTTATGGGAGGAAGAATTTAGTATTTCCCACACAAATTACCAACAAAAGACAAGTGGTATTTCGAATTTTAGTTGAAATTTCTAGCCAAAACGTCCACTTATTTCATTAGCTTTAAAATCCCTCATAATTAAACAAAATAAGCCTACAATTTTAAACAAAATGAACCTTATTTTGTTTTGAAAAAGCATGGTCCAAATTTTGACCAAGAGAATTCCTTTTTGACTAAGTAAAACCTTGCCATTTGAATTTGACTTGCACAACCTTACTTTTTGAATTGGACTTGCAAGCCCTTTTTTTGGATTTTTGCCAAGCCATTTTCTTTGACTAAGAAATCAACTCTTCTTTAAGCAGTCTAAAACCCAAACCATCTCCTATAAATACCCCGCTATCTTCCCTTTCTTGAATCGTCCAAATTAGTAGTTTTTTGTTTAAAGTAGCTTTAAGCATAAGAGTTAAGGGAGAAGACAGTGAGAAGAGAAGGAGAAAAGATCTAAAGTTGGCGCTTGGGATTTTAGGAAAGCTTTATTTCTTCTAATAAGTAACTTACTCGTTAACTTTTCCGCTCTTTTTGTTAAAGCTTTTAAGTGTTTGATATGTTAATAGCTTCTTAAATTCTCAAAATACTTGTTTTGTACACCACATGTTTACCCTCTATTTGTTTGAAATTAAGATGGGATCAAACATGTTTGACTAGGTTTATGGAATATGGAATTTAACATTGGATATGTTATATTGCTTTGATTTATGGTATTTCGGAAATATGATTTGAATCATGCGTTATGATGAGCAAATTTTTATGTTTTATTTTGTGGGTTGTGCCATGCAGTGATGGGGAAAGACGTCGTTGAGCCCCCGATTTTTTTTTTTTTGGGGGTGGGGGGGGGGGGGGGGGGGGGGGGGGGGGGGGGGGGAGGATTATATTAGTGCACTATTAGGAACGTTCCTCAGAACCCGGAGTTGGCCGGAGACCCAAATATGATAGCCAATTCTGAGCCCAGTTGTAGGGATTATATGCAGTCACGACCAAGAGGCTTGAGGCCCAAAGTTCAGTTGATATGTTCTTAAGTTTCTGGATAAATTTTTAGTAAGCACTTTTTGCTATGCTTCTGAAATATGTTTCATGTCTTTTAAATAATGCTTGATCCTTGTTTTGTTAACGGATTTGTTACTTGTTGAGCTTTATGCTCACCCTGTTGTTTAACAATTTCAGATAACGCATAGTAAGCTAAATGCTCTATGCTGCGGACCAGCCTCTCAGGTTGGGGGGTCCTCGGAAACAGCGTCTCTTCAGGGTAGCCCCCTGAAGGGGGAAGGCTGTGTACATCAACCCCCCCCCCCCCCCCCCCCCCCCCCCCCCCCCCCCCCCCCCCCCTCGACCCTGCTTTTGCGGGAGCCCTTGTAGGCACTGGGTTTGTTGTTGTTGTTGTTGTTTTGCATAGTAAGCTAAATGGAGAAATTCAAGAGACTTACTTTCTACGTGTTTGAAGTGGTTACAACCTTTGAAGACTTTCTTTTATGCTTTATGAGTTAGTAATTCAATTATATAGGATTATGTTTACTTCTTGGAAGTGTTGCCGATTGTTTTGAACTCCAAGGGATTGTATCGTGTTTTATTCATTGTATTATAAAGCATATTTAGAATAAATATTCTTAGTCTTTCACCTATGATGACCATTGGTTCCTTTTTGGCTTATAAGTCATTGATCCATTGTTTGCTAAGTTTGGGGTTGTGACAATAGCAATCAAATCACAACTTAGAAATCCATCACTTTGACGTTGTTGAGGGCGAGATAATGTAGCACACTTTTGAAAGCATCTTGGAGACGCACGCACATTGCTCTTGCCAAGCAACTTGAGAGGATCAAGCACTGTGGTGATTGGTGTAGCTTAAAAGAAGCTAGATGCTTACGGATGTCAAGAAAGGGAAGTGAGAGCCTTACAACAACAACAAATCCAGTGCCTGGAGGACTCCCGTATGTGGAGAGTCTTGGGTGATCGTACCCCTTTAGGGTCCTATCCTATAAGGAGGCTGTGTCCGAGGGGGAAGTGACTGCCTTGACAATGTCAAATCACTTAATTGACAATGCAAGTGTAGGCAGCCAGAATTAAGTTAAATTCTTCGCATAAATGGACTAATTGCTTACAGTAGTGTCATTTGTGAACACTAGAGATTGATAGACAGGATGCTTGAGTTCAATAGTTGGTTAACTTGAAAGGAGAGCTATAATAACCAAGGGAAGGGCATGTTTCTTGTGCCACTTCCAAGGCTGCAAAGCTTGAGGCTTTGTCGGGAGCCATATGGTCTTTTTGTCCACTAATCTTGAGTGTTCTATAGCACATACTGAGCTATTTGAGACCGGGACAAGCTTTAGAGAATGACCACAGTTACCGGACATGTAAAAATTCAGTTATTCCGCATATGTTTCCTTGTGTTGCAGAACTGGAAAGGGTACAAGGTATGCCATTTTGGCGGTACTAGTATATGGAGGGTAGGCTCATACACTGGGATTCAGTAGGCAGTGTGGATAATTTGTTCTAATAAGCTAACCCTGATGATGCTTGTCAATATAAGTTTCTAAAATATTGTTGGCCCATCAACTATTAAACATATGAGATGGTTTGGCATGAGGTCGTAAGCCAAATTGACAGCCACCGACTGCTCACCCACGAATGCTGCTTGATGATGGCTCGGTGCTGTTTGTGGCAATGACAGAAGGCTATAATGGCTGGGTAATGACATTTAGGATTTGGTTTGTACATTTGGGCCTGCCACCTTTGGTGAACCAGCACAGGGTGAACCGGCACATTAATGAATCACACTTCATCACATAGAAGTCAGGACATGCTACACAAAGCGGATACAATCTGTTGCCAGAAAATTCTCTTTGAGAGTCTTTACTTTTAGTTAGGATACATCTCTCTATCTCTTAGGAAAATTTCTTCTTTTTGTATTGAAAGGAGAAAAAAGGAAGCGGAGGATAAGGGAAGACAATCAAGAAAGTGTCAGTTCCTTGAGTGTGCTCCTGAAAATTAAAACTTGGATCAATTTTTGGTCTCTTCCTAGCTTAAAGAAAAGCCTATATGCCTCAGAATTTTTGAGGGATAGAGTGGAAATGTCAATTCCTTATTCCCTGTTACTCCGTTTCTAGTAGACTGGACTCATTTCTTAGCACTCTGTTAGTTGATAAATCAGCTTGGTTTTCCCGTATCAAATGTCATGTCCGTGATCTTTTGACTGCCTGTACTAATTAAGGAGTTTTCTTTCCCTGCTTCACTCCACTTGAAATGAGAATTAGGCAAATAAGTTTAATAATATGCCTGATGACGTTATCCTGCGTGCCAGTTCCAAAATCTCTCTCTATTTCCAGTTATTAAATTAATTTGTGTACAGAATGATGATTTTTCACTTTAGTTGCAGTGTCTTCTCTTTGCTGTAGAGCAATGTTGTTATCTGTGGTGCAGGTCTTTCTTGGACACGCAATACACATATCGCCTCTCCAAGCTGAAGTTGAAGCTACGATCTGGTATTATGACTGTCATTTATCAGAAGGTGACTTCTTTTTTCTTAGGCTATAGCTTTAGGCATGAATACATGAAAATCCATCTTATACATGAAATCTTCTCCTTTCCTTGTCCAAAGGATGTCTTTTATTTCAAAACTGTTCGATTCTAGTTACAACTCTTGATCTTCTTAAGGGAAGATTAAAGCAGATATATGGAATTATTCATTGGTGTTCTGACTATAACTGAAATTTAAGTCATATGGGCAAATTCATGCGTCTGTGAGTGTGTCGTCGATGATATGTTATTGATGATGAAGTCATTCATGACACTAACCATGATATCCCAACCCTTATTTCAGCAAGAGAAATAATGGTGAATTTCATTCCCTTTATAGCTAACCTTATTACTAAATTACCCATGAGAAATCCTTAGGAGATCCTTTTAACAATATCCCATTACTCCTGAAAAGGAACGTCATCATAAAACAGTCTGGCTTTTGGAATGCCATTGCTTTTCAGAGCTCAGAGCTGACTAGCCAATCCTAATACAGACATAAGTGCTCCATTTTGGTGCATGGCCAAGGAAGATTTACTTTTGTTTCTGTTGCCATATCAAATAATGCAAGCAAGTGAGAAGGTAGAGTAAGGAATATTTACCTTGTTGGAATGGCAAGTATTTTCATAGGGCATGTTCGGTATCATTTTTTATTTGTATTTTTTAACTTTTTAGAAGTTAAAAACTATATTTTGGAAATGATTCTTTATTGTTTTTGGTTTTGTTTTCAATTAGCTCAGTATCATTTTTTATTTGTAGTTTTTGGTTTTTTAGAAGCTAAAACTATATTTTGTAAACGATTCTTTATTGTTTTTGGTTTTTGTTTCAGTCTTTTCCTAGTTGTTGCAAAAATTGAAAACAAGAAACCAAAAACAAGAAAAAATCATTTTCAAAACCTAGTATTTAGTTTCTCAAAAAATCAAAAACTGCAAACAGAAAACGATTCTAAACAAGCCTCTAGTGAATTTATTCCTTTATTGCTTTGCTGATCAACCGAAACAAAATCATAATTCTTATGCTGCAATTTACTTTTCTTGTAATATAACTTATTTACAACTAAGCCACTACTTTAGTGGAATGGTTAAAACATTAAATGTTGTTTATTCATTCTTGAAGAGAGATGACACGCTTCTTTAGTTCATTTGTTGGAACAGGCAATTTCGTGATATGAATCATTTCGAGATCATGCTACCAGAAGATAAACGAGCAGTCTTCACTTGGATAGTGTGTTTAGATATGTGGTCCTGCGTTTTCTGCTAGACAAGGGATGGGATATTGTGCCCTTCCACGAAGTGGTGAAATGATAGAATTCAATCCCTAGTGAGAGGCTGATATTGACTTATTTGATCTGAAAGGCAACTATGGGCATGAAGGATGCCACATGCAATCTTTGCAAGAAGCTTAATTTTTCAATGGAATTCAACCTGTGGGACATAAATTTTTCTTATGGCATTGAGTTTCAAATGTTCATGATTATTTGCATTCTCGTTGTTGTGTGTTCCCCTTTCGTCCAGAAAAAATATTGCTCCCTACAAATTTGCAAGCCTGCCGGTTGAATTTAAGTGAGCTTTGTTGCTTTGCTTGTGCCTTTTGTTTCAATACTCTAATGCTACAACTATATCTGTCCATGCAGTTGATCAGAAATGCATTCTGTTTAATAGTCATGAGAGTGAGATACAACAACAACAACAGACCCAGTGCCTCAAGGGCTCCTGCGTAAGCGGGGTCCCGGGGGGGGGGGGGGGGGGGGGGGGGGGGATGGTTGATGTACGCAGCCTTCCCCCTTTAGGGTGTTAAACTTGAAGAGAGGCTGTTTTCGAGGACCCCCAACCTGAGATTCATGCCATCATCGCATCATAGCAACCTGAGAGTCATAAGAGTGAGATAATGATTGAAATTCTGTAACGGCTCTCTAAGTGTTTGCTTGATTTTGACAGTGCCTGTCCGTGAGTCTAGCAGAGAGGTCAAAATTTTCAGAAGGCGAGATACAGACATTCATGTCCGTGGATGCTGACCGCATTAGTAACCTGTGCAATAGTTTCCATGATATGTGGAGGTAATGGTTTCAAATCACCATATTAACCTGGAATTGAATTCACGGGTTCCATTATAACTTTGCAATTATTGTTAGGGTAAATTACATATTAGTACCCTAAGGTTTAGTGTTTTAATATTTTAATCCACAAAATTTATGAAATAATTTTTTAGTCCAAAATTTACATGATTTTATAAAATAGTCCAAACAATGATGTGAAAAAGTGAAAGTGGGGCCTGTTTTGCACCTTTACACACCGATATTTGAACTATTTTACTAAATACATGTAACTTTTTAGATTAAAAAATTATTTCACAAAGTTTGTGGATTGAAAAATTAATACACTAAATCTCAAGGTATGAATATGTAATTTACCCTTATTGTTACACTGTTGGTTTGATTGATATGATAACTTATAGGCTTAGATAAGCGAGTTATGGAATGGATTTTGAGCTAACCATTATGCAATCTGCCATTACATGACGTCGTGTTTATAATGACCTATATACCGTATATATATTATTTTGTTTATTAATTTATTGATGTATTAAAATGCTAAAACTATAAATAAGCGTAAATACTAGTGATTATTTGAGTGTTGCATTCAAAATTTTTCAAATATACGAGTTAAAAGCAACTTATATTCCCTTAACAATCTTGATGCCATTGGCGTGACACATGATATAACATCTATGACACTGTGCTTCCATGACACATTGACTGCGACAGGTACACCACTATAAACGGCCATTTGATTCCATGTTTGGAACTAATGAATGTTAAGAGCCACAGTTTGTCCTTAGAGTACAGGTGACACTTTATTTACACATGAAATGCTGACTGACTAGCTACTAATTAAATGGAGGATGAAAGCTCATGATGGAAGTAGAATGTCACTCTCTAGCCAAGATCTCCACCACCGCCAACAACTAGAATGCGAAATGATGCGAACTGATTGGACCTAGATGACTTGAGCTCGAAATGACCCAACCCATCTCAACCCAACCCATGCTATCCGAAATCTTCAAATGACCCAACCTTATTGAACAAAAATCTGAGGTGACTTGAATAAGAAATTATCCAACGTGATTAAAACTGGACCCAAGTTGAAGCATAACTCAAGATGACTCAAACCCAAAATGATCCAACCTGACTAAACCTTTGTTGACTCGAAGCTTGGCATGATCCAACTCGATTGCCCCAAAACTTGACATGACTTGGATCGTTGTGGAATTACAATTTCAACCTCCATTCTTTTGCTTATACAAACAATGAAACTTCAATTCCATCCTTTCCAATCCCATTAGAATTTGATTTTAAATTGTAATTCCACAAACTAATTTCAATTTCATCAGGCTTCAATATATTTCATGACTTGAACTGCATTGATATATCAAAATTTATGTTAAATATCACAAACTTCATGTTACCATTTATATCTGAATCACATATCGCAGTTTCGCTTTTGCTGATGGTTGGAAGGTCATTAAGAAACATCTTGACATTGCTTGGCGAGAAAATAGATTGTCTATGATTCAAAACATGTCTCTGCAAATCTCTTGAACTTTTCCTTCCTTAACCTATGCAGCTTGCCTTTTCAAATCGGAGTCGCACTTTGTCTTCTATACACTCAAGTTAACTTTGCTTTTCTTTCTGGAACTGCAGTAACTGTGTTGCTAATACCAGGTATTATGCTGGCATTTACTTAATTCTTAAGAAGCTATCGTGGTTAGATTGTTGTGCTTGTTTATTCATAATCTGGTTTAAAAATTGTACTTGAATTATGCATTCCTGTTGAAGATGCACACACTTGAATGGGTTCATGCTAAACAAATGACAAACACAAGTTTTATTATTCATTTGAAGTGTAATGACTAACATTCTCTACTCTTTAACTCCACCTGTTACTATCATGTTGATTACTTTGCTGTCAATGTGCTTATCCTAACCACATTTCGAACGTTTTCTGGAAGCAGCATGCTGCAAAGTATTGTTGATTGCTGAACTATTGCAAGATGCATGATGGTCTACTATGTTACATCTGATGGATTGGTTGGTGATGGTATTAACTTGTATATATGTGAACTTTGGTTGCCTTTATCAAAATAGAGAAATCGTAAATAATGGATTTTTGAATTGTGAAACTTTTTGTTTAAAGTTTACATATAACTATGCCAAAAAATTCGTTCTCACTAATAAATTTCTGTTAAGTGTGGATAGTGGGGAAGAAGGGAAAGCATAGAAGATCAGAGAATGACAGAGAGGGAGAGAGTAGTTCTCTTTCCTAAAAAAATAAAGGGGTAGGGGGGGGAAAAAATAAAAGCAAAAAGGAAAGGGATATCCACAGGGAGACAAGTCATTCATTGAAACATCATATTATTTTAGCCAACCAATGATCCCTTTGCACACAAGTTCCGCTAGGCTTAAATAGAGATCATTATTACCTAAAATTCTCTTATCATAACAATGCCTAATAATCCTAATATAATCAAATGAAGTTGATTCATAAGAGATCCTAAATACATAGAACGAATATATTTTAGTTTCCCAAAACTGAATTAAGAGAAAAAGATTGCGTGAATTTACATAACTATCATAGAAGAGAGTTGGAGAGCTGCTGTGTTGTATGAATATACCTTTTAATCTACACCAATTTATTTTCTCCCTTATATCTATTGGAGGATTCCTATCTTCTTATGACTATATTGTTTTTTATCCTAAAGGTCTTTTGTCTGACACCCTTCCTCCAAAAGAAAGAGACGTTCACAAAGAAGAGGAAAAAGAGAAGAACTATTTAGATTCATGGAAAGCATGTCTTTGTTTTACTATATGGGATCATTATGGGACATGTTTCTATCTTCTTTTAAACTTTCCTTTCACTTAGTTTCTTTTCAATTTTTCCGCCCCTTCTTCTTTCTTCAGTTTTATTGGAGATAAACGCTATGTTACGATTTGAATTTCTCTATTGCAGTGAATAAATGGATCTCGAAGTTGATTGCAAATGCTACTGAGAATATGATGAAGCAAAAGGATGAGAGGTTAGTCATACTATCTTTCTTTTGCCTGTCCGTGCATATAAGTTTGAGGGTCTGGTATTCTAACTAAGAATTCAGTATTGTGGTTTTCTGCGTAAGGACACAATGGCGATAACTGGAGAAATTGTAGTGATATCTAACAGAAGAGCTGTCAGTGTCACAGTTAAATCTGATTTATGCAAGGGATGTATAATATGTTGCTCTGTTGACCCCATAAAAAGGATTATTATGCAGTACATTGAACAAAAAGACTTTTAACTCTTCAGAAGCATTTTATTTTCATCCTTTTGTTTTTCTGTGGTACTCTCATGAAACCAGTTAAAAGACGAAACATTTATTATGTAATTGATTTTGAGCTAGCCATTAGACGATTGTACTTTAATACTTGGCTCCAAAAATACTACTAAAATTGTTTACATAGGAAAAACAATCGACGGTGTGTTAAGTAACTTTTTTATGGCTTTTAATTTAGCTTTTGTTAACTGCTAAAGGATTCTTAAAAGTGATCTATGTTGCCTAAAAAACCTAATGCGATCACCATGATCCATTACACAACATATATCGCACTATCACAGCATCTTGACCATGGCTATTGTTCACAATTTGATTCCATGTCTGCCATGTGCGTAGTATTAGATCTTAATTACTTCAATGCTTTCTTTCCAGGATTAGAAGGACAGGAGAACTTTTGACTCATATTCGGACTTTGAAAATGTATGGCTGGGAACTGCTTTTCAGTGATTGGGTGATGGAGACTAGATGCTTAGAAGTTCAACACTTAGCTGTATGTGACTACACCATAATACCCTTTAATTTTTTTTTTTTTTTTTTTTTTTGGGAACTCCATTGATTGCTTTCTCTTGACATGGACATAAATAGACACGAAAATATTTGGACGCATGGTGTGTTTTCTTCTGGGCTACCACTCCCACTCTCTTCTCATTGTCTACATTTGGGCTTTTCACGTTGATGGGGCATCAATTAGATTCTGCTACAGTATGATTCTCGTTTTGACATGGATACTTTACCTTGTTGGTAAAATTACTTCAGTGGCCACCATATTCTGTATCGAAACTTATGTTCTTTTATGATCATTTTCCCAGGTCTTTACTTGCTTAGCTCTATTCAACACTTTGATATCTCCATTGAATTCATTTCCTTGGGTCATTAATGGATTAATTGATGTAAGTTTCTAAGGTATGTGTGTGAGATTTGACATATTGATGAATTACTGGATGAAGTTTTCATTTTGTTGTTTTTTATTGCAGGCTATTATATCTTCCAGCCGTCTAAGCAGGTTTCTTGCCTGCTCTGAAATTAGAGTAAATGTACCTTGTTCTACTGTCCAGACTGATGATACCTCAGATAATAATGCTGTTGTAGTCCAAGATGCATGCTTATCATGGTCCAGTGACCACAACGGGGAGCGATGTTTTATGTTGGACCATATTAGCCTTAGCCTTCCAAAGGGATCTTTTGTGGTCATTATTGGAGAGGTAACCTTCTCTTGGTTTTCCTTATATGTCTGAGTGAAGTGGAAGCTTCAGTTATATTAGATTTGGAATCATGGCATTATACCAAAACAGAAGATTTTGCATTGGTAAAAACATTGGGGTTGAATTTACCAAACTGGTCTGTTTTCTGTTTACATGAATATGATTGATGCTGAGCATGACGTTAGACTTTGAAAGCATATGCTGAACTTTTAGGGTTTTTTTTACTGAAAAACCACCTATATTTTAGGTGTGGTTTCAGAAAATCACCTAACTTTTCTAATTTTTTCAAGTCACACCTGAACTTTTCAAAAAATTTTCAATGTCATACCTAATGCTGACACCGTTAACTAATTTTTTTGGTGGCAAAAGGCTATAGCAGTGCGCCAAACTCTTTAACAATTTTACAAATTAGAGGTGAAGGGTAACTTCGTCATTTGCAAAATACATATATAATATTATTTAATTAAATTAAGTTAAACACGGTGCTTTGATGCATTTTTACCCAAAACGCGGCATTTCATTTAACGGAAAGTTAACGGTGTCAGCATTAGGTGTGACATTGAAAGTTTTTTGAAAATTTTGGGTGTGACTTTGAAAACTTAGAAAAGTTGGGTGGTTTTCTGAAACCGCACCTAAAATATAGGTGGTTTTGTGAAAAACCCAAAATCTTATTTTTACTGTAATTCTGGAAAAATACTGAAGTTACCATTTTAAGTTCTTTTTCCGACTGCAATGTACAGGTTGGTTCAGGCAAATCATCTCTGTTAAATTCTATCCTCAAAGAGATGCAAATCATCCAGGGAATTGTTCATTTAAATGGATCTGTAGCATATGTACCTCAGGTGTCACAGACCACCAGTTTCAGTTTCGTGCAATTATTCATGTTCCTGTTTTCGTTGTAATGTTCTTGTCATGATCTATTTTTGGAGCTGTTATAGGTCCCTTGGATTCATTCTGGAACAATACGTGAGAACATACTCTTTGGCAATGAATATAATCCGCAAAGGTGTAACCCCTTTACTGATATGAGCTCTCTCTCGCTCTCTCTTTTGCTTTTATTAGGAGTTTGCAACTTCTGATCTTTTTTTCACTGTCCGACTTCTTTCTCACCTTCTTACCTTTTCTCACTCAAAGCTGTTATGTCATGGAGCAGGAGACTTTTATGAGCTTCTAAATTGTATGTTCTTTTTGCTGTCATGTTAGATACACAGATGTCTTGCGTGCATGTGCACTAGAATTAGACATTTCACTGATGGCTGGAGCCGACATGGCTTATATCGGAGACAAAGGGACCAACTTATCAGGTGGTCAGAGAGCTCGTGTTGCGCTGGCAAGGTGTAGTCAAATGTGTCTTAGCTTTCGTAATGCTTGTTTGGGAGATCTGTGACCTTTTTCTGAGAATATGTGCATCACTATTTAAAATATCCCAAGTAAAGGTTTCCACAGGTAATCAATTATATCTCAAAAAGAAGGCTGACCTTGTGCTCAATCTTATCAAAATATTCTCGTTTCACAATTTAACTGCTGAATTGACAAGAAACCTACAATTTCAGAACATTCATGTTTAGAAGTAATAGATGAAACGATAAAAAGAATACTGTAATTTTTAAATAGCTTTTAATAGTTTGAATTTATGCTTCGTCATGATCCTTCCTCATTAAGTAGATGACGAAGCATGCATAGATACTAATTCAAACAGAGCATCCTGAATCAAACTGTGCGCAGGCAACTGATGGTAAATGGAAGGTATCACATCAGAAACTGGATCTTGATGTGCCATTGTTCTTTGACACCCATGGCTTCAGGCCATAACAGAACCTGTAAACAGCCCAGACCAACAACAATGCTATTCCATTCACCACATCAATTCCTTTTATCTTAATGTAATGTCATTGTCAGGGCTATTTATAATGCTGCCGATGTAATACTGTTCGACGATGTGCTCAGTGCTGTTGATGCCCATGTTTCTCGTTGCATAATAAACAATGTGATTCTTGGTCCCTTCATTTCCAAGAAGACACGCATCCTCTGTACTCACAATCTACAGGTTATTTCCAAGTCTTTTTGAATTGCACAAGGCTACTATATTGGCTCTGATGTTCTTGTTTGAAAAATTAAATTTGTGCTGATGTGATAATGTGGTTAGAGGGTTGCTTAAGGTGGCCAATAACAGCGTAAAGTTTTGCCAGATTTTTTTCTATATGGATCCTCAGATCCATGTAACCAACCCCATAGGGTGCCAATGCTGAGTTGGGTCCCATCAGAACTCCGACGGTAAGAGTTTTCGGGCTAGAATAGCTTTAGAATAGGCAATTTCCTAGCAAGTCCTTGTGTTGTACCGCTTTTAAAGTGGGAAAAGGCTTGAGAGGATAAGATGGAAATGCCAGCTTTTGTTTACCCTATATCTATGTTTGAACACCCAGATATCTTAAAATATCTAGGAACGTTTAATATGAATGCTCTACAGAGTAACGGACCTCAAACTGTAGATGACCTGCACATGTTCTCTTTCTGCATCATGATCAGTCTATAAGTCTGATGACATGGAGATTCTACTTCCATTATTACTCGATTTAGCACTATAAACTGTTTGTTCAGTTAGCTGGAAAGCACACGAGTATGAACACGAAATATTAGTTGTTCTGCAGAGAAATATCTGTGATTGACATTATTCTAATTTCATTTGTATTCCTTAGGAAAGAGCAGTTTCTTTGTCTATTGATAGTCTTCACAATTGTGAGGGCTTTTGCAGTGTTACCTCAATTAAAAGTCCTTAATACAGTTGGTTTAACAGTGCATTTGATAGGACCTCATGAGAAAACACATGAATTTTGTGGCAGTTCCATTCTTCGTCCATTAGATGTCTGCGCTGTGTCTTTCCATGGAGCTGGTTAATGCTGGCACTTCTTTATTTCCATTACAGTAATACATGAGGCTACTTTGAGCTGCTTGCTATACTTTTTGTGTCCCCCATGCTAGAAAGTTCATGTATGAATTTATGCATGTATTTGAGTGGAATATTTCTATTTTCTTGGCATTGTAAACAATCATAACCATTGTGCAGGCAAATAACTCACGTATGAACTGCTTGATATAGGACTGAAGATTATAAGTTCTACTCTGACATAATTGTTCTACTAGTCTCAACCGACACCTCTCCTCCCAGAGAAAAAAGGAGCTCAATGAAGATTTTTTCTTCCTATAAAAATGCCCCGTCCCCATATCCTCAACCAAAAATGCAACTACATTAATTTTTTTGATTAAGTTTGAACCGTAATAGATACGTCTAAAAGATTTCTGCACTTTCTTTTATTAGAAAGTTACGTTCTGATTGATTCTTTTTGTCTTTTTCCTCCATTAGGCAATATCTTCTGCAGATATAGTGGTCATGATGGAGAAAGGCCATGTGAAGTTTATAGGAAATCCAGCTAACTTAGCAGTCTCTTCATGTTCAGAATTCTCTTCAGTCAATCCGTCACATCCATCTTTTCACGAAAATCAACAGAGCAGCTTAAGTTATGCTGAATCTGAAGAAAATCTTCATCAAGGACCGGACCATATTCAGGCTTCTGAGGAAGCCCAGGAAATTGTCCATGTTGAGAAAAGAAATGAAGGCAAAGTGGAACTAGCTGTGTACAGGTGAGCAACCCTCACGTTGTAGGAATAGTTTCGTTATCTTCTTCAGGGACTCTCTCTCTTTTTGCCATTGTTTAGTTTTGACAAATGACGGATTTGTTTTTATTTTTGCAGCAAATACGCTGGATTTTCTGGTTGGTTTATCACTGGTCTGATATTAGTCTCTGCAATATTGATGCAAGCCTCGCGAAACGGGAATGATATATGGCTATCATATTGGGTTGACACAACAAAAGGAAGCTACAAAATGAATTCCTTGTCATTTTATTTGGTATTGACTGAATTATCATTTGCAAGGCCTGGTAAATGCTGAAAGATTTTTTCAGGCAGCAATTAGACACTAAAAATGGGGTAACAAATAAAAGAAAGACGAGAAAAAGATTTGTGAAGCATTCACCTTCCTAAAACGTGGAGTTAAAATTAGAGGTGGCCACGGCCCAGGCCCGTTAGGCCCGCTACTGTAATGGGCCGGGCCTGGGTCCCGGCCTTTGGGGCTCAACTTGGCCCAGGTTGGCGCCCCCCCCCCCCCTTATTGGTTTTTTAAACAATATGTAAAATTTAAAAAATACAAATTCAAAAATTATTATAATTCATTGATGAATAATATAAGATACAGATACAATTCATCACAATCATTGATAATGCTAAATATATACAACAACAACAACAATCCTAGTGCCTCAAGGGCTCCTGCAAAAGCGGGCTCTGGGGGGGTAGATATACGCAGCCTTCCCCCTGAAGGGTGTCAACCTGAAGAGAGGCTGTTTCCGAGAACCCCCAGCCTGAGAGGTAAGTCTTTATTGCCTCATGAAGACCTGTGAGCAATGATAATGCTAAATATATGTAATAAAATAAAATGTATAATAAATAGTGGTAAATAACGTAACAAATACAACTACAACAGTTGGATCCTACTATTTAAAGGTACAAATATATTTATTAAAAAGTACAAACAAGATATAGAAGTACAACAATAAGAAATTAGTCTACGTTGGCTTGGGGGGTTGCTATGCCGCAATCTAACGTATCGGTAGTGCGGTCGTCTTCATCCTCGCTTGATGAACCCAGCCTCAGTACGTTTTTCTCCCTAGCCTCTGCGTGCATCCAGTCCTTTAAGCACACAGACATCTCCAAGCTGGACGGTGATAGCTTTTCCCTCTT
Source organism: Simmondsia chinensis (assembly GCA_018398585.1). NCBI lineage: Eukaryota > Viridiplantae > Streptophyta > Magnoliopsida > Caryophyllales > Simmondsiaceae > Simmondsia > Simmondsia chinensis. The sequence goes on from JAGTTD010000011.1 coordinate 8,987,546, forward strand.
CGTTCCAAGCAACCTGCCACCAAGATTAAAAGCACACTTCGATGCTACTGAAGACACCGGACACATTAGTATATCACGTGCCATGGTGGAAAGCATGGGATACTAGATTTGATTTGTACACCACCATTTCAAAATATCAAATTGCAGATTCACCGGTGTCGCAAAGAACTGGATTAGCGGCATCCGCGTATAGTAATCTAACTCGTCACATGACGTGGGAGCTTGTGTGGGCGTGAATTGGTCCAACAGCTTCCACGCAATTAACGTGTGTGCACTACTTCCACTACATGTGGAAGATCCAACTGTAGTAGAAGTAACATGTGGATTGTCAGATGATAATCTCCGAGAATAATGGGAAAATAAAGTGTGTAGGTCTGAATCGACTTGCGCAGTGAATTTTTCGATACCGAAATCATAATTTTATTGTTTGTAAAAACATTTGGCAAACAAGTTCAAACCCGTGAGTGTACAACGGGGATCCAAAATACTGGCAAAACAGTATGTAAGGGGTAGTTCAGAACAATATTTATAAAACTTCGTTTTCATTGCCTTAATCGATTCAGTCGACACGGGGTTGGATTCATTATCCAACATCAGAAAGGAACATAGCCAGTGCCTCAAGGGCTCCCTCCTACGCCGACTCTGGGGGGGGCGGATGTACGCAACCTTCCCCCTTCAGGGTGTTAACCTGAAGAGAGGCTGTTTCCCGGTGCCCCCAACCTAAGGGTGAGGACTTCCCAGGAGGTCACCCATCCTGGTACTACTCTCGCCCGAGCACGCTTAACTTCGGAGTTCAAATGGGATCCGGTGACAGCGTGTTGGTGCCCTCTTTGGTTCATTATCCAACATCCAAGCCACAATATCAATCAATCTAGATATTGCTTGTGGTATGGTCGGATAATAGCAACCGGAAAAAAAGGTGGTAGCGTCTCTAAAAATGGTAAAAAATTTACAAATTTCGTTAATGGTGCCATAGTATACATTGTTCAGATTATAATCACTTAAATTTGAACGAGTATCCTGTACAAATTCCACTCGGACATCCTTGTATGGTAGTATGCGCTGTAGCATGTCTATGGTTGATGACCACCTAGTTGGTGAGTCTAATTTAAATTGTTTATACTCTAACCCATGCATCCTACAGAGAAGTTTAAATCTTCTCTTTCTGGTGCCGGATGATTTTATTGCTACTGTTATATCTCTTAAGGTGGAAAGAGAAGCATTTATTAGACCTAAACCATCCATAACCATTAAATTCAGTATATGACAGATGCAACGTAAATGAAAACACCGCCCACCTTACACGGGTCTCACATGCCTACTTAGTTGTTTAACGGATGCGTTATTACTAGTAGCGTTGTCGAACGTGATACTAAAAATACAACGCTCTATCCCCCACTCATGGACTGCCTCCATAATCGCACCCGTGATTATGTCGGCAGTGTGGGGATAATCTAAATATGCAAAATGGATTATTCGTTTTTGAATGGTGAAGGAGGAATCGATTCAGTGTGTCGTTATGCACAAGTAAGGCACACCAGGTTTCGACTTCCAAGTGTCGGACGTCCCCGAAAACATGCTCGTCTTCGCTTTAAAAATTTCGAAGACCTCAGTTTTCATGATATGGTAAGCTTTAGATATGTCTCGCTTTAAAGTGTTCCAAGGAACCCTTACGATGGCGGGGTTTACCGCTGTTTGGAGATACGTGACGAAACTAGGGTCTTCGCCGGTGCTCAAAGGCTTTGCAGCCCTAATTATATATTTAGCTAGTTCCCGTCTATTAGTTCTTGGAAGAACCTAAAGTTAGCAAGCGCACCAGTCGCTTGCTGTACTAACTGTTGTTGGGCTCTATCTGGGTCTTGTTCGAGGTGGTACCTAATTATGTGTCTACTTTATGTGCCTATCGCACTGCCTGGTGGATGACTAAAGGCCTTGGGTGGGTCACATAATTTACAAATCGCTTTATTAGTTTCCTTATTTAAGTTGAAGTGTTTCCATACCCCACTAGTACTACGCCTACTACTAGTTTTTGCGGGCCGGGTTTCGGTGGTGGGTGTGGATTCCTCTTCAGTTTGTGAGTCTCCACCACCACCACCCCGGCTCACAAAAATCCTGTTCGTTGTAGTACTGTTGTAAGTCCCAACCTATAGTGTCAGTGTATGGAGGTGCTGGGCCTGGTTCTAAAAATGCTCGTTTATCAGTATCAAGTTCGACAATTCTACCCCTCTTAGGTACTTTAGACGGTCGAGAAGAGCTAGAACTAGAACGATCGGCTGCAGACGAAGATGAGTTGTGCGTCATGGTAGTATTAATGATTAATATTTAAAAAATGCAACTACTATTGCAAATTAAGTAGATAAAAATGCGAAACAAATAAAATTTGATACTAAAATTACCGAAGCGACAATGAAATTCAAACTTGACCGAGATTCTACGAGCTAGAGGTGGCCAATTTGGTGCACAATTATTGCAAATAGAAGGAAGTAGATGAATGTAGAGAGAGAAGAGAGAATTGGATGAAGATTTGTTGTGAGGAAATGGAATGGGGGGGATGGGTATTTATAGATAATTTTTTTTTAATTAAAAAGAAGGGGGGAGCAACGGCTCTTTAGCCCGGTGTAGGACCTAGCCTAGGCCCCGGCCCGACCCGGCCCACTGGCCACCTCTAGTTAAAATGTTGAACTATTGAACTGTCAAATTAGAAGTGGATCATCTAGTGACCATATAGAAGAAATTCCTGAGAAGACTATTTTATCTTAATTTTCTTAATGTGGTTTGCTTGTTTCCAAAGTTGACTTTTGAGTAGAGGTGGAAAATTCGACCCGACCCAAAAAACTAACCTGAAAAACCCGTAAACTGACCCGACCCAAACTAAAAATTTGTCGTAAATAATTGAACCCGAAGTTGAAATAACCCGACCTGCAACTAATCCGATCCATTCTTTGCCTAACCTGAAAACAACCTGATACTAATTTGACCTGAACCGACCTGCCATTGAACTGAACCAACTTGACCCAAAATGACCTAAATCCAAACCCAACCTGACTTGAAACCTAAATTTACCCAAGGTCTTTAAATTCAATGAGAGTCGTCACATGTCAAGGGTACAATTGAACTTAATAATAGATCATTGAGTACCTATATTAGTAATATAATAAATATGTTGTTAAGAATATAAATTATTTGGTATTTAAACTTTTGTAAATGGTTTATGCGACCAAGGCATCAAATAGTAGGATTATGATGACCCAAAACCCATACAACTTGACCCAAGATTGACCCGAACCTAAGATTGCCCGAAATTGAAGTGACCCAAACCCGAAATAACTTGACCCAACCCAGACCCAATCCAACCTGAGTATAGGTAAAACCCAAAAGTGACCTGAACCTAAATGGGTCGACCTGAGCCCGACCCGACCGGAGTTTACTGTAAACCCAAAATGACCCAAACACGAACGGGTTCACCCGAACCCGACCCGGATGATTCGATTTCCACCTCTACTTTTGAGGTATATGAAGTCCATTACTTGTCATGAGATTCTGCTCCTATTTTCACGATTTTAGTATTATTTTTGACTATTTTGTGGTTGAGATTCTGGTGAGGAAGTGTTAGGCCTGGGATCTGCTCTATGAATGAGGCACGTTGTAGTCTTGGAGATTAAGGGGTTTTATAGATTATGTAGATTGATGTGAAATCCTTATATTCTCCATGTAATGCTTCTTGCATGTGAAAGTATGAATTTTTCTCAACCATAGAGTAGAGAATATTGAGTGGGAAGAAGGAAGCATGGTTGTAAAACATGTAGTTGCTGGACATATCCTAATAGGTCGGAATTGTTGTGGGAAGTTGTAGCATAATATACCTAAAATAATTTTTATTTCTCAAATTCCATTATTTGATTCTATAGGAGTTAGTACAATCTAGGATCGAAGAGAAAGCAAAATAAACGACCAATACCTAATATCAATTAATTGTTGTAAATTATATGTGTCATCTTTGAAGTTTTTATGTATGATCTGGTTCTTGTGCTCTTGTCGTTTTCTATTGAGTAAATCACAGTAGTTGTAAGAGATAAACCTCTAAGATGCTATCTGATTGACTTGGCAGGTCGTGCTTAGCATTTTCTGCGCAGTAAACTCTATCTTGACATTAGTTCGAGCTTTCTCATTTGCATTTGGTGGCTTGCGAGCAGCAATTAGGGTGCACAATACACTTCTCAGCAAGCTTGTCCATTCACCTGTGAATTTCTTTGATTGTACGCCACGGGGAAGAATACTTAACAGGCATGGGGTTTTGATGCAATTGTTAAGAATGTTAATGACCTACAATTGGTTCCTGACATATTGTGTGTCTTCTGTAGGCTCTCTTCAGATCTTTATACCATAGATGATTCTCTGCCATTCATCATGAATATCCTCCTAGCTAATTTTGTTGGGTTAGGGGGGATTGCACTAGTTTTGTCATATGTGCAGGTGACTTAAAACATCTGGGTTTAAGCTTATATTATTCTTATTTTTTATTTTATTTATTATTTATTGGATCTACACTTTATGTCATTTCCTGATTGATTTCTCTCCGCAGGTCATCTTTCTGCTTCTGCTGCTCCCATTTTGGTACATCTACAGAAAATTACAGGTATTATGAATAATTTTTGTATTACGCCTGAATCGATATTGACTTCACATATCAAAAACTCAAATGACAGACGGGGGATTGTCTATTTTGTTAAGAAATACTGAATGGACTCTTTTTGAGGCTATTCTGAATTCATTACTCTTTGCCATTAAAGGTTTTCAATGGTGGTTATGCTTTTACTGTGAAGTTGCACTATCTGTTCAATTACGTGGGACAAACCAAAAGGGGATTTTTTTTTTTTTTTTTTTGTGGTTTCTACAGTGAAGGGAAAGGGGTGTCTTGGGTTGTATCTTTGGCAATGAAAGCTGTATGCAAGCAAGAAAAAGGATTTTCCAGAAACCTGGCTCTGGTACATGAGGCAAGTGCTTTTTTTTTTTTAAAAAAAAACCTTCTTTTTATACAACAAAGTAACTGATCTGGGAAGGAATCGCAGAAATTGAAAAATCCCTACAAATTAGGGATCTAATCCCTACAAAGATAGGCTATAAATCAGATTTAGAAATGTGTGCTGATTTCTACCATTTGTACATGTTTACAAATTTGGGAAGATTCATTAACAATTATTATATTTCCAATTGTTGATGTATTTTAAAAAATAGAGTAATTAATGAAGTGTTTGAGATTTGTCCCACACTTGATTTTAAGTATTTTTGGCTTGTATTGGGTGTGTGTCGACACACAAGTGCCGTGTGTTGATACACAATCCTGTAGAACCATCACAAAGCATCTGTGTATTGACACACAGGTACCATGTGTCGACACAGATCTTACAGAACCGCTATGTGTTGACAATCACTTCGACACACAAACTTACAATACCTTGTGTGTTGAAGCAAGTGTCGACATTCACTTCAACACACAGCTTTACAGTGAAAGAAGGCCTTTGAGTAATATGCAAGAGTTCTTTTGCCTTTTTTAATAACCCTCTAAGATGCATAACTATAACTCTCATGATATATCATCACTCATATGAGATTAATGTCATAATCATATACATGAAAAAAGCACAATATCAGAATCAAAATATCTTAATTTGAGTTGAAAAAATGCTGAAACATCTCAAGAACCAAATCATCATATTTTAAGGTCTAGCATCACCAAATAAGATCTAGACATTGCCATAACTTCAAGAACCAGGACCTTGTTATTGGACTCACTGTACTTGTCAAACAATTTCTCTAAAAGATGAAACAGTCAATCAAAATCCTCTTTCATTTGATCATTAGTAGATCTAAAGAGGTGAACGAGAAGCTGGAACTTTGGGCATTGGAATCGAAAGACTTATGACTCAGTAGATCTAAAACCGAGTATATGGAATTTAAGTTTTGTACCTCAACTAGGCCAAGCGTAGAAGACATGAAGATTGGGTTTGAATGCATACCCCAAAAAAAAAAAAAAAAAAATGTGTTTCAAATATTTGGGATCCATGGTGCAACAAGACAGTAGAGTTGACGAGGATGTCAACAATCGGGTTAAAGTAGGATGGCTAAAGTGGAAGATGGCTTATGTGGTATTATGCGATAGGAAGTCCTGCTAAAGTTGAAGGGAAAATACTAGAAGACGGTAGTGAGACCGGCTATGTTATAAGGTTCGGAGTGCTGGTCAATTAAATGGCAACACACGTAGAAGTTGAAAGAGGCGAGATGAGGATGTATCGATGAATGTGTGGACACATGAGGAAGGATAGGATTAGAAATTGTCACAACCCCAAACACAGCAAACAATGGGTCAATGACTTATAAGCCAACATGGGAGCCAATGGTCATCACAGGTGAAACACTGAGAACATTTATTCTAAATATGCTTTATAATATAATGGATAACACACAATACATTCCCTTGGAATTCAAACTCAAAACAAACGGCTAGGACTTCCAAGAAGTAAACATAATCCTATATAACTGAACAACTAACTCATAAAACGTAAAAGAAAGTCTTCTAAGGTTGTAACAACTTCAACCACATAGAAAGTAAGTCCCTTGAATTTCTTCATTCAGCTTACTATCCCTGTTTGAAATTGTTAAACAGCAGGTTGTGCATAAAGCTCAACAAATAACAAACCCATCAACAAAACAAGGATCAAGGATTATTTAAAAGGCATGGAAAACATTTCAAAAGCATAGAGAAAGTCGCTTATTAAAAATTTATCTGGAAAACTTAAGAACTTATCAACTGAACTTTTGGGCCTTAAGCCTTTTGGTTGTGGCTGCATATAATCCCCGCAACTAGGCTCAAAGTTGGCTATCATAACTAGGTCCCCGGCCAATTATGGGTTCTAAGGAACACTCTAAACAGTGCACTATTAACAAAGATGGTATAATCCCCCCATCGAGTGTTCAAAGATGTCTTTTCCCATCATTGTAGGGCACAACTCACAAAAAAAGGAGAGAGTTCTTTTGAACTTTCTGGCTTTGGTGTTGTCATTTGGGATCACATGTGGGGCAAAGGGAGATAGTTCGGTGAAGCGCTGCGGATAATCATTTAAAGACATATTATCTCCTTGCTTTAAATCTATGAATTATGCCGCCTTTTGTTGTCTTAGCACCTCTAGGAAGAATTCAGCATTGTAGAGTTCTTTGAAATTCTCCCATGCCATCGCTTCGGGAAGTTGTGGTTTGGTTAATTTCCACCAGTCTTTTTCCCGATGTTGTAGCATAAAGGCACTAAACTTAACCTTTTGTGAGTCGGTGCATTCTGATACTTCTAAGTACTCCTCTATCTCAAGTCAAGAGCTTTTGTTGAGGATCTCTGTCACTGGTAGAGAATGGCGGATTCATGCTCTTGAACCATTAAACAGCGTTGTGAGCTTCCGAGGCGCTTTCATCGTGCATCACATCTCTGGCTAATTGCTCAATAAAATTTTACACTAAATTTTCAGGCAAGGAAGCATCGAGGTTCTCACTACTATTTGCTCCAGCATGATTAGTCCAATTTCTCGGGGCATATTGAATGATGGGTGCATCCTCATTATTGTCTGAAGGGTTTGATAGACGCTTCGACATCTTATGTTATACAAACCTGACACACTAAACTTTAGTAATAAAAGAAGGTATATATCTAAAGATGTTTTGCAGTAAACTCTTAACAAGGACGCAAACTAAGTAAAGTTCCCAAAACCCACTTGGCTAGAGTCCTGCTTTGATACCATTTCTATTGTGACCCTAAACATAGCAAACAATGGGTCAATGACTTGTAAGCCAACAAGGCAGCCAATGGTCATCGCAGGTAAAATACTAAGAATATTTATTCTAAATATGCTTTATAATACCAATACAATCCCTTGGAGTTCAAACTCAAAACTAACGGCTAAGACTTCCAAGAAGTAAACATAATCCTATATAATTGAACTACTAACTCATAAAACATAAAAGAAAATCTTCTAAGGTTGTAACCATTTCAACCATGAAGAAAGTAAGTCTCTTGAATTTCTCTATTCAGATTACTATGCCTTGTCTGAAATTGTTAAACAACAGGGTGAGCATAAAGCTCAGCAAGTAACAAACCTATCAACAAAATGAGGATCAAGCACTATTTAAAAGACATGGAATACATTTCAAAAGCATAGCCATAGTTGCTTACTAAAAATTTATCGAGGAAAACTTAAGAACATATGAACTGAACTCTTAGGCCTTAAGCATCTTGGTTGTGGTTGCATATAATCCTTGCAAGTGGGCTCAAATTTGGCCATCATAATTGAGCCCCAGCCAATTAAGGGTTCTAAGGAACGTTCCGAAATAGTGTACTATTAACAAAGATGGTATAATCCCCTATCGAAGGCTCAAAGATGACTTTTCCCTATCATCTTAGGTCACAACCGACAAAACAAAGCATAAGAAATGTATTTGCATGTTTGCACATTGTAGAACTTGATTCAAATCATATTTCCGAAATACCATAGCTAATGTTAAATTCCATATTCCACAAACTTAGTCAAACATGTTTGATCCTATTTTAATTTCAAACAATAGAGGGGTAACATGTAGTGTGTAAGGGGAGGTCTCTTAAAGAATTTGGAGAAAACCATGAAACTTTGATACAAACAAGAGCGCAAGAGTTAACAGATAAGTTACTTACTAGAAGAAACAAAGCTTTCTTAAAATCCCAAGCACAAACTTTGGCTCTCTCTCATCTCCCTCTCTTCTCCCTCAACTCTTGTTCTGCGATTCACTTAAAATGAAGAATTACTACATTTGGATGATTTAGTAAAGAGGAGATAGAGGAGGGGTATTTATAGAAGGGGGTGAGGCTTTTGGGTGTTGGAAAAGGAGAAAAAGTGGCTGATTTCTAGTAAAAAACGTGGCTTGTCAAAAAGTTGGGGGGCTTGACTATTTTAAAAAAGAAGAGTTTTTCTTAGTCAAAGAAAAACAATTTCCTTGGTCCTACTTGGTGGCTACCTTATTAAAAAGGAAGCTTCCATTTGTTTAAAATTTAATGCTTATTTTGTTCAAGTATGGGGAGGTTTATGAAATGAGTGAACAATTTGGCTTGAAATTTCAACTAAAATTCTAACTGTAGTCTATTGATAATTTGTGGAGGAAGTGCTTATGTCTAAATTTATATTCCTTACTAAAATGATGTTATAAGAAGCAAATTGGTGCGGCTTCAATTGAGGACAAGTTGAGGGAGCAACGCTTGCAATAGTTTGGTCTTGTTAGGAGCAGACCGTGTGAAGCCCCCACGCTAAGCACTTAATGCCTTGTTTGGCAACTGGGTCAAGAGGGTAAAGGTTAGGTAATATCTTACCCTTATTTGGATATGACAAATTAAGAGGAGTAAGGGTAAAGAAGGGGTAAATGAGTTACCCTTGTTTGGCAATTGGGTAAAGGGGTAAGGGTAAAGAGCGTTATAGTTAAAATAAGGGTAAAAGTATCCAAAAATATTTAAAAATTAACCTTACACCTCTTTACCCCCTAATTTGGGGGTTAAAGAAATTGGGGGTAAAAAGGGGGAATGGAGGGTAAAGGAGGGTAAAACACATTTGGCAAACAGGGGTAAGAAATTATCCCCCTTGACCCCTCTTGACCCTATTGCCAAACAGGGGGTAAAGGGGCAGTGACTGATAAATTAAACAAAAGAACTATTAGATACCATAGGCCAGAAAGAATAAGTACTTTCCTTAAATATGCTTCATAATGAGTTGAAGAGTAGATAATACAATCCTTAATTGGAAAAGATTGGTAGAAGTCTAAAAATATTTATTTAAAATCCTGAAAATTTTCATCAACTGAAATAGAATTCAATATTTGAAGTAGTAGACTACAGGGGAAAGTCTCTAAGATTCTTCAAACTTCAATGATGTAGTAGCTAGGTTCCTTGAGCTTCTCTAAGAGACCCGTTATGCCCTGTTTAAAAGTGGTAAAGAATGGACTAAGCTTTTTAAAGCCTAGTAACATTACTTGCCAACAGGAAAATAAAGATCAAGCATTCATAGAAAGAAATATGGCTCATTTAAAAATAAAAAAAAGGAGGAACACACACACACACACACACACAAAGCATAATTGAAGTAGCTTACCCAAATTTATTCGGAAAACTTAAGAACGCATCCACTCAACTCTTAGGCATTAAGCCCTTGGGCTGTGGTTGCATATAATCTCTACAACTGAGCTTAGAATTGGCTATCATAATGGGCCCCGGCCAACTACAGGTTCAGAGGAACGTTTCAACACTGCACTGCTAACAGAGATGATATAATCCCCCCATTGAAGGCTCAAAGATGTTTTTCCCCATCATCGCAGGACACAACCCACAAAACAAGTATACGAAACACATTGCATGTTTGCAGCTCATAAAACATAAATCAAATCATATTTTTGAAGCATCATAAATCAAAGATACATAACATAACCAATGTTAAATTCCATACTTCCACAAACATAGACAAACATAATTGATCCCTTTCTAGTTTTGAGCACATAGAGGGGTAAAGATGTCAATGTATAGCGTGTAAAAAGAAAGCCTTTTAAAGAATTTTTGAGAAACCCATGAAATACTTGGCTAGAGTTAAATAGACCAAAAACTTAGAATATTTTAGCCAAAAGGGCGGAAGAGTCAATGGATAAGTCACTCACTTATAGAAATAGGCTCTGTTGAAATTCCATATTATAAATTTACTCACCCTAGCCTTTAACTCTCAATTCTTACTTTAGGTGGAGAAAATGTAAAGTTGGATGATTTGGAGTTGGCCAAAGATTCTATTTATAGAAGGAGGGACCCGCTCCCCACTCTAATCACATATGCTTACTTCCCACTCCAATCATATATGCTTGCTCCCCAACTCCAATCACATAGTCTTGCTCCCCACTCTAATCAAATATGCTCTCATTTTTGCCTTGCTCGTTGCTCAAATACATATATACATATACACTTACTCAAGTACATGTATGCATAGTTATATATATTTGTGTCAAATATAATATGACAAATAAAAATTGGGTGCTAGATGCCAAAGGTTAGATTAATAGGAGATATTTCTAAATTTCAATTCCTTACATCCTCCCCTCCTTAATAAGAGTTTCATCCTCGAAACTTACGGACCTGTATCAAAAATGAAGGGTACTTTGCGCACATTTCTTCCTCTTGCTCCCACATTGCCTTCGCGTCACTATGATTGCTCCAAAGAACCTTGACTAGGCTTATAGTTCGAGATCTAAAAACTTGCTCCTTGTGTCCGATAATTCATACTGGATGCTCTTCGTAAGAGAAGTTGCCTTTTATTTGCAAGGGTTCATGTTGTATCACATGATCGAAACTGGGCACATGTTTCTGCAGCATAGATACATGAAACACATTATGAACTCTAGATAAAGAAGGTGGAAGTGGTACCCTGTATGCCACTTCACCTGCTCTCTTAAGGACTTCAAAGGGTCCGATAGATCTTGGACTTAACTTCCCTCGTTTACTGAATCTCATTACACCTTTAGTTGGGGATACCTTTAGAAAGACATGATCCCTAACTTCAAATTCCAATGGCCTTCTCCCGACATCCGCGTAGCTCTTTTGACGGTTCTGAGTAGTGCGAAGTCTTTCTCTGATCAACTGAATTTTCTCCATCGTAACTATAGGATTTCTGGACCCAAAAGCTTCCTATCCCCTGTATCATTCCAATATACTAGTGATCTGCACCTCCTCTCATACAGTGCTTCATAAGGTGCCATTCCAATACTAGAATGGTAACTTCTTGTAAGAAAACTCAATTAGTGGTAGATGATCTTCGCAACTACCGACTAAATCAAGGACACATGCTCTAAGCATTTCTTCTAACACCTGAATAGTTCTCTCAGACTATTCATCTGTCCGAGGGTGGAAAGCTATGATGAATGAAAGCTTGGTTTCCAATGCCCGTTGCAAACTTTGCCAAAATTATGAGACAAAGCGAGGATTACAGTCAGAAACAATAGAGACTAGAACACCATGCAACCTAAGAATCTCATGCAAGTATAATCTAGCAAGTTTCTCCAAATTGTAGGTGATCTTTATGGGTAAAAAGGCGATCCACCATTACCCAAGTTGCATTATGCCCTCTTGATGTCCTCGATAGCCCGAGCACGAAATCGATTGCAATATTTTCCCACTTCCACTCTAGTATTGGTAACGGTTGGAGCTGACCTGCTGGTTTTTGATGTTCTGCCTTGACCTGTTGACATGTCAAGCATTGAGCCACAAACTGAGCAATATCTTGCTTCATGCTATTCTACCAATATCATTCACAAATTTAAGATACATCTTGGTTCCACCTGGATGCACAGAATAACTTGAGCCGTGAGCCTTCTCTAACAACTCCCTCTTCAACTAGGCATCATTTGGGATACATAACTTCCATGTTCCAAATCTTAAAGGGCCGTCCTCATGAATTTTGAACTTTGTTTCTTGGCCACTTTCCAAGTTGCTGGATTTTACACAGTTGCCCATCAACCTTTTGGGCATGTTTGATCCGTGCTATTAGGGTTGGTTGAACCCTTAGTTGAGCAAGAGAGCTTGATCCACCTCGCAACTTAACTTCAATATCCAATTTCTGTAGGTCTTGAAGGATGTGCTTTTATTTTGTTAATAAACAAGCCAAATTCCCAATAGACTTTCTGCTTAGGGCATCGACAACCACATTAGCTTTTCTCGGGTGATAGTGAATGACGAGGTCCTAGTCTTTTAGTAGTTCCAACCTTCTACGTTGCTTTAGATTCAATTCCCTTTGGCAAAAAAAAATATTTGACGCTCTTGTGATCCATAAAGACGTTGCATGAAATCCAATACAAGTGATGTCTCCATATTTTGAGGGCAAAAATTACGGCATCAAGCTCTAGATCATGGGTTGGGTAGTTCTGCTCATAGGAGTTCAGTTGACGAGACGCATATGCAATGACCTTAGCATGTTGCATCAAGACACACCCGAGGCCTCTTCTCGAAGCATCGCAGTAGATTGCAAATCCCTCTTTGCCAAAAGGAATTGCTAAGATAGGAGCAGAAACTAGTCTTTGTTTAAGCTGTAAAAAGCTCCTTTCGCCTCCTTATTCCTCTCAAATTTAGTATTCTTCCGCATTCGTTGAGTCAAAGGAGATGCAATACTTGAAAATCCTTTTATGAATTTGTTGTAGTATCCAGCAAAGCCAAGGAAGCTAGGAACCTCAATCACATTAGTTGGTTTGGCCCACTTGGCGATAGCCTCAACCTTTTGTGGATGTACTGAAACTCCATCTCCGGATACCACATGGCCTAGAAAAGCAACCTTCTCTAGCCAAAATTCACACTTTTGAATTTGGCATAAAGCTAGTGCGCTCGAAGAGTTCCAAGGATAATCCTCAGGTGCTCTTTGTGTTCTTCATGATTTTTCGAGTATACCAGAATGTCATCTATGAATACCACCACAAACTGATCAAGATACTTCTTGAAAACTCTATTCATTAGATCTATGGAAATTGTAGGTGCATTAGTCAATCCAAAAGGTAGTTCTAGAAACTCATAGTGCCCATATCTTGTTCTAAACGCAGTCTTAGGTAAGTCGTCTTCCTTGATTTTTAGTTGATGATACCTGATCAAAGATCTATCTTGGAAAAGATCATTGAATCTTGCAACTGGTCAAATAAATCATCAATTTGATCAAAGATCTATCTACAGGTTGTTTAACTCGTGATAGTCTGTAAAAAACCTCCCAGACCCTGCTTTTGTGGGAGCCCTTGTAGGCAGTGGGTTTGTTGTTGTTGTTGTTGTAGTCTGTAAAAAGCCTCATGCTTGTTTAACTCCCATCTTTCTTTTTCACAAACAAAACAGGTGCCTCTTTGGAGATACGCTTGGACGAATAAATCCCTTGTCCAACAATTCTTGTAAATGTATCTTCAATTCCTTTAGTTCAGTAGGGGCCATTCGATATGGAGCCATAGAAATAGGTGCAATCCCTAGCACAAGGTCAATAGAAAAGTTTATATCCCTATTAGGAGGTAAGCTAGGAATGTCCTCTGGAAACACATCTAAGAATTCTTTAACAACAACATCTTCTAACTTCGGGCCATCCTTCTAGGCTTCTCTAACAGAGCACATATAGCCCTTACATCCTTTTTGTATGAGTCTATGAGCTTGCAATGCAGATACAGTAGGGGGAAGGTCACGTTGGCTACTGCCTAGGCATGTGAACTAAGCTTGCTTCAGAATGCAAAATGTCACCTTCTTAGCAAAACAATCAACAAATTCATAGTATGTTGCAAGCCAATCCATACCGAGGATAACATCAAAGTCATGAATGTCTAAGATCATTAGATTAGCAGGAAGAATCCTACTCTTAATTTGAATTTCAAAATCCTTGCACTCATATCTAGCGATCAAAGAATTTCCTATTGGAGTTAGCCTCACAAATTTCGGTGTCTAAAGGTACAAGGGTTACGCCATGTTTTCAAGCTACTCGGAGAGACACAAAAGAATGCGTTGATCCAGAATCAAACAATGCATGCACATGAAGTGAAGATAGACATAGAGTACCTGTCACCACAGAGTTAGAGCCTTGCACATGTTGTTTGCTGAGGGCGAAAAATCTACCATGGGCTTGAGGCTTACTTCCTTTTGCTTTGTACACACTTTGCTTGTTGTGGTTGCCCGTGGTGTCATTTCTCATATTTGGGCAGGTAGCAATCTGCTGCATTCGGCTACCACACTTACAGCAAGCTCTCGCCTTTTAGTAACACTCATTCCCTAGATGGAAACCATCACATACATGGCACTTACAACTTCCAGGTAAAATTTTATTGTTTGAAGCTGCAAAATTTTGCTTCTTCATGGAGTTAGGATGCCATGTTGTATTAGCCCTATCTTTCCTCTTCAAGTCCTTTGCTTATTAGTTATTCTTGAGTTCTCTTTCAACTACAATAACAGTATCGACCACGTCTCGACAGGTCTTGTGTCGTAATGGAACCACACGAAGCTTGAGATCAATGCTTAACCCTCTTTCAAATTTCCTTGCCTTCGCATAGTCATTAGGGATCACATGCGGGGCAAAAGGAGATAGCTTTGTGAAGCATTTTAAATATTTAATAAGAGACATGTTCTCCCCTTGCTTTAGCTCTATGAACTGGGGTGCCTTTTTCTCCCTTAGTGCGTCTAAAAAGAATTCCACATTGAAGAATTCTTTGAAGTTGTCCCATGACATCGACTCTGGAAGTTGCAGTTTGGTTGATTTTCACCAATCTTTTGCTTGGTCTTGCAGCACAAAGGCACTAAATTTAACCTTTTGTGGATTAATGCACTCCAATACTTCAAAATACTCTTCATTCTCTGTCAACCAATCCAAGGCTTGTTGTGGATCTCCTTCGCCAACAAAGAATGGTGGATTCATCCTTTGAACCTTTGGATAGCCTTATGAGCTTCTGAACCACTCTCGTTGTGCACAACATCTCTAGGAACCATTCCGGTGATGTGCACACTGATTTGCTTGGCTAGTTGTTAAAATTACTCGCAAATTTTTTGGTAGGGGAACATCAAGGTTTCTATGAACACTTGCCCCAACTTGATTAGTTGATTTTCTTCGAGCATACTGGATAATGGGTATATCTCCACCATCTGAAGGATTTGATAGATGAATTGACATCCTATCTTACACAAACCTGGCAATCCAAATTTTAGTATAGGAAGCAAGATACACCTAAGATGTTTTAGTATAGAATCTAATAAGCAAACAACCTAAGGATAGTTCCCAAAACCCATTAGGCTAGAATCTTGCTCTGATACCATGCTGTCACACCCTCACACTAAGCACTTAAAGGGGCAGTGACTTATAAATCAAACAAAAGAACTATTAGATATCATAGGCCAGAAAGAATAAATACTTTCTTTAGATATGCTTCATAATGAGTTGAAGAATAGATAGTACAATCCTTAATAGGAAAAAATAGGTAGAAGTCTAAAAATATTTACTTCAAAATCCTGAAAATTTTCATCAACTGAAATAGAGTTCAATATTGAGAATTTATGAAGTAGTAGACTACAGGGAAGTCTCTAAGCTTCTTTCAAACCCCAATGATGTAATAGCTAGGTTCCGTGAGCTTCTCCAAGAGACCTGCTATACCCTATCTAAAAGTGCTAAAGACCGAAGTGAGCTTAAAGCCTAGTAAGTGACATACCTGCCAACAGGAAAGCAAAGATCAAGCATTCTTAGAAAGAAATATGGCTCATTTCAAAAAAAAGCCCATAACTGAAGTAGCTTACTCAAATTTATTAGGAAAACTTAAGAATGCATCAACTGAACTCTTAGGCATTAAGCCCCTGGGTTTTGGTTGCATATAATCCCTGCAACTAGGCTCAAAATTGGATATCGTAATAGGCCCTGGCCAACTACGGGTTCAGAGGAACGTTCCGACATTGCACTGCTAACAAAGATGGTATAATCCCCTATCGAGGGCTCAAAGATGTTTTTCCCTGTAATCGCAGGGCACAACCCGTAAAACAAGTATAAGAAACACATTGCTTGTTTGCAACTCATAAAACATAAATCAAATCATAATTTCGAAGCATCTTAAATCAAAGATACATAACATAACCAATATTAAATTCCATGTTTCCACAACTCATAAAACATAAATCGAATCATATTTTCGAAGCACCATAAATCAAAGATACATAACATAACCAATGTTAAATTCCATATTTCCACAAACATAGACAAATATACTTGACCCCTTTCTAGTTTTAAACACATAGATGGGCAAAGATGTCAATATGTAGTGTGTAAAAAGAAAGTTTTTTAAAGAACTTTTTGAGAAAACCATGAAATACTTGGCTATATTTAAATAGATCAAAAACTTAAAGCATTTTAGCCAAAAGGGTGGAAGAGTCAACGGATAAGTCAATCACTTCTAGAAATAAGGTTCCCTTAAAATTCCAAATTATAAATTTACTCTCCCTAGCCTTCAACTCTCAATTGTTACTTATTTTAGGTGGAAAAATGTAAAGTTGGATGATTTGGAGTTGGCTAAAGATTCTATTTATAGAATGAGGGACCTTGCTCCCCACTCCAATCACATATACTTGTTCCCCACTCAAATACATATGTGCATATACATATACACTTACTTAAATACATGTATGTATACTTATGTATATTTTTGTCAAATATAATATGACATGTAATTAGATGTGAAATTGGGTGCTAGATACCAAAGGTTAGACTAGTAGGAGATATTTCTGAATTTCAATTCCTTACAAACCGACCACTGCCCTTGTCAGGAGATGCGAATAGCTCTATATTACACACACGAGGAGAGATAGAGGTAGGCCAAAGAAGAACTGGATGGAGACAATTAGACATAACCTCACCCACCTAAACCTAAATGAGGAGATGGCCTTAGATAAAGGTGAGTGACGGGCTATAATAGATGTAGTTGATATAACGGTTTAGGATAGAGGAGCATAACGAAGCTAGTCCATCGTGTCCCTTGGCCTACATGTTTGCTATTGTTACTTGTTATTTGTTGCCTGCGTGCATTTTTGTTGCTTTGTGCTTTACCTTGTGCTTTGTGTTGTGTTGCTTGTTGCCTTATTGTTACTTTATTGTTTCATTTGCTCTTATGCTTTTTAGGGTTGGGGGCCCTCGGATATAAGCTCCCTTTAGTTTAGCACCTTGAAGGGGTAAGGCTGCGTATATTCCCCCCCCGGGGGACCTTGCTCTGGCGGGAGCCCTTATGGCACTGGGATTATTATTGTTATTGTTGCTCATTTGATCATCACCATAAGGTATATTACGAGTTGTGATCCTCGTAGCCTCTCTAATGTAGGTAGCGACTACAACTTTTTTGTCGGGATCTAGGTGCTTCAATAGGTGATTAGTCACTAATGCTTTTTTAATAGAGAAACGGAATCTCTTCCTTGACCGTGACAATGACAATTCTACTTTGGTGAGATGTGCTAAAGTTTGTATCAATGAAAGAAAGGATCTCACTATCGACATTTGGAGGTCCAATGAGGAGTCGATTTCCAATGGTCTCAAGATTTTCTGTAGTCGATTTATCAATCTCTCCATCAAATACATAACTCAATTACAAAAGCACGGCCAAGGGTTTTAGGTTTTGGTTTTTGAAATTTGTTTTTCTTTCTTTTCCTTTGCTTTAATTTTTTATCTGACTAGTGAAAATATGAGCTTTTTGTTCATGTTCGCTAGCAATAGTGTAATGAGGTATTCTCTTTCCCTGAAAGTGTAAGCATGCTTTGAGATTTGTGTTAGATGAATGCTTCCCCCACCCCCAACCCACACACCCCCCCCCCCCCCCCCCCCCCGCGCCCTCTGGGGGTGCTATCTATGCCAGATATTAGCCATATTCTGAGATCTGTTTATTTCAGTTTTACTACAGATCTACTTCACGTGAATTGCGGAGGCTGGACAGTGTTTCTCGTTCTCCTATTTATGCATACTTCACTGAGACATTGGATGGATCGTCAACTATAAGAGCATTTAACTCAGTGGTAAACATTTAGTATTTTTTTTTGACACTAGTGGTAAACATTTAGTAGAACAACTTAAGCTGGTTAAGTTTTATGTTAGTCCATTACGTCTGCCTTCTCATGAGAAAGTAAAATAGTTCAAACTGATGAACAATTTATTGATGGAACTCTGTTGCTTTTTGAGAATGAGCATAATCTTTATAATCCAACCTCAGCATGATCCTCCTTTTGCCAGGTCTTTTCTACGAGTCTTCAAAGAGTTAGTAGTTTACTTGTTATTACAACTCGTGGCAAATGGCTCCAACGTACTTTGAACCTGGTGATAAAATTATTTTATTTCTGAAAGTGCCACTGTGGAGCAAAACAAATTAATCTCTCCAGTATTGGGGAGGGATCAAAATAATACATGTTATCTTCATGATAGACAACCTGTCCTAATATAATTTGTCAGGTCATTTTTTTCTCCAATGTTGCTTATAGAAAGCAAATCCACTGTGTGGCTGTCAATTCTTCTTTGAGTCCATTCCATTTTTGTGTATAGCCAGTCAGTCAAAAGCAACCTACTCATGTATTCACTCTCCACTAGCAGCTACAATTGAATGAAAGATGTCTCCAATCCTGAAAGTATGTTTTATTTGCAGGACTTATTCTTCACAAAGTTCACTGATAATGTAGCTATGTATCAGAAAACCTCATACTCAGAGATAACAGCTAGCTTGTGGCTTTCCTTGCGACTCCAGGTTTCACCCTAATTCTCATGATATATGCTTTCTTCATTCAGGAATTTTGATTTGCAGATGATAAAATTGATGCTTGTGAACTTCGTGTGAAGAATCAGATTTTCTTTTCATTTTAATTGCTTTTTTGATTTTCTTCTGTAATTATTTTATTCTTGACCTTGTTTCTGTTAAATTGTATTTGGTCCTAATAAAATTGAAGGAAAAAGAAAATACGAAGTAAAAACGAAAAAATGAAAGAAAAAGAAGAATTGCATTTTTTTTTCCTTTGTTTGGAGCTAAAGAAAAAAGTTCATGGAAAGAAAATGAGACCAGAACTATATATGAGAAGATGAGGGAAATAGTAGATTTGTTAAAATTTATAAGCTACGTGGATGAAGAATTAACTTTGCACCTAAGAGTGTTTGTTCTGGTCCTTGGTCGTTGATTTTGGATCTTTACTAGTTCTTTGGTGTGGTCTGGTCCACATTTGATACACTAAACACATTTAAAATGTTAAAATATCAATCTAGAAAGAAACATTGACCATATCAGAGAATTTAATGCTGGACTAGACCACATTGTTGTTTGATTATGTCCTCGCTCCTTGATTTGGGTCTTTACATATGCCCCTCTACTTTGGCCAGGCTTGGGTAATGAACATATTCAAAATTTTGAAGTATTGGTCCGGATAAGATTTGAAAATCTATCTTAAAGTTTAGCTATCAATACGTGAACTCTTTGTGCTTGCTTAGCAAATGTCTTTTACCTCTCCACTTTGGGCTCAGCCACTAGCTTTGCAGTAAAGGAAGATTATGGTTGATCAATGATTGGACAGCCATTTATTTGGATCTTTATCGATCTATGAATTGGATTGTGTCGAAAATTTCGGCCTACGATGGGACCAAACGCAATTGATTATTGTTTTGGTTTGGTCCTTTGTCCTTTATTTGCACCTTATTAATCTTTTGAGTGAATAGAATTGGAGAATTTAATCTAAGATTGGACCAGAATGGAAAAGTTCTTGTTTGATTTGGTCCTTGGTTATTGATTTGGACCTTTATTGTTTCTCGACATGATCCAATTTTGGTTTACAATAGTGAACATATTTGAAATGGTAACATATCAGTTTGGGCTGCAGACTAGACTGGATTGGAGAACTTGGTCTACGAATCGACATATTATTATTTAGTATTGAATCCTTGACATGTCTTTACCAGGCTTTAATCAAGCTCAGTCTAAGTTTTGATGTAAGAACACCTTATTTGGACTGAACATGATTTTCCTCAATCTTTTTCTCCCATTTTGAATGGGAAATAAGATTCCCAAAATAAACTAAATTTTCCATGTTATTTTTTCCCAAGCATTTTTCAAAAGTTCGAATTCTTCCCCCCCCCCCCCCCCCCCCCCCCGTCCACAAAATTTCATAGGAGCAAACAACCCTAGTTCAGTGTGATGAGCCAATGCCATACCCATTATATTTCTATTCCATGTCAGCAATGCTTGAAAATTCTTGGTACACTTAGAACTGCCAAAGACAATGACCCTATGATAGTTCATGACAATTGTAACTAGTTGTACTTTTAGGGTTTAAGCTTATTGCTCTCTTTTTCTTTAAATCAGGTGTGTAATAATTTCTCCATGAACTGTAGAATGGTTGCAACTAAGCCTGATGCTCCATCTCTTTCTAAAATTACAGACCTAAAAGCAATGCTTTTACCATCCCTTTTGTGGTGAAGCTACTGCACCTGACTCCCATATCAGCTGGATTCTCAAACTTGTTTCTTTAGTCGACTATGTCTCATGATTGCTAGTTGTTATGGTGGCAATGAACAATTTCCATTTAGCATGGACACCCCACACATCTCTCTCCCCTTCCCTCAACTTGGTATTTCCGTCTGTAATGTCATATGATTGCTTTTTGTTCTGGAGGAAATTTAACAGTTTCCATTTTGCATATATATATATATAAGTATGTTGCCCCTCCATTCTCAGATATGGTGAAATGATTACTTAGTCAATTTGATGGATCCTTGACCTTTAACCAGTGGGATAGATGCTACCCTAATGGGTATTATGATTTTGTGTATTATTAGAATGTTATGTAAGCTGGAATTATTTTCTCATAAATCTAATTTTTCAAATGTTTTGATAGGGATTATTGGAACTTCATCCAATTAAGTATTCGTTAGTCACAATCTCTGAAACTTACAAGAAATTAAGAGCTCTATTCGAAGTTTGGTTGAACTTCATTCTTGATATCGTGTGCAGGATAGTGTACGTAATTACCTTTTATACTACTAAAATTAGTTTATCCATTTAGTGCTTGGTAGCTATTATGGCTGCTATTGGGTCTCACGGAGAATTCCCTGTCAGTTTGGGCACGCCAAGGCTGGTATGCTTTTGGTTCTTGATTCACTGGTCAAAGTTTAGGTTTTATGTCATAGTTTTGATCTCTCATAGTGGATTCTGGGGCCTCTACCATATGCAGGTTGGTTTAGCACTCTCTTATGCTGCTCCCATTGTTTTGTATTTAGGGAACTTTTTGACTAGTTTTACTGAAACAGAGAAGGAACATATTTAAAATGTTAAAATATTAATCTAGATAGAAAGCTGGACAGTACAGGAGAACTCATTGCTAGACTAGACCACATTTTTGTTGTTTGATCATGTCCTCACTCCCTGATATGTATCTTTAGACTTTACCTGTCCTGTTCAGCCAGGTTTGGGTAATAAACATATTCAAAATTTTAAAGCATTGATCTAGACAAAAAAGGAACATACCCAGTGCCTCAAGGGCTCCCGCCTACGCAGGGTTTGGGGGGGACGGATGTGCACAGCCTTCCCCCTTTAGGTGTTAACCTAAAGAGATGTTGTTTCCCAGTGCCCCCATCCTGAGAATGAGGACTTCCCAGGAGGTCACCCATCCTGGTACTACTCTCGCCCAAGCCGGCTTAACTTCGGAGTTCTAATGGGATCCGGTGACGGCGTGCTGGTGCCTTCTTTGGTCCAGACAGGATCTGAAAATTTGATCAATGATTGGAGAAGCCATTTATTTGGATCTTTATTGATCTACGATCTGGATCATATTGAAAAATATGACCTAAGATGAGACTAGACACAATCAGTTATTATTTTGGTTCAGTCCTTTGTCCTTTATTTGCACATTTATCGGTTTTCAATTTATGATTGAATGTTAACATACCAGTTTGGACTGCAGTCCAGACCGGATAGGAGAATTCAGTCTAACACTAGGCATATTATTACTTATTATCAGAATCCTCAATCTAGCTTTACTAGTCTTTCATCAAGTCCAATTCAAGTTTGGATGGATTAACACCTTATTTGGACCAAATATGATTTTCCTCAAACATTTTTTCTCATTTTTGAAAGGGAAACAGGATTCCTAAAATGACTAAAGTTTCCATGATATTTTTTGCAATGCATTTATCTAAAGTTCAAAAAACAAGCAAGTATTTTTCTCGGTTCTTTTCCCTGTTTCTTAGAATCAAACACAACCTTAGTTCGGTGCGATGAGCCTATACTCATACTGGTTATCTTTCTGTTGTTTAAAGTTGTTAGTACACATAGGAATACCAAAGACAATGACCATATGATAGTTCATGACAATTGTAACTAGTTCATACTTTCTTGCTTCCTTTTTCTTTACATCAAATGTAGAATGATTGCAACTAAGCCGGATACTCCATCTCTTTCTGAAATTATGTCCTGAAAGCAATATTTTTACCATCCCTTTTGCTGTGAACCAGCTCCACCTGACTTCCATATCAGTTGGATTGTCAAACTTGTTTTTTCCGTCTACTATGTCATGTGATTGCTGTTTGTTTTGGTGGCAATAATGAACAGTTTCCATTTGGCATGAACACTCCCACCATCTCTCTCTCTCTGTCCACTACACACACGCATGTTTGTATATAATATATATATAGTAGTATATGTATATCTATATGCAAGTTCGGTCTATATGTTGTGTCTGTTGCCCCTCTGCATTCTCAGAGATGGTGAAATGAGTACTTATTCAATTTGATGGATCCTCAACCTTTCACCAATAGGAAAGATGCTTCCCTGATGGGTATTGATTTCATGTATTTTTTGTAATAATATCTCAACTAGAATGTTATGCAAGCTGGAATTATTTTCTCATAAATCGAACTTTTCAAAATGTTATGGTAGCGCTTAT
Organism: Simmondsia chinensis; assembly: GCA_018398585.1. Taxonomy (NCBI): domain Eukaryota; kingdom Viridiplantae; phylum Streptophyta; class Magnoliopsida; order Caryophyllales; family Simmondsiaceae; genus Simmondsia; species Simmondsia chinensis. The sequence goes on from JAGTTD010000011.1 coordinate 9,011,013, forward strand.
TGTAACTTAATCCATTTGAATATTCGTTAGTCACAATTTCTGAAACTTACAAGAAATTAAGAACTCTATTCGAAGTTTGGTTGATCTTCATTCTTTATATCATGTGTGGGATAGTGTACATAATTACCTTTTATACTACTAAATTAGTTTATGCATTTAGTGCTTGGCAGCATTTATTATTTCATTGGTAGCTATTATGGCTGTTGTCGGATCTCACGGAGAACTTCCTATCAGTCTGGGCACACCAGGGCTGGTATGCTTTTGGTTCCTGATTCATTGGTCAAAGTTTAGGTTCTATGTTACAGTTTTTATCTCATAGTGGATTCTGAGAGCATCTACCATTTGCAGGTTGGTTTAGCACTCTCTTATGCTGCTCCGATTGTTTCATCATTGGGGAATTTTTTAACTAGTTTTACTGAAACAGAGAAAGAAATGGTTGCTGTTGAAAGGTTTCTTCAGGTAAGCTGCTTTTGTAGACTGACATTTTCTTTGTCGCTTGCTTCTGTTTTTGTTCTCCTTGTGATTGATTTGCTCAGACCTCCATCTCTACTTTTATCTTGTTTTCTCTGATCTTATTTGTTCTTTCTTTTTCGCATTTTAAGTATATGGAGTGTCCACAAGAAGAATTCGGTGGATCACAGTCTTTGCTTCCAGACTGGCCATTTCAGGGGCAGATTCAATTTCATAATGTGACTCTCAGATATTTACCATCTCTTCCTGCCGCATTATCTGATGTTACTTTCACTATTGAAGGAGGAACTCAGGTGTCTTCCGTGCTTCATAAGTTCGGTACTGGATGTCTCATGGAAAGCAATTTTCTAAATCAACATGCTTACAATGGGCTTGTTAAATGATCTTAAATAGGTTGGAATTATAGGGAGGACAGGTGCTGGAAAATCTAGCATTCTTAATGCACTTTTCCACCTCAGCCCCATATGTGGTGGGCATATTTTGGTGGATGGCATGAACATAGATGATATTCCAGTGAGAGAGCTTCGCTTACATCTTGCTGTTGTTCCACAAAGCCCATTCTTATTTCAGGGATCTCTAAGGTAATCCAAGATACGTGAAAATATTAAGTATTCACTCCCAATCAATATGAAAATACTTTATTTCATTGTGTTTGCTAGTTTCCTTTGCTTGAATGCCTTGGTAGATTTTCTGACATTGCGAGCTGTTTTCTGCGTATTGCGTCCACAGAACTCATTGAGGTCCCTGGCATGGTCATGGCTTAGCAAAGTCAGATGTTGGAGACATTACATACTAGGTCATGACTGTTGTCCCTGGGAGGGAAAGGATTCATGAATTGCATACTTTTATTCTGTAGCGAGTCCTTTTTATAACTTATAAATTGCAACCAGTATTGTCCCATCATAACTTCTAATGATATTTGAATCTCCAATTTCATAGGATCAGTATAAGCTCGTTAATAGGCTCTAAAGAGAGGTATAAGTTGATGCAGACATCTTATATCTTGATAATTCCTCTCCATCTGCCTGATTAAATGTAAGGAATTGAAATTTAAAAAAAAAAAAAAAAAAATCTCTCCTATTAGTCTAACCTTTGGTATTTAGCAAACTCAATTTGACCTCTAATTATATATCATATTATGTCTACATGTACTTGAGTATTTGTGTATGTATATGTATATGTATATGTATATGTGTATGTGTATTTGAGTAGGGAGCAAGGGGGAAAAAAAAATAAAACTATGAAATGAGTGGGGAACAAGTCTAAGTCTTGGAGTGGGAAGCAAGTATTTGACAAGAAATGCAACCTCTCCTCCTATAAGTAGCCCTTTACCCAACTCCAAACCATCCAACTCTACATTTTCTCCACCTAAAGTAATTAAGAATTGAGAATTGAAGGCTAGGGAGAGTAAACTTATAAATTAGGATTTCAAGGGAGCCTTATTTCTACAAGTAACTTATTTGTTAACTTTTCCGTCTTTTGTTAAAGCTTTTAAGTTTTGATATGTTAATAGCTTCTTAAACTCTCAAAATACTTGTTTTGTGCACCACATGTTCACTTTCAAGGTGTCTGAAATTAAAAAGGGGATCAACATCTTTGACTAGGTTTGTGAAATATGGAATTTGGGCTATGTTATAATGCTTTGATTTATAGAATTTTTTAAAATATGATTTGATTCATGTTCTATAATATGAAATATATTTCTTATGCTTTGTTTGTGGGTTGTGCCCTACGATGACGGGGAAAGACATCTATGGGCCCTCGATGGGGGATTATACCATCTATGTTATTAGTGCACTATTTGGAACATTCCTCAGAACCCGTAGTTGGCCGGGGACCCAATTATAATAGCCAATTCTGAGCCCAGTTGCAGGGATTATATGCAGCCACAACCAATAAGCTTAAAGCCTAAGAATTCAGTTGATATGTCCCTAAGCTTTCAGAATTAATTTTTAGTAAATGATTTCAGCTATGTTTTGATGTGTTCATGCTTTTAAATAATGCTTGATCCTTGTTTTATTAACGGATTTGATACTTGCTGAGCTTTATGCTCACCCTGTTGTTCAATAATTTCTGATAAGGCATAGTAAGCTGGATCGGGAAGTTCAAGAAACCTACTTTCTACTTGGTTGAAGTGGTTACCACCTTAAAAGACTTTCGTTTATGTCTGATAATTTAGTAGTTTGGTTATATAGGAATATGTTTATTTTAGGAAGTCTTAGCTGTTGTTTTGGGTTTTGAACTCCAAAAATTGTATCGTGTGTTATTCGTTTTAATATTAAACATATTTAGAATAAAGTTTCTTGGTATTTCACCTACATTCCCTGGTCGGCTTATAAATGTTTGGGGTCGTGACTAGATGGTATTAGAGTAAGTTTCTAGCCTAGTGGGTTTTGGGAACTTTACTTAGATTGCATCCTTAGTAGAGTTTACCTTAAAACATCTTTGGATGTATACATATCTTCTTCGAGTACTAAAGTTTTGTTTGTCAGGATGTCGAATCGTCCATCAAACCCTTCATACGATAATGAGGATGTACCCATCCTTCAATATGCTCGAGAAAATGGCCTAATCAAGCTGGAGCAAATAGTAGTGGGAACCTTGATGCTTCCTTACCTGAAAATTTGGCGCAAAATTTTATTCAGCAATTGGCTATGCAGATCAGCATGCACGTCAACGGAGAAACCTTTACAGACGTGATGCACAAGGAAGGTGCTTCGGAAACCCATAAAGTTGTTCAGAGGTTCAAAAGCATGAATCCGCCATCCTTTGCTGGTGATGGAGATCCTCAACAAGCCATTGATTGGCTGAATGAGATAGAAGAGTACTTTGAAGTATTAGAGTGTACTGACTCGCAAAAGGTTAAATTTAGTGCCTTTATGTTGTGAGATCGGGCAAAAGATTGGTGGAAATTAACCAAATCACAACTTCCTAAGACAGAGACATGGGAGAATTTCAAGGAACTTTACAATGCTGAGTTCTTCCCAGAAGTGCTAAGAGAGCAAAAGGCGGCTGAATTCATAGATTTAAAACAAGGAGACAACATGTCTTTAAATGATTATTTGAAGCGCTTCACCGAACTATCACCTTTTGCCGCCCATGTGGTCCCGAATGACTACACTAAAGCCAGAAAGTTCGAAAGAGGACTAAGGCCTGATATCAAGCTTCGTGTAGTACCTCTTCGACACAAGACCTACCGAGATGTGGTCGATACTGCTTCTGTGGTCGAGAGGGAACTCAAAGAAAACCAACAAGCCAGAGACTTAAAAAGGAAGGATTGAGTTAACACAACGTCGCAAGGAGACACGAACTCCAAGAAAAAGCAAAATGTTCTGACTTCCAACAACAAGAATTCTTCCGAGAACCATAAATGTCATGTATGTGGCAGGTTCCATGCTGGAAATGAGTGCTATCGAAAGACAGGGGCTTGCTTTAGGTGTGGTAGCATGGAACACTGGATTGCAAATTGCCCGGATATGACAAATGGCACTAAAAGCAACCACAACAAGCAAAGCATGCAAAAATCTGAAACAAAGAAGCCTCAGGCTTAAGGTAGAGTCTTTGCTCTAAGTGAACAAGATATGCAAGGCTCTAACTCTGTAGTGACAGGTACTTTATGTCTATTCTCGCTTTATGCTCATGCACTATTTGATTCTGGATCAACACATTCCTTTGTGTCTCCTTCACTAGCCCAAAAACTTGGCATAAATCTTATGCACTTAGATACCGAAATATGTGTGGAAACGCCAACGGGAGACTCTATGATCGCTAGACATGTATGTAGGGAGTGTAAAATTTGAATTGAAGATAGGATTCTACCAGCCAATCTAATCTTCCTAGATATTCATGATTTTGACTTTATTCTCGACATGGATTGGCTTGCGACATATCATGCGACTGTTGACTGTTTCGCAAAGAAGGTGACATTTTGCGTTCCGGGCCAAACTGAGTTTGCATTCCAAGGTAGTACCCGCCAAATTCCCCCACCCACAATATTCGCTTTACAAGCTCATAGACTTATGAAGAAAGGATGTAAAGGATATATGTGTTCTATTAGAGAAGTCGCCAAAGAGAGTCCTAACTAGAGGATATCGCTGTTGTTGAAGACTTCTCAGACGTATTTCCGAAAGACATTCCTAGCCTGCCTCCAGATAGAGAGATAGACTTACTCTATTGACCTTGTGCCAGGGACTGCACCTATTTCTAAGACTCCATACCGGATGGCCCCTGCTGAATTAAAGGAATTGAAGATATAGTTACAAGAACTGTTGGACAAATGATTCATTCGTCTAAGTGTATCTCCATGGGGTGCATCTGTTCAGTTTGTGAAAAAGAAAGATGGCGTTATGAGGCTCTATATAGATTACTAAGAGTTAAACAAAGTGACGGTAAAGAATAAGTACCCCCTCCCACGGATTGATGATTTATTTGACCAGTTGCAAGGTTCTAAGGTCTTTTCCAAAATTGATCTTCGATCAGGATATCACCAGCTCAAAATCAAGGAAGAGGACATACCTAAAACAGTATTTAGGACACGAAATGGGCACTATGAGTTTTTAGTGTTGCCGTTTGGATTTATAAATGCACCTACTGTTTTTATGGACTTGATGAACAGGGTTTTCAAGCAATATTTAGATCAGTTTGTGGTAGTATTCATTGACGACATTTTGGTGTACTCGAAAAATTATGAAGAGCATGAGAAGCACTTAAAGATTGTCCTTGAAACTCTTCGAGAAAACTAGCTCTATGCCAAGTTCAAAAAGTGTGAGGTTTGGCTAGAGAAGGTAGCGTTTTTAGGTCATGTGATATCATGCAATGGACTTTCAGTAGATCCGCAAAAAGTTGAGGCTACCATTAACTGGGCCAGACCTACTAATGTGACTGAGGTTCGTAGCTTCCTTGGTTTGGCTGGATACTACCGTAAATTCGTGAAAGGATTTTCTAGGATTGCATCTCCCCCGACTCAATTGATGCGAAAGATTGCTAAATTCGAATGGAATGAAGAGTGCGAAAAGAGCTGCCTACAGCTCAAGCAACGCCTCATTTCTGCTCCTATCTTAACGATTCCTTCTGGCAGTGAGGGATTTGCGATATACTGCGATGCTTCGACAAGAGGACTCGGATGTGTCTTGATGCAACACGACAAAGTTATTGCGTACACCTCCCGTCAACTGAAGTCCTATGAACAGAACTACCCAACTCATGACTTAGAACTTGCTGCTGTAATTTTCGTGCCCAAAATTTGGAGACATTACTTGTATGGGATTTCATGTAATGTTTTTACCGATCACAGAAGTCTTAAGTACATTTTCTGCCAAAGGGAATTGAATCTAAGGCAACGTAGGTGGCTAGAACTGCTAAAGGATTGTGACCTCACCATTCATTATCACCCAGGAAAAGCAAATTTGGTCGCGGATGCCCTTAGTAGGAAAAATGTGGAAAATATGGCCTGTCTGTTGACAAAGCAAAAGTGCATCCTTGAAGACCTGCAAAGGCTGGATATTAAAGTCAAAGTGCGGAACAATTCAAGGTCTCTTGCTCAACTAAAAGTTCAGCCAACCCTAATAAAACGGATCAAAGATGCCCAAAAGGTTGATGCTCAATTGTGTAAAATCCGCAATAATGTGGAAAGCGGTCAAGAAGCCAAATTTAGGATTCATGAAGACGGTTCCCTGAGATTTGGGGAACGAAGGCTATGTATTCCTAATGATTCTCAGTTGAAGAAGGAATTACTAGAAGAGGCTCACAGCTCGAGTTCTTCCGTGCATCCTTGCAAAACGAAAATGTATCGTGACCTTTGTGAAAGATACTGGTGGAGCAATATGAAGCGGGACATTGCTTGGTTTGTGGCTCAATGCTTGACATGTCAGCAAATCAAGACGGAACATCAAAAGCCAGCAGACGAGCTTCTACCATTGCCTATACTAGGATGGAAATGGGAAAATATTGCAATGGATTTCGTAGTAGGGCTTCCAAGAACAGCAAGGGGGCATAATTCAGTTTGGGTAATTATAGATCCTTTGACTAAATCTGCTCACTTTTTACCCATAAAGATCACCTACAACCTGGACAAACTTGCCAAGTTATACCTACATGAGATTGTCCTATTGCATGGTGTTCCGGTATCTATCATTTCTGATCATGACCTTCGTTTCGTCTCACAATTTTGGCAAAGTCTACAGCGGGCATTAGGTACCAAACCTGCATTCAGTACAACCTTCCACCCTCAAACAGATGGGATATCTGAGAGGACAATTCAAGTGTTGGAGGATATGCTTAGAGCATGTGTTTTGGATTTAGCAGGAAGCTGGGATGATCATTTGCCACTAATTGAGTTCTCTTATAACAATAGCTACCACTCCAGCATTGAAATGGCTCCTTATGAAGCATTATATGGGAGGAAGTGCAGATCACCTGTGTATTGGGACGACATAGGAGATAGGAAACTTTTGGGTCCTGAAATCCTACAAACTATAGTAGAGAAGATTCAGTTAATTAGAGAAAGACTTCGAACGGCTCAAAGTCGTCAGAAAAGTTACGCAGATGTTCAAAGAAGACCATTGAATTTTGAAGTAGGGGACCATATCTTCTTGAAAGTGTCTCCAACTAAAGGTGTAATGAGATTTGGCAAAAGAGGAAAGTTAAGCCCGAGGTACATTGGTCCCTTTGAAATCCTTGAGAAAGTGGGTGAAGTAGCTTTTAAAGTAGCACTACCACCATCTTTATCCGGAGTACATAACTTGTTCCATGTATCCATGTTACGGAAATGTGCCCAATCCAAACCATGTACTACAACATGAACCTTTGCAAATAAGAGGTGATTTCTCCTATGAAGAGCATCTGGTAAAAATCATTGAACAAAAGGAGCAAGTACTAAGTTCTCGAACCCTAAGCTTAGTAAAGGTTCTTTGGAGTAGTCACAGTGAAGCTGAAGCCACTTGGGAACGTGAAGCCACTTGGGTTATGTTATTAACTCTCCATTATCATCTTCCTCTTCCTAATGCTGGGCGTTTGCTTTCCACCTCTTCCATTTAGTCATTGATCTTTGTTCTTCACTAGCTTTGAAAACTCAATTTCCCGCATGAATGTGCATACCGTTTTTTGAAAGTTGGAATATGTACCCAATGCTGACATAAACATGTTCTCCTGATTAGTTGGTTCTTGGTGCTCAATGCATGTCCACAGTGAATTGTGATTCCTTTCTATTATGCAAAATTAAGAAATAGGGGGCTTATATTCTATCAAATATAATAATAAGGAAATTTAAAATAACAGGAGTTCCTCGACCTGCCTTGATTCTCCTCTTATTGGAGAACTCGAAGTCAGGTTCTAAATGTTGGAATTGGGGGTTAGATACTTCAATTTTGTTCATCATGTTCAAATTTCCTTATCCCACATTGGAAGACTAGAGGTGGGAAAGTTACTTTATATTCCCCTTTGTTCTCTAACTTGGTAGAAAGTCTTGTGGGCCTAGAGTGGGCTTGGTGGGCCACACATGCGCACCCGCCTTACCCTGCTGGGCTGGCGCATTGTGGACACTTTTTCTGATCCAGACTTCTATTTTTATGGCTATTATATTTTTAGTCGTGGAAGTGGAGCTCGAGACCATTTCTTATTGGGTTGAGCTTGTGGCTGCAAACTTGAGCTCAAGTTGTCATTCCCAGCAAACCTTGAGGGTGTTATGTCAAAGCGTTGCTAGTTACTTCGGACTCAAGCTCGAGAAACGTGTCTTTACCATTTCAACACCCACTCTTTCCATATCCATTATTTCCTAAACTAAGGCCAGATACTTTGCTCCTCCATAGCCGCCCACTCTCCTTATTGAGACCGGATTTTCTTCCCACTTTCTATACCCGACTGTTGCTTAAATTGGCAAAATTCTACTTAGTGCTTTAGAGCTTTGATCGACACACTGAAAATTCACAAAAATACACTCCTTCCTCTTCTCTTTCATGATATTTCTTTTCTCTATTATGGAGCAAGTTGGAGTGTGCTCCAGTCCATCTCCCTAGAGTACACTATTGAGGTGCACGTCGTGTTAATCCTAGTGGTTAGGGTGCCATTGGACCCGTTGTATTTGTGCAAGGGCATAAATGACTTAGGAGGTGGAGTTCCCATGGCACGAAAATTCTTCGGTTTAATCTCTCCTTTACTCTCTACTTAGTTTTTGTTGGTTTTGTTGTTTGTTTTGTAATTGTCACGACCCCAAACTTAGCAAACAAAAGGCCAATGACCTATAGACCGACAAGTGAACCAATAGTCATCGTAGGTGATATACTAAGAAACTTTATTCTAAATATGCTTAATAATACAACGGATAACATATGATACAAACCCTTGGAGTTCAAGACTCAAAACAACAGCTAAGACTTCCAAAAGTAAGCATGTTCTTATATAACTGAACTACTAACTCATAAAACATAAAAGAAAGTCTTTTAAGATTGTAATCATTTCAAGCCTGAAGAAGATAAGTCCCTTGAACTTCTCCACTTAGCTTTCTATGCCTTGTTTGAAATTATTAAACAACAAGGTGAGCATAAAGCTCAGCAAGTAACAAATCCATGAACAAAACAAGGATCAAGCACTATTTTAAAAGGCATGAAGCACATCAAAACATAGCTAAAATTGTTTACTAAAAATTAATTCTGAAAACTTAGGAATGCATCAACTGAATTCTTAGGTTTTAAACCTCTTGGTTTTGGTTGCATATAATCCCTGCAACTGGGCTCAAAATTGGCTATCATAATTGGGTTCCGGCCCAACTATGGGATCTGAGGAACGTTCCAAATAGTGCACTAATAACAAAGATGGTATAATCCCCCATCGAGGGGCTCAAAGATGTCTTTCCCCGTCATCATAGGGCACAACCCACAAAACAAAGCATAAGAAATACATTTCATATTTACATTATAACGTAGCCAAATTCCACATTTCACAGACTTAGTCAAAGATGTTTGATCCCATTTTTAATTTCAGACACATAGAGGGTAAACATGTGGTGTACAAAACAAGTAGTTTGAGAATTTAAGAAGCTATTAACATAGCAAACACTTAATAGCTTTAGTAAAAAGGACGGAAAAGTTAACGAATAAGTTACTTACTAAAAGAAACAAAGCTTTCCTAAAATCCCAAGCATTAACTTTAGTTCTTTTCTCTTTCTCTTCTCTCTCAATTCTTATGAAACTATTGGATTCTTTTGTTTGATTAACAAAGGGGTAATGGGAGGTATTTATAGTAGTGGAGGTGAGGTGTGGGTGTTCAAAGAAGAGAATATGGGCTGAATTTTTCTTTAGTCAATTAGGAAGGCTTTCAATATTCAACAAAGGAGGCTTGAATTTCAAGTCAAAAATGGTGTGTTAGTCGAAGTTCAAAGAGAACTTTTACCAAGTTAAAAGGGAAAATTCTTGGTCAATTGTGGTGGTTATGATTTTCAAGAAAGAAAACTCACTTTTGGTCCAAAATGAAGGCTTATTTTGTTCAAGTAAGGGGAGGTTTGAAACTAATGAAATGAGTGAACAATTAGGCTAGAAATTTCACTAAAATTTGAACAACCACTTATAGTTTATTGGTAATTTGTGTGGGAAATACTTATGTCTTAAAGAAAATTAAATTTCTTACACTTCGAAAAGTGGACATATTCCTATATAACTGAACTACTAACTCATAAAACATAAAAGAAAGTCTTCTAAGGTTGTAACCACTTCAACCATGTAGAAAGTAAGTTTCTTGAACTTCTTGATCTAGTTTATTGTGCCTTATCTGAAATTGTTGAACAACAGGATAAGCACAAAGCTCAGCAAGTAACAAATCCGTCAACAAAGCAAGGATCAAGCATTGTTTTGATGTGCCCGAAGTTGTTTACTAAAGATTAAAAACTCAAAAACGCTTCAACTGAATTCTTAGGCCTTAAGCCTCTTGGTTATGGCTGCATATAATCCCTGCAACTGGGCTCAGAATTGGCTATCATAATTGGGTCCGCGGCCAACTACGGGTCCTGAAGAACGTTCTGAATAGTGCACTAATAACAGAGATGGTATAATCCCCCGTCGAGGGTTCAAAGATGTCTTTTCCCGCCATCGTAGGACACAACCCACAAAACAAAGCATAAGAAATATATTTTGTATTTGCATATCATAGAACATGATTCAAATCATATTCCCAGAATTCCATAATTCAAAGCATTATAACTAGCCAAATTCCATATTTCACAAACTTAGTCAAAGATGTTTGATCCCATTTTAATTTCAAACATATAGAGGGTAAACATGTGGCGTACAAAACAAGTATCTTGAGAATTTAAGAAGCTATTAACATATCAAACACTTAAAAGCTTTAGCAAAAAGGACAGAAAAGTTAACGAATAAGTTACTAGAAGAAATAAGCTTCCTTAAAATCCTAAGCAAAATTCTCCTTCTCTTTTCTCTCTTTTCTCCCTCTTCTTCTTATTCTTGTTTAGTTTTATTTTTGGATGATTTGGAAAGGAGATGCAATAAATGATGATTTCATATTCAAAGTTGGTGGGCTGGTCAAATGTTCAAAGTTGGTGGTTGGTCAAGTTCAAAAGAAAGCTTTCCTAGTCAAAAAAATAATCTTTCCATGGTCAAAATTTGGGGCCATGCATTTCCAAGAAGAAGGCTCACTTTTGGTCCAAAATGAAAGCTTGTTTTGTTTAAGTATGGGGAGGTTTGAGACCAATGAAATGAGTAAATAATTTGGCTACAAATTTTAACTAAAATTTGAACAACCACTTGTAGTTTATCGGTAAATTGTGTGAGAAGTTTTCTTACGCCTTCAAATTTAAATTTCTTACAACAAGAGGCTGTTTCCGAGGACCCCCAGCATGAAGAGAATGGAAAGCATAGGGATCCTGAGAAGCATGTAAGCATGGAAGCATGGAAGTATAGCAGCAAGAGTAAAAGCAACAAGCATCTTGGAGAAAGATCTTACATGCGACACAATGCAATGATATAGAGAGAATATAGCATATAGAGAGTAGAGAGTAGAGAGAGAGAGGGAGAGAGAGAGAGAGAGAGTATCAGCAGTAAGTAGCAATACACCACAGGCGACAGACCCTGGGAGCACTAAGCATCCAACATACGCCAAAACTGCGTGTATACAAACAGGCATGCAAGCAGCCTCATGGCACTAGAACGAGCTCACAAATGCTCGATGCTCCTACACCACTATATCGGTTACACCTATACTAATCCTCCACTGAGCTCTATCTAGGGCCATCTCCTCATTTAGGTTGAGATAGGTGAGGTTCTCTGTCGAATTGCCTCCATCCAAGTCTTCTTTGGCCGGCCTCTCCCTCTCTTCCTGCCTGTAATATGGAGTTGTTCGCATCTCTTGACAGGGCTAATGGTGAGTCTCCTCCTAACATGCCCAAACCACCGCAAACGTTGCTCCCTCAACTTATCCTCTATTGGGGCCACGCCTAATTTACTTCTTATAATGTCATTTTTGATCATATCCTTCCTTGTGTGTCCACACATCCATCTCAACATCCTCATCTTCGCCACCTTCAGCTTCTGTGTGTGATAACACTTAACTAGCCAGCACTTTACCCCATAGGACATAGCCAATCTCACTACCGTCTTATAGTAGTTATCCTTTAACTTTAACGGGAACTTCTTATCGCACAGTACTGCAGAGGCCATCCTCCATTTATGCCCACCCACTTTAATCCTGTTGTTGACATCTGTGTCCACTTCACCATCTTGTTGCACCATGGAACCCAAGTGTTTAAAGCATGCTTTTTGTTGTATGTTCTCTGATCCAGTCTTGACGACTTCTGTGCTTAACATGGTAGAGATGTAGAACTTGAGTTTCATATACTTGATCGTAGATCTACTGAGTCTTAGACCTTTCGATTCTAAGACCATCCTCCAAGGTTCTAGTTTCTCATTCACCTTCTCCCTAGATTCTCCCATTAGGTCTATATCGTCCGCGAAGAGCATACACCAAGGCACGTCCCCTTAGATGTGCCTAGTAAGCTTGTCCATGACCAAAATGAACAGAAAGGGACTCAAGGCTGATCCTTAGTGTACCCCAACTGTAATGGGAAAAGCTTCTGTCTCCCCTTATGTTGTGCGCACATTAGTTTGGCGTCTTCGTACATGTCTTTGATGACTCGTATATAGGCTGGGGGATGCCTTTGACCTCCATGACCCTCTATAGGACCTCTCTCAGTACCCTATCATATGTCTTTTCCAAATCAGTGAAAACCATGGGGAGGTTCTTTTGTCTATCTCTGTAGTACTCTATGGACCTCCTCAGGAGATGGATGGCTTCTATCGTCGACCTGCTTGGCATAAATCCAAATTGATTCTCTGAAACCCTTGCTCGTTGTCGAAGCCTTCTTTCTATGACCCGCTCCCAAAGCTTCAAAGTGTGGCTCATTAATTTGATTCCTCTATAGTTGGCACAACTCTGAATGTCGCCTTTGTTCTTATAGACAGGAACTAATGTACTCTTCTGCTATTCATCAGGCATCTTCTTCCCTTGGAAAATTTGGTTGAATAATTTGGTCAGCCATCTGATACCCATTTCTCCAGTGCATTTCCATGCCCGACTGCTTTACCCCTGCCCATCTTCTTCAATGCTTCCCTAACTTCCTCGGGTCTAATTCTGGTGCAGTAGCAGTAGCTCTCGTGCTCCGCCGGTGCTTGTAGTTCTCCTGGGATTGCATCTGTATCTCCCTTTTAATTGAACAGATCGTGGAAGTAGGATTTCCACCTAGTTTTAATTTGTTGCTCATCCACGAGCACTTGTCCATCTGTCCCCTTATGCACCTTACTTGGTCCAGGTCTCTAGTCCTCCTCTCTCTTGCTTTTGCAATTCTATAGAGGTCCCTAGCCCCCTCATCTATGTCCAGCCTTTTATAGAAATCCTCGAAGGCTTTAGATTGTATGCCTCTTACTACTATCTTAGCTTCCTTCTTTGCTTGTTTATAGTATTGTCTCTTATCCTCCTTTCCACTTCAATCCCACTCCTCGAGGCAGTTTCTTTTCGCAGTAGGTCTCGTGCTCGGCCGATCCCACTTCTTGGCTCCCTTCTTGACTAAGTAAAACAATGCTTTTTTGAATTTTGACAAATCTCCATCTTTGACCAAGGAAAAAAATTAGCCATTCTCCCTTCTTTCAAACACCCTAAAACCCAAACCCTCCCCTATAAATACCCCTCATCAACCCCTTTCTTAATCATCCAAATCATGTAGTTCTTTTTTTTTTTTTTTTTGGTAAGTCAAATCAAGTAGTTCTTCATTTAAATTAAGAGTAAGAGTTAAGGGAGAAGAGAGGGAGAAGAGAATCAAAGTATGTGCTTGGGATTTTAGAAAAGCTTTGTTTCTTCTAGTAAATAACTTATCCGTTAACTCTTCTGCTCTTTTGCTAAAATCTCTGAGTGATTCTGGTATCTTTGTTTGTATCAAAGTTTCATGGTTTTCTCCACATTCTTTAAGAGACTTTCCCTTACACACTGCATGTTTACCCTCTATATGTTTGAAATTAAAATGGGATCAAACATTTTAACTAAGTTTGTGGAATATGGACTTTAACATTGGCTAGGTTTTATTGCTTTGATTTATTGGTATCTCGGAAACATGATTTGAATCATATTTGATGATGTACAAATATGAAATACATTTCTTATGCCTTGTTTTGTGGGTTGTGCCCTACGATGATAGGGAAAAAACATCTTTAAGCCCTTGATGGGGGATTATACCATCTCTGTTAATAGTGCACTATTTGAAGCATTCCATAGAACCTTTAATTGGCCAGGGACCCAATTATGATAGCCAATTTTGAGCCCAGTTGTAGGGATTATATGCAGCTACAACCAATAGGCTTAAGGCCCAAGAGTTCAGTTGATGTGCTCTTAAGTTTTTCGGATAAATTTTTAGTAAGCGATTTTGGCTATGCTTTTGAAATATGTTCCATGTCTTTTAAATAATGCTTGATCCTTGTTTTGTTGACGAATTTTTTACTTGTTGAGCTTTATACTCACCCTATTGTTTAACAATTTCAGACAAGGCATAATAAGCTGAATGGAGAAATTCAAGAGACTTACTTTCTACATGGTTGAAGTGGTTACAACCTTAGAAGGCTTTATTTTACATTTTATGAGTTAGTGGTTCAGTTATATAGGATTATATTTTCTTCTTGAAAGTCTTAGCTGTTTGTTTTGAGTTTTAAATTCTAAGGGATTGTATCGTGAGTTATCCATTGTACTATAAAGCATATTTAGAATATATATTCTTAGTATTTCACATATGATGACCATTGGTTCCTTATTAGCTTATAAGTCGTTGGCCCATTGTTGCTATGTTTGGGGTCGTGACATGAATAGCTGTCAATATCATCGGCTTGTTCTTGTGGGAATCAATTGGAACTACTGTTGAAATATCGAAGAACTGAAGGAAATGTTTCAGCAACTCATTACTTAAACAATAAGATCGGCCAATGGAGCAACCGTGGAACAATCTGCTCTTTTTTGCTATAAAGTTGGGTACTACATTGCAACCCATGGTGACCCCGTCATCTTTGTTACCTGCAGTTGAAGTTTTTAGCCCCTGTATTGGTGCTCGCTTTAAGACACCATGAAAGTGTTCTTGCAATTTCTCAAATCGCCTCAAAGTTCAAGTAATAGTTCCAGGGCAACAGGAACAAAGATTGCCATATTCAACAGCATGTATTCGTGGAGGCCTGGAGAAAAAAGGGATGAAGCAGGGATGGAAAATAAATGATCTGAGTTGGGTTGGCCCTTCGGCCTTCATGCAGCAGATCATGTGCTGGAAAGAGCAAAATTGTCCTATTCGGTGAACAGTATGGACAACAGTAACTGTGGCATGGCAGCATAGTTAGTTAAATACGGTACGGGAATAAAACGGAGTTTAACACGTATGTGTATTATTCGGCTTTTCACACTAAAAGTTCGGTCAAAAATCCGGCAAAAATTGTATTGACTCATAGAAAACGTAAATAGATGTATTCGTGTGTAAAATGGTTACATTTCCAAATATACGATTCAAAAATTCGGATCAATTTTTGCAAAATTAGAGTATGTACAAGCTAAAACAATAGGAAATTCTCACTTATGTACCCTGAGATTGGTCTATTTTAATATTCACAATGAGAATGTTTCAATATTTTTATCATTTAGGTATTTTATGCCGTAATTTAATCAATTTTTGTACAAAACTGACCTATTTTATATGGAAAATATAAATGTAATACATGCATACGATAATATACATAAATCATGTTTTAATGTTTTCAACAAAAGTTCAACGAATTGTGATAAAAAGTTCAGTGAATTTTAATTAAACTACCTAAGTGATAAAATTTTGAAACCTTAAGGTATTATATTGTATATTTTGAAACAACATAACAAGATAAGTGAATTTTTATAAATACTATAATATGTTCAACCTAATTTTTTATTTCAATATCATTTTTAAGCGTTAACGAATTTTTGGAATAAAACGTGAGTATTTTTCATAAAATACGTATAATACTTTCAATATTAAAAAACGCGAATTTTTTCGTATTTTTGGGAAAAATACGTAAATGCGAGTATTATACAACATTAATACGTATACGCGTATTATTCACGTATAATATGCAAATTTACTAACTATGCGTGGCAGTAACTGTTGGGAAGCTCTGGTTTAATCTGGATGAGGGGGATTAAATTAAGGATCTTGGGTTCAAGTTTGATGATTAGAATTAGGGATTGTACAAAAATTGGGAGTTTTCGGTGGCTAGAAGATGTGGGATACTCTTCTTAGAGGAGATACATGATGAATGCTCAATGAAAGAACCAAAGAAGGATAGGCAGCTGCAAGTTTGTAGTGATGGTGCGGAATACATACACAAATCGATTCAACATTCAAAGTCAAAGGCAATAAGTTGACTTCAAAAATGCTGAGAACTTTGCGCTAAAGCTCATAGGCAACCTTAGCAAACTATAGGTTGAGACCTTAGGACAAGAGGTTTTACATTTGCATCTCCCGAACCTACTTACCTACCAAAGTAAACCTATCATATTCTAAGAGCTGAGCCAATAGGGAACCTAGTCAATGGACACCGACAGCTATACCATAATTGAATTGTAAGAAATATAATTTTTTTTTTAAAGACTCAAGTATTTCCCACGCAAATTACTAATAAACTATAAGTGATTGTTCAAATTCTAGTTGGAATTTTTAGCCAAATTGTTTGCTCATTTCATTAACAAAATAAGGCTTTATTTTGACCCAAAAGAAAGTCTCTTTCTTCTTGATCAAGTATGCCTCCATGTATGACCAAGAAGTCCTCTTTTTGACTAAGCTAGCTTTGCTTTTTGACTTGAAGTCAAGCCCTCCATGTATGACTAAGAAAATTCAGCCTACATTCTCTCCTTTGAACACCCAAGCCTCACCTTTACTTCTATAATTACCCCTCATCACTCCCCTTTCCTTAAACCATCCAAATCCAAGTTCTTCATTTCAAGTATTAGTAAGAATAAGAGTTGAGGTAGAAGAGAAAGAGAAAAAGTTTGTGCTTAGGATTTAGGAAAGCATTGTTTCTTCTAGTAAGTAACTTATTCGTTAATTTTTCTGTCCTTCTGTTAAAGCTTTTAAGTGTTTGATATGTTAATAGCTTCTGAAATTCTCAAAATACTTGTTTTGTGCACCACATGTTTACCCTCTGTGTTTGAAATTAAAAAAGGGATCAAATATCTTTGACTAAGTTTGTGAAATGTGGAATTTGGGTTATGTTATAAAGCTTTCGTTTATGGAATTTTGGAAATATCATTTAAACCATGTTCTATGATGTGCAAATATGAAATATATTTCTTATGCTTTGTTTTGTGGGCTGTGCCCTACGATGATAGGGAAAGACATCTTTGAGCCCTCGATGGGGGATTATACCATCTCTATTATTAGTGCACTATTTGGAACGTTCCTTAAAACCTATTGTTGGCCGAGGACCCAATTATGATAGCCAATTCTGAGCCCAGTTGCAGGGATTATATGCAGCCACAACCAAGAGGCTTAAAGCCTAAGAATTCAGTTGATGCATTCCAAAGTTTTCAGAATTAATTTTTAGTAAACAATTTCAGCCATATTTTGATGTGCTTCATACCTTTCAAATAATGCTTGATCCTTATTTTGTTGATGGATTTGTTTCTTCCTGAGCTTTATGCTCACCCTTCTGTTTAACAATTTCAGACCGGGCATAGAAAGCTAAGTGGAGAAATTCAAGGGACTTATCTTCTTCAGGGTTGAAGTGATTACAATCTTAGAAGACTTTCTTTTATGTTTTATGAGTTAGTAGTTCAGTTATATAAGAATATGTTTACTTTTGGAAGTCTTAGCTGTTGTTTTGAGTTTTAAACTACAAGGATTTGTATCATGTGTTATCCGTTGTATTATTAAGCATATTTAGAATAAAGTTTTCTAGTATTTCACCTAGGATGACCATTTGTCCCCTTGTTGGCTGATAAGTCATTGGCCTTCGTTTGCTATGTTTGGGGTGGTGACAAGAGATGGCATCAGAGCAAGTTTCTAGCCTAGTGGGTTTTGGGAACTTTATTTAGTTTGTAACCTCATTAGAGTTTACTTCAAAAATATCCTTTGATATATATATCTTCTTCTAGTACTCAAGTTTTGTTTGTTAGGATGTCGAATCGTTCATGAAACCCTTCAGACAACAATGAGGATGTACTCATCCTTTAATATGCCCGAAGAAAATGGCCTAATCAAGCTGAGGCAAATAGTAGTGGGAACCTTGATGCTTTCTTACCTGAAAATTTGGCGCAAAATTTTATTCAGCAATTAGCTAAGCAAATTGACATGCATGTCAACGAAGAGACATCTAAAGATGTGATGCACGATGAAGGCGCTTCAAAAGCTCATAAGGTTGTTCAGAGGTTCAAAAGCACGAATCCGGCATCCTTTGCTGGTGATGGAGATCCTCAAGCCCTTGACTAGATAAATGAGATAGAGTACTTCGAAGAATTAGAGTGTACTGACTTGGAAAAGGTTAAATTTAGTGCCTTTATGCTACGAGATCGGACAAAAGATTGGTGGAAACTAACCACACCACAACTTCCTGAAACAATGACATGGGAGAATTTCAAGGAACCCTACAATGCTGAATTCTTCCCCGAAGTGCTAAGAGAGCAAAAGGCGGCCGAATTCATAGATTTGAAGCAAGGAGACAACATGTCTTTAAATGATTACTTGAAGCGCTTCACTGACTATCACCTTTTGCCGCCCATGTGGTTCCAAATGACTAAAGCCAGAAAGTTCAAAAGAGGACTAAGGCCTGATATCAAGCTTCGTGTAGTACCTCTTCGACACAAGACCTACCGAGACGTGCTCGATACTGCTTCTGTGGTCGAGAGGGAACTCAAAGAAAACCAACAAGCTAGATACTTAAAAAGGAAGGATCGAGTCAACACAACATCGCAAGGAGACACGAACTCCAGGAAAAAGTAAAATGTTCCGGCTTCCAACAACAAGAATTCTTCCTAGAACTGTAAATGCCATGTATGCGGTTGGTTCCATGCTGGGAATGAGTGCTATCGAAAGACGGGGACTTGCTTTAGGTGTGGTAGTATGGAACACCGGATTGCAAATTGCCCGGATATGACAAATGGCACTAAGAGCAACCACAACAAGCAAGGCATGCAGAAATCTGAAACAAAGAAGCCTCAGGCTCAAGGTAGAGTCTTTACTCTAAGTCAACAAGATGTGCAAGGCTCTAAGTCTGTGGTGATAGGTACTTTATGTCACTCCTCACTTTACGCACATGCACTATTTGATTCTAGATCAACACATTCCTTTGTGTCTCCTTCACTTGCCCAAAAACTTGGCATAAATCCTCTGCACTTAGATACCGAAATATGTGTGGAAACGCCAATAGGAGATTCTGTAACCGCTAGATATGTATGTAAGGAATGCGAAATTCGAATTGAGGATAGGATTCTACCTACCAATCTAATCATCCTAGATATTCATGACTTTGACATTATTCTCGGCATGGATGGGCTTGCGACATACCATGCGACTATTGATTGTTTTGCGAAGAATGTGACATTTTGCATTCTGGGCCAAACTGAGTTTGCATTCCAAGGTAGTAGCCATCAAAATCCTCCACCCACAATGTCCGCTATACAAGCTCGTAGACTTATAAAGAAAGGGTGTAAAGGATATACGTGTTCTGTTAGAGAAGTCAACAAAGAGAGTCCTAAGTTAGAGAATATTGTTGTTGTTAAAGACTTCCCAGATGTATTTCCAGAAGACATTCCTGGCTTGCCTCCAGATAGAGAGATAGATTTCTGTATTGACCTTGTGCCAGGAACTACACCTATTTCTAAGGCTCCATATCGAATGGCCCCTTCTAAGTTAAAAGAGTTGAAGATACAGATACAAGAACTGTTGGACAAAGGATTTATTCACCCCAGTGTATCTTCATGGGGTGCACCTGTTCTGTTCGTGGAAAAGAAAGATGGCAGTATGAGGCTCTGTATAGATTACCGAGAGTTAAACAAAGTGACAGTAGAGAATAAGTATCCTCTCCCGCGGATTGATGATTTATTTGACCAGCTGCAAGGTTCTAAGGTCTTTTCCAAAATCGATCTTCGATCAGGGTATCACCAACTCAAAATCAAGGAAGAGGACTTACCTAAAACGGCATTTAGGACACGGTATGGGCACTATGAGTTCCTAGTGTTACCATTTGGATTGATTAATGCACCTGCTGTTTTTATGGACTTGATGAACAGGGTTTTCAAGTAATATCTAGATTAATTTGTGGTCGTATCTATTGACGGCATTCTGATGTATTCAAAAAATCATGAAGAACATGAAAAACACTTAAAGACTGTCCTTGAAACTCTTCGAGAGAACCAGCTCTATGCCAAGTTTAAAAAGTGTGAGTTTTAGCTAGAGAAGGTAGCATTTTTAGGTCATGTGATATCAAGAGATGGACTTTCAGTAGATCCACAAAAAGTTGAGGCTATCACTGACTGGGCCAGACCTACTAATGTGGCTGAGGTTCGTAGCTTCCTTGGCTTGGCTGGGTACTATCGCAAATTCGTGGAAGGGTTTTCAAGCATTGCATCTCCCTTGACTCAATTGATGTGGAAGAATGCTAAATTTGAATGGAACGAAGAGTGCGAAAAGAGCTTCCTACAGCTCAAGCAATGTCTAGTTTCTGCTCCTATCTTAATAATTCCTTCTGGCAGTGACGGATTTGCGATATATTGCGATGCTTCCAGGAGAGGTCTCGAATGCGTCTTGATGCAACACGACAAAGTTATTGCATACGTCTCTCGTCAACTGAAGCCTTATGAGTAGAACTACCCTACCCATGATTTAGAACTTCTTGTTGTGGTTTTCGCGCTTAAAATTTGGAGACATTACTTGTATGGGATTTCATGTGATGTTTTTAACGATCACAAAAGTCTTAAATACATTTTCTGCCAAAGGGAATTGAATTTAAGGCAACGTAGGTAGCTGGAATTGCTTGAGGATTATGACCTCACCATTTACTATCACCCGAGAAAAGCAAATGTGGTCGCTGATGCCCTGAGTAGGAAAAATGTGGAAAATTTGGCTTGTTTATTGACAAAGCAAAGGCGCATCCTTGAGGACCTACAGAGGTTAGATATTGAAGTTAAAATACAAAACAATTCAAGCTCTTTTGCTCAACTAAAGATTCAGCCGACCCTAATAGAGCGGATCAAAGACGCCCAAAAGGTTGATGCGCAATTATGTAAAATCCACAATAATGTGGAAAGTGGTCAAGAAACCAAATTCAAGATTTATGAAGACAGTTCCCTGAGATTTAGGGAATGAAGTCTATGTATTCCTAATGATTCTCAATTGAAGGAGTTACTGGAAGAGGCCCATAGCTCGAGTTATTCCATGCATCTTGGCGGAACTAAAATGTATTGTGACCTTCGTGAAAGATACTAGTGGAACAACATGAAGGGGGACATTGTTCAGTTTGTGGCTCAATGCTTGACATGTCAACAAATCAAGACAGAACATTAAAAGCCAGTAGGTGAGCTTCAACCATTGCCTATACTAGAGTGGAAATGGGAAAATATTGCAATGGATTTCATAGTCGGGCTTCCAAGAACAACAAAGTGGCATAATGCAGTTTGGGTAATTGTAGATCGTTTGACTAAATCAGCCCACTTTTTACCCATAAAGATCACCTACAACCTGGACAAACTTGCCATGGCGTTCCAGTATCTATCGTTTATGATCGTGACCCTCGCTTCGTCTCACAATTTTGGCACAGTCTACAACGGGCATTGGGTACCAAACTTGCATTCAATACAGCCTTCAAACGGATGGACAATCTAAAAGAACAATTCAGGTGTTGGAAGATATGCTTAAGGCATGTGTTTTGGATTTAACAGGAAGCTGGGATAGTCATCTGCCACTAATTGAGTTTTTTTTACAACAATAGCTACCACTCTAGCATTGAAATTGCACCTTATGAGGCATTCTATGGGAGAAAGTGCAAATCACCTATTTATTGGGACGACATAGGGGATAGGAAGCTTTTGAGTCCTGAAATCCTACAAATCAGAGTAGAGACGATTCAATTGATCAGAGAAAGACTTCGAACTGCTCAAAGTCGTCAGAAAAGTTATGCAGATGTTTGAAGAAGACCATTGAATTTTGAAGTAGGGGATCATGTCTTCTTGAAAGTATCTCCAACTAAAGGTATAATGAGATTTGGCAAAAGAGGAAAGTTAAGCCCAAGATACATTGGCCCGTTTGACATCCTTGAGGAAGTAGGTGAATTAGCTTATAGAGTAGCACTACCACCTTCTTTATCTGGAGTACATAATGTGTTCCATGTATCCATGTTATAAAAACATATGCTCAATCCAAATCATGTATTGCAGCATGAACCTTTGCAACTAAAAGGTGATTTCTCCTATGAAGAGCATCCTGTGAAGATCATTGAACAAAAGGAGCAAGTACTAAGATCTCGAACCTTGAGACTAGTAAAGATTCTTTGGAGCAATCATAGCAAAGCAGAAGCAACTTGGAAACGTGAAGATGAAATGCGCACAAAATATCCTTCTCTGTTTGGCGATTCAAGTACATAAGTTTCGAGGATGAAACTTCTTTTATGGGAGGAAGGATGTAAGAAATATATAACTTTTTTTAAAGACTTAAGTATTTCCCACACAATTACTAATAAACTATAAGTGATTGTTCAAATTCTAGTTGGAATTTTTGGCCAAATCGTTTACTCATTTCATTAACAAACAAGCCTTTATTTTGACCCAAAAGAAAGTCTCTTCCTTCTTGATCAAGTATGCCTCCATGTATGACCAAGAAGTCTTCTTTTTGACTAAGCTAGCTTTGCTTTTTGACTTTAAGTCAAGCCCTCCATGTATGACTAAGAAAATTCAGTCTACATTCTCTTCTTTGAACACCCAAGCCTCACCTTTACTTCTATAAATACCCCTCATCACTCCCCTTTCCTTAAACCATCCAAATCCAAGTTCTTTATTTCAAGTATTAGTAAGAATAAGGGTTGAAGCAGAAGAGAAGAGCAAAAGTTTGTGCTTAAGATTTAGGAAGCATTGTTTCTTCTAGTAAGTAACTTATTCGTCAACTTTTTCGTCCTTTTGTTAAAGCTTTTAAGTGTTTGATATGCTACTAGCTTCTTAAATTTTCAAAATACTTGTTTTGTGCACCACATTTTTGCCCTCTATGTGTTTGAAATTAAAAACGGGATCAAACATCTTTGACTAAGTTTGTGAAATGTGGAATTTGGGCTATGTTATAATGCTTTCATTTATGGAATTTTGGAAATATCATTTAAACCATGTTCTATGATGTGCAAATATGAAATATATTTTTTATGTTTTGTTTTGTGAGTTGTGCCCTACGATGACAGAGAAAGACATCTTTGAGCCCTCGATGGGGGATTATACCATCTCTGTTATTAGTCTCGGAACCCATAGTTGGCCGGGGACCCAATTATGATAGCCAATTCTGAGCCCAGTTGTAACGATTATATGCAGCCACAACCAAGAGGCTTAAAGCCTAAGAATTCAGTTGATGCATTCCTAAGTTTTCAGAATTAGTTTTTAGTAAACAATTTCAGCTATATTTTGATGTGCTTCATGCCTTTCAAATAATGCTTGATCCTTATTTTGTTGACGGATTTGTTACTTGCTGAGCTTTATGCTCACCCTGCTATTTAACAATTTCAGACAAAGCATAGAAAGCTAAGTGGAGAAATTCGAGATACTTATCTTATTCAGGGTTGAAGTGATTACAATCTTAGAATACTTTCTTTTATGTTTTATGAGTTAGTATTTCAGTTATATAAGAATATGTTTACTTTTGGAAGTCGTAGCTGTTGTTTTGAGTTTTAAACTACAAGGGTTTATATCATGTGTAATCGACGTTGTATTATTAAGCATATTTAGAATAAAGTTTTCTAGTATTTCACCTAGGATGGCCATTGGTCCCCTTGTTGGCTTATAAGTCATTGGCCCTCGTTTGCTATGTTTGGGGTCGTGACATGAACCCTTCAGCTCTTATACCAGTAGATATGAATCTATGATAAAATTTTGACTTTATTCCATTTTTGGAATAGAAAAGAGTGACATGTTTAAGAGTAATAGACAAGCTATAGTAGGAACTAAACAAGGCTAGAGTACTAGTTTCCTTATTACAATATCGCTTCCCTAAATGCCAATATCCTAGATAGTATGAAGTAGAATGTTAAAAAATTGTAACCAACAAAAACATAGGACGAGTTAGGATAAATATTTTGTTTACTTGAATGGGTTTGAGCCTGTACTTTCTGTTGTTTATTTGAAATTGACCAATGGCCAGAAATATTCATTTTTTAATGTCTTGCACGTTTAGGGATAACTTGGATCCTTTCCAGATGAATGATGATGTAACACTTTGGGAAGCTTTAGAAAAATGCCGCATCAAGGAAGAAGTTGAAAGAACAGGAGGGCTGGATGTTCATATAAAGGACTCTGGATCTCCATTTTCTGTTGGCCAGCGTCAGCTAATTTGCCTTGCGCGTGCATTTCTGAAGTCGTCCAAGGTAAGTCTGATTACTGATTCTCTAACTTATGATCATGAAACAACACTCTAAAGAGCGATAGATATCCACTGACATTTCATAAATGACACTGCCAGTTAAATGTATTGATGTCAAGCAAACTAGTGGAATATCTAATAGCTATATCACTAGACTAATAATCTTGTGAAGCATTTTGCTCCTGATCAGTTTTACTTTATTCTTTCACCTGTTTTCTTGATATCTAGAAGTTTACAAAGTACTTCTAGTGACATCCTCCATTCATACCTGCGTGCATGAAATAATAAAGTTAACACCTCTGGATGGACTGGTCATCAAATATGACTGGAAGATGCAATCAGGAACTTGATAATGACTATCGCTGAACACAGTTTGAAGATACAAAATAGCAACTTCATACATGTCTCCAATGAGAAATGAAAAGGGTTGCTCCATATATGTATGATTTCCACCATTCCCTAGGATTTGAGTTGTGTTTGGAGCCAGGACAATTTGAGAGAGAGAAAATATGAAGGAAAGAAAATGACAAGAAAAATAAATAGAAAGAATTTCATTTTCTTTCCTATATTCAGAGGTAGTGAAAATTTTAAGAAAAAATGAGATCAAAATTGCATAAAAGAAGGGAAGGGAAAAATTCTGGAGTAAGAATAGTTTGGTGCTCTACCGAGACTACTATATGTAGTAAATTTATGATATACAATCACATGAATTCCCCTTTGTGAACAAAGTCAATAGAAATAGCGACCTATTAGTCTAGTTAGTGATGTTGGGGTAATCTAACCTACTGTATTGAATAACATCCTCGTCCTATTATGTTTTTTAACTTGATTAGATACTTTCTGCTAAATTTAAGTTTTGTGATTATAGAGATCTGACTGTCATATGCCCAATGCCCTTTTAAGGAGTGAAACAAAAAATTCAATCAAAGTTGATCTTGTTGGTAATGTTAGTAAATTGTTGGCTTGGATATTTTGTATCCTTTCCAGAATGAATGCTTCTACTAGTGCCTGATTTGGTTACTGTTAGGTTTATGCCTCAAATTCTTATATCTAAGTGGAGGCGTGCAGGGAGTACCCCGATCGATCGGTGGCAGAGGCCGATCGATCGGGAAACTTGCATAGAAGACCCCGCATCCGGAGTGTCCACCGATCAATCGGTGGAATGCCGATTGATCAGGAGTGGGGCTATAAATTCAGTCCTAGGTTTCACATGTTGAGTATCCAATTCAAAAAGTGAGCGCCACCGTCATCATAGAGAGAGAGAGAGAAGTGATTGTAATTCTTCTATTCTTAAATCAATAAAAGTCTCCATCTCTGCCCGTGGTTTTCCCCCCTCCCGATTGAAGAGGGGTTTCCACGTAAATCATTATGTTATTGTTTTTCGTTCTCTTTTATCCATATTGCTTCTCGTTTGTCGTAGTATTTGATTCGAATTAAGTAATTGGGATTCCGCATTTCCTCACAAATTGGTATCAGAGCCCTTGTTGTTCGTTTTGGTACTATGACATCAGCGATTAGATCTGAAGTAGAGAAGTTTGGTGGTCAAGGGAGTTTCAGTTTGTGGCAAGTCCGCGTTAAAGGTTTCCTGATACAGAATGGCTTAAAGAAAGCACTGGATGAAAAAAGAAAAAGCCGGAGAGGTTATCCGAAGCACAATGGGAGGAGTTAGATGAGAAGGCACTTACAGCTATTCAGATGTGAAAACTACATTTTTGCATGGTGAGCTAGAGGAGAGTATTTACATGCATCAGCCTGAAGGTTTCGTTGTTGAGGGTAAGGAAGATCATGTTTATTTATTGAAAAGATCTTTATATGGTTTGAGGCAGTCACATAGGCAGTGGTACAAGAGGTTTGATCAATTTATGACTAGCCATGGGTTCTTCAGAAGCAAGTATGACAATTGTGTGTACTTCAGGAAGATAGATTCAGGGTCTTTTGTTTATCTTATGTTATATGTTGATGATATGTTAATTGTAGCTAAGGACATGACAGATGTTGATGATTTGAAAGCAATGTTGAAAAGCGAGTTCGAGATGAAGGACTTAGGAGCAGCTAAGAAGATTCTTTGCATGGAGATTAGTAGGGACCGAAAAGCAAAAAAGTTGTACTTGTCTCAGGAGAAGTACATTGAGAAAGTTCTAGACTGATTTCACATGAAGGATGCTAAGCGTGTTAGCACTCCTTTAGCAGCTCATTTCAGGCTTTCAGCAATGGATTCACCACAGACTGAGGAGGATGTCAGGTACATGTCACAAGTCCCTTATTCTAGTGCCATGGGTAGTATTATGTATGCTATGGTATGTACTCGTCCAGATATTGCTTATGCTGTGAGCAAAGTAAGTAGATACATGGCGAATCCAGGAAAGGAGCATTGGCATGCTGTCAGATGGATTCTCAGGTACTTACGTGGCACTTCTGATGTTTGTTTGGAATTTGGGAAGAGTGAATACTGTTTAGTAGGGTATGTTGAATCAGACTATGGTGGAGACCTCGATAAGAGGAAATCTACTTCGGGTTATGTGTTTTGTTTGGGAGACAGCGCTATCAGTTGGAGAGCATGTCTACAATCAATTACCGTCGACTACCGAGGCCGAGTATATGGCAGTTACAGAAGCATTTAAGGAAGCCGTTTGGTTGAGAGGTTGATTAGTGAGATCAGTGTTGATCAGGGTACTGTTGGAGTTTACTGTGATAGCCAGTCAGTGATTCACCTAGCTAAAGATCAGACGACGCATCATGATAGAACGAAGCACATTGATGTCAAGCACCATTTTATTCGAGATCTGATAGATGAGCGGAAGGTGGAGTTGAAGAAGATTGGTACTGAAGATAATCCAGCAAACATGTTCACTAAAGTTCTTCCCGACAGGAAATTTGAGCATTGCTCGAACTTGGTTGGGCTCTTAGTTTCAGTTTGTTAACCCCGGTGTGGGGGTGTTTTTGGAGAAGGTGGAGATATTTTATTTCGGTGATTGAATTTGAGTCAAGGTGGAGATTTGTTAGGTGTATGCCTCAAATTCTTATATTTAAGTGGAGGCGTGCAGGGAGTCCCCTGATCAATCAGTGGCAGAGGCCGATCGATCGGGAAACTTACGTAGAAGACCCCGCATCCAGAGAGTCCACCAATCGATCGGGACCCCTCCGATCGATCGGGAGTCTGTTTTTACACGGGGCTATAAATTCAGCCCTAGGTTTCACGTGTTGAGTATCCAATTCAAAGAGTGAGCACTGCCATCATCATAGAGACAGAGAGAGAGAGAAGTGATTGTAATTGTTCTATTCTCAAATTAATAAAAGTCTCCATCTCCCCCCGTGGTTTTCCCCCCTCTCGATTGAAGAGGCGTTTCCACGTAAATCATTGTGTTATTTTTTTTCGTTCTCTTTTATCCATATTACTTCTCGTTTGTCGTAGTATTTGATTCGAATTACGTACTTGGGATTCCGCATTTCCTCACAGTTACAGATTCTGTTTAGATAAGACAACTAGGGGAAATATCAGAAACATCTCTTCCAAGTAATTTGTGGCAGATTCGAAAGAATAAAAGGACAGTGTACAATTTTAGCCTAAGATTCAAGAGGCAAACTGACCAGAGAGTTTTAATTGCACTTGTTCCCATATGTGAGATTCTAGGTGCAATGAATGTTCGGCAATTCTTTTCAACTAATAATGAGCTTCAATGTCATATATGCCAACATTTGATGAACTTGGTAGTTTCTACAGGTAGTATGGCTGATAATGTGAGCTGGTAAGTAAAGA
This sequence comes from Simmondsia chinensis, assembly GCA_018398585.1. Classification (NCBI taxonomy): domain Eukaryota; kingdom Viridiplantae; phylum Streptophyta; class Magnoliopsida; order Caryophyllales; family Simmondsiaceae; genus Simmondsia; species Simmondsia chinensis. The sequence continues at coordinate 9,039,335 of JAGTTD010000011.1, forward strand.
ATATTTTCAGGTTTGATTTCAATCTTCATATGCTTGTATCGAATGAGGCAGGGGGCTTCCAACTTATTGATGAAGTAAAATGCAGACATGTTGATGTAACCCAATAGAAGAGTTTTAATGATTGTAAAAGACATAATATTTAGTTAGATTTTGGTTGGTTATTTTATAAGATTAAAATAGATTTATCTTTTTATCCAATAGGAGATTTTAGTTTTCTTTATTTTGATAAATAGGATAATTTAGTAGGTTTTTTTTTTTTTGTTTTTTTTTTTTTTTAGAGAAGTAGCTTCCTAATTAATTTCATATTTATCTCATTATTTATCTAGTAGGGTTTGTTGTTTCTATAAATATAGCTTTGTAATTTATTAGTTTTGAGTTTTTGAGTAGCAAGTTGTGCTACATCACATGTGGTAGTTGGTTTAATTTCAATTGTTCATATTTCAGGTATTGTGCTTGGATGAATGCACAGCCAATGTTGATGGACACACAGCATCAGTAATACAAAATGTAATATCTAGGGAATGCAGAAGCATGACTGTGATAACAATTGCTCATCGGATCTCCACTGTCTTGAATATGGACAATATCCTTGTGCTTGAGCAAGGACGCCTGGTATGTTTGGTAACGAACCCTTGGTTTGTTTCACCATTTGGACCCCACTGTGGCAGCATGGATTCATTAGAAGTCATTATTTAACGTAATGTTTGTTACGTCACACGACGTAGCAAATGAAAGGGAAAGGAGAGGGACATTGTTTGATCATTATGGGATGTCTGGATATAAGCTACTTCTCTGTCATGAGACATGAAAGGTACATTAGATTTTTGGGAAACTCAGAAAAGTAAAAGAAAATTCGAAGGAAGCCTTTTGTGTTGGAATATGTTTTTTAGGAAGGCAGGCTTACATTTTGAGAGTTGGGGGAAATGTACCCCTGACCACTGCTAGAAGGGGGAGCGGTTGGATAAGGACAAAATAATGGATATTGTAAGGCAAAAATACCCAAGATCTGGGTTCGATTTGAATACCAAATGAAATCTGAAAAGCAAATAAGAAGGTAAGGGAGAAAGAGAAACAAAGACACCAGTATTTACATGAAAAATCCTCAAAGAGAGGGAAAAACCACTTTACTAGATTGAAATTAGAGTATTACAAGAGAAATTTCTTCACTCTCTTTGTCTCTCTCAACATCAAAACGGCTGAAACTTTGAAAGGGAGTTATATAGCGGCCCCCATAACAAAGAGAAACCCTAAAAAATACAAACAGGTATTACAACCCGACCCGAAATAAAGGGCTCGGTCCCTTTGTTCCACCATAGACCTCTGTTCGGAATCTGAACAAAAAATTTGAGACACTACACAACAGATATCAAGTGATGTGAGGAAAGTGAATTTTCTCTTAAATAACCAAAGGAAGGTGAGGATATCTTACAGGACAAAGCTTGAGTCCAAATAAATAGCTTTATCTTTGAGTCTATTCTCACTTTTCATTTGGTTTGCTACTCTTCTTTGCTCATGACATTGTCGTAATACACTTAAATTTGTCTTTACTTTACGTCAACTTCAAACCATGAGAAACTCTCGTCATTTTCCTTTGCATTTTTCTTCTTTTCTATTTTCCCTTGAATTTTTTTAGGTCCATATACCATCAAAAGTATTCATCTAGAAAGAGTCTGTCTTCTTTATGTGTCACATGGCTACCTTCTATTGGGCATATAAATTTGGGGTGCCAACCTTGGATCCTTTCACACAAAATTATTAACTTGCTCAGTTTAACTATTCAGTCTGAATAGAAGGGCTTGCTTTTGGTTTCTGTGATTACTTATCTTTTCTTTTGTTCCTCTTTTTGTTGTTCGGTTATAAATCAGCAAAGTTGGGAGAGGGGATTGAGAATTAAGACTTCTTATCCTGAGGTCTTAACCTTAGTAGTGTTTTACTGCTGGACAAGGCCTCTGTTTTCCTTTTGATTTCTCTGTTTTCCTTGAGGAAAGGATTTGCTCACGGAGAATTCGCTCATGCCTATTGTTATAAATGATTGTTCAGCCACCTTAGCTTCATGTGCTTAACCTTGTAAGTTATATCCATTCCATATTGAATGGAGATGATTCAGCAGTTACTAGACATTCAGCATTGCAAATGCATTTAGAAATGATCTGTATGCAACATTTTAATGGTCTGTTTTCCCTTAAATTTGCAGGTTGAACAAGGAAACCCACATATTCTTCTGCTAGATGAAGGGTCCAGATTGTCAGCCTTCACTAGAGCTTCTTCAACGTAAATCCTTTGATCTAACAGAGCATCAATGCTCAGGCGCAACCGCGTGATATGGAAAGATGATCAAACAAAGTTTGCTTAATTGGTCCCAATATGTAAGCTATAACATGGAACTTTCTTGAGTGCCTACACAAACCAACATCTGGACATTCTGCTGATGGAAGGTGAAAAACTTTGTGGGTTCAACTTGAATTGTAGTTGTCAAGACCTCAGGCTGGCTTTGCCACCTAGTAGCAACTGATAGTTTCGTTTTTCTTTTTACATATGGTAAGGAAAGCTTCATTGTAGGACATGGAAGATACCCTCTTTACAGTATGATGAATACATGGTAGATAGAGGAGGAGATAACACATATGAACAGCAAGTGGGACCCCCTATTGGCTGCACTTCTCGTCCTCTCTCTACCGCAGTTCCCATTTTGTCCAGGAGGGGATCATTTAAATGTCCATAGGAAACATTGCAATAATATTCGATCTGAGCAGCTAGCTAGTAACTTACCTTGTGGACCGGGATTGAATTGAACAATACAATCTAGTCTACTCATGAGCTGTATCATCCATTTTGGTTCGACGTTTACTCCCAATTGGCAGTTTTAACACTTAGGTACTTCTATAGGTTAGGAGCTCAATTTGACAACTGAGTTTTAATATAAAATGATTATTTTTGGCAGTTTAATTCTTAATATATTTTCAGTTTGTGAAATGATTTCACAGATTCCTATGTGCTATATGATGCTTCCTGAAAGAAAGGAATTATGGAATGATTTTTGCCCCTAGAATGGGAGCCCTCTCGTATACATAATGAATACATATAATTACAATTTATGGAAATATATCCTAAATATTCTAATCATATTACAATATATTCTAACCATATTTATCATATACAATATATTCTAACATCCCCCCTCAACCGAAGCAAGAGGGAAACAAATGCGGAGGTTGTGTCTGAATAGAAGAAAGAGTTGCCGCAGTAGACTCTTTGTGAAGATGTTAGTTGTTTGTTGTGATGAGAGAATATGGAGAACTGGAACAAGACCCATGTGGATGCGCTCTCGAACAAAATGAATGTCGATCTCAATATGCTTGGTTCGAACGTGCTGCACTGGATTAGTGGACAAGTATATAGTAGAAATATTGTCACAATAAAGCAAGGTGGCACCGGGAAGAATAAGACCAAGCTCACCAAGAAGAGAGCGAAGCCAACAACACTCAGAGACGGCATTAGCTACTGACCTATACTCGGCCTCAACGCTGGATCAAGAAACTGTAGGCTGACGTTTGGAGGACCAAGAAATAAGGTTACCTTCTAGAAAGACACAAAACCCAGATGTGGACCGACGAGTATCAGGACATCCAGCCCAATCTGCATCAGAGTATGCAACAAGTTGATCCACATGAGAAGGAGAAATAGTCAATCCATAAGTAATAGTGCCCTTAATGTATCTAAGAATGCGTTTAACGGCCATCCAATGAGGTAAACGCGGAGCATGCATAAACAAATACTTGGTGCACAGCATAGGAGATATCGGGGCGAGTGAAAGTGAGATACCGAAGAGCACCAACTGTAGATCAATACAAAATAGGGTTAGGCATGAGATCGCCATCATCTCTGGAAAGCTTAGACTTGGAATCTGTAGGTATAGCAACAGGCTTGCAGGAGAGCATGTTGGTTTTATCAAGCAGATCATGAGCATACTTGGACTGAGCTAAGAAAAGACCATCTGAAGAGCGTGAGACGGAGATGCCGAGAAAATAATTGAGCCGCCCCAAATCAGTCATATCAAATTCAGAACGTAGAGAACGAAGTCAAGCTTGAAGAAGCACAGTGAACGATGCAGTAAGAACGAGATCATCAACATAAACCAATAATATAGCCATGTCATCACCACAACGTAAAATAAATAGTGAAGAGTCAGACTTACAACCCGTGAAATTGAGTGTGTATAAAAGGGAGGCGAAGCGATTATACCATGCCCGGGGCGCCTGTTTAAGACCATAAAGGGACTTGTTTAACTTGCATACATGATCTGGAAATTGAGAGTTGAGGAAACCTGGAGGTTGCTTCATATAAACCTCTTCATTGAGATAATCATTCAAAAAAGCATTTTTAACATTGAGCTGATGAATAGGCTATTGACGAGAAGTAGCTGGAGCAAGAATTGTGCGAACTGTAGCTGGCTTGACAACAGGACTGAAAGTCTCAGCATAATCAATATGCCATATCTTTGTGTGAAACCTTGTGCAACCAAACGAGCTTTATATCGTTCAACCTCATCTGTAGGAGTCTGCTTAATGCGAAAAACCCATTTAGAACCTACAACGTTACCATGAGAAGGTGGAGGAACAAGATCCCACGTCTGATTACGAATAAGAGCATTGTACTCATCTTGCATAGCATTCTTCCAATTCTCATCTGTAAAAGCCTGCTTATAGGAGAAAGGAACATCGGGCAACATATTATGAGCAAGCATAGAAGGTCGAATAAGAGGTTTTACAATACCAGCTTTGGAACGTGTGAGCATAGGATGATGAGATCGGGTCGAGGGACCGCGAGGCTCACAGGTCTCTATGGGCTCAACCGTGGTAGCCAGTGAACTGGGCAGTGACAGTGGACGGGGCAGTGGGGAAGAGGTGAGCAGCGGTGCAAGCACGGGTGCCCGTGGCGGTGCACCCACAGCTGGGGAACCCAGCTGCGGTTGAGTAGTCTTGGGTGGCAGGGCGGGCATGCTACCAGTGACAAGAGAGAAAGTGAGAGGTGATGCGAACACCTGATGAAGACGACTCATCGTAGCTTGAGAGAAAATACCCAACCGAGCGAAAGGAAAATCTGTTTCATCAAACACAACATGCCTTGAAATAATGACTTTGTTAGTAGAAAGATCTAAGCACTTGTAGCCCTTATGGTTCGGTGGATAGCCCAAGAAAATACACAAAGTAGAACGAGGAGCAAGTTTATGTGCAGCAGTAGCACTCAAGTTGGGATAACAGGCACTTCCGAAAACATGAAGGTGAACATAATCAACCTTTTGTTTATACAAACGTTGATATGGAATCTTTTTCTTAATTGCAGTAGAGGGCAATAAATTGATAATGTGAGTAGCAGCAAAAACAGGATCAACCCAATATTCCAAAGGCATACAGGATTGAAAAAGCAAAGAGCGCATCATATTACCTATAGCTTTGTGCATACGTTCAGCCTTTCCATTTTGTTGGGATACGGGCACGAGACCCTGCTGAGAGTACCCCGTTGCATAAAAAGTCCATTAAAGTCACGATTAATGTATTTTGTCCCATTGTCACACTGAAATTGTTTGATTTTCACACCAAACTGATTTAAAATAAGAGCACGGAATGCAAGAAACAGATCAAACACCTCAGATTTAGAGCGCATCGGGTAAATCCACAAAAAGTGAGAAAAATCATCCAAAAATAACAAATAATATTTATAACCACTGAAACTAGGACAGGTGATGTCCATACATCGGAATGAACAATATCAAAAGGACGCTTAGTACTAGAAACTGACTTCTGAAAAGGTAAACGACTATGCTTGCCTAGTTGGCAAGCATGACACGGACTGGACTCTAAAGGACCTGAACAGGAAATAAACTTTTTGTTTGACTAATGATGATAAAATAGGCTCTCTTGGGTGGCCTAAGCGACGGTGCCAAAGAGAAGAGGAGACTTGTGAAGCAACGAACGATGTATTGATGGTAGGTGATCCTGGTACTGTAAAGAGAGGCCCCGGACTGACACAGCGGATGATAGTTGACTTCAATTTAGGATCCTCGACAGAAAAACCAAAACAGTCAAATTCAAGAATACAATTGTTATCGGAACAGAATTGACGCACAGAAAGTAAATTTTTGGAGAGCCCAGGAACAAATAAAACTTTGTTTAAAGTAAAGCGACCTGCAGGAGTAGTTATGAAACAGGACCCAATACCAGCAATAGAGAGACAAGCACGATTACCAACAAGAATTTTATCAGACCCAATATATGGAGACAAGGATGTTAAGATACCCGGATTATTTGTCATATGGGAGGAGGCCCCACTATCCATGACCCAAGAGGGGTCAAGGGTAGGGGTGGAATAATATTGTGGAGAGAACTGATTTGCATCAAAACTTGGATAGAAGCCATAGCCAGTGGTATAAACATTATTTGCGGGATGAAATTGTGGATTAGAAACGTTACCACCCGATGGAGCAAATGGAGGAGGCCGAAATTGCATATTGAACGGTGGCATGTAGGGCATGTATGGCATCCTATAATTCGAGCACCACATATTTGGCATCCACTGATTGCCATAGCCTCGGCCATTTTTACCACGACCACAACCTCCACGACCACGGCCATTACCACGACCTCCACGACCACGGCCATTACCACGACCATTACCATACTGATGTCCAAAACCGGACTGCTGCTATTGGACGGGAAAGATGGATGGTTGCTCAGGGGCAACCGGTGCTGGTTGTGCCGGCGCGGTTGGCGCAGCTGTGACCGACGGCGGAGCCGTGCTGGCGTCCGTGTTCCCAGTTGCGAGAAGAACGGATGAAGTACCTGCATTAGCATTCTTAAGACGACTTTCTTCATTCATCAGCATAGACCGAGCCTCAATGAAAGATGGAAAAGGAACACGAGATGTAATAGATGTACACACAGCATTGAAATCTTTTTCATCAGAAAGACCATCCACAGCAGCCAGAACCATATCAACATCAATAACAAAGGCATTAACAAACTTGAGATTATCGGCCAGGGATTTAATTTTTGTGAGATAGCCTAATATAGAGAGATTGCCTTTTTTTAATATTAGTCAATTCACGATTAAATTGCAACTAACGTGATTGGGCAAATCAGTAAAAAGGCGAGTGATAGAACTCCAAAGTGATGTAGCAGTGACATCATCATCGTTACCACATACAGCATTAGCAAGGTCGGGAGAAATAGTACCGAGTATCCAGGAGATTAGAAGGTTATCAACCTAACTCCAATAGTGATAGTGGGGATCTGATGTAGCAGGTTGAGACGAAGTGCCATTAAGATGATCATCCACAGCATACCCTCTACAGGTAGAGAGAAAAGATCTGCTCCAAACAAGACATGTGGATGGATCGTTTAGATCTAAGGTTGAAGAAATCTGATGTCGAATATTGGATACACTAAACGATGTGGGAAGAGAGAGACCACCGGCAGGAGGGGACAGCCTCGCATCAGGAGGAGCCGTGGTGGAAGAGGTTTCGTCTACCATGAGAAAAAGAAGAAGAAGACGGCGAAAGTGGGCGGCGGCTAGGGTTTGCTGGGCGGCGGCGTCTCCTTTTTTTTGTGGAAGGAAAGACGGCTAGGGTTTGCCTTTGTTTACGAGAGAGCTAGAGTTAGCTCTGATACCATGAAAGAAATGAATTATGGAATGATTTTTGCCCCTAGAATGGGAGCCCTCTCGTATATATAATGAATGCATATAATTACAATTTATGGAAACATATTCTAAATATTCTAATCATATTACAATATATTCTAGAAATATATTCTAACCATATTTACCATATACAATATATTCTAACACTTCCTGGGCGTACGTGAAGTTACACCTATTGTGACATTTCCTTCCCCTTGAGAACATCCTCATCCTCAAGGATGGCTTCACATATTGTGACATCCTGACTAAACATGTCTCTAATTCATCCGTACAACTCAAGTAGGTGGACTTATGTTGAGTGTTTCATGGCTAGATTGTAAAAGGATGATCCCGACTTGTTTCACATCGATTTGATTCCTAATTATCAACAAATGTTGCATAGTGGTTTTGATCCTTGGTTCTAGTATCCCATTCTAATTCTCAATGGAAGATGAATGCTCTAACATTAGATCTGTAGCAGTTGTACTTCTTGGCCTCCTTATCTGTAAACTAAATTCATGAAATTTCATCTGTGGGTGCTTGGGCTTGCAATGCGTGTGGCTGATGTGATGTTTTGTATGTTTGCAAGTTAACATGTACGTTTACTGCTTTCACACCCTTTTGATGACTTTCGTCTTTGGGTGAGCATGCCCAAGCACATGCAGGTTTTGACTTGTTTGTAAACTTTTGCATATTCACGCCCTCTCATGTATGTTGTATTGCTTTGGCCCCCCGTTGGATACTTCTCTCTTTAGATGTAGGGAACTAGCATGTGTGCACTTTGGGGTGGTGTGTAAATTTTTGTATGTTCTGTTAGGTAAATAGTATTAAACCAGGCATAAAATCAACAAAATAGCATCAAGGCGTGTAGCAAACTTCTTTCCTTAAAACTTATTTCATCCTTATTGAGACAGTCTTGGTGATACATTTAAACCTTTAGAATGGATGAATTTCTGGGATTCAAATAACAAGAGAATGATTTGATTTATAGGTGATTTTTCATGATGTCATCCTTCTGGAATGGAGGCAAGCTTTTACGAAGATTAAATGTCCCTTCAAAGGGACACATACCGTTTCCGAAGAGACAAAAACTATGCCAAATAATGGTGAACAGCCACTATGTGTTGACACACAGTGGACTAATTGTTGGCACATAGAGTTGTGTGTAGAAACACATATATATGAGCCGACAAACAACCCTCCCTTCTAGGCATTGTAGCTTTTTGTAAGTTGTGTGTCAAAACACACCATCCAATGAGCCTTATGGGAATATCTGGGTCAAGAAAAACCAAGTTACGTGTTGACACATAATGGTTGAGCCAAAACACATCCAAAACACTTCAACAACAACAAAAATATATATATATATATCGACATTTTCCTACCATTTTCAAAATAGAAATCTCAAGTAAAATTTACAAGATCTCAAGAAAGAAAGAACATCTTTATGCATAAATGAAAGGGTCTCCCGATTGAACATTGAGTTAGTGAAAATACAATACAACTAATTGGAATAGTACGGTAGGTTACGTCCTTGAACCATACATCCCATTTAACTAATTAAATGTATCACACGTACAAGGCTTATTCTCCACACACATCATAACTTTACATCGAAAACTTCTCAAGGTCTTGTGTCTTGTATCCTTTATGAATGTTTCAGAGCCAAATTCATATTCTTAAATCACTTTTTAAAGTGATCAAACTTCACACTCGTGCAAGTAAATCCCATTGATCATGTCTTTGTAACAAGGCATTCAATACTTTTTCTTTTGGTCCATTAAAAGCATTCGCTCAACTTCCTTTTCCTCAAGCCACTAGTTATCAAGCACATACCTAGGATAGAATATTTTATTTCAGTGCTTGTAATCACTTAAGTGACAGATTTTTCCTCATTGACCTCAACATTTGGCTTTTTTTACCAAGCGTTGGGTCGAAGGTCATTGTTGGTGATTAATATTAACAGGTTTAAGACCCATCTCTTGACTCGTATTTAATATCAAGTCTCTAGCAAGACTTTTAGTAAAAGGATCCGCTATATTCTAACTCAAATTCATGAAGGTCACACTGATTACTCTATCTTTGATGAGTTGCTTCTCGCAACTGTCTCACACCAGCATGTATGGACTTCCCATTATACACTTCACTATACACTTTTGAAATTATAGCCCGATTGCTACATTGGATAGAATTAGGCATTGGCTTAGACCACAAAGGCATCTCATCATTTAACCATTTTACTTCTATCCAGCACAAGTCAGAGCAACTCTGCTGCCATTGTGGAATCACTGATAAACGTCTTCATCTTGGAACCCCAAGTGATGACGCCCTCACTAAGTGTACCCATCCACTTGTAGAAGCGTAATACTCTTTATTGGAGATCCATTAAGTATTCGAGTATCCTTCTAATATAGTATGATACCTATTAAAGGTAATACAATAATCCATGGTTTTTCTAAGATATTTCAGTATTTTATGTATTGTATGCTAGTGAAATTTACTTGGAATGCTAGTATATTGGCTTAGTATTCTAACTGCAAAGGGTATATCAGGCCTTATGCTAGTCATAGCATACATAAGATAACCTATGACTTTAGCATACTATAGTTGTGCCACTGGGTGCCTATAATTTGGTACAAGCTTTATACTTGGATCCATGGAGTAGATGCAAGAGCACATTTAAGGTAATTAAACCTCTTCTATCCCTTTTTAATGTAGTGAGACTAAGTCAAGGGCGGTGAAGCACCATCTCTTACTATTCTTATACCAAGAATAATATCAGCCCCATCCATATCTTTCATAACAAAATTATTAGAGAGAAATTGTTTAGTTTTCTTAACTTGCTCCATATCTGTAGCAAATATCAGCATGTCATTGACATACGAACAAATAATGACTCCTTTATCATTTTCAAACTTTCTATATACGCATTTATCTAATTCATTTATTTTGAATTTGTTATTTAGAACAACTTGGTTAAACTTTTCGTGTCACTGTTTAGCGGTTTGTTTTAGCCTACATAGAGACTGTATGAGTTTACATAATTTTCTCCATTAACCTGGAACAACATAACCTTCCATTGGTTCTACACACCTCTTCCTCTAATTTGCTATTTAGGAATGTCATTTTCACATCCATTTGGTAAATCTCTAAATTATAGATGGAGGCTAGAGCAGTCGATACTTTAATAGTCGATATTCTTGCCATTGTGGCATATGTAGGAAGGTAGTTAGTCCCATGTTTTCAAGTAAACCCTTTAGCTACTGACCGAGCTCTGAACTTACCAAGAGTTCCATCGGCTTTCATTTTCATTTTGGAAATCTGTTTAAATCCTATGGCATACTTCCAAGTGGGAATTCCACTAAAATCTAGGTACTATTACCCATATGAAGGAGTTCATCTCGTCGTTTATCACCTCTCTACAAAAAGCAACATAATGAGACTTTATAGCCTTATCAAACATCACAAGAAATGACTCTATTATATGGAGTTTGATTATCCATATTGTCTCTAGTTCTTTCCACTAAAAATGTATAGAAGTCTGGTATGAAGGACTTCTCTTTTCTTGCTTTTTTACTTCTAAATTCTAGAGCATCCCCATGGATTTCTACCCTTTCGTCATGCTTGTCATCATTTTACATGGGCATGTCATTTTCCATCAAAAAGCGATCCTTTGATCTAGGAATTGAGCAAAATGGGTCATAGCATTTCGTGACTCAATAATTGTGTTAACATTTATTGAGTCTTAGTTCAATAACCAAAAACCAATATGTCTTGCTATGCTCCATATAGCCAATAAAAATGCACTCAACTCCTGTTTTCCTTTTGGATTCAAGGACTTTAACAATTGCCATACCCTACCCAAACCATAAAATAATTTAGGTTTACCGTTCTTTTGGTTTCAAAGTTGATATGGGGACATTTTACTTTTTCTTATGTGGAACTCAATTCATTATATAACATGCCGTAAGAACAACCTCACGCCAAAATCCATCACGGAAACCGGAACTTGATAACATGGTATTCATCATTTCAATGAAACCGAATTTTTCCACTCAATCATACCATTTGTAAAGTGTTGCAACCTTTTTATAATGCCCATGGATTCAAAGTATTCGGGATCATAATATCCCCCACCACAGTCTGTCCTGAGATGTTTTATGAATGTTTCATAGTGAAATTTGATTTCTGCCTTAAATTTCACAATCTCTTGATCTTTATACGTCAAAAGAAATGCATAGCAATATTTCGAAAAATCATCAATGAAAGTGACAATATATCTTTTACCTTCTCAAGTAGCAGTACCATGAAAATTGCATATGTTGTTATGTATTAAATCAAGTCAATTGGTACTTCTTGGAACCAAAGGAAACACAAGTCTTGTTATTTTAGTAAGCATGCATGTTTTGAATTTCTCATTATTTTTATCAACAAATGTATGAAACCAAATTAGCCATTTCATGCATTCTTCGAAAATTAACATGCCCTACTCTATTATGCCAAAGAAATGATGAATCGGGCATATACACCAAAATTTTCCATCTGATTAACATTTAACTTAAACATACCCTCGCACATATAACACTTTTTGACAATGACATCACCATTTTAGAGTTGTACATATCATTCTCGAAGTCCAACTCAAGCTCGTACCTATTTAGTAGGTTACCAGGACACTAGGTTTTTCCTAACTTCAGGTGCATGACATACATTAGTCAAAGTAAGGATTTTTCCCGACGTAATAAGTAAATCAACTTTTTCCTTCCCCTTCACTTAAGTAGTCACACCATTACCCATGAGCAATACAGTTGCATCATCCACGAGTTCATATGTTTTGAAAATCTCATATCTTTACAAACATGCTTTGTGCCCCCTGAATCAACCCACCAAGCCTCATCGTCTTCGATTAGGTTGATTTTGGAAATCATGGCGACAAAATTATCCTTCACATTATTATTCTTGCAACAATTCATCCCTTGCCCCTCTTATATTTGAGGCAATAATAGTCTTTCTTAACATGACTGACTTTTGACACTCCCAGCACATAGGCTTTTGCCTTTTGTTATCACGGTTATTTGACGAGTGTCTGGTTTGCTTTTGTCCTTCACTGGACTGGCCTTCCTCCCCCACACTGGTCTTTTCAATATATCCAGAATGATGCTTGTTCTCATCCTATTATCTATACTCTTCTTTGATACAGAAATTGTTAGCTAATTCCTTATGGGACAAGTCTTTGTTCTTGTGCTTTAGATTTCTTTTGAAGTATTTCAATGAGGGAGAAGTTTGGCTATCAATAAGGATATAATGATGGTGTCTTCCATGTTTATATTATGTTGTTTAAAATGAGTTAAGTACTTTCAATTTGATGAAATTGTTCCATAACAGGACGACCATCCATCATTTTATAATTATTAAACTAACAGAATATTCTGACTTATCTTCGGTCATATATCTCGTCTCGAGGACCTCCCGAAGTTCATTGGCAGTCAATACATTGGAGTAAATATCAAATAGGGCATTTATCATTCCATTGAAAATATGACCCCTACATATGTAGTCATTATTTTCCCACTTGAGTCTTGAACGTTGGTTTGCTAGAGTCATGTCTATGGCGGGTGGAGGTTTGAGTGTATTCAGAAGATTGACCACTAGAGGGTAATGATCAACAAATGCATCTTTCTTTGCCCACAATGAATGTTCCTACCATCAAAACGATTAAGTTTACAAATTTTTTGTCATTTCTCTTAGAGAAGAAGTCATTTTCATGAATAGATAATTAAGTCTTAAGATTGGTAGGAAAATAAGTATTAAACTGGATACAAACTCAACAAAACAGCTTCAAGATGTGTAGTGAACTACTTTCAGTAAGACTTATTTTGTACTTAATGAAATAGTCTCGATGATACAATGAACCCTTATTAGATTATGAAAATGTGTGTAGAGAGAATGTATTCAAATAACAAGAGAATGATTTAATTTACAAGTAATTATCAAGATTCGATCCTTTGAAAATGAAGGCAAGCTTTTAAAGAAAATTAAGTGTACTAGAAGGGAAACATACCATTTCAGAAGAGACTCAAAAATTGTGCCAAATAACATGTAAACAATCCATGTGTGTTGAAACACAAATTTATGTGTCGTCACACAACCCCCTTTCTGGGCATTTTGGCTTCTATAAGTTTGGTGTCGAGACACAGTTCTTGTGTGTCAACACACACTATCCAACGAGTCTTACTGGCATTTGCATGTTGTCACACACCAAGTTACGTGTCAACACACACCATGTATGAGTCAAAACACATCCAAAGCACTTAAGTTTGAAAATATATCAACATGTTCACAACCTTTCATATTTTTCACACTACATTTATGCTTATTTCATGATTTCCATCTTTTGGTGAATGAGGCCATGTATCATGGTCTTACACAATGCACCGAAATAAATGACCTTGTGACGCCAAGATTCTATTGAATCATGGCCAGCCTTACTCTAAGAGAGGTTCTTTAACACCTTATTTCATACTTTTTCTTTGAGACACACATGACTTTTCGAGCGCAACACTTCTCAACTCGAGAGTCTCATATCATGTCTCAAGTTCACCCAAGTCCACTGACCCCAAAGTTGAACCCTCTAAGTGGCATACTAACAATCAAACTACACCAAGATCTCAAGTCCTGAAGTGCGATACAACAACAAGTTCACTTGCCAACTCGGCACTTAGGCACACATTTGCTCATTAAGGCCTCACCATCTGCGTCAGTTCTTAAAGCTCATTACTCACTTGCGTACTCACATAACATCGGGCTAGCACACATTCCACACACCATCACTTATGTCGAACACCATTGACACCCTTGGAGTCTCGACCGAGCGTCTTGACTCCCTGGTCGTTCATCAAGTCACTTGTCCTCCATAGTGTCGGCCGTCTCTTGGAAGCAGCTTGGACTAACCCTGCTCCAGAGTAAACCCAAGGACTACCAAGTCCCTCGGGTGCCCCTTGTTATGTTTTTGCTAAAATTAGTTCTCTTTGTAATAAGGCTTGTTAGAATCTTGTTAGTTAGTTGGTGGTCTTGGCGCCAAATGTGTGTATTTGAATTGAGGGTTAAGTTCTTTGGCGGCAAAAACAGTTAGCCGTGCCTAAGGCCTTAGCTCCTTGATCTTGATTCCATAAATAGCTTGATCATTGTAATTGAAAGGTATTCAATAAAATTTACTCATCTCTTATGAGATAATTCTCCTCCCATCTAAATCTCTCTCTATTTTCTCATCTCTTTCACTTCTTTCTCATCCCATACTCTCTTCTATCCTAGGTTAAGATCAAGATTTAAACTCAATCTTAACAATTGATATCAGAGCCAGGTTTGGCTTCCAATTCAATTCGTATTCAATCAGGAAATTGTGATTACTTGTGGTTGAATTTGTGAATGGAGTCGAATGCAATGGTGTTGACTAGTGGAGTTACCACAAGAGTTGCAGCTGCTCGAGCAGCAGCCAATCCTTCATATGCAGAAATGGTTGGAGGAAATACAAACAATGTACCACAAGCAAGCAATGGAGATGGAGTAAGTGCTCAATTGGCTGCATTGGTGGCGCAGATAGCGCAGGTCAATCAGACTGTGCTAGAAACCGAGCAAAGAAATAAAGTTCGAATGCATCTTATGTTGAAGGAGCAAGAGCAGGACTTCATTGAGAGGTTTAATTTGCACTCTCAGCAAGTCGATGCCAAGATTGCAGCTCAAATTAACCTACATAAGCAGCAATTGGAGGAAACTGTCACTGAGAGAATTGATCACCAGGCGCTATTATTTAATGAAAAGATTTTTGAGATTCAAAATCAACTTAGTAGGCAAACTATGCCTTCTATTCCAGAACCCTTGCTGCCGGCTAGCTCATTACCTATGCACCAGCAGATGAGACCTCCGGTGATGATGCAATCTCATGCCTCTGTTGAAGCAGCAATTGTTAGTGATAGACCTCAGGTGAGGAATACAACAGCAGAAGTGAGAACTCAGATGCATAGCCCGATGAATGAAGTAATTACTGGACAGGATAAGTCATTAGATCATAACCGATCCAGACCTTCAAACTGGAATGCCGCACAGGCCATTCGACCTCCTGAGCTCCCTAACAGTCACAGGTCTACAAATTTGATTGAAGAACAATTTGATCAACCTCCTGATCAGTGGATTCAGCAACGTTTGGGCAGTAATGAAGTCTCATCCAATAGTAGAGGCAGGGGATACAGACAACCAAGGGTACAGATTGATCCCTTTGATGGCAAGCAGCCTCATTCGTGGTTGAGGAGATGCGACCGTTATTTTCATTTTTACCACATAGAGGAGGCAGAAAATGTTCAGATTGCTGCTAATCACGAGGTATGGTTTTATAGTTTGTTGAAAAGCAATCCTAACCTTACTTGGGCTGAATTTGTGAAAGAATTGTGTGAATGATATGGTGATGATGATTCTAGTGATATTATTGATAAGTTCAATAAAGTGAGACAAGAGACATCGGTGCAGGAATACATGACAAGGTTTGAAAACCTTAAAGCTAGTATGATAGCTGAAAATCCCCATGTCACTGAGTCTTACTATGTGTCAAGTTTCATTAGTGGATTGAAGCCCAAGGTCAAGAACCTCGTGAAAGCAGTTGATCCTACTACATTATCCATGGCTTACTCTAAGGCTAAATTGTATGAGGCAACAGTTTTGGCTTCAAATGATAGCAACAGAGTTCGGGGAGGCAATGACAAGCTCCAAAAAGAATCTGCTAGGCCCAATGCTGGTCGATCAGAGGAGAAGAGGCCTCAAAGGCTCTGTTATAAATGCAATCAACCTTATCAATTTGGTCACAAATGTAATCCCAAGTTCCTGATGACAACTGAAGGGTTTAGTGCTGATGAACAATTAGGGGAGGAGAAATCTGATGTTGATAGTGATGATTCAGATCCAGAAGTGTTGGAGGATCGTGGGGATGATGAAGTTGCCATTTCAGTGAAAGCCTTGACTGGTAGTGGTGCGCATAACACAATCCGGATCAGAGGCAAGGCTGGAAAGAAGTCTATTATCATTCTCATTGATAGTGGAAGTACACAAAGCTTCATTGATCCAAAAGTAGTCAAGAAGGTGGGCCACGAAGTGATTAGAACTCATCCTCTGCAGTGACAGTAGCGGATGGAAATTCTGTTATTACTCAGAACAAGTGTCAAGGATTTCAATGGACTATGCAAGATCACAAGTTTAGCTATGACTTCAGGGTATTGCCATTAGGTGGATGCGATATGGTGCTTGGTGTTGATTGGATAAGGTCATACAGCCCAGTGTTATTCAGTTTTGCTAAGCTGACAGTCTCATTTGACATTCAAGGCTCCAAGGTGTCATTGCAAGGTGTGGCTGATCAGGGACAACTGCAAATGGTTAGAGGGAAAAAACTGGAAAAGGGGCTGAGAAAGAGTGCTTTCCAATGGGTTGGGCAATTGTTCGCCATATCCCCAGCTGATGCTGTAAAGATTTCTCATCCTGAAGTGCAAGACATAATTGAAGACTTTGAAGATTTGTTTGAACAGCCCAAGCAACTTCCTCCCAAAAGAGGTCTTGATCACGCCATTCTCCTCAAAACTGATGCTGCACCAGTGAAGCTCAGACCTTACAAGTACCCACATGCTCAAAAAACTGAGATTGAGAAGCAAGTTGATGAATTGCTCAAGACAAGTTTCATAAGGCCAAGCCATAGTCCTTTTGCCTCTCCGGTCATCCTTGTTAAGAAGAAAGATGGCACGGAAAGAATGTGTATTGATTATAGGATGCTCAATTCGATGACAGTAAAAGATAAATTTCCCATACCAGTCATAGATGATCTGCTTGATGAGTTGTATGGAGCACAGATTTTCAGCAAGCTAGATTTGAGGCCAGGGTATCATCAAATCAGAGTGTTGGAGCAAGACATATACAAGACTGCATTCAGAACACACCATGGGCATTTCGAGTTTGTGGTAATGCCTTTTGGATTGACCAACGCACCAACTACTTTCCAAGCTCTTATGAACGTTGTGTTCAAGCCATTCTTGTGGAAATTTGTGTTGGTTTTCTTCGATGACATTCTTGTTTACAGCTCATCCTTTCAGGACCATTTGAAACACTTGAGAGAGGTGTTCATGCTTATGCGTAAGCAAAAGTTGTATACAAAATTGGCTAAATGTTCTTTTGCTCAGTCACATTTAAAATACTTGGGGCATGTGATATCCTATGATGGTGTCTCAACTAATCCTTCAAAAGTCCAAGCTATGAAGGAGTGACCAATTCCGGTTACTCTAAAACAGTTAAGGGGATTTTTGGGGCTGACAGGCTATTACCTCAAGTTTGTAGCCAAGTATGGGGCTATAGCCAAGCCTCTAACCAATCTATTGAAGAAGGATGCTTTTAGATGGACTGATGAAGCTTAGTTGGCTTTTGATACCCTGAAGAATGCAATGTGTCAAGCTCCAGTGTTAGCAATGCCAGATTTCTCTTCGGCATTTGTTTTGGAAACTGATGCTTGTGGAAATGGGATTGGTGCAGTCCTATCTCAAAGGGGAAGACCTATAGCTTATCTTAGCCAAGCATTGAGTCCCAAGCATCAAGCCTTATCTACATATGAAAAAGAATACCTTTTTATCTTGCTTGCGGTGGAAAAATGAAGACATTACTTGGATGGTCATCATTTCACAATAAGGACTGATTACCAGAGCCTTGAGCATCTTTTAGAACAAAAAATTGCTACAATAATTCAGAGGAAGGGATTAATGAAGATGTTAGGCCTTGACTATGACATCTAGTACAAGAAAGGGAAGGAAAATGTGGAGGCAGATGCTCTATCACGCAGGTTTGAGGACAGTGTGCAGGGCTCGTGTGGGGGCCTTTCAGTGGTCACACCTGTGTGGGTGGAAGAGGTACATCAGTCCTATGAAGGGGATCTTTTTTTGTAAGAATGTATAGCAGCTGCTAGCATTGGCAGGATAGCAAATATTGCTCCAGATGCAGTGTCGGGTGCAGATTCAGAAGCTGATATTTATGTGACTTAAGGCCTCATCAAAATTAAAGGGAAGCTGTATATTGGTAGCACCACTAGCCTCAGACATCAGATTATCAGGGCATCACATGATTCTTCTTGGGGAGGTCACTCTGGAATTGAAGGGACCTACCAAAGAATCAGATCTCATTTCAGCTGACTGGGAATGAGGAAGGCTGTGTCTGAGTTTGTGCAATTTTGTGAAGTGTGTCAGCAAACTAAGCTTGGGGATCGTAGATATCAGGGTCTCCTCCAACCCTTACCTGTCCCAGATGGTGTATGGCAACAAATCAGCATGGATTTCATCGAGGGACTGCCAAAATCAGAGGGAAAAGAGGTTACTTGGGTTGTTGTTGATCGGTTCACCAAGTTCAGCCATTTCATTACCTTGGCCCGTCCAGTAACTGCTGAGAAGTTAGCTCGTGTGTTCCTTGACAACATCTATAAGCTCCATGGGCTGCCTCAGTCTATAATTTCAGATAGGGACAAGCTGTTCACCAGCCACTTTTGGAAAGAATTGTTCAGTTTGCTTGGAACCTCCTTGGCCCTTAGTTCATCTTATCATCTACAAACTGATGGACAGACTGAAAGGGTTAATCAATGTATTGAACAATATCTTAGAAGTATGGTGTTTAACCGTCTAAAGGTGTGGGGGAAGTGGCTGTCCTTGGCTGAGTATTGGTACAATACTCACTTTCATGCTTCTCTTGGAACTACTCCATTCAAGGCCTTGTATGGATGTGATCCTCCATCCCCTTTTGTGTTGCAAGGCCTTGTTTCTCATGTAAATGAAGTCACAGAATCGATGCAGCAAAGGAGACATCTGATGCAGCAACTAAAGGATAACCTTCAGCAGTCCCAAGCCAGGATGAAGTTCTATGCAGACTGGAAGAGAGTAGACAGAAACTTTGATGTTGGGGATATGGCTTACCTGAAATTACAACCATACCGACAATCTACTGCTGCTGTGAGAAGCAATGTGAAGCTTTGTGCTCGATTCTTTGGCCCTTACAAGGCCCTTACACCCTGTTTTTCATGTTTCGCTTCTTAAAAAGCAAGTTAACAAAGGCCAAAGTTCATCTTCAACACCTCCGGAGGTTAGTTCCAGTGGGTCCTTGAAGCTGTTACCTTTAGCTGTGCTGGATACAAGATTTTTGCAGGATGATACTAAACGCAGAGCTGAGGTGCTAGTAACTTGGAACAACTTGGATGAGACCTTCAGCACTTGGGAAGATCGAAGCTTCTTATAAAGCCAATTTCCGTCTTTTCATTCTTGAGGTCAAGAATGTTGTTAAGGGAGGGGGATTGTTATGTTTGTGCTGAAATTAGTTCTCTTTGTAATAAGGCTTGTAAGAATCTTGTTAGTTAGTGGGTGGTCTTGGTGCCAAATGTGTGTATTTGAATTGAGGGTTATGTTCTTTGGCAGCAAAAACGGTTAGCCGTGCCTAAGGCCTTAGCTCCTTGATCTTGATTCCATAAATAGCTTGATCATTGTAATTGAAAGGTATTCAATAAAATGTACTCATCTCTTATGAGATAATTCTCCTCTCATCTAACTCTCTCTCTATTTTCTCATCTCTTTCACTTCTTTCTCATCCCATACTCTCTTCTATCCTAGGTTAAGATCAAGATTTAATCTTGATCTTAACACCCCTCTTATTCATGGTTGTTATCCTTATCGGGAGCCCACATGATCCTTCGCAATTAGCGTGACACTTATCCAAGCAAGCAACCACCTTATAGCATCAATCCCACATAGGCGCACGGTAGCTCACCTTTAGTGATCCCTCAATCTATCAACTTGCACAGTGTCGCCCAACCTGTGCCACATTACTAAGGGATCATGTAACTAGGGCTAGTCCACATCGCTACTAACAATGGGCATGTGAAGGTCATACCCCCTTACTGGAGACGCTCAACTGTGCATCCCGCAACTCAGCGTGGGCACAAGCCTTCCTTGGAAAACTTACACCCACTATCGACCCTTGGCCCCAACACAGAGTCCACAAAGTGTCCTACTCACGTGGAGACCTCATGCCACCCTCATGGCTGCACTGAGGCTCGTCCACATTACTGGGGAAAAACCATTAAGCACTAATATTTAGTTCAAGGAATTTGATGCATAAACCAACTTCATTGATCTTTGTCTTCCATCTGTACAACACCAAAATCCTAATGTCACAGGCTACCTCAACCAAGGATGCCGCTTTCGACATAGCGTGTAACACTACACGTGCACAGCACATGATATGCTCTCATTCACAAGCTCCCATAAGCTCGCATTGAGATGCACATCTTCGTTAGCTTGAGCTCAACGTGCAGCAATGGAATGCTCACAAAGGCATAGGGATGCGCCCCACAGGCGCTGAGGTGCAAGCATGTGAAACAGAGGTACTTGCGCGCACTGTATCACGGCAATGGACGTGACAGTGGCATACTCTCCCACTTAATCTATCGACATCCTCGTTAACACTCCTCAACCTAGCTTATTCTTCTTAGGTTTGTGCGACGCAGGGATTCTCGAAATTCAACAACATGTACTCAAATACTTAGAACCCTAGATGACAGAACCAACCCACGAGACCATAGAAGCCTGCATTTTTAGGTAACCTACCCCTTCTCAGTTTTCAAGGAGGGCACAAGTATAATTCTCAACCCAACCCCCCGGACATGCATGCAAACCCCCTCCCCAACTTCCAAGTTATACTTCTCGATTTAAGGAGCATATGCTCCACTTAATGGAGGAGACCATTCAACTGGTTTAGTCACACCAATAGTCTATGTCTAAGTTAGATAAATAGAGAGGACAGTTGGCCCAGACTCTTAATAAGAGAGAGGAAGGGAGACTTCCCTCTCAAGATCTAACACATCTAAAGGGGTTGACCAGTTCTTACCCTTGCCTACTCATTCACAAGCAAGCTAAGGTAGTGTCAGTTTTAGGCGAGGGAAATTTAAGGGATATCAAGATTGAGGTTGAGAAGGAGGACATGGCTCCCCCTCCCACTGTTGATAGAGAGGCATCACGAGTTTTGCCTCAAGGTTCACCACCCAACCCATCATACCTCATCTTTCTGCCCCAATTGGACCTAGAGATGACAATAGGACGGGTAAAACTCCTCATGAGCAAGTACTCGCCCCGTTTAGGGTGCGTATGGGTATAAGTAAGAGTCCGGGTTTCATGTACCCTCCATGGGTATGGGGTGGATATGGGTATAAGGTTGTACCCACCTCACTCCACTCCGCCTCCCGCTCCTGCCCCGCCCGCCCCACCTTGCCTTATACCCATTATACCTGCTCCATTTTGTATATAGTTAACTTTCAGATTAAAAGATACATGCTGTATGTACTCACCCCATTTAGAGTGGGTATGGGCATAAGTACGGGTACGGTTTGCATGTACCCTCCAGGGGTATGGGGTGGATATGGGTATAAGGTTGTACCCACCTCGGCCCACTAGGTCTCCCGCTCCTGCCCCACCCGGCCTTACCTTATACCCATTATACCCACTCCATTTTGTATATAGTTAACTTTTAGATTAAAAAATACGTGTTTAAATTCAATTACCTAAATTATTTATCAATATTATCAAAAATATAATTGAATATTTAAAAATAGTATTAAATAATTAATATAGGCGGGAATGGATAATCGCTTTGCACCCATATTAGAGCGAGTATATAGTAGATACCTGCAAGTAATGGGATGAGTGCGGGTATGGGTTTTTACTGGCCAGAGCGGGTACGAGTATCCACTTTTTATCCATGGCGGGTAATGGGGTGGGTATGGGTATGAATTTGGGTGGCGGGTACAGGTATAGAGGAGGCACACCCCGTACCCACCTTGCCCCATTACCATCCCTAGTTAGACCAAAGGAGAAGGATGACTCAAAAAGGGCTAAGCTCATGGAACTTTTCAAGGATGTGAAGATCAACTTACTGTTGATTGATGCTATCAAACAAGTCTCGATGTATGCGCAATTCCTCAAGGATCTCTACGTCAGGAAAAAGTGTGTGTAAGCACAATCCCTAGGAAGGTTTGATTCACTGAGAAAGTGCGTAGTATTTTGGTGTCAGGGTCCCGCCTGAGTCTAGTGATCCTAGGGCTTTCACTGTCCCATCTGTCATAGGAAAGAGCTACACCAGTGGAGTTGTCTTAGATTCGGCAGCAATTGTGAACTTCATCTCGTACTCAATTTACCAAGAATTGGGCATGAAAAATCTTAAGCCAACTAATGTTAAGATTCAGTTGGCAGATAGATCAGAGCGTTTACCTCGTGGGATGTTGGAACAAATATTTTTCAAAGGTTGACAAGTTTGTCTTCCATGTAGATTTTATTATGCTTGATGTGGAACTCACTCCTCACCATAAGAAAACCGACTCTCATTATTCTAGGTCAACCGCTCTTAGCAATGGCTGATGCTGTGACCCATTATAGGATGGGAATACTTGAGGTTTCCTCTAGTAATCTCAAGGTCAAGTTGAATTTGTCTAATGTTTCTAGGCATGCCGAGGTTGGATATGATTTAGAATGCTATATGGTCGATGAAATTGATCTCTTAGTCGAGTCAGTCACATCCTTCTATACCTAAGGCGAACTGTTAAGTCATGAGCTTGCTTATTTAGGTGATTTTGTGATTGAGAGTGACTCCATTGCTTTATGTGATGCCTTAAGGGTCGACAATAGGGGTACAAGTTTCAAATCCCAACGAACCCCGATAGTGAGCCCTAAAACCCCATTGCATGCCCACCTTGAAACTCTTCTGCTATAAGTAAGATCCAAGACCTCGATGCTGGTCTTGCTCCCGCCGTTAATGACCACTGTCCTAAGCATATTGTTGCGTCAAGGGAACAACCCCAAGAGTCTGGAGTTCACCTCGAGGACTCGACTATGAGTGTAGACTAATTTTTGAGTCTTGTCCAAGTCTAGATGAAGAAGTAAAACTCAGCGCTCCTGCGAGGCAACGTAATATGTTTCATTTTTTGGCTCGTTCATTTTTCATTAAAAAAACAAAAGGGAGAGAGAGCATTTAGGGATGATTTTGATGTTACGGAACAACGTCTATTGAAATCCGATCAATCGAGCGCTTCCCCAATCCCTCGGTGTTCCTCAAGGATGATTTTTGTAAGCTTATGATCGGTTAGGTCCTTCCTCGGTCGATCAGGAAACCTCAGGACTACTTTCTCCTCCTTCCCTCATGAGCACCACACCGATCATTGTCAAGGCCACCCAAATCATTGATCCGCCATCTCTACTGATTCCAGCACCCCTGTATTAGTCCCCCACGACCCTTTACCCACTTCTTTCTCCTCTTTTCTCTTCTTCGACCAAGTTATGGTTTTTCCATTCTTTTTGAGCCTATTTTTGTCCCTTGAAATCTTGAGATAAAAGTTCATAGGGTATAATATTATGGTTTTCCTATGCATATTGGGTTGATTTTGATATTAGAGTTATGATATATGAACCATGTTGGTTCTTACTTGATTATTCTACTTGTCTACATTCATGTGCACTTGAAATATTAAGATAGATGGTTGTAGGGTGTGGTATGTTTGTTTTTCTTCTACCTATCTACTTGATTTTGAGATTAGGGTTTCCATTGTGAACAATGTTGGCTTTTGGCTTGATTTGTCTATATTTCTACTTCTATGTTCACAATGTCAGATCGGGTTTGGGTTATTATGAATGCGATTATACTTTCATGCCATTTTTATTCATGATTATGGTTTTGAGTATTATGGTTCACTCTTATGTGACGTTTGTGGGTTCAGTCACCAATTGTCATATCCATTTACGTCTCCTCATTTAGTTTTCCTTTTATAGGTTTCTTTATGCAGTTAATTTTGGGCTAGATATATTTTAGTTTTGTCACATATTGCGTTCACTCTATTGTTCTCTATTGTTTTGACACATTCTTTATTATTCATGAGATGGTGTGCACCAAAAAAAACACGCTGCGAGGAGGGTAGCTGTTTTGGAAACACTATGTCTGCTCTTTGCACTGCTCAGATAATCCACAAAACCATGTTCGAGGATTCTCTACGTCAAGATGCCTATGACATGTGGGTCATGACAAAGTTTGAGGAGTTGCACCTCACCTACCCTAGGTCGCGGAATGGGTAACCATGTGTGCCCCTCTATGCTGAGGGAGTTTTACTCCTCGCTGAATGCAAGTGTGACGATGGCCACACATGCGGCAAATAACTATCCGAGGCATCGAGATTGTGATCATGCCCGACAACTGTTAGGAATAGTATCCTAAAATCTAGATTTATTCTGGATATATTATTTTAATTAATAAATAAAACTGAAGTTTCGGTCGTTTCCTAGTTAAATTTGTGTATGTGAGCATTTATACTGCATGTGATTTTCTTTTAGGAGACATCCATGAGATGGATGTAGTCTTCAGACTGCAATTTACATGGTTGTTCTAAGTGGTTTATGAGATTAAGCCATAGATAGACTTAGAACAATTGGTATGGATTGCTGTTTAAAAGACTCGTAGTTGAAGATAAGTTTGGACCACTTGTATGTTAAGACTATAATGTGACACTTTAGATGACTTATCTTGGTCATGTGGATGGAGATCCAAAAGTGTTAGGTTAGTGTGTTTAATAAGATTGACACACTAACTTGGACCATGTGGATTACTTATTTCTAGACTACTATCGAAGATGAGTGATTCACATTGTACTGTTTGAACGACGACTCTAAATCCTGAGGGTATTCTGGTCTTGTGCAAGGAGCGTTAATTACTTTGGTATACTATAAGTAAGGTCTAAACAAATGACTGAAATCCCACGTACACTGGTAGCGGCGTGATGTGTGACAAGAATCAGGTATTCAATAGTGAATCTACAGTCTCTTATGAGATACAATGTCCCTTTAGTTGATTCGCAAATATTTGAATAGTTCGGAAACTTTGGCAAAAGTATTCCAAATGTTTGACATTTGGAATTTATACTGTGAATATATTCAAGTATAAATGAATTATTCAGTGAAGGGCGAGTCGGTAACTAGTGGAGAAGTTGTGAGAAGGATAATGGTATTGGTTATATTTATCATTTGTCATGGACATCTAGTAAAGGGGTTGTTGTCATCAATACAGTCTATTAGGGAGATATCGAATAAATAATTTAAGTCTGGAGTGCAGTGAGATTTATTTAGTGGAATTAAGTCTCATTAAATGGTAATTAAATTAATATCATGAGATGGTTTAATTTAACCCATTTGGAGCTAGATTTAAATTATCCACTAGGTCCCTGAGCAAGCCTCAGTATTTTATTGCCATTGAAAAAATATTAAAGAATTCATGAGATGAATTATTTATCCATAAGATGGGTAAAATTAATTTTGCCAAACATTATTCATGAGATGAATAAAAGTTAAAAATTATAAAATAAAATAATTTTAAAAAATTAAAATTCATAAGATGAATTTTTACATGTGGGAAACAAAGCAAAAAAAAAAAAAAAAAAAAAACAGAGGCAAAAATCGCAAACAGCCCGCGATCCGGGTATATTGGATCCAACGAACCAGTGTGCGACACGTGTCGCGCGCGACGAATCACGCGATGACATGTGTCACCGTGTTGATGGACCATGGACACGTTTGACCTGGGATGAAACGCTGCGTTTTAATCCTATTTTTTAATAAAATGACGCGTTTTGATTTTAACTGGGCGGTTCCCACATCGATTAAAATTGTTTTTCTTTCACTCCGGTATATTCCTATAAATAGAAGAGCTTATTCCGAGGTTTGGCATTCAAGTTAAAATATTTCTTTAGGGTTGCTGGAATTGTTTCGGAGACCCAATTGGAGAGAAAAAATTTCCGTTGAAATTTGTTTTTCGTCAATTTAATATTTTTTGGAGCCCACCCTCCGAGCAGTTCGAGGTCATTGCGTAGAAGGTCTCGGGGTCTCGATTTTGAATAATATTATTGTCTTTCTAATTTTCTTTATTATTGGAACAATTCCAGGTATGTTCTTCTTTCCTTCTTCTTTTAGTTTCGCTTTTCTGTTTATAGTATTCGTTATTATGCCTGTATAAGTTTATGTATTGTTATGAATGTATTAGAGTAAAAGGCCTGTAGATCTAAATTAAGAATTTAGATCTGATGATTTAAATTATGAATTTAAGTCAATAGATTTAAAATTAGGAATTTTAAATCAACCTAGGTTTAAAGTTATGAATTCTAAACCTGTTCCGCTGCATAATCATTAGGAAGAATTTTTGAAATTCATCCCAACAACCGGTATTAGGACAAAGGGTTTATAGAGATAAACCTATCCCCGGGAACTCTCGCACGTGAGATGTCATGAAGCGTGACTCTCCGACCGGCGGCTTAGGTAGAGAGAAGAGTCTCCTACTCTAAGTGCTCTAATAGGTGCTTATTGTTATGACCATAGTTGAGAACTGTGAATAGTCGGCATCAGAGTTTATTTTCCAACAAAAATTCTTATCTTTTCCCAACAGTTGGTATCAGAGCCAACCTCTGAGTACATTCATAATATACATAAATTGGTATAATAAGATCGAAATAAATAGATTTGCGAATTAATAAAATAGAGATTTTATTAAGAAGGAAAAATTAGTTTAATTTGACGTATCGATTTATATTGTTTAAATCGATAATGAATTAATGATTCATTCAGATGGTTGTTTGTATTTTTTATTTAAATTGTTTGAATCATCAAATTAATTAAATGTTAATTAGATTATTTTAATGTAACGATTTAAATTGTTTAAATCAGACAAAAGAGTTAATTGTTAACTAAGTTATTTAGAGTATCGATTTAATTTATTTAAATCGGTTAAAAGATTTAATAGTTAACTAGGTTGCTTATAGTAATGATTTAAATTGTTTAAATCATTAATAAATTAATCGTTTATTCAGAACAACCCATAAATTTGCGATTATGTTGTTCGTATAATATGATTTACATTCTTAGTCATGGATTATGAAATAGGACAAAATTGATCTAATAAGATTAGATTCAAATATTTTTTAACAATAATGGATAAAATTGATCTAATAAGATTGGATTCAAATATTTTTATAAAATTGGATAAAGTTAATCTAATGAGATTAGATTTAATTATTTTATATGAAATCCGATAAAATTGATCTAATGAGATTAGATTCAATTTATTTTAAATTAATTATTTTAATTTTAAAAAAAATCTGAAGAGACACTGACGTCATCACGTCAGAATTTTTAAAAAAAAAATTTTATTGGGACGTGTAGACGTCAATACTGATTTACATAATAATTATAAATTAATTAATTTTCTTTTAGAATGAGATTCTAAATTTAGGTTATGTGATAATCTAAGTTGTGAATCCGTGTATTTTAAATAAAAGTTATTTAATATATTTTTTTTAGAATAAGATTCTGAAATAGATTATGGGATAGTCTAAGCACAAAATCGCTATTGATTTAAATAAAATTATTTTTAATTTAATTTTGAAATTAGAATTTTAAAAGTAGATTATATGATAATCTAAATTAAATGTTGGTATTATTTTAATTAAAATTAATTAATTAATTTCATTGATTAGATTTTAGAATAAGATTCTAATGTAAGATTATGAGATAATCTATACTGTAAAACGATAGTATTTTAAATATATAAATTAATTAATTTTGGTTAATTTTAGAATGAGATTCTAAAGGGGATTATGAGATAATCCAGGATGTAAATGCAAGTAAATTAAAAATCACTGGTTATAAAAATCAAGTGGGAGCGAGGTTTCAATTGTTATAACCTCACGGTCTCCATTACTGGTCTAGCGGTATAGTAGATCGATAGACCTCCCTGCGGAGGATATTAGTTTGCAGATTACAGGGTTAGACTTCTTTTAGGATAAACCAAAGTGCAAAGAAGCGATGCGATCACGCTGCCGTGGAGTATTTCGTGTATTTGTATGGAGGTTTATGTAATGGTTTACACTTGACTAGCGTTATGCATTAGCCTCCCTGAGGAGCTCTGTTGTGTCATGTTAGAGACTAAGGTAAAGTGGTGAGTTAATCATGTTTAGTAAGAGTTACAAGAAAACAGGTTAATTGAGAATAGTTCTCACCTGAACTAGCTTCATGCGACCCCACTGCCAGAGAGTAAGGAGTGGTTTGTTTGGGTCATCATTGTATGCATGATAGTACAGTTTGGTGGATATCTGACTTATTGTGTATGCTAAATTAAAAGAATATATGTCACTGCATTATACATGACTCATATAAGACAATTACACATATGTTTGTATTTACAGTACTTTATTTGGATAAGGCTGGCGAACTTTGCTTGATTTTAAATACATAATGTACTCACTGAACCAAATTACTTTGCCTTAAAAAATAAGTTAGACTGGGTTATTACTCACAAGGTACCTACTAGAAAGACAGAAAAGGGCAAGGTTGTTATTGTAGCAACCAAGTCCATAAGGAAGTCAACAAAAGAAAAGTGTTTCTTTTGCAAGAAAACTAGGCCACTGGAAAAGAAACTACACTAAGTACATAGCTACTCTTCCTATAAAGACTGCTAAGCCATCTGGTGAAGGTATATTGATATCTCACTTAGTTGAGTCATGCACAGTTGAGAGTCCACTAGTTTCCTGGGGGGTGGACTCAGGTTCAACTGACCATATCTATAATATGTTACAGGAGCTCAGGCTAGGCTAAAGGCTACACGATGGGTGTTGTACCTGATGGTCAGGGACAGTACAATAATAGTGGTCTTAAGTGTAGGAAATGTTAGCTTAGACCTTAGTGATAGAGTTTTTTTTTAAAAGATTGTTTATTTGTAGCTACTCTGCACAGGAATTTGATTTCTGTATCTCGTTTTATGAATAATTATTATTCAGTTGATTTTGATAATGCAAATTTTAATATGAGAAATAAATTACTTATCTGCACATTTACATGAATAAATTGTTTATTTATGTTATTTCCTTATCAAAACTATGGTAATGGTTTAAATGAATCTAATGTAAGTTCACTTGTTCAATCTTTTAAAAGAAAACACCTTGAAAGGAATATTGCCTATACATGGCACCAACTTTTAGGTCACATTAATTCGAACAGGATCCAAAGACTGGTGAAAGATGGACTGATAGAGGTTTTTTACTTGAGGTCATTATCAGTTTGCGAATTCTACATAGAATAAAAGGTGACCAATTTTGTCTTCAAGAGTAAAGGCAACAAGGTTAGTGGCTTGCTTGAGCTGGTTCACATAGATGTATGTGGACCAAAACATGTTCATGCAAGAGGTGGGTATGAGTACTTAACCACATTTAGCGATGATTACTTAAGGCGTGGATATGTTTACCTAATTAGACATTAATCGAACTCTTTTGAAAAGTGTAAAGAGTACAAAGCTGAATTTTAAAAGCTATTAGGTAAACAAATTAAGTTACTTCAATCAGATCGAGGTAGTAAATATTTTTCGGGTGAATTTCTGGATTTTCCAACTGCAAATGAGATAAGATCTCAACTTTCTACTCTGGTTACACAGCAGCATAATGGTGTTGCAAATAAAAGGAATAAGGATGATTTTTTCTACAGTTTTTTGATTTAAAAGATTTTTTGTAAATACAATGCAAAATACTTAGAGAAGCATTTTGTAAGTAAGCTACAAAAAAAAAAAAAAATAGTATTAAAGGAAAATGACAATAATTCTGAACAGCTAGACACAATTTAAGTCATAGTAGAAGCATTAGATGCACCTACTGATAGGAACGAGAATGTTCCAGGTACACAAAAGCTTAGGTGTGGTGGCAGGATTGTCAAGACACTTGACAGGTTCATAGCGGGAGCCTTAGTGGTTGACCGTGGCATTGAATCTGGTCATTTTAGCCACAGTGAAGCAATTAAGTCTTCTAGTTTTGTGAAATCGGTTGCTCAAATCATGCGTGTACAAATGACATTAAGAGAAAGTAGTGACTTCCTTAGTTTTATATGTCAACGATATACTACTCATTGAGAATGATGTAGGGGTGTCATTAGCTGTAAAGACTTTGTTGTCATGATAGCTCAATATAAAAGACATAGGAGAAGCCAACTCTACTCTTAAGATTAAGCTTCTGCAAGGTCGTAAGAAAAGGATGGTGGATCTGTCTCCAGCCACTTATATTGGCAAGACGTTGTCAAGGTATAGCATGGAGTCCCTCTCTTTATTGAGTAGTGTTCTAGGACCCCTCAAGAGGAGGAGCAATTGAGGAATATTCCATATGCTTTGGCAGTGGGAGCCTCAGGTATGCCATGTTGTGCACGAGACTTGATGTCTGCTATGCTATGGTATAGTAAGCAGGTGTTAGTCTAACATGGGTCCAATAGACTAGGTGGCAGTGAAATGTTTTCTCTAGTTCTTAAGAAGAACTAGAGATCCTATGCTAGTCTTTCAAAGTGACGAGCTGGTTACAGTTGGCTGTACTGATTTAAGATTTCAAGTCAGATTAAAATGATAGACATTCGACGTCTAAGCATGTCTTTACTGTTGGAGTGGGAGCCACTAGTGAGAGGAATGTCAAGCAGTATTGTGTTGCTGACTTTACAATAGAGTAATTGTACTCACTAAGGGTTAGGCTCAGTAGATTATTTGGTTCAAACTTAAAAGGGGTGAGTACGGACTTTGTCATAAATTAGATTTAGGACAAGTGGGAGATTGTTAGGAACAGTGTCCTGAAATCCAGATTTGTTCTGGATATATTATTTTAATTAATAAATAAAACTGAAGTTTCGATCGCTTTCCAGTTAAATTTGTGTATGTGAGTATTTATACTGTATGTGATTTTCTTTTAGGAGACATCCATGAGATGGGTGTAGTCCTCAGACTGCAATTTACATATTTGTTCTAAGTGGTTTATGAGATTAAGCCATAGATAGACTTGGAACAAATGATATGGATTGTTGTTTGAAAGACTCGTAGTCGAAGACAAGTTTGGACCACTTGTATGTTAAGACTATAACGTGACACTTTAGATGACTTGTCTTGGTCATGTAGATGGAGATCAAAAAGTGTTAGGTTAGTGTGCTTAATAAGATTGACACACTGAGTTGGACGATGTGGATTACTTATTTC
This sequence comes from Simmondsia chinensis, assembly GCA_018398585.1. Classification (NCBI taxonomy): domain Eukaryota; kingdom Viridiplantae; phylum Streptophyta; class Magnoliopsida; order Caryophyllales; family Simmondsiaceae; genus Simmondsia; species Simmondsia chinensis. The sequence continues at coordinate 9,071,135 of JAGTTD010000011.1, forward strand.
TAGACTACTATCGGAGATGAGCGATTCACGTTGTACTGTTTGAACGACGACCCTAAATCCTGAGGGTATTCTGGACTTGTGCATGGAGCATTAGTTACTTTGGCGTACTATAAGTAAGGTCTAAACGAATGACTGAAATCCCACGTACACTGGGTAGCGGCGTGAAGTGTGACAAGGATCAGGTATTCAATAGGGAATCTACAGTCTCTTACGAAATACAGATGTCCTTTTAGTTGATTGGAAAATATTTGAATACTTCGGAAGCTTTGGCCAAAGTATTCCAAGTGTTTGACATTTGAAATTTATACTGTGAATATGTTCAAGTATAAATGAATTATTCAGTGAAGGGCGAGTCGGTAACTAGTGGAGAAGCTGTGAGAAGGATAATGGTAGTGGTTATATTTATCCTTTGTCATGGACATCTAGTGGAGGGGTTGTTGTCATCAATACAGTCTATTAGGGAGATATCGAATAAATAATTTAAGTCTAGAATGCAGTGAGATTTATTTAGTGGAATTATGTCTCATTAAATGGTAATTAAATTAATATCATGAGATGATTTAATTTAACCCATTTGGAGCTCGATTTAAATTGTCCCTGAGGTCCCTGCGCAAGCCTCAGTATTTTATTGCCATTGAAAAAATATTAAAGAATTCATGAGATGAATTATTTATCTATATGATGGGTAAAATTAATTTTGCCAAACATTATTTATGAGATGAATAAAAGTCAAAAATTATAAAATAAAATAATTTTGAAAAATTAAAATTCATAAGATGAATTTTTACATGCGGGAAACAAAGCAAAAAAAAAGGAGCCAAAAATTGCAAACAGCCTGCGATTCGTGTATATTGGATCTAACGAACCAGCGCGCGACACGTGTCTCGCACGACGAATCACGCGATGACACATGTCACCGTGCTGGTGGACCACGAACGCGTTTGACCTGGGATGAAACGCAGCATTTTAATCCTGTTTTTTAACAAAATGACGCGTTTTGATTTTAATTGGGCGGTTCCCACATCAATTAAAATTGTTTTTTTTTCGCTCCGATATATTCCTACAAATAGAAGGGGCTTATTTCGAGGTTTGGCATTCAAGTTGAAAATTTTGCTTAGGGTTTCTAGAATTGCTTCGGAGGCCCAATTGGAGAAAAAAAAATTTCGTTGAAATTTTTTTCCTCAGTTTAATATTTTTCGGAGCCCACCCTCCGGGCAGTTCGAGGTCATTGCGTAGAAGGTCTCGGGGTCTCTATTTTGAATAATATTATTGTCTTTCTACTTTTCTTTACTATTAGAGCAATTCTAGGTATGTTCTTTTTTCCTTCTTCTTTTAGTTTCGCTTTTATATTTATAGTATTCGTTATTATGCCTGTATAAGTTTATGTATTGTTATGAATGTATTAGAGTAAAAGGCCTATAGATCTAAATTAAGAATTTAGATCCGATGATTTAAATTATAAATTTAAGTCAATAGATTTAAAATTAGGAATTTTAAATCAACCCTCGGTTTAGAGTTATGAATTCTAAACCTGTTCCGCTGTGTAATCTTTAGGGAGAATTTTTGAAATTCATCCCAACAACCAGTATTAGGGCAAAGGGTTTATAGAGATAAACCTATTCTCGGGAACTCTCGCACGTGAGGTGTCACAAAGCGTGACTCTTCGACCGGGGGCTTAGGTTGAGAGAAGAGTCTCCTACTCTAAATGCTCTAATAGGTGCCTATTGTTGTGACCATAGTTGAGAACTATGAACCCAATAGTCGGCATCATAGTTTATTTTCCAACAAAAATTCATATCTTTTCCCAACAACAACATGGTGTCTGCAATGCCTAGTCCTGGTTCTAAAAGCCATTTACATTATAATTTTGATGATAACAATTATTTAGTGAGTCACTGTATTTCATTGCTCTAATCTTGTTTGAAAATGACTCACAATAAAGTTATAAAAATCAAGATAGATCATGTTAATACGAAGCTTTCGAAGATAATGGATCAAGAAGAAAATGATCAAAGTTGAAGAGAAGATCCATCCAAAATCAAGAGAATAAGGTCCAAGTCCAGGCGCATCAAGTTGTTTGTTTTTAATATTTAGGACTTAGGATCAGGATATATTAGTTGAGTCAAAATCTCAAGGTTGATATGTGATGTTCTAACAAAAATGCTTTTGAAATATTTTTGAAATTTGATTTCTAAATGTTATTTGAAATACATTAAATTCAAATTCAAACCACTTAAATTTTATGATAAATATATTTTATAAATTGGAAAGCATGCCCAACAATAATAAGATCAAAATATTTATCAGGGTGATATTTTTGCTTGGTTTGAAAATCATTCATTCAAATAAGCCAATCATGGAAATTAATTCAAAAAATAATCTAATATGGTAAATTAATCAATTAAACTAAATCGTCACAATCGTTCAAATCCACCTGGGCATATTGAGTGTAGGCACATAGAAGTGATGTGTCGACACGCAGACATACAGTAGCCATCCCGAGCTATTGTGTGTCGACACACAACCCTGCGATAGTTCTAACGGTTATATTTTAAATTGAATTTCTTTCCAATTTTTTTAAAGCTTCCCAATGGCTCCTATGCCTTTTTGGCCTATAGATATGGCTTAAATTCTTTGATAAAATCATCCAATTCTTCAATCTTTCATTGATCAAAAAGTTCTTGTGTTTTACTTGTGCTTTAAAGTTTTAGTATCTTATTTTCTTAAAGCTTTTCTTAAGCATCACTAATTCTCTTTGATTAAGTTTAATGAGCTTGTCCTTAGCTTTTGATAAGCTTGATTAATTGTCAAGCCACTCTTTCAAGAGGGAGAGTTTCAGTGCTTAAATTTACTTTCTTGTAAAGGTTAGATCCTGTTCCAACCATTATAAAAGGATCGGTTATAAAAGGTTTGTGTTGAGCCTACTTACAAAAAAAACCAATTGTAAAGGTTGGATCTGGAACCTACGTACAAAAAGACAGATTATAAAAGTCGGATCCTCAGCCGAGGTTTTTAAAAAGGGTCATAAACTTAGTGAAACAGGCTCAAGTAACAAAAAGTAGTCACTTGAGGAATTGACTAGCTTCCGGGTGGAAAGTAAACCACTATAAAAATTATTGTGCATCTTTTTTCTTCTTGTCTTTATTTTTTCTAGTTCATATTCATTGTTTATCTTTCAATTTTATTTTTGGTTCTTAAAGTTTAAATTTTCATTTTATCGCAGAAAGAACCTAATTCACTCCCCCTCTTCGGCAGCTCATGGGGCATTTACCTAGGATAGTTATATGGCACATCCTGGCATCTCCCAGTGGAGATCTTGGACTTCATTGACCTTATTAATATGTTTTATGGAGGACATTTTGTGAACAACATCGTCACCACCACAAAGCAATCGTTTCTTTCACGTAATATAGGTTAATGGAAACCATTATCAAGACTAACTTGTGGCTGGTGGGCCACGTGAAAGAATGATCTAAGATGTTCACTCCCTCCTTTGGCACCTCTATCAATAGAATTAGGTCTATGTTGAGGAAGCGTTTCTTGACAATTTTATGGCCAGCCGCCAATGGCTCGCTCATTGTTCCATTGGACGGGGCGCATTGTACTTTCCGTGTCTCATCACAAGACTCCTACAGTGGAAAGGAGTATACTTCCCTAGCACGCCCGACAATACTTGGCCCCAGTTCAAACTTACACTGCGACCTTACTTTGCAAGTCCTCCAAAGCCACTATTCGAGAGCGCCAACTAGTCCAGGAGGCACCTCATGTGGCATCCAAGGAACCGATGGAGGAAGAGGCATAACCTTCTTCGTCCCAGCCAGCTCTAGCTAGCCTTGATGTCCCACACCTTTCATAACAACCACTATAGACTGTCTGGATCAATTTGATCTCATGAGGAGTCGAGTTGAGCAAAAGTAGATCAGGTAGATGAGTTGTGGCAGAGTAAGATTGGGACCCCCTAACCACCACCCCCCCCCCCCCCCCCCCGCCCCGGGGCCCGAATTATTGATTTTTCTTGTTTCTTTGATTGTACTAAGCACTTGTACTATTTTTTGTCCTAATGATATTAACCGCTTAGCTTGGTCTTTTTGTCTCTTATTTTCTTATTTTGTAGGTTTTTTTTTCTTTCATCTTGTCAAATGTTTTTTAATCTTGACCAAGTATAGCCAATTTTGGTTTATATTGTGCCATTCTACTCAGGTCATTCCTTTACTTTTTATTTTTGTGTTGTGTGCTTTGCATTGAGGACAATACAAGGTTTGAGTTTAGGGATAGCTGAATAGTTTGTTTTTATTGTTTTGTCTATCTTTTCGGTATGGTTTATCTTAAATTAATTGATATTCTGGATGGTTAGTTATGAGTGCATGTGATTAGTATTTGGTTCAAATTTGAGATGCCTCAATGTTGGAAAACCATTATGTAATGTTGATATGTCTTATTTTACCATTAAAGTCACTTGTCTTTGTCTTGATTCTTGTCTAAGGGTTTAATTTTTTTTATTTTCAATCTTTTGACAAACCCTACATGTAAAGTTGCATCAATAGGAAAGATTTGCTTCGAACACCCATCACTCTTGAGTAGTAAGGACCAAACATCATCCCCTCCCACAACCGACTCCCAACCATTCTGGACCACACGCCTAAAATCTTCATGGAGAAGCCATTTGGATTCAAAATGAAAAACTGAGGGATATTTGATTCGAACACCCACCAATCTGATAACAAGCAGAGAGTGATACGAAGCGATAGCTGACAACAAAGTAATGTCCACAATCTGAAAATTCTGAACCCACCTAACATTGGCTACAAACTTATCAATTCGTTCTTTCACATTAACACGACCATCCCTCTTATTCAACCACGAAAATCTGCACCCCTTAGGTTCTAGCTCCATCAAGTTACATTCATCGAAGAAGGAATGAAGAAGATCCGAACAAGAAGGATCCAGCTTGCACAACTCAATTTATCATTTGAAGAAGAGATGGATTAAAATCACTCGCAATGGCAAAAGGAGTATAACACCCCCCCCCCCCCCCCCCCCCCCCCCCCCCCAATAGAGTTGCACCATGTTCTCCCAAAAGGTCTGTCACTTATGTGGAACTGGCTTGCCGTTAATGAACTCCCGAAACCAGGTTATACATAACGAGCAATCTTCAAGCCATGCGGTTATAAAACTAGGAGAATGATCCACCACCGTCACCTTGATGCTATTATTCCACAGAAGAGCAAAACAACCCCCTAACCAATTGGATCAACCACAAAACTAAACATAAAATTTAACGGATTTAAGAGCAAAGACAAGCTATCTCTCTTCTGTTTCATTTTCATCAAAAATAAAATGTCATGTCTATATCGTCTATTGAGCTCTTTGAGAGCCCAAATTGTCAGGGCCGGGCCGCAACCCTGATAGTTCCAACAAATGATACTCATTGCTGAAGAGGTAGTTGTTTTGGGACAACCACCGCAAACCCAACCTAAAGCTTTTTCATCTACATCTCAGTCAAACTCTGAACCACATAGCATCAACTGAACCCAATTCCGAACTACGACCTGAGAAAGAAGCAGTTTCTTTTTGTAATTCCTATCTGGTTGGGTTGCCTTTTTAAGGCTTTTAAAATTTCTAATGACAACTTTCCTTCGATTAAGACCTGCTCCCGATGAGGTATTCAGGCGATTCTCTTCCATAATCCCCTCATCACAAAAATCCTCTGCTATTGTGCCATCAAAGTCCTCGGTTCAAGACGAAAACATAACCCAATTTCCAAAAATGTCCTGTTAAATAACAGAGGTTATCGCTTGCTTTAGGGCTGTATGCGCTTTCTTATTGACTTCAGGAAATTCTGATCTCAAAGAACCCCTTTTCCTGACATTAACTGCACTTCCCAGAGGGTCAACCACTAGAGTCATGATTCAACCCCAAGTTGATATCCAAGCATACAACCAAGCCAAAAGACTCATTAGCATGGGAAGGAGGAACTGGAATAAGGGGAGCTTCCAAGCCAGAGGCCGAACAAGGCTCCGACACGGGATCTTGGAGACCACTACTCGGTAAGGTAATGCTATCCAATTTGAAGTCAAAAGCTCGAAGTGAATTATCGAATGCTTCCTTACCTACCTGGACTCCCCTTCTCAGGCATCTCTTATTGACGTGACTCGTACAACCACAAACATAATAGAAATACGGGAGCCTCTCATACTTAAACTGAAACTAAATATCATCCCTACCCTTGTGTTCAAGCCAGGAACCCTTTTTAACGGCAAGTTAATGCATAACTCAACCTGAACACGGACAAACTTACAACAAACAGCCCCGTGGTTATCAATTTTTATTATTTTTGGGAACATATTCGCTATCTTAACCGCACTAATTTTTGTCATTGGGTTCAAAGGGAGCTCACGAATTTGAAACCAAAATTGGGACTGGGAGAAATTGATTTCATCAATCACAATAGTACCAGGCCAATCTTTAAGCACCAGATAAGCATCATTTATAGACCAAAGGGCTTCCTCTAAAATCCTTACTTTATCTAGAGTATTCATAAACCAGAAGAGAAATGTGTTGCCTCCTAATTTTTGGATTTGTATTTTGTCTTGAAGAGCCCAAGCCTTTCATAAGATGGCCCTCACAAGACCAACTTTAACAGCATTATCAAAATTGAGTTTCCCAACCAACATCAGATCTTTCATAGCTTCATCAAGGTTAGTGTAAGGAATTGAAATCTAAAAATCTCTCCTAGTAGTCTGACATTTAGTATTTAGCAAACTCAATTGGACCTTATATATATCATACTATGCCTACATGTATTTAAGTGTATGTGTATGTATATGTGTATGTGTATGTATATATGTATTTGAGTGGGAACAAGGAAAAGGAAAAAAAAAAAAAAAACAGGAGAGAGAGAGAGAGATCAAAGGAGTGGGGAGCAAGCATATGGAGTGGGAAATAAGTCTAAGCCTTGGAGTGGGGAAAAAGTCTAAACTTTGGAGTGGGGAGCAAGTATTTGACAAGAGGTGCAACCCCTCCTCCTATAAATAGCTCATTTACCCAACCCCAAACCATCCAACTCAACATTTTCTCCACTTAAAGTAATTAAGTATAGAGAATTGAAGGCTAAGGAGAGTAAACCTATAATTTAGAATTTCAGGGGAGCCCTATTTCTACAAGTAAGTAACTAATTCGTTAACTCTTCCGCTCTTTTATTAAAATACTTTGATTTGTTAATAGCTTCTTAAATTCTCAAAAAACTTGCTTTGTACATCACGTGTTTACCCTCTATGTGTTTGAAATTAAAATGGGATCAAACATCTTTAACTAAGTTTGTGAAACATGGAATTTGGCTATGATGCTTTGATATGTGGAATTTCGAAAATATGATTTGAATAAGCATTTTTGACTAAGTTTGTGAAATGTGAGATTTGGCTATGTTATACTGCTTTGATTTATGGTATTTCGGAAATATGATTTGAATCATGTTCTATGATATGCAAATATGAAATATATTTCTTATACTTTGTTTTGTGGGTTGTGCCCTACGATGACGGGGAAAGACATCTTTGAGCCTTCGATGGGGGGATTATACCATCTCTGTTATTAGTGCATTACTTGGAACGTTCCTCTTAACTCGTAATTGGCCGGGGATCCATTTATAAAGCCAATTCTGAGCCCAGTTGCACGGATTATATGCAGCCGACAACCAAGAGGCTTAAGACCTAAGATTTTAGTTGATGTGTTCTTAAGTTTCAGAATAAATTTTAGTAAACAACTTTAGTTATGCTTTTGAAATGTGTTCCATGTCTTTTAAATAATGCTTGGTCCTTATTTTTGTTGGCAGATTTGTTACTTGCTGAGCTTTAAGCTCACTCTATTGTTTAACAATTTCAGATAATGCATAGTAAGCTGGATCTAAGAAAATTCAAGGGACACTCCTTTCTACATGATTGAAGGGGATACAACCTTAGAAGATCTTCGTTTACATTTTATGAGTTAGCAGTTCAGTTATATAGAATATGTTTACTTTTAGAAGTCTTAGCCATTGTTTTGGGTTTTGAACTTCAAGGGAATACATGTTACCCATTATATTATCAGGCATATTTAAAATAAAGGTTCTTAGTGTCTCACCTATAATGACCATTGGTTCCCTTGTTGGCTTATAGGTCATTGGCCCTTTGTTTTCTATGTTTGGGGTCGTGACAAGAATGGTATCAGAGTAAGGATTCTAGCCTAGTGGGTTTTAGGAACGTAGTTTGCATCCTTGTTAGAATTTACCTCAAAACATCTTTGGATATATATCTTCTTCTAGTGCTAAAGTTTGCTCTGTCAAGTTTGTATAACATAGGATGTCGAATTGTCCATCAAACCCTTCAGACGATAATGGGGATGTACCCATCCTTTAATACGCTCGAAAAAAATGAACTAATCAAAATTGGGAAAAATGGGTCAAATTTAAGGGCAGCTTTTGAGATTTAAGGTCTATGAGCTCTAGATTTGGTGGGATTGGGGGTTTTAAAGAGTATCTCACCTATGAGTCATTTGCTTTTAAACAATTATCTTGATTGATATATGCTATTTGATCGATCACTGTAGGTGTTGAGCAACCTTGATCAATTGATAGAAGTAGCCGTTTGGATCATTTGGGTCACTTACTCAAAATTGATCAATTGAATTTGACAAATCGATTGAAGTAGTGAACTCGATTGTATGATGTTAGAAAAGGCATCTATTTTGACGACCTACACTGAAATGACCATTGTGATTGTTTGGCCTCCACATGTGAATTGTTCTAAATGGCATTTGAATTAGAGTATTCTATTGGTGATTTGATGTTTGTAAAGGCTATCAAAAGTTTAAAGGGTAGTATTTTAGATTTCTGAACACCCAAATTTGTTTATCATGGAAACATGTTAGATTCTCCTACAAAGAGTAGCAGACTTTAAGACTCTTCTTAGGATTACTTCAGCCTTGAATGTTAGAAGATACTTGAGAAAAGAATGTCGAGAATACTTTCGTTGTGTCTATGATAATGAGAGGGATAATGTGGAGCTAGATAAATTTGCCTGGGAGATTGAGCTTAAAATCAATTTGGTAACCGATAGTGGATCTATATCCCAAAGCCCTAAAAAAAAAGTCTGTTGCATTTTCTAGGATATCCATAATTAGGTAAGAGAAAAAGTGAATAATTCGGCCTTGTGAGATTTAGTAAAGAAATTTCCTTTATGGAGGATTGAACCTCATTTCTATTAGTTATGCAAAGGGGGAATACTCATTGTAGGAATTTTTGGTAGATTGCATTGTTTGCCATTGAATTTTGAAGTAGAAGATCATGTCTTAAAAGTGCCTCAAGCTAAAGGTCTGGGAAGAATTGGAGCCTATGGGCATTATGAGTTCTTACTATGTCATTTTGGGTTGACAAATACATCTGTTGTGTTTAGGATTTAGATAATAAGGTATTTAGGCTTTTTTTAGATAAGTTTTCGCAATATTTATTGGTAATATTTTAGTATATCCAAACTATGAAAATGAGCATGAGAAGCGTTTGGGGGTAGTCTTGCAAATACTGTGTGAGGTACACCTATATGCTAAGGTGTAAGTTTGGGTTACCTAAAGTTTCCTTTCTAGTGCATATGATATCCAAGGATGAGACATAAGTAAATCTTCAAAGAGTTGAAGTAACTGTAAATAGGTTAAGGCCAACAGCCGTAACAAAAGTTAAGAGTTTTAAATCTTGCACGGCATCATAGAAAGGTTGTGCAAGATTTCGCTAAGCCCCTAACTAAATTGAGGATTTAAGCTTCGAGGATGAAACTTCTTTTATGGGAGGAAGAATGTACGGAATTGAAATTTAAAAATCTCTCATAGTAGTCTAACCTTTGGTTTTTAGCAAACTCAATTGGACCTCTAATTATATATATATCATATTATGCCTACGTGTGTTTAAGTATGTGTGCATGTATATGTGCATGTGTATGTATATATGTATTTGAGTGGGAACAAGGGAAAGGAAAAAAAAAAAAAAAAAAAAGAAGAAAAGAAAGAGAGAGAGATCAAAGGAGTGGAGAGCAAGCATATGGAGTGGGAAACAAGTCTAAGCCTTAGAATGGGGAACAAGTCCAAACTTTGGAGTGGGGAGCAAGTATTTGACAAGAGGTGCAACTCCTCCTCCTATAAATAGCTCATTTACCCAACCCTAAACCATCCAACTCAATATTTTCTCTACCTAAAGTAATTAAGTATTGAGAATTAAAGGCCAAGGAGAATAAACTTATAATTTAGAATTACAAGGGAGCCCTATTTCTACAACTAACCAATTTGTTAACTCTTGCGCTCTTTTGTTAAAATACTTTGATCTATTAATAGCTTCTTAAATTCTCAAAATACTTACTTTGTACACCACGTGTTTACCCTTTATGTGTTTGAAATTAAAATAGGATCAAACATCTTTAACTAAGATTGTGCAACATGGAATTTGGCTATGATGCTTTGATATATGGAATTTCGGAAATATGATTTGAATAAGCATTTTTGACTAAGTTTCTGAAATGTGAGATTTGGCCATGTTATACTACTTTGATTTATGGTATTTCGAAAATATGATTTGAATCATGTTCTATAATATACAAATATGAAATATATTTCTTATACTTTGTTTTGTGGGTTGTGCCCTACGATGATGGAGAAAGACATCATTGAGCCCTCGATGGGGGGATTATACCATCTCTGTTATTAGTGCACTACTCTGAACCCGTAGTTGGCCGAGGACCCATTTATGAAGCCAATTTTGAGCCCAGTTGCAGGGATTATATGCAGCCACAACCAATAGGCTTAAGGTCTAAGAGTTCAGTTGATGTGTTCTTAAGTTTCCAAATAAATTTTAGTGGGCAACTTTGGTTATGCTTTTGAAATTTGTTCCATATCTTTTAAATAATCTTGGTCCTTGTTTTTGTTGGCGGATTTGTTACTTGCTGAGTTTTAAGCTCACTCTGTTGTTTAACAATTTCAGATAACGCATAATAAGCTGGATTCGAGAAAATTCAAGGGACTTTCCTCTCTACATGATTGAAGTGGTTACAGCCTTAGGAGATCTTCGTTTACGTTTTATGAGTTAGCAGTTCAATTATATAGAATATGTTTACTTTTGGAAGTCTTAGCCATTGTTTTGGGTTTTGAACTTCAAGGGAATATGTGTTACCCATTGTATTATCAGACATATTTAAAATGACGATTCTTAGTGTCTCACTTACAATGATAAGTGGTTCCTTTGTTGGCTTATAAGTCATTGGCCCTTTGTTTGCTATGTTTGGGGTAGTGACAAGAATGGTATCTGAGCAAGGATTCTAGCCTAGTGGGTTTTGGGAACGTTACTTAGTTTGCATCCTTGTTAGAATTTACGTCAAAACATCTTTGGATATATTTGGGCGCTTCTCTGGGCCCGGGTGGGGCCAAGGTCTCCTGGGAGCATCTTTGTTACCCTCGCAGGGAGGGCGGTCTCGGGGTTCGGCGTCTGCATGAGTGGAACCAGGCTTCTCTCATGAAGCATATTTGGGTTCTACTCACTGATCGTGACTCTCTCTGGCCTCGGTGGATTCATGCCAACCGACTCAAGGAGAAGTCCTTCTGGGATATTCAGCCGAGAGGTTCGATTTCATGGTCTTGGAGGAGCATTCTTGGTGTTCGATCGCTTTGTGCTGGGGCTTTTCGGCATATCATTGGTGATGGCCGGGACACTGCTTTGTGGTTCGATTACTGGCTGCCGTGTGGACGTTTGGAGGGGCGGTTCACTTTCCGCCTCCTCCATTCCACTGGTCATCGTTTGGGATCTCGAGTTTCAGATATTATAGAGGGTGATCAGTGGCGTTTCCCACTGGATATTGAGGAGCTACTTCCTATTTGGGATTCTGTTGACTTCAGGCCTTGCCCAGGGGTAGCTGACAGTGTACGATGGATGAGGGACCCATTTGGGGTTTTCACCACTAGATCGGCATGGGTGACGATTCGCAGTCAGAGGGAGGAGGACTCCATCCATCATCTCCTTTGGTTTTAGCTTCACATCGCGAGGCACTCCTTCATTTTGTGGCTTGCCTCCTGTGAGCGTCTACAGACATTTGACAGACTGCTGAGACATCGAGTGCAGGATGTTCGGGCTACTTGCATGTTGTGCGGGTCATATGCTAAGTCGCATAACCATCTCTTCTTCACCTGCAGCTACTCTGCTACTGTTTGGTCCAGAGTGTCCTCTCGCACCTCTTTTGCCTGGCCCACGCTTCCATGGCGCGAGCTGGTTCAGTGGGCTGCTACCAGGCTTCGAGACCGCGGGGTGGATCGGATCCTTGCCCACCTTTGTTTCTCTGCTACTGTTTACATCCTCTGGTATGAGCGTAACCTAAGGATTCATCGGTCCCAGTCCAGGCCTTCTACAGTCATCACTGAGGAGATCACAGGATTAGTCCGCAGTCGTCTGATTGCTACCCCTACACTTCGCGGTGCTCAGCGCCACTCGCAACTTCTGCAGGAGTGGGGGATTGAGCATTAGCTTGTTTGCCTTCATTTGCTTGTTCTCTCTGTTTGATCATGTTGATCGTTGATACATCTTGCTTTGATTCTTTCTTTGATTGATTCTTTGATGTAGGCCTTCTGGCCTTGGCTTGGGGTATGCCCCTCGTAGACTTGTACATATATTTTGATTATATATAGTATTTATCACTGATTTACCAAAAAAAAATCTTTGGATATACATCTTCTTCTAGTGCTAAAGTTTGCTCGGTCACGTTTGTATAACATAGGATGTCAAATTGTCCATCAAACCCTTCAAACGATAATGGGGATGTACCCATCCTTTAATATGCTAGAAAAAAAAAATGGACTAATCAAATTTCGGCAAAATGGGTCAAATTTGAGGGTAGCTTTTGAGATTTAAGGTCTATGAGCTCTAAACTTGGTGGGATTGGGGGTTTCTAAGAGTATCTCACCTGCGAGCTGTTTACTTTTGAGATTTAAGAAATAGATAATGTACTCACCTAAGCATTAGTTTCTATGTGGTCTCCTCTTTCTCTCTTTTACGTACAGTCTATATTAATCTATACAATAGTGATAGTAATAAATAAATAAATAAGTAATTATATGTATACTCATTATTTTGTGAATGTGGGGATATGGGTTTAAGCAGATATGGGTAGTTATAAATATTCGTAAAGGGATAACTGCAAATCAATGGACATGGCGTAATTGTATGTTATGGACGGTTTTTTTTTCTTTTTTAAAAATGTGAAATTGCGGGAAATGGCTTAAAATTAATAGATTTGGAGAATGAAAAATTTTCTAGCAAGGTAGGACTTCTAAATAATAGATTAGATAGATAGATACCCCAAACAACTAACCAGGGTCGGACCTGACATTTTCGGGTCCTCAAGAGAAAAATTTAAAAGGGGCCCTTCATACACAATAAATTATAACAATTTTTTTTTTTTGATTAGAAAATTATAACAATTTTGACTATAAAATTTATTAATATTAAGACTTGATACTTTAAAAATCACAATCAAAATTTTGTGGCCCTAAGCCCTTACTTGGGTTGCTTGAGGTTATGTCTGACCCTGCAACTAACTAAAATAATCATAATTTCTCAACTTTGAATTTCATTTAAGGCACTTTTAAACTACTAGTAAAAAACAAAGTAATAATGGAGATAATTTTAATTTCTTCAAAGATAAACCAAAAAATTAAAGAAAAAGGTTGAAGTGATCGACAAATATCATCTACAGTAAGTAAACTATTAGAGTAAATATCACACATTAACCTAAAATTTAAGTTGGAAGGGGGTAATCATCTACAGTAAATAAAATCAAAATAATGAATGATTGAAAGAGCAAGAGAGAACTCACGCAATGAATAAATCAGAGGCAATAATAGCAAATTAACTCCATTATTTTTCCTAATTGTTTTTGTTGGAAAACCTAACAAAAAGAAATAGTTTCCTCTAATTGAAAAAATGACCCCTTTTCTTTAATATTTCTATACCATGTGGTTATGATATTAGTGGGATAATTTATCCATTTAATCTCTCCCGCACCTTAGCTCTACCATGCGGTTATGATATTAGGGGGATAATAGAGGTGACCAGTGGGCCGGGTTGGGCCGGGAAGCGGGCCGGGCTCGGGCCCATTTGACTCAGAGCCGTTGCCAACGGCTCTTTTGAGGGGGAGCCGTTGCTCCCCATCTAAATTAATAAAAAAAAATATATATTTTTATCTATAAATACACAACCCATTCATTTCATTTTCCTCACAAACAAATCTCTTATTCTCTCTTCTCTCTCTATACATTCATCTACTTCTACTTGCAATATTGTGCTCTAAATTTCTAAAGTTCGTTGTTGACAAAGCGTGAGGCTTGTAGAATCTCGGTGAAGTTCGAATTTCATTGTTCGCTTGCTTCGGTAGTTTTAGTATCAAAATTTTATTTGTTTCGCATTTTTATCTACTTAATTTCATAATTTGCATTAATAGTTGCGTTTTCAAAATACTAATCAGTAATACTATCATGGCACACAACACATCGTCGTCTGGAGCCAATCATTCTAGTTTTAGTTCTTCTCGACAACCGCCTATAATACCTAAGAGGAGTAGAACTGTCGAACTTAATACTGATAAACGAGCTTTTTTAGAACCAGGCCCATCACCTCCATACACTGACAGTATAGATTCAAACTTTGAACAATAGTCCTACAATGATCAGGATATTCCTGACTCACAAAATGACGAGGAACCCACACCCACCACAGAAACCCAGCCCCTAAGAACTAGTACTAGTACTACTAGACGTAATACTGGTGGGGTATGGAAGCACTTTAACCTAAATAGGGAAACTAATAAAGCATTTTGTAAATTATGTAACCCGCCTAAGGCCTTTAGTCATCCACCCGGCAGTGGGACGGGCACATTAAGTAGACATATAATTAGGTCCCACCCCGAACAAGACCCAGAAAGAACCCAACAACGGTTAGTACAGCAAGCGACCGGTACGCTTGCTAACTTTAAATTCTCCCAAGAAACTAATAGACGGGAGCTAGCTAGATACGTAATTGGGGCTGAAAAGCCTTTTAGCACTGGTGAAGACCTAGATTCGTCAGGTATCTCCAAACAATGGTGAACCCCGCCATCGTAAGGATTCCTTGGAACACCTTAAAGCAGGACGCGCTTAAAGATTACCAAAGGATGAAAACTGAGGTCTTTGAACATTTTAGGGCAAACACGAGCATGTTCTTGTTGACGTCCGACACCTTGAAGTCGAAACCCGGTGTGCCTTACTTATGCGTAACGGCACACTGGATAGATTCCTCCTTCATTCTTAAAAAAAGAATAATCCATTTTGCATACTTAGATTATCCACACACTGCCAGCATAATCACGGGTGCGATTATGGAGGCAGTTAGTGGGTGGGGCATAGAGCGATGTATATTTAGTATTACATTCGACAATGCTACCAGTAAAAATGCATCCGTTAAACAACTAATTGGGCATATGAGACTTGTGTTATGTAGGCGGTGTTTTCATCTACGTTGCATTTGTCACATACTACATTTAATTGTTATGGATGGTCTAGGTCTAATAAATGCTTCTCTTTTCACCTTAAGAATGTAACAATAGCTATAAAATCATCCGGAACCAAAAAGAAAAGATTTAGAACTCTATGTAGGACACATGGCTTAGAGTACAAACAATTTAAATTAGACTCACTAACTAGGTGGTCGTCAACGGTATATATGTTAGATTGCATTTTACCATATAAGGATGTCTTGGTGGAATTTGTACGAGATACTCGTTCATATTTAAGTGATTATAATCTAAATGATATATATTGGGACACAATTGATGAAATTTGTAAATTTTTTACCATGATTAGGGACGTTACCAACTTTTTTGGGTTGTTATTATCCAACCATACCACAAGCAATATCAAAATTGATTGATATTGTAAATTAGATGTCCGATAATGAATCAAACCCCTTGTTGGCCGCATCAATTGCGGCAATGAAAATGAAGTTTTGTAAATTTTTTTTCTGAAATGCCCCTTTTATATTGTTTTGCGACTATTTTTGATCCTCATTGTAAACGAAGGGGTTTTAACTTGTTTGCAGAATATTTTTACGAAAAATTAGATCGGGCTTTTAATGCCGCAATTTTCATTGAGCAAGTCGATAGGGGCCTACACACTTTATTTGCTCATTATTCCCGGATATTATAATTTGATGATGCACAAGTTACTTCTACTACTTTAGGATCTTCCACATCTGGTGGAAGTAGTTCACACACGTCATATGCGTGGAAGCTGTTGGACCAATTCACGCCCGCAGAAGCTCCCACGTCATGTGACGAGTTAGATTACTATTTGTGGACGCCAATGATCCAGTTCTTTGCTATAGCGGCGAATCCGCAATTTAATATTTTAAAATGGTGGTGTACAAATCAAACCCAATATCCCGTGCTTTCCACCATGACACGTGATATACTAATGTATCCGGTGTCTTCAGTAGCATCGGAGTGTGCTTTTAGTCTTGGTGGTAGGTTGCTCGGAACGAAGAGGGCGAAGCTATCACCGTCCAGCTTGGAGATGTCCGGGTGCTTAAAGGATGAGATGCACGCAGAGGCTAGGGAGCAAAACGACTTGAGGCTGGGTTCATCGAGCGAGGATGAAGATGATCGCACTACGGATATGTCAGACGGCGGCATAGCAACCCCCCAATAGACTGATTTCGTATTGTTGTATCCGTACGTCTATATCTTGTTTTTATTTTGTAATAAATATATTTATGATTTTAAATAGTAGGATCCAACTATTGTAGTTATATTTGTTACATTATTTACTGTTATTTACTATTATTTATTATATATTTTATTTTATATCATATATTTTATCATTATTAATGATTATGATAGATTGTATTTGTATCTTATATTATTTATAAATGAATTATAATAATTTTTGTACAAAATAAGTTTGTATTTCCTTAATTTTGTATTTTTATTTAAAAATGGGAGGGGGGACCAGGTCCGCCCTGGCCAAAATGGCTAGGACCCAGGCCTGGCTTGGCCCGCTACAGTGGAGGGCCCGATGGCCACCTCCAGGGGATAATTTATCCCTTTAATCTCTCCCACACCTTAGCAGTTAGAGCTAAAAAATAGAGGAGTGGGCATTATTTTAAAAAGTGAATAATTAATAAGATTATTTTTGTTTTTCAAAAAGAAATATTTTTTTAATTCAAGATTTTTTAATTCAATTTGTTGTTTATTTTAATTAGTGAAAATATATTGTTACATTTGAAAATAGATTAATTGTATTCTATTGTATTTAAATTGTGTTGGTTTGTTCAGAATATTTTCTGATTACCTTTTTTAATTTAGCAAGGCAACAAACATTAACTGCATTTGATAATGGGTTAGTGGTGTAACCGCTTTTGGAGATAAAAAGTAAATTTTTATAATGAGATTTTCTTTAAAAAAAATTTAATGATAGAGAGAAGGCCTTAAAATTGAGGATTTGAGAAACAGAGATTTTTGGATGGTTTGGAAACTTTGCCTTAATAATATAGAATAGAATAGATATGTATATTCTATACTTTTTTTTTTATCATTAAATAATTAAATATCAAAAAAAAATTTTGGAATATAATTTAATATCTTTTTAATATATATATATATAAATATATAAAATTTTTGACTTTCTAATTATGTAATAATATCCAATATTACTATAAAAATTATACCAAAATAATATACAATGTTTTACAACAAACTCTTAAGTTGTTCACTATCAAGAGGTCATAGCCACCCCTAGGTCGGTCCCCTGCAAGGCTACAACAAACCTTTATGGGGAAAAAAAAAAAAAAAAAAAAGGAAGAAAAGGGTGGAAAGTGAAGAGGAAAAAGGGGCCTCGATTTCTCAGACGCTATACTCCTCTTTGTCAGAGAGTCAATAGAGTTAACTGAAACCCCCCATGCGCCCCACTTCCCCCTTTTCTCTTCCACTCACATAAACACAAGAAGAAGAAGAAGAAGACGACGAAGAAGAAGTAAATCGAGCTGGTTCTACTATTCTGCTGCGTCTCCCAGGTCTCTCTCTCTCTGTATTTTTGACGGCGGATGGGAACTGTTAAGGACTCCATGTGAGTTTAGTTGAATTCTACGTTAGAGTTGTGAGAGAAAAGAGAGCACTGTATAGGCCTAGTAGGTTACTTGTCTAATGCGAATTAAGTTTAGTATAAAACCCCATTTAGGCTTCTACGTGGATCTTTTGTGTGCAACTTCGTGAGTCGGATGTAAAGGCAATCGAAATTCAACAGCAACTTTAGGGGGGTTTATTTGAATGCCAAATACACGAGACACGAGATAAAATGTGAAATTGCTTGCTATTGACTGATTCCTGTGGGGGTGGGTGTTGAGGAGTTCACATGCGAATCTGATAAGAATCTCACATAGGAGTTGTGCGAGATATGATACCAATGTATAAACCTAGTGAGTCACTCAATCTAATGCTAATTGGTTTTATAATAGAACCCCACTTGGGCATATATGTGGACCTCGTATATGCCAACTTTGTGGGTCGGGTCTAAGGCTAGATGAAATTTGACAATTTTCATCTTGGTGAATGATTTCGTTTGATTGATTGATTGATTGCAGTGGATGCCAAAGAAGCACTAACTGAATGAACTAGAGCTCTTTTCTTAACTGCTAAGGACTCCACATGCCCACATTGAAGTTACGAGAGAGAAGAGATTATTATATAAGCCTAGTAGGATGGAACCCCACTTGGGTTTAGATGTCGATTTCATGTGTGCCAACTACGTAGGTTGAGTCTAATGCCTGGTGAAATTTGCACACTGATAGTAACATGTTTACTGGTGTTAATTGCGAAGATAGTTAGGGTCATAAAAGGTGGATTGATTTCGAGTTATTTGGAATTTCAATTGCTTGTTGTGTTTTAATAGAGGAAAATAAGTTCTCTTTTTCTGAGTCTAAGATTGAATGGGTAGTTGATGCTGTTATTGAAACTAACTTTCTGAAAATACCTTGTTTCAGGCTCAAAAATGTAGATTCCAGCTTAATTTGTGCAAATTTCTTTTATGGTGCCCATCTATATGTTTATGGCGTGTTCTTTTGGCTATTAACAAACTTACTGGCATAAACAAGAGGGTTGCTTGCATGGCTGCAGAAAATATAGAATATTGTCAATTTTCTGACTTATTTACATTGTTAGTCCCTGATATTTGTGCAAATTGGTCTCTCATCTTTTCTTTTATTCAAAATAATCTGTAACGTTTTATTTTGTGACAAAGTGGCCCCTCATCCTTTTAATTTTTATTGTATTTTGGTCATCAGATGGGGGACTAGTTTTGTCATAAAATAAAATATTAGAAACCATTTTGAACAAGAAAAAAGATAAATGATTAATTTGAATAAAGTTGCTAGCATTAGGAACCATTTTGAATGAAAGAAAAAAACGAGGAATCAATTTGAACAAACTTAAAAACGTCAAGGACCAACGATATCAACAACTCTCAATTTTCTTATCATAGACTGAAGAGAGTCCATGTTCTTGATCCTCACCTTTTGGGATTAGGGCTTAGATTGGTGTGATTTGGGTTGGTTTGTGGATTCTTGTGTTTATTTGGATCTTCATATGGTCACTTTCATCACTTATAACTGACTTAAATGGACTTTGCAGAGTGGTTTCAGGTCTACATTAAAAGATGAGCGCTTATGTTGTTGGAATCCTTGTTCCTCTTGTTTTCACTCTTATCATTCGTAATACCAAGTACAGAAAGCAACGGGGATTGCCCGTCGATGTTGGTGGAGAACATGGGTATGCAATTCGAAATTCCCGCTTTACTTCCCCCGTGGAAACTGTATGGGAAGGAATTTCAACTCTTGCTGAGCTGTTTGAGTACACATGCAAGAAGCATAGCGACAAGCCCCTGCTTGGAACACGGCAATTGATTCAAAGGGAGACTGAAGTAGCTGAAGATGGTAGATCCTTTGAGAAACTTCACCTGGGAGAGTATGAGTGGTTGAGTTACAGAAGAACATTTGAAGCAGTATGCAACTTTGCTTCTGGTTTAGCACAGCTTGGGCATTCAAGAAATGAACGTGCTGCAATATTTGCTGATACATGCGAGGAATGGTTTATTGCATTGCAGGTGCTTGTCTTTTAATGTCTCAGGTGTCTTAGCATGTTCGTCATGTAAGCCCTATTTAATGATAAAACAAGCAAGTCCTCGATGCTTGTTCTTTTACCTATGGTGACATGCTGGATATATGATTAACATCTTCTTGTTATTCTCTCCATTGATGTCTTCTTTCCCTAATATTGGCCAGCTCAAGCTGCTGGTTTGTAGTAGGAAGCTAGTGTATCCTTTTTTATTTTCCTTACAGTTAATTCCTAAGAGGTAAAATTTTCTTGTCCTGATGGCTTTGATAGCATAGTTTTATGGCTTTTCCTGGATCAGGGTTGTTTTAGGCGCAATATCACAGTTGTGACCATATATGCATCTCTTGGAGAGGAGGCTCTTTGCCACTCACTGAATGAGGTCAGTCTTTCTCTCTTTGGCTCGCTATTATTTCTCTTCGGCTGTGTTATGGGGAGGTAGGAGGAGTGTGATGCATTTGTTTTTGGAGGAAAAGGGAATGATTAGTGTCCTTTTGAGCATCACAACTTCTAGTTGAGAAGATACTTCTTATTGGCATGATCATTGAAATACGGAAAGATTCAAGTATCATGGTGCAACATAATCTTTCAGTTTGGTCTTTCTTTGATCAGGCATTCGAAAAGAGCTGAGTCTGAAGGTTATGATTTTATCAACACTTGATCTTCTTGTTAGTAGGTGGCATTTTTCATCACAGCCAATTTTGGGAAGTTCTCATAATTGTGCTTTCATTAGTTGTTTTCCCATATTTTGGCTCTGTTTTTCCCCTTCCATATCTATCATAGACCTGAAATGCTTGTGTCCAATAACATGAGACTTACGAATATTCCAATTTCTTGGCTCTGCCTATCAAGTGCACTCTACTAAACTGTTCCTCCTCGTATTGTACACATATGAAACATGTGAATCTGGAATATCACGTTGAGAAAAGGTATGACATGTGCCTGTAATAGTATATTTGGTTTTACAGAAAGATGAAATCTTCTATTTTCAATTCTTCTTGTCCATTGACTTATGTGCTTCTTAATGTACTTTCCTCTTTTCCTTTAGTGAATTGTTTTGTCTTTTATGGAACTTACGTTGCTTCATTGTCGAGTGGCTACCCTTCCTTGATGTGAAGGCTCTATGAGCATAGAGGACATATCATGCCAAGGATGACTTAACGGGTGCTTATTAACTAATGAGCAAGCATGGTAGTGGACTTCTTCACAACTCCAATCGTGGGATTTTCCTCTGCTAGTCTGCATATTTATCACAGCTTAGGAAGGCCGAAAGCCAAATGTTGGATTGATTACAAGCGAAAACTTGAAGATAGTCTGATGGGCTACCTTAAACCAACTTTATGTTCACTTATAGCTCACAATTCACTGAAGTTTTGGAACAGGAGTGTTTGCTATGGTTGATGGCGTGCTATATGCATTTGTGAAGAAGTTGAGGTTGGATCTAGTGTATGATACTGTCGATATCATGCCATATGCTCATGAGAATTTAAACATCAATAGGCTGGGTCCTTGATCATTAGAAAGTAGCAAGGCCTGATCTAGAGTATTTTGTTGTACTTGTCAAAATCTGATGGAATCATTTCTTTGATGCTAACATAATTTTCTTTGACTATTTGGTCTGCTACTGCCTAGTTCCTTTCACTATGAGTTATGTTACAGGGCTTACAATTTTCCTTCTCTGATTTTTCCTGGGTATAATTCCGGTTCACTGACATGGTCTTGTCCTTTTTGCTTCATCTTCGCAACCTCCCTAAAATGCATTTTGCTTTGTTTCCAGACAGAGGTGACGACAGTAATTTGTGGGCAAAAGGAAATGAAAAAGGTTGTGGACATAAGTGGACAACTTGACTCTGTTAAACGTATTATATGTATGGATGATGGATTCTCGTCTAATGTATCTTTAATCGAGGGAAGTTGGACTGTCACTTCATTTGCTGCTGTTGAAAAGCTTGGACTTGAAAATCCTGTTGATGCTGATTTACCCCTATCAGCTGACATTGCAGTTATAATGTACACAAGCGGGAGCACTGGATTGCCCAAGGTGAGTATAATGCCAGTAAAACAGTATGATTGTTTACATTGCCATTTCCTTTCTTAGAGAGTGAACTTTTCTGCGTATTCTGTGTGGAATTTTGGATTCTTATTCTTCTGATGCGGTCAATCTTGATTTTACGAAGTTTCTTGTATTTCTTTCCTATTGTTAATTCAATTAACCTGTAGAGCTTCTATTTCTCGATCCAGTTTTGCTTTGTCCTCACTCTTTTACTATCTTTGTCAATTTTTTATGTTATTTTCCCTCTTCTTTATTGACCTAGGAAAGGAGTAGTGGTGAAGGTAGAGTTTGCTTCCATCTTATTCAACACCTATAACAGTGAGGATGATGTTTTACACTTTAAGTTGTAGGTTGCAACACTCAAACAAGATAAGATGATGACAGCCTTAGGGAGCCTAAGAACTTATGTATATGCATAATTGGATTATAATATGATATACTAAGCAGTTCAGTTTAATGATGACGTATATGCATTATCAAATTATAATACACCAAGGGATCTATTATTACTATGATAAGTAGTCTGGACTATCATGATCCAGCACCAAACAAACATAGGTGTTTATGATAGTAAATTTGACCATAAATTTTTAGATATCATGACCCAAAATAAAGGAGTTTTCCATGAATAAGCCATATAATCCAAAGGAAGGAAATAGAAAAATACAGTCTAGGGGGAGGAATGTAGCTAGACATCCGAAACACTTAATGCCGAAAATTTAGAATCTTGACAACTAAAGAAAGTATAAAATAGCGAAATCATGCAAGCAATAAAGTATAGAAAATCTCCTATGATTACCGCAACTTCCAATGGCACCGTGGCTAAGATCCATGATCCCCGATTAAGACACACCTTGCATTGTATGAGAATGATAAACAACATGGTGATTATAAAAGTCAGTAAGTAACAAATCTGCTAATAAAAACAATGATCAAGAATTCTTAGAAAGGCATTTGAGACATTTCAAAAAGCATGGGTAAAGTAGCTTATTAAAAGATTATTTAGAAAAACTTAATTAGAAAAAACATCAATTGAACTCTTAGGCCTCGAGGCCCTAGGTTGTGGCTATATGTAATCCCTGTAATTGGCCTCAAAATTGGCTACCATAGATAGGCGCTTGGCCAACTTCAGGTTCAAAGAACATTCTAAACAATGCACTGCTAATAGGGATGGTATAATCCCCTTCATAGGAGCAATGATGTATGTTCCCTATCACCGTAGGGGTAGCAAAACAAAGCATAGAATGTGAATAATACAAAATGCATGGAATATTTGCATATCATAAAGCATAAATCAAATCATATCTAAAGTATCATAAACTAAAGAAACGTGACATAACCAATGTTAAAAATTGTGCTTGATCCCATTTTAGTTTTCAACATATAGAGGAGTAAGTAATTGAATACATAGTGTGTGCAAAGGAACTATTTTAGGGAAATTTTGGGAGAACCATAAAAATAACTATAAATAAATAAAATAAAAACAATAAACAATTTTTACCAATAGGGCGGGATAGTTAACAAATAAGCTACTTACTTGATGCAATGAAGGAGTGAACCGGAGGTGAGAAAACTCTCTTTCTCTAAATCTTAAATTCCTGGAGTAGCCTTTGTCAAAGACTTGGCCTTTTAACATAAGTTTCTCTTTACCCTAACACTTTAGATTACTAGATAGAGATGAAAATATGCTAGATGTGATGAAATGGATGATCATAAGATGCTACTTAAAGGGGAAAGAAAGTAAGCCAAGGGTTGGTAGCCATTGAAGGGTGTATTCTAAAGGTTACCTTACAATAAAGGATGGGGCATTGCCACATGTTAGTAACTAAATTATAATAATAACTAGGTAGGTTAAAAGTCACATGAGTAAGTTTAGGTTTTAAGAGTTATAATGAACATTAATATAGGTGTAGATAACTAATGCTTGAGATGAGTTACTAGAAGATAATTCTTGAAACTTAAATATGTAAGTAAGAAATAACTTCGCAAATTCAAAAGTGCGGTTCCTCACAAGAACTACACCTCTTATGGTTTGATGACTGTGATTCTTGAAAAAACCAGAAAATTTGGTATCAGGAATTGCCCTTGCCTAGTCATGATCACAGACAGAGTAGAGCAGTACCGGGGATGATAACCCTTTTCTTTTTTCCATGTACAATCTTTTGGTGATTTCTTGTAGTACAACGTAAGAAGGTTGGGATTTCATGTGCTGGGGGTGGGAAAAAGGAGAAAGGGGTGGGAGAGCACTGTTCTTAAATAGAAAGGAGAAGGAACTTGAGGCAAGCGCCTATCTAGAAAATTGTTTTCATGTAAGGATAAATAACATAATGAGGAGCCAAGTTGGCCGACCAAGCATATATGAGTGGGAGTAGACATGCTAGTAAATAGGCAGGAACACTTCCATTCCATGGTTGAAAGTATGCCAGACTGTGTGTATATTTTTATAGGAGGGGCTTGTCCTTCTCTATTGCTTAGAAGGTTTTGCCCTCTCAAAGTCAGTTTAAACAAAGGAATGACTCATGAGGAGGAATGATTCTTGAATTTAATTTTGCAAACTTCACGTCTTTTCACTTCAGCTTACATAAGAGTTATTTTTAAGTTGCTAGGGAGTTTTTCATCTTGCTAATCAATAAGATCGAAGAACTGGAGGAGTTCTTAGTAGTAGTAGCTGCTGGGTGGATTGTATTTATGGACTCAAATAAAGATCTATAAATTATGTAAGGGCGTAATGGGTGGTTTGCTTGCCATTACACGATGCGCTGTTATGTGATGAGTAATTTGAAATCTCGCCAAATGTGTATGTGTTGTATCTTATTGCTTACATGTTAAAGCTACCAAACAGACATAAAATTGATGATTGCATGACTTCTCATTCAAATTTTGTAAATATAACGCTTAAAGGTCAATTGATGTTCCTCCAAACTACAAACCACAATACAATCATTCCAACACTTTCTGTAATCTATACGGTTGCAACCATGGCACTGTGAGCATGACTGTGAACTGCTACTGTATTCCATGATTTGATTAGTTTGGAAGAGTTTAAAAAAGCATTTAGGAAGGCCAAGAAGTTATTCTTCACTCTGCTAGTACTTCTTTAGATTAATTAGTTCCAATGTGTAAGTTGTGCCTTGATGTCGCTTTGGCATAGAGGTGACCCACCCACCCTTCGTAGCTCAAGGAACATGCACTAAAGAAAATGAAATAAAAACAAACCGCTACTTTAAAATTTATTGACTCTAAGTAAGATATTTAATTCTGCATGTTCTTGCGGAATTTATCTGCTTTGCCTGATCTCTCTCCGTAGATGCTCTTTACATTCTGTTTTAGGGAAACAGTTGCAAAAGTGTGGTGGAGATTTGGTTCTCTTCCTCTTTCCTTCATCCTTTTTCTTTTTCAATTTGGAGGGAGTGTATTGAGTAACAATTTGATTTCGCTCTCATCCAGGGAGTGATGATGACACATGGTAACGTACTTGCTACAGTTTCTGCTGTCATGACCCTCATTCCTGCACTTGGTAGTAGAGATGTTTACTTAGCATACTTGCCCTTGGCACATATCCTTGAGTTAGCTGCAGAGGTATGGATTCTTTTTTATGATACTTTTATTTCACAATCTTCTTCAGGAGCACGTGCATATTTGCATACCCCATAATTCATATTGCAGAATATAGCAGCTGCCATAGGGGGCAGAATAGGGTATGGATCGCCATTGACCCTTACGGACATGTCAAACAAGATTAAAAGGGGTACCAAGGGAGATGCCTCTGTGCTGAGGCCAACGCTCATGGCAGCTGTCCCTGCTATTTTGGACCGTGTTCGAGATGGTGTTCACAAAAAGGTTCGTTATTACTCTTCCATCTAGAATTATGGTAACATATGTCTGAATCAGGAACTATATTTCCCTGCTTCCATACTTCCAGTAGTATTTAAAAAAAGGAGAAAAAGAGAAGAAAGCAACCCAAAGTGGTGGTTGCAAAAAGAATAGTGTTGGATGCAATATTCATTATAACATTCTGTACGCCATGTATCTTTTCTAGCTTTAGTTTTCATATCTGGAAATCGAGAAAAACAGTACAAAGAGGTAATTTTATTAGCTAATGTTTGTGAAAGTGTTGTGATTACCCAAAATGCTCAGTGATGCTATGGATGACAATGAGGGTAAAATTCTGCTACACTTGTGAATTTCTCTGATCGTTCATACTTTCTTTTAAATTTTAGGCTGACCCTACTTCTCAATGGGCAAGTTGGAGCACGCATGGTTAGCATGTGATCAACTTTTTCCCTGTTCCAGATAGTTCCTTAATTTGAACTATCAAATGGCTCCTCCTTCAATAGGGCTTTTGCTCGTTGATGTGTTTTAAAAGTGTGTTTTAAAGCCGTGTACTCCCAAGCGTACGAGATCGTCATAGCTAAATCGGGTATACGGGTCGTATCCACAGGGAATCGGAGTTAAGTCGGATTTAGTTATTAATGAGCGGTTGATTTTTTGGGTTTTGTTGATTTTGAATTTGTTAACTAAATTAATAAAACTAACTATAATCTAAAGTTGTCAAATCAATTAAGGTTAGTTCAGGGAATGAATTCACGGTAGCTTTGCTCGTATCCCCTCATTATATTCTACTATGACAATAATTTAGGAGGCTTAGGCTACAAGCACTAAGTCCGGGTTAATATTTAAACTAGGCTTAGGGTAATGAGCTAGTCTAAAGGCATAACCTATCATATCACCCCTAAGTATAACATAGGTTATCTCATTAGCACTACCTAATTCCTTTCTTACTTTTAATTCAATATTAAACCTGAACTAATATATAAATCATGGTTTAGGGTGATGAACTAGTCTAAGGGCATAACCCATCGTATCACCCTAGGTATAGCATGGATTATCTCAATAGTACTAACAAATTCCTTTGTCACTCCTGATTAAATATTAATTTGTATAAAGGATTACCTCAACCTAACCATGCGTGAAAAGCAGTTATGTCATGGTCTAGGCTACAAGCTCGTAGACTAACGCTAATAATTTGGATATCTCACCATGGCTACAAGCTCACACAAAGAAACACCAAACACAATTATAAATTCCCCACAGGGGTGCGTATATAACATAGCATAAATCTATTGTCAAAAGCATAATATGAATTCGGAATACGGGCGGCTATCTGCCAGTGGCAGATCCAGAAATTTCGTTCACTGGGGGGCATATATTGCTAGTCATTTAAAAAAATATGAGGAATAACATTTTGGTTAAGATTTAGGTAGTTGGGGAGCATTTAAAAGCAAAAATTATGGACAAAATAAAAAATAAGACAATTTGTCTACTAGAAATTAAATTGAGTTTATGATTTTAACAATATAGGGTCCATATTAAACAAAAATAAAAATAAAAATAAATAAGTAAATAGAACATACAAATAAATCATTAGAAATTGAGAATATATATATATGTACATATGTAAACTCTTATAAAATAATTATACTAATACAACAAAACAAGTTTCATATAAGTGAAATAAAATTATAACTTAGTAGTTTCCAAAAAAAGAATAATAAAAAGATTATGAATCTATTAGTATTAGTATATTATATAGGGTATATAGTGCTTGAAAATAAAGAGCCACAACTTTAAAAGAATCAAAATTAAAATATTTCAAAAAATTGAGGCTTGGTGGCCTTGAACCCTTGACCTAAAAAATAGTGAACATAACATTAACCATCAAGCTAGAGTGTATATTATGATAGAGGGCACCATTCTTTTTTTAATATCCATATTTAAAAATTATAATAAGACACCACTAATATTTGAGATTCAGCACATGGGCCACTGGGGTCCCATGCCCCCGGTGATACTTAGGTGGATTCGCTCCTGCTACCCGCCCTTGATCCTCAAACTACAAGTCTAATCCTCCATAGGAGTTCTATACATCATTTAAATCCAAGAAGACTCCCCCAATTGATGTTGACGTTGATCCTTGCTTTGATTCCTCAGTACTCGGACCACCTGCGCTTCGACATTTGAGAACCCTTTTGATCTCGTAGTGGCTTTAGGAAGGACAGGAAGAGAGGCGGCATGGCAAAAGATCCCCAAAAACAATTAGGTTTTCGGTATTTAAACCGGAATTGCGGCTGGAGCGGCGTGCGGCCTTCCCCCCTGTACGTCGGGCCCTATATATATATATATATATATATATAAATATAGATATATATATATATTAACTATTCACGAGGCCTAACTGGGTTACCGAATTACAACCCGATGGGTCATTCTTTTCCACACGTGGTCGGATTTCTCATAGTAGTCTTCAATTATGCCTGGGTTACACTTGATTCTGCCACTTTTCAACCTTTGTTTGCTCCGTTGCACTCTAAGCCAAAATGTACCTAGATTATAACCAAAACACACATGTAAAAGCCAAATACGTCACAGGAATGAAGATTAAAATATGTAAATATAAGGCACATCAACATCCCCAA
This sequence comes from Simmondsia chinensis, assembly GCA_018398585.1. Classification (NCBI taxonomy): domain Eukaryota; kingdom Viridiplantae; phylum Streptophyta; class Magnoliopsida; order Caryophyllales; family Simmondsiaceae; genus Simmondsia; species Simmondsia chinensis. Next base: position 9,099,856 of record JAGTTD010000011.1, read on the forward strand.
ACCCACTTCTTGCTTGTCCTCAAGCAAGATTCAATTTAAACTATCCAATGATGGGAAAATTTAGAAGGGCATGCAATAGCACAAATAACTTGTGAAAACTATTTTCTGATCATATTTGAAGGTGTACCTAAGTGAATTAGGCATGGCCTCCATTGAGGATAATTAAGGAAGCAATGTTTGAGGTGGTTTGGACATGTTAGGAGGAGACCGAGCACCGCTATGGTCATGAGATGCAAGCGACCACATACTACACTAGGCAGGAGAGGGAGAGGCAGGCCAAAGAAGAGATAGCTGGAGACGATCAAACAAGACCTCACCCACCTAAACCTTGGCCTTAGATAGAGCCCAATGGAGGGCTTGCATAGGAATAGCAGATATAGCGGCATAGAGTAGGGTGGTCAAGTTTTTTTTTTTTTTTTTTTTGGTCCTACTTCTATTGTTTCTAGGCCTTTAGGGTAGGCCAGATTCGGCACACTCATGTGCAATCTAAGCTCCTGATTGACTATGTGTTTATTGGTTTACTGGCTTATTTGCAATTTGCTATTTCTTTGCCTTTATTTGCCTAGCTTTACCCTACTTATATGCTTTTGCTCTCTTGCTGCCAGGCTGCCAGGCGACATTGCTGCTAACACCCTTATCAGGTTGGGGGTTCTCGAAAACAGCCTCCCTTCTGGGCAGCCCGGAAGGGGGAAGGCTGCGTACGTCTACCCCTCAGACCCTGCTTACGTGGGAGCCCTTTGAGGCAGTGGGCTGTTGTTGTTGTTGTTATTTGAAGGTGTACCTGAGAGTGGAGAATCTTAATGTGATGTTATTATTACATTGGTTCTAACTCAAGTGTGGCGATTTAAGTCTTTTTACTAGTATGTGAGCTTAGAACTTCTCTCCTCTTTGTCTTGTTTCAAATCCTCCAAATTTAAGACGAATAGAGAGAATAATAGAAGGAATCAGTTATCCTAACCATTCACCGCTAATCAAAAGTGAAATCAAAAGGCTTCTCTTTTTTCTCTTGTTTTCCCCCTTTTTTTACTTTTTTTTTTTTTTCACGGTCAGGCGTGTCTCCCTTAGATTCATGTAGCGAGTTTTCAGCTGGCAGCTCCCGACCCAGTTGGCTCAAGGTACCAGGTTTTAAGAGATCCCTACGGACCTAATGGCTCGAGTCCAAGGAATTCACAGCTTGATTCGTTAGCACATACTCCTTTTTTTTCATTAGGTATTAGTGCTTATTATATTGACCTAAAGGGTTGATTCTTTTTAAGTTTTCCCTGTGGCCCATGCAGCGAGCTTTCGAACGGTAGCTCCCGGCCCAGTTTGCTCAAGGTACCAGGTTTTAAGACATCGGCTTACTTGCTCGAGACACAGGGGCTACAAGAACCAACGAGTAACCTTTTTTTTTTTTTTTTTTTAAGGGAATACTCAAGATAGAGAGATAGAAAATCGATTTCAACATTGCTAGAATTAGAATGGTGGATTCCAATTCCTAAAGTTATTACCGCTATTTCAACCTAAAAAGTAGGATATGTCACAAGATCAAGGGTGAAAAATAATAATCTTTCTAATGAGTCAAAAGACAAAAATATAGATTCAAAAGTCAGCTCTAGAAATAATTTCATTATATAAATATTCTAATCATCAAAGTACATCTCAAATTTGATCTTCAATAAAAATCACAAACAATTCTATGCTCATTCATGTCAAAACATAGCTAATTTAAACAAAATGAAGCTAAAAGGACAAACAAAAGTTCGCACCATACATGCTATCCCCAAACCCGAACCTTGCATTGTCCTCAATGTAAATCAACGAAAGTCAATACAAGCAACGAAAGGAAAGAGACAACCTGAGGTATGGCAAATTCAGCTATGCGTGGCGAGCAAATCTAAAAAGGGAAGAAAGGAATAGCAAGCTGCAATCGAAGACATAGAAGACAAAATACTAAACGGACTTGTTAGTAGTGTTAGAAATAGGGATTATACAAGTGTTTAGTAAAAGAGAAAAAAAGTTAGCATGGTAGGGATAATAAAAGGACCTACAATTGAGAGAGTTCATGTTGAAAAACAAATTAAAACAAAATAAAAAGTAGGTTGGGTTGCCTCCTAGGAGCGCTAAGTTTAACATCTTTAGCCGAACGCAGTTTAGAGCACAATGTCAACCAAAATCGGAGGAAGTGTCTGCCATAGAACTCAGGTTGACCCAGTAGGGGCGATCCCCAAACCCAACAGTGTTTCTAGACCCGTGACTAACAAGGAGGAAAACATTACCGGCATCGAGGTCCCAAATCTCTAGCCTACCAGGATAGGTGATGAAGCACAGTTATCGACACAGACAAGGACACTATTACAGTAATCACTTTTAGTAGAAACGGGCTTACCCGGCTCTACCAAAGGATCAATATCATCAACTCTGTAGCATTCCAACTCGTCCTCAATCTCAGGGTATCGAACAAAGTTTGAGACCTTCAATTTGCCCTTGAGATTTCCAAAAGAAACCTCCAACACTCCCGTCCTACAGTGAATCACAGCGTCGGCCGTTGCTAGGAACGGTCGACCTAGAATAATGGGAGCGTTGTGCTTTTGCCTAGGAGTAGGGTCTACATCTAAGACGAGAAAATCAACAGGGAAGACAAACTTGTCAACCTTGACAAGTACATCTTCCACTACCCCACGAGGTACTCGCTCTGTCCTATCAGCCAACTAAAGTGTAACATTCGTTGGCTTAAGGTCTCCTATACCCAATTCCCGAAAAACTGAGTAAGGGATGAGGTTTACACTCACTCCTAGATCTATCAAGGCTCTGCTAGTGTAACGCTCTCCTAAGACGCATGGAACTGTAAAAGCCCCAGGGTCTCGAAACTTGGGTGGGGTGCCTGATACTAAAATACTACTCACCTTCTCGGTGAGCTGGACCTTCTTCGGGATATGCGCTTGTGCGCGCATCTTTTTGATGCAAATGTCCTTGAGGAACTTGGCATACATAGGAATATGTTTAATGGTTTCAATCAACGACAAGTTAATCTTCACGTCCTTAAACACATCTATGAGCTCAGCCCTCTTTGGGTTGTCCTTCTTCTTCGGTCCTATAGGAGCCGAAGGAAACGCGATAACGGGTTCAAAAACCCTTTCTCGTGATCCCTCCCTATCAGTAGTGGGAGGGGGAGTCACATCCTTCAAGTTTACCTCAACTTCCCTAAGGTTCTCCTCTTCTGAAACCGACATCTCCTCTTCTGAAACCGACACAATCTGAACTTGCTCATGAATGAGGAAGTTAGGGTTAGAACTAGTTGATCCTGTGGGGTTTGTGAGTGGTTGGGAGGGTAATCTCCCTTCCTCTATCCTATTCAGTGCGTTGGTCAACTGTCCTATCTGGGTCTCTAATTTGGCGATAGATTGCGAGTGAAGTGGTGTCCTCCATAAAGTGGAGCATACGCTCCTCGAACTGTGACATAAAGCCTGGAGGTGGAGGAGGAGGGTTATTATGAGCAACATTGGAGTGAGGTCGAACACCATACCTATGCCCTCCCTAAAAAATGGGAGGGTGCACGTTACCTACAAAGTCGAGATCTTGTTGTTTTGTGGGTTGATATTGATTGGCATCCTGCTTCCACAAGAAGTTCAGATGATCGTGCCACCCAGAATTGTAGGTGTTTGAGAACGATCGCTATTTCCCGAATATCCTTGAGCTGCATGAACCTGTTCCTGCACGTATTCGGAGAATTGTGATGCATATAAACAATTAAGCACAGAATGGTCCTCACCCGAACAAATGTGACTCGGGATAATACCACTTGATGACTTAACTGCATTGACCATGCGCACATTAGTAGGATTCACATGCAAGTTCATAATCTGATCCATCTTCCTACCAAGGGCTTCTAGTTTATGGTTGATGTCATTGTTGGGTGCTACTTCGTAGACGCCATGTGTACCCCCTCTAACCACCCTCATAGAAGAGGCTCGGTCGAAAGAGTGTTCGTTGAGGCGCTCAAATAGCGTCCATGCCTCGTCCTCATCTTGTTTGTTAAATGCTCCCCCGTATGAAGCATTAACCATTTGTTTGTTAGATGCACTGAGACCATCATAAAAATTTTGCACTAGAGCACACTTGGGAGACTCGTGTCACGGACACGATGTTCCCTGGTCCGTGACAGTGTCAAGACCATGCCCAGGTCGCTGCCAGTGTCGGGCCAGACCGTTGTCCTGGTCGCTGCCTCAGTCCGTGCCCCAGCTTGTCATGGCATTGCCTGAGTCGCTGCCCAAGGCCCGTGCCAACCGTGTCAAGATGTTGTCCCAGTCCGTGCCCAGCCTTGTAAAGACACTGCCTAGGTGCGTAGCCCAGTCCGTGGCCCAGCCTTGTCATGACAATGCCAGCGCCTGCCCAGTCCCGTGTCAAGGGCCGTCCTAGGCCCGTGCCAGGCACGTCCCAGGGCTATGCCAGTGTGCGTCCCCAGCCTGTGTCCTACGCCTTGCCGCACCGGAACAGTGCCCTTCCTGACCGTTAGGCGCTCCACCCCAACTAGCCGTTGCAAAGATTCCCTTTTGATTGATTTCAAGATTTAAATGTTGTAATTAGATATTTTAGATATTTTTAGTATTGTGTTGTATTTCTATAAATAGGGAATTGTAACCCATTTTGTAATAATCAATCAATTGAAATATATGAAATATCTCTTTCATTTCTCATCTAATTCTCTCTTCTCATCTAATTCTACTTCTCTCTCTCATCTAACTCTAATTCTTCTCTCATCTAAACTCTAATTCTCTTTCTTTTCTCATCTACCCTCTCTTTCACTTGGGCCCAAGTCTTGCACTTTGGCCGTCACATCCGCAAGGTTGTGACAAATTGGTATCAGAGCATGTTATGAGCAAGAGGGTATAATAAAAAAAAAATTTTCAAGAATTCAAGGTTTCCTTGCTGCCGTAGTTGAGAACGACGTTGCTTCCTCAATGTTCAAGAAAATGGTTCAAGAATTTTGGTGAGATGGCCACGTTATCCGAAACCCTTTATCCCATTACCGATGATGTTATTCGTAGAGTTTTCTTTCCTTTTGGGTGTATTGCAAATATAAAGTACGTCTTGGTGACTTTTCTTAGAGTGGAAGTCCATGTGACTTACACCTCGAGAAATGATGCCGAGAGTGCTTGTAGGTGCTTGCACGGAAGGAACATCTACAATTATTGTTGTAAAATGGACATCCAAGTATCCACGCCTCCTAGGGACATTACAACCATATCTACTTTTGATGTCACAACCGGGAGTAATGCTGCCATAAGGGAAAGGGTAGAGAAGTCGGAAATCTTGACCCATGTGAGTGAGTCCGTAGATTCATTTGCAAGTAGACAAAAGGAGTTAAAAGCTACCATCGAGTCTTTAGCCAAATGTGTTGACCGTTATCTTGAAAGCCAAGGAGAAAAGATTAATCCTCCACAACCTCAGTTGCCTTGTCACTTGGTAGAAAAGTCAAGGGGTCTTAACCAAAGTGAGGAACCAAGAGAACCGAGACCGGAAGAGTCAAAATTCACTTTGGAACTGCAAGATGTCCAAGATACGGTTTGGGCTAGCCAACGTCAGCAACCGGTTGTGCCCCACGTTGACAAACCACAAGAATTGGGGATTGGTGATGCCCTATCTACGCCGGACAAGCCATTCTTACAGGAACTGCCCGTTGACGTTGAGGATGAACCGTGGGAAGCACATGAGCCATCAATGGGGGTAGCAAAAGTGCTCTTGGAACAGATGGTACCTGAAGCATCCGAAGGTGACACCCTGTTCCTTGAGTCACCACAACCTAGGGACAAGCCGCAAGTTACAAGCACCAAAGCCGCTGTCAAGGATCCCAACCTCGAGCTTCCCATGCCAAGGCTTAGGCCAACGCAAGGTAATGACATACGGACAGTAGTACAGCAGCAAGAGACGCAGCGGCAACGTGGTGGGTCGCACATAAAGAAGGGAACCGGGCTGAAAACCAAGAAGAAGAAGGGCCGGTCATGTGAATGCCTTCCAAGAACCGGGATTGGAACTAAAATCTTCAAGGGCCCGAGTCATCCATCTTCGCAGCAGCAGCTCGTTGTTGAGCAAGTAAGGACATTTAGGGACTTTGGACCGAGGGCCGTGAAAACACCGCTTTGGGAATGTTTCCCAAGAACAGGAATTGGAACCAGAGTCTTCAAGGGGTCAAGACGCTCAACTTGGCTTACGATCCTTGAGGACAAGGATCATCCGTTCGACCCGGGAAAAGAGGTAAAGGATATGGGCAATAATAGGGTCACAAAGGGGCGAACAAACAAAAGGGATCCGGGAGCCGAAGGTTGCACCGTCATCGCATCCTTGAGGACAAGGATGAACTTAAGGGGGCGGGAATGTCACGGACACGATGTTCCCTGGTCCGTGACAGTGTCAAGACCGTGCCCAGGTCGCTGCCAGTGTCGGGCCAGACCGTTGTCCTGGTCGCTGCCTCAGTCCGTGCCCCAGCTTGTCATGGCATTGCCTGAGTCGCTGCCCAAGGCCCGTGCCAACCGTGTCAAGACGTTGTCCCAGTCCGTGCCCAGCCTTGTCAAGACACTGCCCAGGTGCGCAGCCCAGTCCGTGGCCCAGCCTTGTCATGACAATGCCAGCGCCTGCCCAGTCCCGTGTCAAGGGCCTTCCTAGGCTCGTGCCAGGCGCGTCCCAAGGTCGTGCAAGTGCGCTTCCCCAGCCTGTGTCCTACGCCTTGCCGCATCGGAACAGTGCCCTTCCTGGCCGTTAGGCGCTCCACCCCAACTAGCCGTTGCAAAGATTCCCTTTTGATTGATTTCAAGATTTAAATGTTGTAATTAGATATTTTAGATATTTTTAGTATTTTGTTGTATTTCTATAAATAGGGAATTGTAACCCATTTTGTAATAATCAATCAATTGAAATATATGAAATATCTCTTTCATTTCTCATCTAATTCTCTCTTCTCATCTAATTCTACTTCTCTCTCTGATCTAACTCTAATTCTTCTCTCATCTAAACTCTAATTCTCTTTCTTTTCTCATCTAACCTCTCTTTCACTTGGGCCCAAGTCTTGCACTTTGGCCGTCACATCCGCAAGGTTGTGACAACCCGTGGTGGAGACAACTTCTAAGAAGCTCCTTGAACTCGTCCCAACTCTCGTGAAATTGCTCGTGGTTCTTTTGCGCAAAACTATTTATTGTGCGCATAATAGCCATTGTTCTGGCTTTAGGAAAAAATTTGACCAGAAAGCGTTGTTGGAGGTCATTTTAAGTGGTGATTTCACCCCTGGGTAAGGATTGAAACCACCTCTTAGCTGCGTCTTTTAGCGAAAATGGAAAAAAGACGTAGTCTAACAGCATCAGTCGAGACACCTTGATATTGACAAGTTTCGCAAATTTCTATAAACGAATCAAGGTGCTCGTATGGGCTCTCAATCGGCTTCCCATAGAAAATGAGAAGCATGTTGATGATCTCAGGCTTAAGCTCGAAGTCGACATTACCCACGACGGGTAACATAACCCCAGCGGGTGGGACATACGTTTGGGGAATGAAGTGGTCCCCAATTGTACGTGGTGCGAAATTAGCAATAATAAAAAAAATTAAAAAATTAAAATAAAAAATTAAATAAATAAAAAGAAATTTAAAAAAATAATAAATAGAAAAATAAACTAATAAAAAAGAAATAGGTTTTTTTTTCTTTTTTTTTTTTAAACCTAGAAAATAGAAATAGAAATAAAAATAAAAATAGAAAATAACTCGTTAATTTCTAAATCAACTTAGCCTACTAATTCCACGGCAGCGGCGCCAAAAACTTGATGTGTTTTAAAAGTGAGTTTACTCGCAACCGTGCGAGATCGTTGTATCTAAATCGGGTATACGGGTCGTATCCACAGGGAATTGGAGTTAAGTCGGATTGAGTTATTAATGAGCAGCTGATTTTTTGGGTTTTGTTGATTTTGAATTTGTTAACTAAATTAATAAAACTAACTACAAACTAAAGTTGTCAAATCAATTAAGGTTAGTTCTGGGAATGAATTCATGGTAGCTTTACTCGTATCCCATCATTATATTCTACTATGATAATGATTTAGGAGGCTTAGGCTACAAGCACTAAGTCTAGGTTAATATTTAAACTAGGCTTAGGGTAATGAGTTAGTCTAAAGGCATAACCTATCATATCATCCTAAGTGTAGCATAGGTTATCTCATTAGCACTACTTAATTCCTTTCTTACTCTTAATTCAATATTAAACGTAAATTAATATATTAATTAGGGTTTAAGGTAATGAATTAGTCTAAGGGCATAACCCACCATATCACCCTAGGTATAGCATGGATTATCTCAATAGCACTAACAAATTCTTTTGTCACTATTGATTAAATATTAATTTGCATAAAAGATTGTGTTTAGGGTTGGGTACAACCTCAACCCTAACCACACGTGAAGCAGTTATGTTATAGTCGAGGCTACAAGCTCGTAGACTAACGCTAATAATTTGGATATCTCACCATGGCTACAAGCTCACACAAAGAAACACCAAACACAATTATAAATTCCCCACAAGGGTGCATATATAACATAACATAAATCCATTGTCAAAAGCAGAATATAAATCCGGGATACGGGCTGCTACCCCTCTTCATCCCTAAACTACAAGTCTACTCCTCTATAGGAGTTTTATACATCATTCAAATCCAAGGAAGAAAACAATAATGATAAAATTAAGGATCTGAAGACTTCTCCAATTGATGTTGACGTTGATCCTTGCTTTGATTCCCCAATACTCCGACCACTTGCGCTTCGGCGTTGGAGAACCCCTTCGATCTCATAGCGGCTTCGGGAAGGACAGGAGGAGAGGCGGCGTGGCAAAAGATCCCCAAAAACAATTAGGTTTTCGGTATTTAAACCAGAATTGCGACTAGAATGGCGTGCGGCCTTCCCCCCTGTCCGTCCGGCCCTTTTCCATATATATATATATATATATATATATATATATATATATATATAAATATAATATTGTATGATATATATATTAACTATCCATGAGGCCTATTTGGGTTACCGAATTACAGCCCAATTAGTCATTCATTTCCACACGTGGTCGGATTTCTCACAGTAGTATTCAATTATGCCTCGGTTACGCTTGATTCTGCCACTTTTCAACCTTTGTTTGCTCCGTTGCAATCTAAGCCAAAATGTACTTGGATTACAACCAAAACACACATGTAAAAGCCAAATATGTCACGGGAATGAAGATTAAAATATGTAAATATAAGGCACATCACTCGTCATCTATATATTGCTAAGACAATTAATCCATAATGCTTAAGTTAGGGAGAGTGGAAGCATCTGGGCTTCCTGTATAGGTGCAGCCTTAGTACATATTTGGCAGCTATGCGACATTCCATTTCCTAGTTGGTTACAACTTAGTACAGTCCTTTCTTCAGGGGTTGTTTTTTTTTTTTTTTTTGGGACAAGTATCCGGGCAAAATTGTGAATCATGAAACCAGATTATGTATGCATATTCTTTTTACAATGGTAAAGGGGTACAATATTGTCCTAAGTAGGGCCATTAACATTGGAGGAGGGGAAGATGAGCTTCTAACCCAAGACCTCATAATTGGGAAGTGCATAGCCTAACCGCTACATTAGATCCAACAATACAAAATAAAAAACCAAAACCTTGGAGTAGAAACCCAAGCCCTAGCTTCTCATAAAGCTTATAGGATACCACAATGTCAGCGAACATGTCAGCATGTTGATCTGGATCAATGTTACTAGGACTCGGGAAGAAGGGTCGGGTACGGGTGTGGATCCGAGGGTCGGACACTTGGATTATAAAATTCTAAGATACGGGGATCTGGTCAACAAGTGTCCCGACTTTTTAATTGGTTATGAGGATCTGCATATGACATCTGAAAAATTATTAATATATAATTGATCATAACATATCTCCAAAAAAAAAAAAAAAAAAAAAAAAAAATTCCCTAGTCTCCATATGCCCACCACTATTCCCAAAGCAAAAGAATTACTAAGGTCTTTGAGCACTCTTTAAGGCTTCATATAATGGAACGGGAAGTGTACATTGTACAGTTACAAAATAAGATTAAATCAACGGTATAAATGAATTCCTTCCAAACAATAATTATCCATCCGCCCAGTGCCCACCATTATCAAGACTTGATAGAGACAAATGCTTCTTTTTTTTTTTTTATCCCTGCCCCTTGCTCTTCTCCTCGCGGATTTCACTGAGCAAAAGCCTATCCCTCTCCTCTCTCCTGATTCTCTGCTATCTTGGAATTGAAAAGAAACGCTGGGGAACTGGAAACTGGAAAAGCGACAGCAGTCACAGGCGGTGGCCTTGCTCCTGCCTCCGGCCTTCAGCTACTTCTTTCACCGTGGTTGCAGTAAGCTTCCTTCTAATTAAGTTGTTTATGAGTTGTTTGGATCATCCCCTCTTGTCAAACCATCAACCTTGATGCCGCCAATTCAAGTAAGCGAGATTAATGATGAGAAGCTGAAGAAGTACATGTATCACAGTGCGGGTTTTCATCCTCACTTTTTTTTTTTTTTTTTTCAATTTCGTTTTGACCGAGTCAGAGTGGGATCAGAAATTTCCGGATCGGGTACGTATCCCAGGTCGTGCTGTGTCGACCCGGGTACGTCTGATAAAATCACGGATCCGGATATCATTGATCTGGATCGCTCTTTCATCTCCAAAGTATTATTTGTTCCTCCTTGAACATGATAGGCACACAAGGCACGAAGTCCCTTAGTTTTACGCCAATCTTTTGCAGTCACTGGTTCCCACATGAGTGTAGTCGGGTCTCACCACCTCTTCCGTCTTAAACACGTCTCGCGCTCTCTGCACCACGTTTACATAGACACGGTTCCTGGTGAGCTTCATCAAGCAGGAGAATATAACCCTTTGTTCCTCAATTTTTTGGTTTCTTCAAAGCTCAGCATATCATTCTTCACCAGCTTCGGGTATATTGGAGCATGGCGCTCCCATAGCATCAGAAGAATTACTGGTTTGTTTTTCGGATCGTAACTTCTCCCATTGTATAGAAGCACAATGTTATATGGCAGTAGACGATATTCCTACCTGACTTGTCCTCAAGGTGAAAGCACACATTGTCCATGTCAAGCGTTGTTATTCCCAAGCATTTAATTCTCACTGCCTCGGCCTTCTTCCAGTGGTTGTGGATGTGATCTATTAATCTATCTGCCACAATACCTGTGCTCGTACTTCTCTACAAGCTCACCAATCTCCTCCAAAAGCGCTTCATCCAGAACCCCCCCTCTCTCTCTACTCGCCCTTAGTAAACGTGCCAGTCCATTTTCGGTCGAGCCAGCCCGGTCCAAAGGAGAGTTCCTGAATAAGTGTACCGGAAGTCGAAGGGTAAGTCGGAAATTAAAGGAAATTTGTGGGGCTTTGGAAATTTTGGGAGATCTTTATCTCTTCTTGTTGTTCTTGTTGGGTTTTGGGGGGTTTTGAGATGAGAGTAGTACCAAGACCCTGAAGGGGGTGACTCCTGGGAAGTCCTCATGCAGTCCTCAGGTTGGGGTTCTCGGAAACAGCCTCTCTTCAGGGTAGTACCCTGAAGGGGGAAGGCTGCGTATATCCACCCCCAGACCCTGCTTAGGCGGAAGCTCTTGGGGCATTGGAAATGTTGCTTTCTTGGGATGATAGACGGTGGAGGGTTGTCGTCGGCGTCGAGGGACGGAGCAAGAGAAAGGGGTCGTGGAGATTTGATTTGGGTTGGGGGGGGTGAAACAATGTCATGGTATGAGATTTAGCATTGGCTGCTGTGCAGGGCCTCGGAAGTCCTTTTTCAGTAATTGTGATTCTGTAGCTGTCTTCTTTGAGTTGCTTACTGCAAGGATTCTAGAATCTAATGAAGGAATTATATTTTTTAGCTTACTTTTCTATCCTGGAAATACAATTTGGGAGCATAAGAGGTGTTATTTTCCACCAAAATTCCATGTTGATAAGTGGCCAGTTTTGTGATAACCATCCACTAATTAAGTTTTTCCAAACACCCGTTAAATATATTATTCTTCAGTAACCACCAGAACCTATTTCCTTCAGCGGATGTGGTGTATTGCTTACTGTTAATGCTGGTTAAGTTACTAGCCTTCTTTATGGAAACTGATGGGGGCCTGTGGCAAGTAAGGTTGGTGGGGGAGGGTTACGCTACAGCCTCCAACTGGATGCAATTTCCAATGGAGTATTAAGTCACCTATTTAAAGCAACATGTGTAAAGTACGTTTGCACAGGATATTGCTGATGGCACAGTAGAAGGCGACTGGCTGACAAGGTGATGTAGCAACTTGCTATCAAGAAACAGGGCTCAATAATATTTCTCCCAAACTAAATATAATGAATTACAAAGCCATATTTATTGGCAAAATCTAATTCGTAAGACAATATTGCATAATTAAGGATATAATGCTAAATCAACTTGGAAACTACTTCTCTAAGATAATTAAATATCCTACTGACTAAAATAAGATATCTAAGAGATTCTGTTCTAATCCTAGCAAATTGCCTAATCAAATATAATAAGATACAACTTAAAATATCATATCTCATAAAATCATTAAATCCCTTCTTGTGTGCTGCATCTTTTCCCCCTTTCTTCGAAAAATACTCGTCCTTAAGTTTTGAACTAACAATTGAGAAGGAAAATATAGGTGATATTGGTTTCTGGGGGCTCTTTTTTAATCTGGTGCGAAAATTTGCCAATGGAGAAGAAGTATTAAAAATGCTTTGTGATGAAATAAATAAAATCTTCAAGATATGCATCTTCATTGTAGGCAATTGAACCTGTTGGGATTCAATGAAATCTTACTCTTCCTTTTTTTCGTCTTCCTCCACTTTCTTTTCTTCTTTCACTTCATCCTCCTCCTCTTCTTATGCTTTGTCTTCCTCTTGTTTCTCTTCAACTTCATATGTTTCTTCTTTAACTTACTTGATGGTAGTAATCGGGGAAGAAGGTAATATTTTGGATCCAAATCACAAAGAAGCACATAAGTGGATATAAGGGAGAAGTTAGGGCAGTTGCATCACGATATGCAACTTTCTCTTGAGAAACATAATTAGCACTGGATATAGAATATATTTTGAATAAACTCGGATGCCAAACGAATTCTCATAGATGATAGAGATAGGAAGAGTTATCCTTGTTATACGGCCCATGCGTGTCTAATTCCAGCCAATCCAACCCTGATATTGGAAGTAATCGGACGTGAGCATGATATTGGAGATACTAGACATATGAGATAAAATGACACTTTTTTTCCGTTGGTTCTGATTGGCAAGATGGCTTGGTTCGAGTGCGACTTAAATTTTTTGTTTGGTAACCGCCAGGGTTTTGGTAGGAGTTTATGATAAAGGAAAGATGCACCCAACATTGGGACATTGGCGGGAAGAGATACTAGTCAACAATAGTATTGGCGCATAAGCGGTGGCACTATTGTGCGGGCTATTGTGGCTATGCTTCAATACAAGATTAATGTAGAACAACTTGCTACCTAAAAACTGAACTTTTAATAGTTCTCCAAAGAACTAAAGTAATGAATTACAAATCTGCATATACAGGAAATAATTGATCCCTAAGATAATATTGGATAATTAAATACTAAAACAATTAGGAAGCTACTTCTCTAAATAAAAATAACTAAATTATCCTATTAATATAAGGATAATTAAAATATCTTGTTAAAAGACATATAAGAGATTCTATTCTAATCCTAACAAATTATCTAACCAAATTTAATAATATATAACTTAAAATATCATATATCTTCTAAAATTATTAAATATCTTAGTAAATATCTTCCTTTGTGCAAAGGATTGGGGTGCTTATTGAAAAATTCTTGGATGTTTATATGAAATCTGAAATAGCATGGATGGTTGGCCGAAAAGAGATCACTTCTTAAAGTCATCTTGCAGTAAAAGATTCCCAGAAGAACTTAACAAAGAAGAATAGATAATAATTGCTTAATTTGTTTCAAATCCCAAACGCGATCTCAATAGTTTAAAAAGGACATCATACATCGAATTGATCTTAATCACTTAACTAATTACTATAAGAATATGAAATGTTTGTGTACTGTGATTGATTACTATTTTCTTTTGTGTTTTAGGTGGATGCAAAGGGTGGGCTGTCCAAGAAACTATTTGAACTTGCATATGCTCGACGCTTGTCTACAATTAAAGGTAGCTGGTTTGGAGCGTGGGGCCTAGAGAAGATTCTTTGGGATTTTCTAGTGTTTAGAAAAGTTCGTGCTGTGCTAGGAGGTGGCATCCGTTTTATTCTATCCGGAGGCGCGCCTATTTCTGGTGATACTCAGAGATTCATTAACATTTGTATGGGGTTAGTATGGTCTTTGCTTTTCTCTGTTCATCCTTACAAATCTGTTTCTTTATGCTAATCATACTGATTCAGCTGTATTTTGGTCAGTAAAAATATGGTTTTTTACTAACGAAGAAAATCTAGTCTGAGTGTTCCATTGAGTTGCCTGTTATTTATGGCAAATAGGAGTCGTATCTTTTGGTTTTCCGATATGTTTCACAGCTTTCAGGAGACGGACTTTGTGCTTTGTTTTACTCACATTTCACAAGATGAACGTCACCCACAAGACTACAAATATATCTGGACATTTAGATTTCTTGGTGGGTACATGTCTTATTTTCTGTTCATAACCTAAATGTCTGGTTATCATTTCCAGCGCTCCAATAGGTCAGGGTTATGGCCTCACAGAGACTTGTGCTGGTGGGACATTTACCGAATATGATGATACGTCTGTAGGCCGTGTTGGTGCTCCCCTTCCTTGTTCATATATCAAGGTGAGAATAGTCTTCTTAAATCTCAATTGGGTTTGGTGTAAGTACTTTTTACACAAATGAGCAATAATAATCCAAGAGGGAATTTTTTCAATAGAAAACAAATTAATGTCCTCTCGAGATGTGGGGGAGGCATTGTCCTTCACAAAGGAGAAAGTGTTTTCCATCCATATCTCACATCTTCAAATTCACCTTAACCTCAAATAGTAGGAAGAATGCTGAGTTAATGTCCGAGCAGGGTGAATCAATAGGCGACGAACTAGGATCCTTTAATATGTCAACCACGGGGGCTTGCCCTGCGAGGCCAGAGTGGGCTCAGCAGTCAGCCTCCATTTCTACATGAAATATATACAAGTTTGCTTGATGAAATTTGATTTCCCAAGCCAAACATAAAGTTTCTTGGGAAAAATCTTCTTTTTTTGTGAGAAATCCTTTGAGGAGAAAATACGTCCCTGAAAGAAAGTGTTTTCTCTCCAACCAAACGAAGGAGCCTTAAAGATGATGATGCTCCTCTCATTTTCGCTTACTCCATGCTTGAACCTTTTTTTGTTATATGGACATGGAGGACCTCTTGATTTTCCTTCGACGGTAATTTATTTCTTATGTTTCTTGTTCTCAGTTGATCTTAAAGATTCTCTATATCTACTTTAATCTTATTATGTCATAAATATCACTTGATGTCAATGCAGATCCAGGAAATTTCTTGATTGGGGCCATTACTCAAATATTGCAGTAATACTTTTGAGTATATAATTCAAGTATGATAGACATTCAAATTTAGTAACTTTATATTACATATAGTAGACGTTCAAATAATGTGTAAGTTAATATACACATAATATTTCTCTTTCCACATTAATATAAAAAATTACTTGTAAAAATTTATGCTAAAAGAGTCTAGAAACTTGCACCAAATCTACTATGTTTTGGATGCTAATATGAATTATACGATTATTTTCTATTGGAACGTGTACTAGTGTGTGATATAATACAATGCTGCAAACTTACAAATGATCTACGACAACTTTTGTGCCCCTAAATGTCATAGTAAAGGTTAACCAAGGAAATAATGACGAGCGGTTAGGGGCAATTTAACGTTTTTACACAAATAAATAGAGTATCCTTAATATCCAATATGTATTTGTGCAAAAAGCTTGGGCCGTGTTATAAGATTGGATCCATCACTATTTGATGTTTACTGCATTTTATGAATAAAGTACTCCTGTTTCAGTTGATTGATTGGCCTCAAGGCGGATATTTAATAACTGATAAGCCAATGCCTCGAGGGGAGATCGTAGTTGGTGGTCCAAATGTTACAGTTGGATACTTCAAAAATGAAGGAAAAAGCAACGAAGTATATAAGGTAAAGTTCCTGGCTTTTTAAGCACACTCTCCGTATGTTACCCAAACTTAAAAGCGCATGTTTTTTTCCTAAAGGTCTTACTCTGCTTCCTTTTTGTGTTCCTGGTCATATTTCAAGTTCCTAAATGTCATATCACCATCCAAGTACCCTAATCTACACGAATGTTCTAAGACGGAATGGAAATTCAAAGTAACAATGCACTCTCCATTAGCTAATCATGTTCTTTGCTGTGGGAAGGTTGACGAGAGAGGGATGAGGTGGTTCTACACTGGTGATATAGGGCAGTTCCATGGTGATGGTTGCCTGGAGATAATTGATCGTAAGAAAGACATCGTTAAACTTCAGCATGGAGAATACGTCTCTCTTGGGAAGGTATGTGTGTTTGATATCGTCCATAATTCATTGCTTACAGAGAATACACTTGGTTGGAGGGAAGACCATATAATATTTCTCCATAAAGGAATTTAAACTAAAAATAATTTTTTTTCTTGAAAATCTTCTTTTATTTTGTATCGGAAATCACATGTTATTGCATAGCTTTGCGTGGAGTTTGGAGGTACCATATGTGTAGTTGAGGTGGGATGGGTATAAAGCGAGCTGGGAAGTATGTTTGGGTAATAATGCTAATGAAAACAATGTCCACTCTCTTTCAAAGGAGGTCACTTCTGCTCGTATTTATTTAAAGATGTTACCACAGCGCCCCTTAGGGACAAAACAATTGAGGAAAGGGGAAACGAGCCTCGAACCCAAGACCTCATGCTTGGAGGGTTGGTAGCCTAACCACTACGCCAAATCCAAAAGCTCCACTTTTGCTATGTGGTTCTTTTATTTAAATCATTGGTGCTACTTATTCATTCAATTGACCAGTAGCATTGGGGGTGGGGAGGGGGGACAAATACTTCCTCCCAATAAACAGAGCCCAAGTCTCCAAAGTAATATTTTCACGTGCAGGTTGAGGCGGCTCTCATTGTGAGCCCATACGTCGATAACATCATGTCGCATGCTGATCCTTTCCACAACTATTGTGTGGCTCTGGTGGTTGCATCAGAACCTGCAGTTCAAGATTGGGCTGTTAAGCAAGGAATTGAGTTCAATGATTTTGAAGAGTTGTGCACAAAAGAAGAAACGATTCAAGAAGTTCATGGGTCACTAGTTCTGGTATATCAACCACATTCTGAATTTGAGTCTTGATTTTCATTGCTATATCAGAGCTTTCTTGAATCAACTGGTTTTTGGGTCTATTTTCTTTAAAAAAAAAAAATTTAAGATGGTAAGGAGTACAACACCACCCTAATAAGGGCCACAAACAACTGGGGAAGGGAGGAAACAAGCCTCGAGCCCAAGACCTTACTATTGGCGATAGGAGCCGAACTACTCGACCTAACCTAATGGCTCGCTTAGTTGAGCTTTCTCTGTTCACAGTTCCTCCAAGACTATTTTTGACCCAACCTGATGGGTTCTCCAGTACTCGACCTGAAAAACTAGGGTTAGGCTTGAGAGTTTAGTCATCCGAGCCTATGACCCATACCCGAAGTGATCCAAATCTAACCCCACCTATATTTCTTTATAAAGATCATACTTTTCTGCTATTCCCAGGGTTAAATTCAGCCGTGCTATTGAACAACTTTAGTAGAACAACTAGATATGTGCTAGCTAAAGGAGAACGAGTTTAATTTACTGGTTTTGCTAATTCCAAGTTGCTGCAGGCGTAGAATCAAATAGTGTCCTGATGTTATATAACGGTCATGGCAGTTGCACTGAATTATATTACGGAAAATACTTGCTTTTAAGGCGTATCTTTTAATGGATAACCATACCAGTGTTAATATTCATGTTCTTTTGATATTTTTTTCGACATGGGCACTGGGAAACAGCCTCTCTTCAGGTTAAACACCCTGAAGGGGGAAGGCTGCGTACATCCCCCCCCCCCCCCCCCCCGACCCTGCGTAGGCGGGAGCCCTTGAGGCACTGGGTATGTTCCTTCCTTTTTTAAGATCTAAACGTATATTGACTATGGGACTGTTTTGCTTAAAAACCCGTTATTTAAACTAGGTAACAAACTTATTCCTTATGCAGTTGCATTATGAGCAGCTAACATGCATCTTGCCTTATATCTTTTATGAGCAGTACATAACGTGAGATTTTAAAGAAATGCGATTGCTTCTGTGACCTTGTATCAGTCCGATGTCCTTCATTCTTTGCTCTAGTTTATGATCTAATTTATTATTAAAAAAAAAAAAAATTGGCTTGATTTCCGCCTCAGACGAACACATTTGTTATGATTTATGAATCCACCATGCTGTTTGGAAAATTCACTTATGAGGTTGTCGGCACCACTTACAACATGAGCACATATTTGGTCAGATGTCAAGCACGCTTTTAAATAGTTTTCGCAGTTGTAAGGGTAGTGGATGGAAGGTAATTGTTGTGGATGGTGTTGGCCGTTTGTAACTATGGGTTTAAATAAGAGTCATTATGTAATTTATATGTATACATAATTTTGATTGATTTGCTGAACCATATTTATAAATGCATTTATACGTTGAAAGCTGTCAAAATAGTCTAAGTAATAATGATTGTATGGTTACTCATTCAATTGTACTCTCTAAATTCCGAAGTAAAACTAAATGCGAGATATGGCAAGAAACTTGGAAAATCAAAGTATAGTAGCACTCTCTCTCAATGATATTTCTTTTTTCGATAAAAAAAAGGTATAGTAGTGCTCCGTTTGATTGGTGGGAAGATATTTTTCTTTCGAAAAGCCTCTCCACAAAATTTTTAAATTGAATTTTGTTTTTCCTTAAAATTTTCTCTTGTTTTATTAATCATAATAGTTATATATAAATTTGTATGAGATTTTTCTTCCGACTCATATGAGAATAAGGTGAGAGTGGAGATATGAGATTCATAAAGAAAATGTTTTCTCCCATGAAGGAAAATGTCTCCCTCCTCTCCTTGACAGGAAGTCAACTTATTCTCTATAGAGGAGAGTTTTTATTTTTGGATTGTTGTTGCTACTGATTTATGTAAGAATGCCACAGAAATAAACTGGAAGAAGGATTGGAGGGCTTCACTGATATTAGCCTTGGCTAATATGCAAAGGGATTTTAGGGCTTTATGTTATTAGTTTTGGTTTTTTGCTGTTCCTTGACTCTGTTTTTGAGGACGTCTTGCCTTTAGCTTTTTGTGCATCCTTTCTCACTTAATGACATTTTTGTTTTCGATTAAAAAAAATTGGAAGAAGGTTTACCAAATGGGGGTATGATGCAACAGCAGTGACTAGGCTTAACAACGTCACAAATGACATGGTCAAGAGACTGAAGCAAAATGCAAAACCACCTACAGATATCCATATACAGCATAGCACTACTTGATTCTGACTCAGATTCAACACCACTTATCAATTGAACAAATCGAAATGATTAATTAACATGTATGCTACAATATGCGATGTTTTTGAGACTTGTGATCTAGAAACAATCAAATTATTGATTCACATTTTGTTGCTATGCAGGCTGCAAAGAAGACGCGACTGGAGAAATTCGAGATCCCAGCAAAGATCAAGTTGCTTACTGAACCATGGACACCGGAATCAGGGTTGGTGACGGCTGCCCTGAAGCTCAAGAGAGACGTTATCAGGAAGCAGTTCTCTGAAGAACTCTCTCAGCTATACTCTTCATAGTTGCAGGTACGATTTCTATCATTGTATTATATATGCTCGCAATCAGATGCTTCTGCAAATGATTCACTCATCCCCTTTTTTTTCCTTTTTGTATGTCACTTATAAATTCTTGTGTTGAAGATATCGTCAATTGCATTGGTTTATTTTGTTGTGTTTCATTTATGCTAATATCCTTTTTTTGATACGCGGGTTCAGCCAACTTGTATGCATCTTGATTAGTCCCTGGGTTGCACACGCTATCTACTAAAAAATTTCCCTTTATGCTTCGAGTTGACTAGTTTGTAGCTTGTCTATTCAAACAACAACAACTACCGACCCAGTGTCTTAAGGGCTCCCGCATATGCAGTGTCTTTTTTTTTTGGTTTTTTGGGGGGGGGGGGGGGGAGGGGGGGGATGTATGCAGCCTTACCTCTTTAAGGTGTTACCCTTAAGGGAGGCTATATCCGAGGACTTCCAACCTAAGAAGAAGAGAGGCATACAGGCATGAAGCATAGAAGCATAAAAGTATGAGAGCAAGAGCAGCAAGCATAGCGGCACAAAGCAAGCATAAAGGAAGCAGCAATAGGCAGTAGACGAGACGACAGCAAACATCGCGTAAGCAAAGCAAGAAGACATATAATCCTAATGGTACTAGTGCTAACCAAAATAAGCTCCTCTATCCTACACTGCTACATCGGCTACCTCTATGCTAGCCTAGACTGAGCTCTATCTAAGGTCATCTCCTCCTGTAGGTTTAGATGGGGAAGGTCGTGTCGAATCGTCTCCATCCATCTCTTCTTTGGCCTGCCTCTCCCTCTCTTCCCTATCATAGCATGTAGTTGTTTGTATTTCCTGACAGGGACGTTGGTCAGTCTCCTCTTAACATGCCCAACCCACCACAAACGCTGCTCCCTTAATTTATCTTCGATCGGGGCCACGCCCAATTTGCCTCTTATGATGCCATTCCTAATCATATCCATCCTTGTGCGTTCACACATCCACCGCAACATCCTTATTTCCGCTACCTTCAGATTCTGTGTATGAAGGCGTTTCAATGGCCAACACTCTGCAACATAAGACATAGTAGGTCTTACTACCGTCTTATAGTATTTTCCCTTTAACTTTAATGGGAGCTTTCTATTGCATAGTATACCAAAGGCCAACCTCCATTTATACCAGCCTAGTTTAATACAGTTGTTGACATCCTCGTCAACTTCGCCGTCCTGTTGAACCATAGAGCCCAAATATCTAAAACACTCATTTTTGGGTATGGACTTTGATCCAATCCCGACGTCCTCTATGATAGGCCTGGTGCAGGTGCCAAACTTAAGTTCTATATATTTGGTCTTAGATTTACTGAGTTGTAAGCCTTTTGATTCTAAGGCCCTTCTCTCACATTCCAGCTTCTCATTTACTTCTTCTCATGACTCCCCCACCTGAACTATATCATCTGCGAAAAGCATACACCAAGGCACCCCCCATTTGGATGTGCCTAGTGAGTTCATTCATAAACAGAATGAACAACAAGGGACTCAAGGCCGATCCTTGATGCACCCCCACTGTGATGGGGCAAGCTTCTGTCTCCCCTTCCACTGTACGCACATTAGCATGTGCGTCTTCATACATGTCTCTAATGGCTCAGATATAGGGACCATGGATGTCTCTTCTCATTTGAACCCTCCATAGGACCTCTCTTGGCACCATGTCATATGCCTTCTCCAAATCAATGAAAAGCATGCGGAGATCCTTTTTGTCTGTTCCTGTAGTGCTCTATCGTTCGTCTTAAGAGATGGATGGCTTCTATTGTTGATCTACCAGGCATAAATCCGAACTAGTTCTCGGACACCTCTGTTTGTTGTCGTAACCTCCTCTCTATGACCCTCTCCCATAGCTTTAGAGCGTGGCACACCAGTTTGATACGTCGATAGTTGGCACAACTCTGGATGTCGCCTTTGTTCTTATATATCGAGATTAATGTGCTCTTCCTCCATTTGTTAGGTATCTTCTTCCCTAGAAAAATTTGGTTAAATAGTTTAGTCAACCACCTAATGCTCTTCTCTCAAAAGCATTTCTATGCCTCTATGGATATTCTATTTAGCTGACTGCTTTACCCCTATAGTAATAATAGTTCTGGTGCTCCTCAGTTGTTTGAAGATCACCTAAGTATATATCTATATCCCCCTGCTCGTTAAACAGACCGTGGAAGTAGACTTTCCACCTAGCTTTAATTTGTTGCTCGTCCACGAGCACCTATCCGTCCTCCCCTTTTATGCACTTTCCCCTGTCTAAGTCCCTAGACTTCTTTTCTCTCGCTTTAGCGATTTTATATAGGTCCATTGCTCCCTCCTCAATATCCAACCTTTTGTAGAAATCCTCATAGGTTTTGGATTGTGCTTCCTCGACTACTATCTTTTCATCTTTATTGGCTTGTTTATACTGATGTTTCTTGTCCTCATTTCGACTTCGGTCCCACTCCTTGAAACAGTGTTGTTTGGCCTTAATCTTCTCTTAGACCTTCTTGCACCACCAGGACTCTCTATTGTTTGGTGCCTCACCCTTTGACATGCCCAAAACGTCACGTGCTAAGCCTCTAGTCTTTTGGACCGCTCGATCCCACATGTGGTTTATATCTCCCTCCAAATCCTACCCGAGCTTAGACTCCGCTCTTTCCTTGTAGATTTTATACCTGTCCCCCTTCAAGTCCCTCCAACGAGTATGTGTCTGCACTGGTTTTCTAGTTCTTTTACATCTACCCTTGGCCTTTACATCCGCACACAACACCTTGTGTTGTGTAGAGAGGTTTTCCCCTGGGATAACCTTACAATCCCTGCAGTCTTTTTGTGCCCTTTTCCTTAATAGTATGTAGACAATATGAGTCCTTGTCCCACCGCTTTGATTCGTGATGATGTGCTCGTCACGCTTTCTGAAGAAGGTGTTCGCAACCGTTGGCTCGTAAGTGACTACAAAGTCTAGGAAGGCTTTGCCCTCGTCATTCTTGGTACGAAAACCAAACCCTCCATGGTATGATATGTAGCCATCTGTGGTTGTGCCAACATGCCCATTGAAATCCCCACCAATCACCACTTGTTCGATCTGGGGTATGCCCTGTATTGTTATGTCTAAGTCCTCCCAGAACCTAGCCTTATCATTCTTAGTTAGTCCAGTCTGGGGTGCATAGGCACTGATTACGTTCAATACTTCCCCATCTAAAATCAACTTGATGCCTATGATCCTATCGCTAATCCTGGAAACTCAGACTACTTAAGACCGCTATCCACCATGATGCTAACTCCATTCCTACCTCTGACCTTGCCTGCATACCACAACTTATATCCCAACACATCTCTAGCTTTCATACTAACCCATTTAGTCTCTTGTAGGCATAAGATGCTAATCTTTCTCTTCATCATCATTTGGATGACCTCGAAACTCTTCTTCGTTAACGTTTCGACATTTGATGTCCCAAGTCGCAAGTTTCCCTCCACATGTTGCCTCGCTCTCCCTCTTCCCAACCCCTTTAAAGATGGCCTCAAGTTCTGAGCTCTATAACTAGTAGCATGCATCAACTAACTGTCACAATCACAGGTACGCAAGCATAGAAACACAAAGCATATCACCAAAGCACAATAACAAAGTGCAATCAATAACAATCAGAATCAACTAAGTGCAAAAGTAGTTCAAAAATAGAAAAGAGCAATCCAAATATTATACCCAACAACAAGACCTCAACGCTCACGCAGAATCACGGAGCAGGGAGATTTGACCTGAGAGAGCGCGAAAATAAAGGAGAGATCTGATTTGAAGATGGTGCCTAGTTGAGAATTTAAGCCGAGTATTAATTGGTGTTGAATCGTGTAGAATTGGTAGAATTGCAACTATACATCCTATTCTACTGTTTCTACATTTTATCTTTATAAGTCCGTGTACTTTTTCAAAAAAGCAGCCTATATTTATGCATAATTTTACAATAAATTAATAAAAAATAATGTTAAATAATTACTTTTTTGAAAAAATGATTATGAAATGAATTATACGCATTTGATGTGCATTTACCACATGCTCATTTGTTAATCTGCCGTTAGCTAGTCGTTCCCTTGCTTCCCCAATCTGCCAGTAGCCCAACCACCACCACCACTGACCCAGTGTTTCAAAGGCTCCAGCATATGTAAGGTTTGGGGGGAGAATGTACGCAGCCTTACCCCTTCAAGGTGTTACTTTTAAGGGAAAATGTGTTCGAGGTCCCCCAATCTACTAGCCCATTATTTTATTTTTATTGACCAATGGCTGCACTAGAAACAGCCTATTTACAGGATAGCACCCTATAGGGGTGAGACTGCATATATGTTATCCTCCTCAATCTTTACCTTAGCATAAGCCTCTTGGAGGCACTGGGAGGTGGTGGTGGTGGTAGTAGTGTTTGTGAAATTACTTTATTTATATTATATTAGCGATTAAAGGGTGACTTTGTTCCTCGAGTAAAACTTTCAATTATTATTTACTATTTTCACAGCGTACTCTGATTGTGTAAGGGGTGCATGTTTGACTAATTATGGGAAAACTAACTTTTGACTTTCTATTATGTATGTGTGGGAAATCTAGCATTAGTTTTATCAATAAAAATAATTTCTTACATCTTAAGTAGAATTTAAAGATTCTTGATACGATTCTACGATTTCAATCTTGAAAACCCTTCACTGATCTCGCATAGAATCCTGATCCGGATAACTTCGGTTTGGGAACATGGATCTAATGCGTGGACCAAAGGAATTATCTACACCGAATGACATAATTTAAACTCTATACCTCACGCTTCATGAGAAGAGACGTGCAAAAAACATCATTATGAATGATGACAAACGACATAAAAATGACAAATCAAATACCTTTGATTGCACTGGTTTTCAATGTGAAATTTCAGTTTGTTAGTTTAGCTTGAAAGTCACCATGAATATATAGGCGTGCTTATTGGACAAAATTCGGACCATGCTAAACCAAAGATTGAAAAATAATTTTTTTAGTATTGACTTGGTCGAGTCTCAGACCAAATTTAATTGGTGCAGTCCAAGTTTTATCTCGAACCAGTTTTTTTTTATGTTTAGTATGTTAATTTATACGAGATTTTTATTCAGCGAAATGAAAGAGTCTATTAAAGTTCAAATGAAGGACGAATGATATGGCCTAATTGTAAATACCACTATGTTGAACACTTCAAATAGAAAATAATGTTGACTTCAAACAAAATACAAGAAAACTATTTATAGATTCTATGTTTTCTTCGAAAAAGGTCACTTCTTCATAACCATAGCCTATATGTTACTTTGTCATTGTTTTGTCTAAAATTTATCTTTACCATTTTGAGTTGTTACATAATGCTATATAGAGCTTAAAGAGTAAAATTTACTTTTATCTGCTTGTCATGTATGTTGTAGCACTACTTACGGTATCTTAGGACAAGGGATGTGATGATTAATAGAGGATTGCTTATTTTAAACCAAATAAGGAAACATCATAAAATGGGAGCATGTTTTTCATTGAACAAACAATGGATACCGCTTGGCTCATGAATTAAGGCTGAAATTGGAATTTGATCTAGAATTTCAATTGTTCAGTTTATAGCATGGAATTGGAGCCTGAAACTGGAGCTAAGAGTGGAATTGAGGTTCAAAATTCCAATTTATTGTTGAGTTTGCCTGATGGATTTCAAAATATGTATAAGATATATCTGACTCAAATCCACAACTAATTTAAACTTATGGACTAATTGCTGCGTCATTTTCTCTCTCATTTAGTAGGTATGATGATGATAATGTATTATTGGAAAATAATTCAAAAAACTCTTAGCCCGTAATCTTTATATACAAATTTGTTATCTGATAGTAATTCACAAAATAATTATTATAGTGCCAAAGTAAGCTACAAAATGTTGGCACGATAAAAAATTGTAGGAATCTTGTTTGGGCATATTAGAGACTCGAAATTTAGTACTTTAAAAATTTTATGCTGCACTTAATAAAATTTCAGGTTGGATTCAGGTCGGGATTGGATTGGATCCAACATCATTGAATTCTAATCTAACCTAAAATTCATTTACCAACATCCAAATCCAAAACCATTTCAGAATCATTTTTGCAGCTAAATAAATCATAAATGGATTAGGTTAGATAAACATTTAGCAGATTTAGGTCCAATTGTTATTTCTATCGAAGCCCAAAACGATCCAACTCAATTAACTCAACCTCAATATGACTTGACATTGAAACACTCAACCCAACTGAAATTTGACGCATAATTAAAAATGATCCTACTTGAATAACTTGAACCTAAATTGGACCTAACTTGAACCAAATCCGATAGACCCAAAATTCGAGATGGCTCTAACCTTAGATGACCGTACCTGACCCTTGTACCTTGATGGGGACCCTATGGAGCTACTCTGAAATCCGATATCCAACCTAATTGACTCGAGACCTAGAGATGACTCAAACCTGACCCGTGCCAACACAAATACTAGAATGAACCCATCTAATTAACTCAAAATCCAATACGATTAAGCGCGATATGGTTTGAGTCAACTAAAATTTGGCCCTAGTTGACTAGAAACTCGAAATGATTGGATACCAAAATATGATTCAATCCTACCGAAACTTGAACCTAGTTGACTAGAAATCTGGAATGATCTAACTCGATTGACTCAGCACTTAAGACTATTAGTTATAGAATTACAATTCCAACTTCTAATTTTTTTGACTAACCAAATAATGGAATTTTATTTTCTTCCTAATTTCAATTCTAATAGATTTGGAATTGGAATCAAAATTCCACAATCCAATTCTAATTGTGCCAAACATTTGTGTACTTGTTGGAATTGGATTTTAATTAAAATTCATATGTTCCAATTCTTTGAGGTAGGAGAAAAGAATTACAATTCAATATTAACTCTACTGACTTGAAACTGAAAATGGCCCTATTTGTAGGGGTGAGCAAAAGTACCCGAGAACCCGAAAACCCGAAAAATCGAACCGAAACTGATTCGAAAAATTAGGGTAACCGACTCGAAAATATCCAGTCAGGGTATACCCGACCCGTTGAACTATGGATACCGGTTCGGTTACGGGCATCATTTTGGAAAACTTCCGGGTACCCGATCTGACCCGATATGAATTTTGTATATATTATCCTAAATAAAAAATTTTAATTTATTTAGAATATTAATCATATTATCTTCACTAAACATTAATGTTGCATGTTTAATTTTAAATCCCAACGAACATTTTTCAAGTTATGTATTTTTTCTTTTTCTTCTTTCAATAAAGTTTACCCTATTTTTATATTAAAGATTTTTAAAGTTTCAGCACAAAAAAAAAAGACTAATAAATCAGTACTAGTAAATTAGTAGAATATAGTTGTGCTCTATATTCTTTGTATATAATCCTTGAACTTTCACATGTTTATGAAGCTTTGATTAATGTGTCATAGTCATTTAAGATTATTTATAATTTTGTTACCATTAAAGTATGACAATTATGTCCATGATTTTTTTAAATTTTAAATTACGAAGATCAAGTGGAATGTTGTTAAAATAATTTTATAGTATATTTCCAAACGACTTAATGTACATAGTTGTTTGTGTCTTTCATAAAATAGTTTATAAGAAATTTTAATTAAACGGGCGGGTACTCGACCCGATGTGATCCGACCCGATCTTTTAGGGTACTCGACTGATCTGGGTACCCGACTTTTTAGATTACATTATGGGTAATGATTTTGACGCTTTTAGTGTTTTGGATACCCGAACCGAAATGCGTTTCGGATAGGGTACCCGACCCATGCTCACCCCTACCTATTTGATAAACTAAACCTAGGATGACTCAACCAAAAGAATCAACATGACATAAATTTGACCTAAAAGTCGAAATCACCCAAGTTGAATTTGAACTTAAAATGACCTTACTTGACTTAACAAGTTCAAAATGATTTAACCCCATAGGCCTAAAACTCAAAAGTGACTCAAATCAAAAAATGAAACCACTTGACGTAAATGTGACATAACCAAGCTAACCCCACAGTCAAAATAGCTTGGTCTAATTGACTCCAAACCTAAAAATGACCCGACCCAACTCATTCTCAGTTTAAATTTGGCCCAACCTATGATAATATAAAATTTAAATGATGCAACCTAATGGACCCAAAACTAAGATGATTTGAGCTTGAAATGACTTGAATCAACTCAAACTCGACCGGTTCTAATTTGAATCCCGAAAAGACCCAACTCGATTAACCCCCTTTCATGATGAATCGAAAATAAATTATCTGATGCAACTAAAACTCAATATAATTTGACCACGAACTCGAAATAACTTGAAGTCAAAGTAATCCAGCCCAACCAAAATCCGACCATAGTTGATCAAAAACTCAAAATCCTCTAACTATATTGACCGAGAACTCGTGATGACTCAAATTAGTATGGAATGATAATTCTGGCCTCTAGTTTCTTTATTTAACCAAACAATGTAATTTTAATTCCATCCTAATTCCAAATGGAAATGAAATTACAATTCTACAATTCAATTCTAATTCGATGTGTCAAGCTCTGTTTGACCCATAGAATTTGAATTAGACTATAGAATTGCACCTCTAATTCCAATTATGATAGAATGGGAATGAGGTTGGAATTGAAATTCCATTATTTAGCTGATCAAAAGAATTCGAAGTTGAAATTGCAATTGCACAACTAATTGTCTCAAGTTATGAGTCAATTGAGTTAGATCATTCTAGATTTCGTGTCAACTAGGGTGGGGTTTTGATCGGATTTAGTCATGTCGAGTTTTGGGCCAACTGGGTTAGATTTTTCAAGCCATGTAGGATTTGGGTTTTACAAATGGATATATTTTAGGATTCAAGTTGAAGCAGGTCAAGTATGAGTTATCTCTAGGTTTTAGGTCCATTAAGTTGTGGTATCCTATGGTTTGGATTAGCTCGATTTGGCCTTGTTTCAAGTCGGTCCTAAGCCAGGTAGGTCGTTTCTGGTTTGAGACATCTCCGATTGAGTTCTAATTGGGTTAGATTCAAGTTGGGTCAAATCAATTTGAGTTCAAGCCATTGAAGTAGGGTTAGTTTCAAGGCAAATTTAAGTGGAGTCAAGTGTTTCAATTTCAAGTCATTTTAGATTTTTTTGTTAATTGAGTTGGATCATTTTAGATTTTAGATAAGTTGATATAAAATAATAATTTCAAGTAAATTAACCGTATATTATTTCAACTATACAATTTTTAGTTGGGTTTTTCAATAAAAACTACCTAAACTTATACCAGCTAAATTTTCTAATTTTTATAATACCTCAACCTTTCAAAATTTTTTAATGCCACAACTTAATCATAATGCCATTAAAATCCTTTAGTTTTTTGTAGAAGTAATATTTAAAAAAAATATTTTTCTTTTTAAATATGAAAATTCTTTTTTAAATATTTAAAATATTTTTATTCAAATTTTTTAAAACCATTTCTCTTTTTTACAAAAGCCACGTCACCAAGAACTAACTGATATTAACGACATTAATATTAAGGCATGACATTAAAAAATTTTAAATTTTTAAGTGTGATTTTAAAATATTAGAAAATCTAAGTTGTTTCAAACCCATCTAAAATTTAAGTGGTCTTCAGTAAAAATTATTTTTACTTAACACCAATCCCGTGAAATTAGACAGTAAAATTACAATTCTAACTCCAGTAAGTGAACTAAACACAATTGAAATTTTAAACCCCAATTCTAGTCTCCAATTCCATACACCAAACAGTTAAGTGGACAAATAATTTCTCCTCTATTAAACAAAGTCAATTCCCAAAAGGAAAATATGAACGGAAGCATCAAAATTGATCTTTGACATAGTCCAACCACCGCTTTGCACATCTGACAGTAATGAAGCCAGCAACATCAGGATTTCAAGACCCGACCCTGTCTCACAATGGCAAGCAACGCGACATATATCCTTTGAAACTAAAGCTTCCTATCTCCTCATCACACGCTGGCGTTCTCGTTTCCGGAAGCGTTCAAGCATGAACTCGTCTGTTGCAACTTGCCGCCTTCCTTCTGGATGTGCAGCATTCCTTTCGCCCTTCTCCTCGCTACCTCGATCCCTGAACAGCTTAGGATGTTCTGCAAGAAACTCACTCGTTAGACTGAGAAAATTCACTTTAGATTAATACGACCTAATGCTTTGGACCCTCCAAATCAGACCAAAGAAACGTACAAAAATCCCCAAAAATTTAAGCCAGATCTGACCCTCGGTTACGTATCCATACCTGATCCTTCTCCAGCAGTTTGAGCAACATAAGGTGCATTAAATTTATTGAAACTTCTTACCTTTCAACCTCTATTATTCCAACTTTTCTCTATGGAAAACAAAAATTAGAAAACATGGGACAATGATCCCTTCAATCACATAAGAAAGGAAAATAGGGATCGTGTTTTCCAATTTTTAAGAAAAGAGAAGAAAACTAGAAATCCTCGTTGTATAAAAATTTGGACAAATAGATCCTTTAGAACAGATTCTCTCAAAAAATGCAGCTTCATAGATGATTTTTCAGAAAGCCAGGAGAATTTTCTACAAATGAACACGAACTTATGCTTTCCCCATGGGTTAATGATTGTGATATAATTAGGGAAGTAAAAGTACCTCTGCTAGGTTTTTCAGTATAATCCTTGCCAAGTTGGAAATAATCCACGCTATTACTCCAAGGACTACTTGACTCTGTCTTGGACCGACCTGTGAGCCTCTTTTCATGAAGAAGCTTTTTCGCTGCCTCGGTTTCCTCAATATTTTTCAGCTTGTACCTGAAACCAACAAAGGAGGGAAACTTGAATGTAAATCTAAGCAAAACGTTTTATGAATTTGTCTTCGCCTTCTGTGCACCAGAACTCAATTTCAAAACCACCAGAACAAGTAGTACTAAACTATGGATCTGTTTCCCCCCCTTTTTTTTTTTTAAGGTGTTTGAACCTCTAATCTCTCGTTCTAATGTCTCAACCTTAGTAGTGTTTTTAGCACTGGACACAGGCATCATTGGTTAGATTTCTCTATTCCAAAACGTCGTGAAGATAATATGGGATTCGTATATATATTTGATCAAACAACAACAACAACAACAACAAACCCAGTGCCTGCAAAGGCTCCCGCAAAAGTAGGGTCTGGGGGGTAGATGTACGCAGCCTTCCCCCTTCAGGGGGCTACCCTGAAGAGAGGCTGTTTCCGAGGACCTCCAACCATATATTTGATCAAAAAGGAATTTAAATATATTTGTAAGTATATTATCTAGATAGTAATTTATCTTTAAGGATTTATTATATTCAAGATTTCATATTTTGAAATTCTAAATATTTTAGAAAGTTTTCATATTCTAGGAAGTTCTCATATTTTAAGATTTTGAAATTTTGAATATTTTAGCAATTTTCCATAATTTTTGTAATTTAGTTTCCTAATTTTGCTCTAAGGATGCCTATATAAACTCATGTATGTGTTCATTATTGAGAAGAGTCAAGTTATTTTTTCCTAAATCCCCTCTCCCTTTTCTCTCCTTTTCTCAAGGTTCTCTACTCCTCTTCCCCTTGTCCTACAGCATGCGTTTTACGCTACTAACACACTGTAAGTAACTCGATGTTCAAAGTATAAATTAATAAGGGAAAGACAAAGACATACTCGATCGGGAGCTGAACTTCAGCAATACCAGTAGTCCACTGGGTGGAGCTTTCTTCTGAATTACGCCTCTTCACCTAACATATCAAAAGATTGGAATATGGAACTCCATCAACGGCCTTGATGAGTAATTTGATTCGGTCCATTTGGCGTTATAATTAAATTGTCCCTATCATCCCCTCACAAGAGAACAATTAAGCACAAAGTTGATTGATATCATAATCCCATTGAGATTAACAAAGCAGGGCGAGAAAATGAACATATAGGAACATAACTGTCTTACACGAGGAAGCAATGGAGGAGATTCTTTTTATCAAGAGGGGAAAGATTAATTTATCATGAAAATATTGGACGCTCAGACAAGCATCCAGGAATACAACTAACTGCATAAATGTAAATTTCCAAGAAAATGCACAATTTCCAACACAGACGCACATCATGAAAATATTGGACGCTCAGACAAGCATCCAGGAATACAACTAACTGCATAAATGTAAATTTCCAAGAAAATGCACAATTTCCAACACAGACGCACATCACGAAAATGAAACATTCAAGCATCTCCACCCCATACGCCGTTCTCAGGTGGACAGCCTTTGGAACTGATGCCTAATGTCTATTTATACTAACCCCCTTGCAAAAATAATATTATTTTTTTTGAAAATCTTGTAAACTCAATCGATTGCCAAAAAAAAAGTGTGATTGATCAAGTTTTTCTTTAAAATCTTTCATGCTTTACCCGCTAATAAAATAGCTAAAAATTAAAAGGCAACCCATACAATCAATC
Organism: Simmondsia chinensis; assembly: GCA_018398585.1. NCBI lineage: Eukaryota > Viridiplantae > Streptophyta > Magnoliopsida > Caryophyllales > Simmondsiaceae > Simmondsia > Simmondsia chinensis. The sequence continues at coordinate 9,132,180 of JAGTTD010000011.1, forward strand.
GTGAGAAAAGTACGATAGATCATGCTGAAGAAACATGACCTTGTCCTGTATGCCAAAACAACTCATGGGCCCATTTTGGTGCATGATATGCAGCTGCTCTTATAACACGAATCCTCAATAGTCTGCAGTGAGGATTCCTTGCTCTTATAACACAAGGGATATGGCATGGTTCCAGTGACGTCAAGATAAGCTCATCAGTGAATTGGGAGCCAAAAAGGCCACATTCAACATGCAGAAACATAGCAGGCTAATAGAAATCCCTCTTTACTAAGCTTTTAAGATTCAAATAGGTTGTTACAAATTTTAGAACAAAGTAGTCCGGTTCTCTGAAAAGACGACTAACGAGATGGAGGGTGTATTAGTGAACTGGTAAAACCAAACATCAAGATTTGTGTATTCTAAAGCCACAAAATAAAAAAAATAAAAAATAAAAAAGGAGGGAAATTATTACTTAGGTATTCTGAGATTTGGCCATTTATCACTTGATATTTCAAAATATATAATGAGGTACCCAGAGGTTTCAAATTTTATCACTTAGATACCCTATGTGAGAATTTGGTGAATTTTTGTAAAATTTTGAACATTTTCACCATAAAACATTGATGTTATACATGATTACAATAATATTTACGAGCTATATTAAGTTTTTCAATGAAAATCCAACTAATTAAGAAAAAAAGTCATTGAATTATACGGAATATATCTATATATTAGTGAAATAATATGTTATGTTAGCATTTTAAGATAAAAAATCATAATATTATGATAGAAGACACCTATATATTATTATAATTATGTCATATGTTAGCAATTTTTAATAAAAATCAATCTAATTTTGAAAAAAATGACACCTAATTCATAAAATTTTTAAACTTCAGGGTACCTAAGTGATAAAAATTTTAAAGCTTAAGGTACCTCATTGTATATATTGAAACGTCAGGGCACTTAAGTAATAAATTCTTAAACCTCAGGGTCCTAAGTGATGAATTCCCCCCCCCCCCCCCCCCCCCCCTCCCCAAAAAAAAAAAAGAAAAGGAATGCATTTGTCACACAACTCAGACTGCATTGTTCTAGAACAATTAGTAGCACAGATTTTGCATTCCTGTTTCGATGATTATCACACTGAAATATCTAAGAAAGTAGATGAGGAAGAAGCTTGCCTTCAAAACTTGGCATGCCATCAAAAATTTGAAGGAAAACAGACTAAATCAAACAAAATCATCCATCAAGGCATCATCCAACAAAGTCTGGTCCACAATTTTCACCACTATCATTCATAGGAAAAATATCATCGACCAAAATGATTCCAGAGAGCTTCTAGAACAATTAGTAGAACAGATTTTGCATTCCTGTTTCGATGATTATCACACTGAAATATCTAAGAAAGTAGATGAGGAAGAAGCTTGCCTTCAAAACTTGGCATTCCATCAAAAATTTGAAGGAAAACAGACTATATCAAACAAAATCATCCATCAAGGCATCATCCAACAAAGTATGGTCCACAATTTTCACCCCTATCATTCATAGGAAAAATATCATCGACCAAAATGATTCCAGAGAGCTTCACAGAGGAAGACTTGAGTATGGCCTACAATTTTCAGTACTACCATTCATAGGGGAAACATATCAATCTATAGAATGATTCCAGAGAGCTTCACTTAGGAAGACTGCAACCAACGGTCCATGCCTCATTAAGACATACACTACCATATAGATCAAGTACTTAAATACGCACAACTAACCCAAATCAAAGAATTGAGCAAGCAGAACATAGGTTTTTTACAGCTTTGGATTGGGTCATGGTTAACAAATTTTTTTTTTTTTTTTTTTCTTAGGGATAAGAAAAGAAGTAGTTATAAGACAGAAAAGATGCACAAAGTTTGTGAAGGACAAAGACATCCTCAAAAATGAAAAGATAATGCAAACACAAACTGCTTACTTAAGGAAAGCCAACAAGTATTGCTTCAATCAACCAAAGTGGTGCCAAAAAGCCTCCAAAACTTTTAGAGATCCTCGAAAAATCACATCCAAATACACCAAATAAATGTCACCTTAACTTCTAAAAATAACGCCTTCGGGCTGTTGTTTTGCGCCCCGCGCCCCCCACCCCCAAAAAAAAACAAAATCTAAAAATAACACTTCAACATCCGCTTTCTTCCCAAATCGTTTTAACTTAATCAAAAATGCACTTTCTACTGTATACAAAGACAACCATGGCTGTCTAAACATAGAAAAAAAGCATGCAGCACATAATAAAAATATATTAGGGGTGCACGTGGGTTGGGTTTGGGTGGGTTGGGTCAAGAACCAACATGACCCATCCAACATTTGACCCATACCCAACCCGTACCCACCAAATGGTAGGATGATGGTTTTTGGTTGGGTCAGGCTGGGTGGGGCTATGTTTGGTTAGTGCATAAACATTCATCTAAGTTTCAATTTTAAGTAATTCTAATTTGAGTTTAAGGTAAATAATCAATAAAAAAGCCAAGAAGGGAATCCAATTATCAATTTATTGATCTGAAAGATAATATGTTAGGATTATTCTATTTTAGATCATCCGCATGCGTGTATATACATATAATCATTTAGATACCCCTAAGATTTTAACATTTATTATCTAGGTATCCTATTTCAATTATATACAATACAATTGAAGTAGCCTAAGTTTAAACATTTTATCACCAGGAATTTAATGAAAGTTTTTTAGAAATCTAACCAATTTTATGCAAAGATAATATATAAGTCGTATCAATATTTTTGACAAAATTTTAACGGCTTATAATAAAATATTCACCAAATTTTCGTGCAAACTACTTACATATATTGTCGAAATAAATATGCCGTGTTAACATCTTTGGCAAAAATAACCAAATTGTAATGAAAATACTTATATATCATCGGAGTCATGTTCTAATTTAACATTTTCCAATAAATATCTATCGAATTTCAGAACAAGAATACCGGTTTGATAAAATTTTAAAATATCCAGGTACCTAATAGATAGAAGTTTTAAACCTTAAGGTAACCCAATATATTATATAATGGAACTTCAGGATACCTAAGTGATAAATAGTCAAATCTTAGGTATCCAACTTATATATTGAAACGTTAGGTACTTAAGTAATAAATAGTCAAACTTTGAGGTATTATACTTATATATTGGAACATCGATACCCAAGTAATAGTCAAATGTCTGGGTACCTAAATAATAAATAGTCAAACCTTAAAATATATGAAATATGTTCGCCTCATTTAGGCTCATTTAATCTTGATTTAGGCTCATTTAGAAATGCTCCAAGATAATGATAGCCGACCGATGGGTAACCCGGAACCATACCGATACCCATGAGTAAAGCATATTGGACCCACTAGACCCAATGTTAAAAATATACCCAACCCAACCAAACCCAATTGATATGGGTTGGGTGGGTCTTGGGTATTACCCAACCCATGAACACCCCTATTAACATGTATTTTCTCGTTATGGAAATATATGACACAAATACCAGGTGGCAAATTCATACAGGGCCTATTTCTGCAAATAACCATGAGTGTTAAACTAGATAAGAATCTAGGAAGCATCGATACTCTTTTTTGGCTAGAGTATCGATGCTCGACACGTATCCGACACCAACAAACTTCTGACACGTTCCGATACATGTCCGATACATGAAAAAAGTATCCGATACTTCTTTTTTTAAATTTTGAATTTCTGACACGTTTCCAATATATTTCCGACACGCTTCCGATACGTGTCCAATACGTGAAAAAAAGTATCCCGATTTGTTTTTTCGAATTTTGAATGTCCGATACATTCCGAAAGTTTTTTATGGTTTGACTTTAAAAATATAATGTTATAATATAATATTATATAATATAATAGTATGCATATTAAATAGTTAATTATATTATATAAATTTTAATATGATTATATTTAAAGATTTAAAAATAAACCAATATTTTCAAATATTCTCTAGTTTTTTTATTAAAAAAAAATAATGTTTTTGTACAATTTGAAAGAGAGAGCGTGATGAAAAAAGGAGAAAGAAGCCTCTGTTAAGTCAAGGAGAGAGAGACAAATAGGCAGTGGTGGCGGCATGGCTTGAACCTCTGTTAATTTTTGTACAATATCACCTGAACCAACCCAAAACTAGGGATGACTTAAAACTAAAATGACTGAACTTAACCAAAACCCAATTGACATAACTCAAATCCCAAAGTAACTTAACACAATTAACCCAAAACTCGGATGACTTTAATATAAAATGATCCAACCCGACTAAAAGCTCGACCAAAACTGACCTGAAGCTTTAAACGACTCGGTCTTAAAATTATCCAACCCAACTGATATCCGATCCAAGCTAATCCGAAACCAACATGATCAGACCCAATTGAACTGAAAGTTGATTATTCGAACAATGAAATTCTAATTTCATCATAATTGGAATTCGAATTGCAAGTCCACAAGCCACATCCAATTGCAAGTGTTAGCAAAACTAGCTATCCAGAGAGTACTCAATGATATTTCTTCAAAATTCAGACTAATGAACTACAAAAAGTTATATTTATATGCAAAAACTAATCCCCACCAATGAAGATAAACACTAAAGTAACCAGGAAACTATTTTTCTAAAATAAAAGCAACTAAATTATCCTATTAACTAAAATAAGGATAACTAAAATATTTTTGGGCTAAGAGATTTATTCTACTCTAATCCTATCAAACAATCCAACAAAATCTACTAAAGTATTACGTCTTCTACAATCACTAAACATCTTCTTCTATGTTGCATTAATTCCCGCTTTATTCCCAAAAACTTGACCTCGAATTTTAAATAAGCATACGAAACAAAAAATTATAGCAAATATCTATTTGTGTGCAGGGCTCCTTCTAGATGTAGAGCATAACTTTTGCCTATGTATCAGAAGTATCGACAAATTCTTCAGGTAAGATGAGGTCAACATGAATTCAATATGTAGGAATTCAATGCAGTCTTGCTCTTCTTGTTTCACTTCATCTTCCTCCTCTTCCTCTTCTACATCCATCTCTTCTTCTTTGACTTCCATCTATTGGGATCCGAATCGTTGGAAGCTCATAAGTGGTACAAGGGAGCAAGTTAAGGCAGCTACATCACGATGAGCTCGAAGATACACTCGGCACTAGTCTAATGGACGTAAATACAACATACCCTTAACTATATGGCTCATGCTTATTTGACTCGAACCAATCCAATGTTGAGGTTGAAAATAATTAGAGCATGATATGGGAGATGGTAGAGATGTGGACCTATGGATAAAATGACAATTTTTTTGGTCTTCTCTTTTTGGTTGGTAGTGATTGAAGATGGAGACTTGGGTCTACAAGTAGGATTCAATATATAATTTTTTGGGTTTGGTGTCGGCTAGGGTCTTGGCAGGAGTTTATAATAGTGGATAGTTGCATACTGCTCCATGGCAGTGGCAGAGAGGAGATACTACTTATCAGTAGTATCGAGGCAAAACAACAGCACTGTGGCAGCGACTACGACAACTCTGCAACAAAGGCTTAGAACAACTGTTCTAATACTAAATTGATGTAGCACACTTTGCCACTCAAGAATTAGACTCAATAATATTTCTTACTCAAAATAATGAATTACAAAGATGTTATATTTATAGGAACAAACTAATGCCTATTGGATAGGTAAAGAGATAAATAATAGATTAACTAATAAACTACTTATATAAAATAAAAACAACTCCGAAGAGGGTACCAACACGCAAGCACTGGATCCCATTAGAACTTTCAAGTTAAGCGTGCTTAGGCGAGATTAGTACCAAGATGGGCGACCTCCTGGGAAGTCCTCGTGCACCCCTCAGGTTGGGGGTTCTCGGAAACAGCCTCTCTTAAGAGGTAGCGCCCCAAAAGGAGAAGGCTGCGTAACCCCCCCCCCCCCCCCAAAAAAAAAAAAAAGACCCTTCTTAGGCAGGAGCCCTTGGGCACTAGGAATGTTGCTTTATAAAATAAAAACAACTAAGGTCCTGTTTGGCGTATGGGATTGTAGCCTGAAATGGGGGATGAGACTAGAATTGGGGTCCAGAATTCCAATTATGTTATTTGGTTCACCTGCAGGAATTGGAGTTATAACTCCATAGCCCAATTCCATGGAATTGAGTTTTAACTAAAAATCTTAAATTCCAATTTCTTGGGGTAAGGGTAAGGAATTGCAATTCCATATTAATTCCACTAACTTGAAAACTAAAATGTCCCCACTTGATTACCTAAAACCGAAGATGACTTAAAACCAAAAGACTTTCACAACCTAAATTTCAAAACCTCGAAATAACCCAAATCAACTTAATTCAAAGTCCGAAGTGACCAAACCAATTGACCTGCAACTCAAGACAACTCAAATCCAAAAAAAGAAACTACTCAACTTGAATGTGACGTAACCAAGCCTGTGCCAGAAGTCGAAATGGCATGGCCAAATTGACCCAAAACCTAATTATGACCCCAACCCATCTCACCCTCAATCTAAATTTGAGCTTACTCGAGATAACATGAAATTTGAAATGAAGCAACACCTTTTGACCCCAAAAATAAGATGACTCAAACTCGAAATGACCTAGATCAACCCAGAATTGAAACTATTCTAGCTTGAATCCTAGAAAGACCTCACCCAATTAACTAAAAATCCAAGATGACTTGAACACAAAAATGATCTAATGCAACTAAAACTCTACCTAATTTGACTTGAATCTCGAATAACTCAAACTCAAGGTGATTCGACCTGACCAAAATCCGACCTAGATGATTTACAACTCGACATGCTCCAACTAAATTGACCAAAAACCCATGATAACTCGAATCATTATGAAATTATAATTTCAACCTCTAATTCCTTTGATTAATAAAACAACAAAATTTTAATTCCATCATAATTCCAATTCCATGTGCCAAACAGAGCCTAAATTATCCTATAAGGATAATTAAAATAACCTTTTGACTTAAAAAGATATATTCCATTCTCTAATATCAAATAATCTAACAAAATCTGATGATATATCATGTTTTCTACCATCATTACACCTCCCATTATATGCTACATCAGAATGCATAAAGGATATCTTCGCTTTCCATATAAAAGAGGATAGAGGAAGTAGAAAACATTGGTTGCAGTTGATCTAGGTTAGATATAGGAATTGAGTTTTACAGGTTCACGATCCATCTAACTCCTACACCCTCCCTATCTGGTAATGACAACATTTAGTTTGGTCAAGAATATGGCTTAATTGGATAATTCTGCTGACTTTTTTCTTTGTGAGATTTCTGCACAAGGTTAGATCCCAAGAAGCTGAATCGTCATGGAGAATAACAAAAGCACTAACTAGAACTGCATGATTTAGTGCCTAGAAAAAGATTAAAGGCCTCAACGAAAACCTCTACCCTGAGAATAAAACGCATCCTATAATTTCTAATTTCTACTATTCTTGATGAAGTAGCTTATAAATCATTAAAAGCCTTAAGTAAAATGAAACCACGACACTCATGGACACCCTGAGGCAGCAAATTCTTAGAGCTCATCAAAGCTAATTCCTGCAAAAAATCCTACACCCTTTTCTCACTAGAACCAACTCTAGTCACTAATTCAAATGAAAACGAATCAAGTAGGTGCAAAGAGATAGCCACAATGATAGAACCAGGACAAGCTCCAGCAGTCACTCCATTTATTTTCTCTCATTCCTAATCACTTGGAATGCAGTAACGTGGTATACCTTGGATAATACCAAAATCATCAGTGAACACATAAGGAGCAGTAAGAAGGCAATAGGAACAAAGAGTGCCTCGAGTAATATAGAAGAAATCACAAATTGACCGACTCACTTTGAGATGATCAGGAATCTGGTATAATTCATCTTCAGCACTTTTTATATTGCTCTCAGCTGGATCTGTTGTATTAATCTTCTTGCCCCTTCTCTTCGCCAATTCTTGTTCAATATACTTTAACCTGTCAAACCTGAAAATTATTGTCCTTCGAAGCATATTGGTTCTAGTAGCTCCCAAATTAACAAAGCCTAAATAGACTAAAGGATCGAAGCATGAAGCAAACATATGTATGCAAGACACTATGAAAATAGCTGACATTATCTTAAAATGGTACCACCAAGCCACATCTTTAGGCAGCAAACTTAATACAACTCCTTAGTGCCTCAAAGAGGCGCCTGCCAAAGCAGGGTCTGCGAAGGTAAGATATACGTAGCCTTACCTCTACATGGTGCTACCCTGTAGAGACTATTTCCAAAGGGCTCCCGACCTTAAAAAGAACCATATTCCGACAAATGAAAAACAAGCATGTCATCGTCAAATTGTTATAACGAGATAGATACAGTTCACTGAAAGGGTTCCCACAAAGAAAGACAACCTGGGTATCCTTAAACTACTTTGGAATTAGAATAAAACTAGCACTAGAAAGAGAAAAAAAGAGCAAGCCCATGTGAAGTCATCGTCACATATCACAAACATATATTATTATCAGGAATTCCAGTGTTTGCATGTGGTAAGAATAAAGGTTCTTCATGAACAAGCAAGAGGAGTAGCTCTTACATATTGGGGTCTTCCACCATGACAGCAGTTTCTTGCGCAAAGGTATCCTGTAAGACTAACTCCTCCTTCTCTCCATCTCCCTCAACCTTCTCTCCTAATTTCGAAACAACACCGAATGATTGTGATGTAGTGTTTGCAGGGATCAATGTTCTCCTCTCCCTTTGCTTTTGAAGTAACTTTACCTCCTCTAAAGCCAACCTAATCAATCCCATGCTTTTAAGAACCAACTCCAGGAGGAACAAAACAAATAATAATATATGAAAAAATAATTTTTAATAATAAAAAGGATTAAGCGACTATAACTTTCATGAAATCAAGTAAGGGCCACTGCGTTATAAGACATTAATTACACAATGGAATTTGAGCCAACGGTGACATGATTGGTTGTTAGTATGGTATTCTGCTACATACTGATGCTTTTGTGATGATCCGTGATTTATATAAGATTATATTTTAGCTATTAAAACATATTAATAATTGTATTTACATGCTAAAATCTATCAAAAGGGGCATAAAAAGTAATAATTGCGAAGGTATCCATCGGAATTTCAGCAAACAAAAAAAAAGGGAAAGGAACATACCCAGTGCCTCAAGGGCTCCCCGCCTACGCAGGGTCTGAGGGGGCGGATGTACGCAGCCTTCCCCCTTCAGGGTGTTAACCTGAAGAGAGGCTGTTTCCGAGTGCCCCCAATCTGAATTTTAGCGAACGTAGGACTAAAAAGTAATTTATGTACTCTTAAGAAACACAAGACCACCATTGCAACCCATTACATAAAATCCGCAACACCACTCACTACTGCGGTTGCAAACCAAAATTTGATTCAATGACGATTTTATACCCAGAATAACAACAATGATGCAGTACGCACCCTGACAAAATTAACAATGTCTCAATGACTATGAAGTCCTTCTGCAAGAAAATTACCTTCTTTCCTCTTCGTCCTCTGATACATCACCCCCATCAGTTCCTTCTTCTGCAATTCTCCTTTTCCTAAAATTCTTCATCGGGATGTTCCCTACACGTACATACAGCTTTCAGTATGGTTCCAACTTTTCCAACATGGCAATAGGATAGGTAAAACCTCTTTATCCGCAGGTACGGTGACAATACCCGCCCAGCTCCAAGACTTATCTCATACCAATCCCACTATATATTTAATTAATTTTAAAATAGAGAAAAATGTGATCAATGTAATTACTCATTTTTATCAAATATTATAGCAAAATATAATTGGATTTGAAAAGGTAATATCCTATAATTAATACGGACGGATATGGATATTTGATAGGTACCTACATTAAAATGGTTACGGAGCGGATATCCGAAAAGTTTACCCATTACCCACCTGTGTGGCCTGGTTGCCTATGTGGCGCGCAGCTGAGCGTTCCCGTCAGTGGAGGAGTACACGGAGGCGCGCGATGGTGGCGAATGCCTACGCCCTATGCCATAGTGAAGCGTCAGCACTGTTGGCGCGGTGGTTGAGCGCGCGTTGAACAGAGGATAGACGATTTTTGCGCCTTGGCGGCGGTACCTGGGCCTAGGACGGCGGCGACGGTGTTCGTCCACTGGTGATGAGTCGAACAGCGAAGAGCCTGGTGGTGGTGCTCTTCAATTGTAGTTCGCGGACGCGGACTGTTGCCCGGTGAGAAAGCAGAAGGGAGAAGAGTGATGAGGTGTGTGGCTTCTGTTTGTGTGATTATGAAGAAGGAACCCTAGGTTGTTTGTTTGGAAGAGATGTGCGCCTCAATCAGGGAGGTGGCCGTCTGAAAATTGAGAATTTTCCAATATCTTTGAGGAATGTGAAAAGCATATGTAGAGCTAGGGATCGCAATGAGTCGGGATAAGATCGGGAGGTACTTCCTTTATGTTGGTACCTCTCACTTAAATTTATACCTATACTCGCCTTATTATTCGTTGCTGGTATAAAGTGGATATCCATACCCGCCCTAACGAATACAAACTTATACATGTAGTCGCCCTAATACCCGCTGGCATCCAACGGGTATCCATTATCGGCCTCATACTCGCCTTAATGGTGGTACAAAACGATAATCTATACTCGTCCATACTAATTATTTAATACTATTTTTAAAGCATCAATTATAATTTTTATAACATTGATAAATAATTTATGTAATTAGAATTGAAACACGTATTTTTTAATTTGAAAGTTAAAATGAAGCGAGCATAGTAGGTATAAACCAGGCAAGGTCGGTATGGAGTCTGATACGAACTTAAATCAAACCAAGCTCAATCAATGGAATCACAAGCAATAATTGGGACTACGGGCCAATAACCGACTGCCCCATTGTATGATTTGTATATATTTATAAGTGTAATCTCCAAAACTTGGAGAATTTACAATTAAGAAAGGAGAGAAAACATAGAAAGAGTTTGAGGAAGAAAAAGAGGGTTTACATCAAAATTCATAGCCCTAAATTAACTAACTCCCACTATTTATAGAAGAAGATGATAAAATATCTAGAAAATATCGAGGGGTGACATGGCAGGGAAAGTAGAGGCCAAAAACAGTTGCTAGAGCTGATGGACAAATTGTGGACTTGGTGTTGGCGTGTGAAGCCTTGGAGGCAACTAGGGAAGCACCATGTCCGAGTCTGCATTTGGTGAACTTGCAGGGCACTAAGACGCCCAGTTTGTATCAATGCCGCCCCCTTGGGAGAATCCTAGTCCTTGAGGATCAAAGTCAGGAAAACGAAGTTGGAAGTCATGAAGAAACTCCTAAGTGGCATTAGCAAGATTTTGGCCAACCCACTGAATCAATGCTTGTGTAGCCGCAACTCAGCGGCGTTTCACAATGCGACGATTAAGTATGGTAGCAGGTTGAGAAGTAACCGGCGGCCAAGTATCGGGCAATGGAGTGCTAGTTGCGGGAACAGAGTAACACCGTTTCAAAAGAGAGGCGTGCACAGTATGGTGAATGGCAGCATGAGCCAGTAAGGCAAGCCAGTAGGCAGTAGAGCCTACCCTACCAAGAATTCGGAAAGGTCCATAATATCAGGGTGCTAGTTTGTGGAATCGCCTAGCGTCCACACTTTGTTGGCGGTAGGGTTACAGCTTAAGCCGGATGTAGTCACTTATCTGATACTCGCGCTCAACACGATGGCGATCGGCCAACTGTTTCAGACGATTTTGAGCACATAATAAATGGTGGGGAATCATTTCTTCGCAAGCCGTGAGGTTTCGATCAATAGTGTCAGTAGATGACTCGCCTGGTAAGTAAGGAAGATGGACTGGTGGCGGCTAACCATAGAGAAGCTCAAAAGGCGTGGCTTGGGCGAATGATTGAAAAGTGGTGTTGTACCACCATTCCGTCAGAGGTGACCAATGGGTCCATTGGTGTGGTTTCTTACTGACCATACAGAGTAAATATGTTTCCAAACGTCAATTTAGGATTTTGAGCACATAATAAATGGTGGCGAATAATTTCTTCGCAAGCCGTGAGGTTTCGATCAACAGTGTCGACAGATGACTCGCCTGGTAAGTAAGGAAGATGGACTGGTGGAGGCTAACCATAGAGAAGCTCAAAAGGCGTGGCTTGGGTGAGTGATTGAAAAGTGGTGTTGTACCACCATTCCGCCAGAGGTAACCAACGGGTCCATTGGTGTGGTTTCTTATTGACCATTCATCATAAATATGTTTCCAAACATCAATTGAGGACTTCGGTTTGCCCGTCAGATTGTGGATGGTTGGAGGACGAAAGATTGAGGTGAGTGCCTGATGTGTTTTTCTATGTCTATCAAAATTTAATATTTAACCCTATCTACTAAACACATCTAAATCGAAGTGCAGGGCGAGAGGGTGTCAAACCACAGGAGCTAAAAGTATGTGAAATTATTTTATGATCTAAATTGATTTGAATAGAATTGAGAGATTTTTGTGTAAATTAATCTAGAAAACGACAATTAAACTAAAGTAATCTACTTCTAATTGGGAACGTGTATTAAATTGGAGCCTAGGGTTTCGAATCTATCATTAGCCAATTATTTTTGCGTTAGCTCTTAAATTGGGATTATTGATTGTTACACGCATAGTGGTTTAGGTTACAAGCTTCAACCTACTTAAATAATGTTGTTAGTATCGCGTATTGACCCTATCTAACTAAAGCATAAGGAAAATAGGCTCCATCTAACGTATTGTTAATGATCACGTATTGACCCTATCTAGCTAAAGCATAGGGAAGATAGGCTTTAATTAACAATTCGGTTAATAATATTACTTGATTAATTAACCTAGGGCTACAAGCTCAAAGAATTAATTTATACGAAAGTACAGGCTGAACGTGTTCTTATGGATGGTCCTTGGTTCTTGAAGGGCGTATGTATGTTCCTTCAACCTTGGAGGGAGGGGTTTACACTCAGGAAGGATTGTCCTACTGCCCCTATCGGGATTCGTATCTCGGGTCTCCCTCTTACGCTGTGGAAACCCAAAGGTATTAGTGTGGCCTGTAGCATTGTTGGTGTGACGCTGTTTATGGGACAAGGTCACAGCGGATTGTACTTGATTGGGCTATATTTGTGTTTGTGTCGAGGTTGAGGCTAAGGCTCCTAATCCTAGGGAGACTTACCTTAGGATTCGAGGCCAAAAGGTTAAGCTTGGTATTGCTTGTGAGGCTGTGTCGAAACGCTGTGCTACTTGCTTAGTCTTTGGTCACTCATGTGTGCCGCTTGCTCCTTCTGAAGACCCAACCATGGCTGCTCTGGTTGTGGGCCGTCGTAAGAGGAAGAAGAAGGAGGAGAAGAGGGGGGGGGGGGGGGGGGTTATAACCCCTCTTGCTTGTGCTGGGTCGCCTGCTGGAGGCGGCCCAGGGTTGTCTGGGGCCCACACTAGGCCCAGACAGGACAGGCCCAACGCAGGCCCAGGACGTGAGCTGGTGTCTGGGTCTTCTCCCAGAGGCACGGGCGGTGCCCCTTTGGCACACAATAGTGGGCAACCGCAAGCCACCCTGGCTGCGGTTGCGGTTGGGCTGCCAGACAGCCCGGTCTTGAGCGATGGAGGACGGGTCGCATTGACCTCGCCCATAAAGTCACCTCTCGGGGTGAGCCATGCTCAACCCACTAGCGGGTCCCGGATCTCTTCGGGCGATGATCAGGATAGGGGCTCGCCTAAGGACTTGGGTCGTGCTTTGCTTCTTGTTGAGATTGAGGAGGTTCAGGATGCTCTAGCTGGGATCATTGAGCCTGTTGCATACATCGAGAACCTGTCGGCAGCGATGGTGCCTACTGTCGAGTCGTCGAACCGATTTGCTCTTTTGGCTGAGGTTGAGGACCGCATGGGTGAGACATCCACTTCCGAGTGTACTTTGCAGCCTGCTTTTTTTGATCGGCCTTGTACGCTCTCTATGGTGGCCCGAGCGGGCCACAGGGGTCGTGGCTCACACTAGTTTCTAGTTTTCGATGATCGATTGCTGGAATGTCAGAGGGTTTAATAACCCCAACACTATTGCTACTACTCGTGGTTGGATTTTCTTCCAACTGTTTGGGTCTGGTTGATTTGGTTGAGACTAAGACCAAACCCGCTAATATCGAGCTTGCTGTCGGCCGCTGTGCTGAGGGGTGGCAGTTTATGTTTTGTGCGGTGCGGGGCCGCTAGTGCCGCATCATTGTTCTTATGAATCCGAGCATCTACCGTGTAGTGAGAGAACATGGTGGAGATCAGTATCTCACCTGCAAGGTGACCGACATTCGAGGGGATGTGGACTTTATTGCTACGTTTGTCTACGGCTTTAGTGAGCCAGGGCCGAGTCGAGATCTTTGGTAGTACATTCGGGGAGCCAGCGTGAGTCACCAAGGGGAGCCTTAGATACTCCTGGGTGACTTTAACGCTATCCTCAGTCCTAGTGATAGGAGTGGCGGTCAGGACACTTGGCCTGGCCATATGGACGACTTTTGAGATTGCATCTATAAGTCAGAGCTCACAATCCTTCCGTATTCGGGGCTTCATTTTACGTGGTTCGGCAAGTCGACTGGAGAAGCTCTTGTCTTGAAGCGTCTTGACTGGTGTTCGGCAAGCGAGGGATGGCTTCGCTCTTTCTCTACTTCATCTGTTGAGCATCTTCCGCGGGAGTTATGTTCTACTCATTATCCTTTTATAGTTAGAGGACTTGGAGAGCGCCGCATCCCGCGGCTCCCTTTCAAGTTCTTTATCTTCTGGGCTAACCATGAGGAGTTCATTCCTATGTTGCGAAGAGTTTAGGATACTAGTATTGAGGGCACTCCTATGTATCAGCTCATTCAGAAGCTGAAGAGGCTGAAGGGTGAGCTGAAGGTCCTCAATACTAGGCATTTCAGTCATATTTTGGCTTGAGTGGTGGCGACGAGGGATGCTTGGACTGTAGGCCAGAGGGCCTTAGATGGTGATCCTGCGAGTGTGGAGCTTCGTGCTGAGGAGCGCTATCTATCTCTGGAGTATTCAAGGTTGTGTCGGAATGAGGAGGCTTTCTACCGTTAGAAGTCTCGCATCCAGTGGCTCTCTTTAGGGGATCAGGGTACCCGGTTCTTCTATAAGTCTGTCGTACATCGGCAGGCTAGGAACCGGATCTCTTCTATTGTTTGTCCGGACGGCGGGAAGACTTTTGATGAGGGGGAGATTTCGAGCGCCAGGGTCTTGTACTTTCAGGAATTATTGGCTGAGCTGAGAGAGCCGCTTTGTGAGGACATTTCGAGGCTTTTCCAGTCTCGTCTTTCTGAGGATCAAGCTAGACCGCTTACTCTTCTGATTTTTTATGCTGAGGTCAGAGATGCTCTTTTCTCTACTGGTGATGACAAGGCACTTGGTCCTGATGACTATACCTCTCTCTTCTTTAAGAGGGCTTGGGATGTGGTGGGTCGTGACGTAGTTTGGGCTATCCGTTCGTTCTTCCAGTCGGACACATGCTTGGCGCCTTGAGCACTACCCGTATCAGCTTGATTCCGAATGTGGAGAACCCCTCTACCTTCGCTAACTATTGCCCGATCTCCTGTTGCAATGTGGTCTACAAGTGCATCACTAAGATCATTGCAAACAGGCTGAAAGGGGTGCTTCCTTACCTGATTGACGATTCTCAGTCTGCTTTCATTCCCGGGAGGCGAATTTCTGACTGTATTCTATTAGCTCAAGAGCTTATACGCGGCTATCACTTTCAGAGAGGGGCTCCTCAGTGTGCTCTGAAGGTTGATATTCGTAAGGCATTTGACACGGTGCGCTGGGACTTTATCCTTTCTGCCATGCGTTGTATGCGTATTCCCAAGGTTATGATTTGATGGGTGCGGGAGTGTCTTTCCACAGCCAGATTCTCAGTCGCCATTAAAGGCGAGCTTCAGGGGTTCTTTGGCACGAGCCTGGGCATCAGACAGGGGGATCCTCTCTCCCCCATCTCTTTGTCATCGCTATGAAGGGTCTGCAAGGTCTGCTTCGTAGTGCCACTACCGATCTGCGGTTTCGATTCCATCGACATTGTGATAGTACTCGCCTTACTCACTTATGCTTTGCTGACGACCTTATGCTCTTTAGTGAGGCTGATGAGGGTAGTGTCTCAGTCATTCATGAGATGTTAGATCGTTTTGCTGCTCTTTCAGGGCTGTCCTCGAATGCAGCTGAGAGCACCGTCTTTATTTCTGGGGTTGATCCTGAGTTTTAGCAGTCTATTGCAGACGTTCCGAGGTTCAGATTGGGGCAGTTTCCGGTCAGATATCTGGGGGTGCCGCTTTTATCGTTGAGGCTTCACTACATTCACTGTAAGCCACTGTTGGACCGCATCCTTTCTCGCATCCAGCTTTGAACTTCACGGGCTCTTTTGTATGCTGGGAGATTACAGCTTATCAGATTGGTTTTGTCTTCTATTCGGGTCTTCTACACTTCCGTTTTCATTCTTCCGAAGGAGATTGTCAGGAAGATTGAGTCGACCGTTGCTGCCTTTTTATGGAGGGGAACCTCGTTGGCCCCGGGGGGAGTGAAGGTGGCCTGGCAGCACTTATGCTACCCTCGTAGGGAAGGGAGCTCGGGATTCGGAGCTTGATTGAGTGGAACCAGGCTTCTCTTATTTGTCTTATGAAGCTCATCTGGGTCCTACTCACTGATCGTGATTCCCTCTAGCCTCAGTGGATTTATGCCAACCGTCTTCGGAGGAAGAGCTTCTGGGAGATTGAGGCCAAGGGTTCGATTCCTTGGTCGAGGAGGAGCATCCTTGATATTCGGCCGATGTGTCACATGGCTTTTAGACATATCATTGGAGACGGCCGAGATACTACTCTTTGGACTGATTACTGGCTTCCGTGCGGGTGACTCGCATCCCGATTCTCGAGCTGCATCTTGCACTCTACAGGTCATCATTAGGGCTCTCGAGTGTTAGATATTATTGATGGTGATCAGTGGAGGTTCCCTCAGGACAGGGTTGAGCTGCTGCCTTTCTGGGCGTCTGTTGATTTCAGGCCCCGCTGGGTGTTGCAGATTGTATCAGGTGGATGGGCGGCAGATCAGGATTCTTCACCACCAGATCGGAGTGGGAGATGATTTGTAGCAGGAGGGAGGAGGACTCCATCCATCATCTTCTTTGGTTCCGGCTGCACATTCCGAGGCATTCCTTCATTCTTTGGCTTTCCTCCTATGAGCGGCTCTATACTCATGACAGACTGCTAAGACATTAGGCTCCGGGCGTCCTGTCTTCTTGTGTGCTCTGTGGTTCAGATGATGAGTCGCATAGCCATCTCTTCTTCGCCTGCAGCTTCTCTGCCTCTGTTTGGTCTCAAGTGTCATTGCGCACCTCTATTGCTTGGCCTATACTTCCTTGGCGTGAGCTCGTTCAATGGGCTTCTACTCAGCTCCGTGGCCGTGGGGTGGATCGCATCCTCACCTGCCTTTACTGCGACCGTCTACATCCTTTGGTACGAGCGTAACCTGAGGATTCAGCGTTCTCAGTCCAGACCTTCTACTGCTGTCATTGAGGAGATCACAGGACTGGTCTGCAGCCGTCTCATTGCTACTCCTAAGCTCCGTGGCGCTCATCGCCACACTCAGCTTCTGCAGGAGTGGGGGTTTGAGCATTAGTCTTGTTTTGGCTTCCTAGCTTTGTTTCCTTATTTGGTCATGTTGAATTTTTGACGCTCTGCCTTGATTTGTTTCATTTTTTATTCTTTGATGTAGGTTTTTCTGGCCATGACTTGGGGTATGCCCCTCGTAGACTTGTACATATATTCTTTCTCATATATGGTATATATCACTGACTTACCAAAAAAAAGAGGTACCATCCTTCTTTTTAACCAGTAAAACTGGAGAAGCGAATGGACTATGACTGTGCCTGATGAACTTAGTATTCAACAACTCATCAACTTGCCGTCCAATCTCACTCTTTTGTGAGTGAGGATATTTGTAAGGTCGAAGGTTCACAGGATCTGACCCACCCTTCAATGGAATAGCATGATCTAATTCTCTCCTTGGTGGTAATGTGCTTGGTTGCTCAAATAAATCTTGGTATTTTAGTAACAATGAATCAACAAGTGGATTAGAATTCACCTGTTGTTCTTCTGAAGTAGCACTGATAGAATGAAGTTGCCCAATCTAGTGATGATTTCCCTTCTTAAGAACACCTTGCAATTGTTTCCCACTCATCAGTTGTAGATGTCCTTGTTCCCTAATTCCTTGCAACTGAAATTGCTGGCCTTCCTTTTAAAATGATACAGTCAATTGAGCAAAATCAAAGAGTAAAAGGCTGATGGTCTTCATCCAATCAACCCCTAGGACCATATCACAACCTCCTAATCTTAGCACTCTGAAGTCATATTCATAGTTATGTCCTTGCATCAGCCACTTGAAGTTCCTGCACTTAGTCTGTGTCAAGATTGAATTACCATCTGCCGCTGTAACAGCCAATGGAGTGGTGTTAATCAGTTCATGCCACCGTCCTCACAATCTTGAGATCTATAAAGCTATGCGTACTGCCACTGTTGATCAAAATCAGTAAGGATTTATGTCCAACTACTCCCTTGATCCTAATGATATTATGTGAACCATTCCCAGTCAAGGCCTTGACAGAGATCTCAACCTCATGTTCATCTAACTCCTCACCGTCCTCTTCTATCTGCTCACCAGATTCAAGTCCATTATCCTCCTCCTCAATTTCAACTGCATCTATTCCAGAGGCTAATATAAGGTATTTTGGACCACACTTATGCCCAAAGAAATAGCAGTGATTACACTTGAAACAAAGCTTCTGAGACCTCTTTTCTTCCAAGCTCAAACATCTATTATGTGCCTGAAAGGTTCTAGATGAAGAAGCTCCAAGTGGTGCATTCCTTCCCCTCTGAGCTTCAGGAGCAGCCAGAACCGTGCTCTCTACCTTCCTGGCTTTAGAATAAGCTCGAGGCAAGGTTGTAGGATCAAATGCCTTAACCAAATTCTTGATTTTAGGTTTAAGTCCACTCACAAAACTTGAAACATAGTAAGCCTCAGGAGCTTCTAGGTACACTGTCAATATCCTTGCTCTTAGGCTTTCAAATCTGGACATATATTCCTTCACATACTTTACTTGAGTCAATTTATTGAAATTATCCACGATGTCACTCACATCTTCATCCTCGTACCTCTCACAAATCTCTTCCACAAACTCAAGCCATAAAATTGTAGGATTACTATGCAATAAGCTATAATACCATACTTCCAATTCCCCACGTAGATAAACAGCAGCTAGTTCTACCTTTTCGACCTCAGCTATGTTATAGAAACGAAAGTACCTTTCGCATTTCCTCACCCAAGACTGTGGCATAGCTCCATCAAAAGGCTCCAAGTCCACTCTTGGCTGTCTAATTCCATTGCTTCTTGCAATTGATACACTATCTTCATTGTCAACAGGTCCTGGCAAAGGATTTGGATCCGGAGGTCTGACTTGTTGGCTTGCTCTGACCTGTTGGCTTGCAGGAAGAAGAATACTCTCTACCATAGGCGGATTCTGCCTCTGCACTTGTTGTTGTAAGCCTACAAGCTGCTGTGATTGAGTATCAAACCTTTGTGCTTATGCGTCAAACCTCTGGTCCATGTCTTGCTTCATTGATAGTAATAAGTTTTGCATCTGATTCCACATCCACTCAATCCGATCACCTTGATTACTTCCTAAATCAACACCTGCTACCGCAGTAGCATAAGCAGCAGTGTTATTAGCAACATTAGCAGCTGCATTAACTCACATAGTCACTCCACCTGCCACTTGTGCTGATTTCTTATGTCGGGCTAGATTTGTGAACAATCTAAGCAAAGATCAAACAAATAAGGCTTGGCAGGTGCAATTGCAATCAAATTGAAGCAATGTCAATCCGATCGTATGCAAAGCTCAGGCTCTGATACCAAATGTTATGAATCAAGATCAATCTTGATTCATAACCTAGGTTTATAGAGTTTAGATGAGAAAAGAAGCGAAAGGAGATGAGAATTAAAGAGACAATTAGAGATGAGAGAGAGAATCCAAAGATATTTTCATTCATGAATGATTCTTAAAAGAGATTGAACTATTTATACTAAACCAAGATTAAAAGAAATATATTACATCGGACTTCCCAAGTAACCGACTCAAACAAGCTTAGCCACCAAAATTGACTAGAATACCAACTTAAGAAGATCAAGGAAAACAAACCACTTAAACCTCCGCAACTGACTTTCCCGCTAAAAACACATTTAAAAGCAAATGAACTAAAATATACTCTAAAGCGTCTTCTCTTACTGCAACACAAACCAGACAAGCTGCCAAGGCCAAAACATAACAGCGGCTAAGCCATGCATATACTTAGTGGATAGCCCTTCTTGGATTTCCAAAATGATGTTCCACAAGGAACGACTCTGGTGGAATTTGTCCTTCAAACACGATCTGCTAGACACCATTGCCTTTTGCAATTGGCCTAGACAATCATCCAATCTCAGGCGGGTATTCAACATCATACCATGAGCTTATTAATGGTCTTACTACCAAGGCATATTTGCCAAGTTCCGTCCTTTGTTGGTCTCAAGACAGCTGATTCGCCCTTTGGGGTCTCTCTGAGGTATCTTCTGGCAAGCAACTTCTAAACTTGGAGCCTAATATCCTCACGCTCTACAAGGCTTACTCGGCAGTGAGGCCATCTTGGTAATGCATCATCTGGAACCCAATCTACGTGGTATAGAATCCCCCTTGTTGGAGGCATGAAATACGCCAACCCTTCTGGACAAACCTCCTCTGATGGACTCCCTACCTCATCTGGCACTTCCTCCTCTTTCCTCCTCTTCATAGATGGGCTCATTTAAGATGGGTGGAGAAGAAAAATCAAGAAAGGTTGGATCATCAAAGATAGGTTCTCTCCTAACGTTGCCTATCGATGCAGACACCATCTCCACCTGGTATGGAATGTTTTATAAAACATATAAAATATGAGGCACATCAGCGCCTTTAGGCATGGATAGGTGACGATGTCGCGCACTGGTTGGCCAATACATGATCACGTGAATTGCAGCCTGTATGCGCTTTCCTTTTTTTTGCCGTTTAAATTCCCACATGTATAAATTCATCTTATGAATTATATTTCGTAACATAATTTTTATTCAACTTATGAATAAATAATTCATCTCATGAATTCACTTTAAATAATTTACAGCTGGTGTACTTCTAGAGGCTTGCAGAGCGAACTCAATAACAACTTAATTTTAGTTTCAAATGGGTCAAATATAATTATCAACACTTTGATAACATTAATTTACCATTTAGTGGTATTTAGTTCCATTAAATAAATATACTACACCTCAAACTTAAATATAATTATTCACTAATTCCCAAATAACTTTTATTGTGACAATCTAATCCTCTAATAGATATCCATTAGAAAAAATAACTTTAACTACTATCATTATTCTCCTCACATCTTTCACCGTAGTTTCTGACTCGCTCTACTCGAACAATTAATTAATACAAAAAAGAATTTCTCGCCCTTTTGTACTGATTCTAAATGTCAAGCATAAGGAATAATGTGGCCAAAGATTCTCGAATCTATCGTATGCTTACAAATCAACTAAGGGGACATCTTTATCTTGTAAGAGACCGTAGATTCTAAGTAAAATACCTATTCCTGCTATACTTCATGCCGTTATCCAACGCACTTAAGATCTAAGCCACGTCTTGTGACCTAATCCTTTAGCACATCAAAACAACGAACGCAGCATGCATGAGTTCAGACTATTTTCTGGATTTAGAGTTATAGTCCTACAATATTAATTATTCCTAGTAGCAGTTAAGAAATAAATAATTTAGGTGGTCCTGCTTAGTGTTGCAATCATATAGACAACACCAATATAATACGTTTTGGATCCCTATCCAC
Source organism: Simmondsia chinensis (assembly GCA_018398585.1). Taxonomy (NCBI): domain Eukaryota; kingdom Viridiplantae; phylum Streptophyta; class Magnoliopsida; order Caryophyllales; family Simmondsiaceae; genus Simmondsia; species Simmondsia chinensis. The sequence goes on from JAGTTD010000011.1 coordinate 9,154,093, forward strand.
ATGACTAAGACAAGTCATCTAAAGTACCATCTTATAGTTCCATCACACAAGTTTTCTAAACTTATCACCGATTATGAACATACTTTGACAATATCACTGATTTGATTCAAGTCTATCAGTGGCCCAATCTCATTGACCATTTAAACCAAACCTGATATGTCATCTTGGACTACGTCCATCTCATGAAATGTTTTAGAAAACAATCACACACATATTTGACTTCTAAACTTAATTAGACAACAAATAAATAAAATAAGTTTATTTAATTAACCAAATAATTGAGTTTTCAGGATACCGATTCCAACATGAACGAGCTAGGTTAGAACTAGTCGAGCTTGTCGGGTTTATGACTGGTTGGGAGGATAATCTCCCTTCCTCTCTCTTATTCAATGCTTGGGCCAACTGCCTTGTTTGGTTCTCTAATTTGGCAGTAGGCTTAGAGTGAGACCGAACCAGTTGTGTGGTGTCCTCCATAAATCGGAGCATTGGCTCCTCAAACTATGAAGAATATCCAAGAGGTGGGGGAGGAGGGTTAGCATGCAAAACAAGGTGCTTAGTTGAGAATTATACCTCTGCCTTTCTTGAAAGGTGGGAGGGTGTGCATTACCTACGATGCAAGGATTTTTTTTGTCTCATAGGTGGGTTATGATGGCCATTCTATCTCCATGAGAAGGTCAGGTGGTTGCTCCATCCTGGATTATAGGTGTTTGAATGTGGGTCATTGTTCTTTGGAAAACCTTGCGTTGCATAAACCTGGTCTTGCAGAAATTTGGGAAACTGTGAGACATAAGGACAGTCAAATTCATAATGGTTGGTGTTAGACTAGATACCATAGGTGTTAGCACCATTCAATGACTCAATAGCGTTAATTGCACGCATGTTAGTAGGATTGACTTGAGATTCCACGATCTGATCAATTTTCCTACTAAGCTCTTCTAACTTAAGTGCCATGCCATCGTTTGGTGCCACCTCATTGACACACCGAGTACCTTCCCTACCCACCCCAGCAAAGGAGGCTTGGTCAAGGGAATGCTCACTAAGATGCTCGAAGAGGGTCCGTGCTTCATTTCCATCCTGTTGGTTGAATGCTGTCATGCATGAAGCATTCACCATTTGCTTGTTGGACGCAGTGCGATCGTCATAAATGTTTTGTACAAGAGCCTACTTGAGGGACCCGTGGTGGGGAAAGCTCCTGAGAAGCTCCTTGAATCTATCCCAACTCTCGTGGAACTATTTTTGGTCATTTTGCTTAGAGCTATAAATGAGCGCCTAATAGTCATGGTTTTGGCCTTAGGATAAAATTTGACTAAGAACCTTTGTCGGAGGTCCTCCCATGTTGTTATTTCATCCCTCGATAGGGATTGAAACTATTGTTTGGCTACGTCTTTTAAAGAAAATGAAAAAGATGTAACCTAACCACATCGCTTGAGACACCTTGATAAAGACATGTTTCGCAAATTTTGAGAAAGGCATCAAGGTGCTCTTTTTTTTTTTTTTTTTTTTTTTTTTTTTATAATTGGAACTTTATTCATAATCATCAAACAAAATACACCCAAGTTTGAAACAAAACAAGCACGGATCACTTCCAAGCTACAAAAGGTGCAAGCCAACTAGTTCCATTCTTAGCTAGAACCGAGATATGTTGTTGGATTTACAAAGGTATTACCCAAAGTTTTACACCCAAGTTTGCACCATATTTTCCAGCTTCGCATCAAAATCTCCCGCATCATTCTTAGCCCATTCAGATCTCACCACTTCTCGCATATCTTGTTGGATTAGCCAGCAATCAAGCAATCTAAATGATGTTGGACCCCAACAAACCTTCTTTGTTTCCACAAAAAGTGGTGGATGATCCGATAATTGTCGGTTACGATCCCACAACATTACCGCTGGGAAAAAAAATCTAGCCATGGCGCAGAAATGAAGGCATGATCAATTCTACTAATTAAGGCATTTCTCGACCATATATACTTCTAAACAATTAAAGACAACTTAGTCAAGCTAATGCTCTGAATAAAAGTTTTGAATTCTCCCATGGTTCTTGTCTGACTAGTCATGCCTTTTCACTCGTCAGTGCAAAGAACTTCATTAAGGTCATCGGCAACAATGTATGGGCAATCAAGAGTATCCATGAAATAAGACAATTCATCCACAGGTCAGCTCTGCCTTCCCATGAGTTAGGAGCATATAATACGATGAATGCATAACGGGAACTGCGGGTCACCAGGGCCCCTACAAAATATAGCCAATGATTTCCTGCCTAAACAGAGGAGTCAACAAACCATTGTTTTCTCCGAAAGCCAAGCAAACCCCCAGCACCATAAGAGGATGCCAAGATTCATTTTGAATCAAAGTCTGAACAAACCTACACATGAATAACAATTCCTGTCTTAACCTCAAAAATCATCGTCCCCAATAGGTATACAAAATATGGATTTTCTTTCAAACAACGTCCTTGACCATTCTTTTCTTCACCCCTGAGTTTAAGCCATTAACCTTCCCCACCAAGATCCACATTCTTCTAATTTAACTTAGTAAAACTCTATCATTTTGTGCTTCCCGTTAACCTTGTAGCTTTTCTGAAGTTTCAAAGAGCGTTTTGCACCGTTGGACTTCTTCAGCATCGTCTCAACATCAGAAGGAGCGAACCCATTCCAGTTGATTCCAATTGAGGTTTCTGTCTTCCAAGTCTTCCTTGCTTCCCACATATCGTCATCCTCCTCATCTCTCCATGAAGCTGAACAACTAAATTCACTGCCATCAGACACTTTGCCTTCTTCATGCACTGGTGATGATGAATCCTTCACATTCTTCTTCTTCCTCCTCAATACTTCATCGTTACCCCTATTAGGTACCTCACCATTAACTTCACCCTTCAACTTCAAATAGGTTCACAAAGCCCGATGGAAATTCATCATCGGAGCTCTCCCCCCTTAACTCCTGAGTACCCGAAACCACTTCAACATTACAGTCTTGACACTATGCCATCGGTGTTGGATTGCATCTCTTGATTAACCATGGGCTACAAGGTACGGGATCAAGCGCAATACCCAAAGCCACTGTGTCTCCAAGATTTGATAAATCTCCTTGATTACCATCAGACCTACCTAGACTTAACTTACTCTTGCCCATATTCTTGTTGGCACTGCCTTCCATTCCTAATGAATTCCTTAGTCTCTCATTAATTGTTTCCACTAACACGGGCTTTTGCACTTCCCACTGAATTTCTAATTGAGTTTTCTCTTGTTGTTTCCCTTTTCCCCAATCCACATCAGCATACTCAGTCTGTTGGTCTTCTCTCCCTGACACAGGACCCTACATCCCTGAAGGCTGGCTCGGACTAGGATTGTTGCAGACCCCCTACGTCAGTTTTGATCTTGGACTTTCATCCTGATTAGCTTTTGGCAGGTAAGATAAGTACTTTTCAGTTAGGATTTGACCACCCTCTAATACATGAACAAGGAAATTTGTTTGTCCCACACTAAACCACACAATCTCATCAGCAATCCTCTTGACTTCAGTTTCTACAAGGACTCTACCAACTTCAAGTGATTTCTCAGCTTTATATATACAATCAATCGCAAGAACTCTGCCACACCATTTGCCAATCTCTGCAAAGTTTTCATTGGACCAAGCATGAAGGGGTACTCCATAACATGCAAGCTAGGCTTTCCTCTTGACACTTTGTTCAAACTCATTCCATCTTCTAACCTTTGCGAGGATATTGCTCAGCCGTGTAAGACCTGTTCCCATGGCTTTTTCTCTTTCCTCCACACTTCTGAAAGCAACAATGAACTTTGAACCCCCCATAAACTGAAACTCACATCCCTCTAGACCTTCCATTATTAGTTTAGAATTGACAAGGTCCACGCTTACATCTTCGGTCGTTTCTCAATTGGTTATAGATTGTGGGATGCACATTGATGATCCAAGGCTTAGTTCCCCACAGCGGGTAATGCAACATCGGCTAGCACAGTGTACGTTTAGGGAACAAAGTGATCCCCAATTGTACGTGGCACGACAAGAGATAGCGTCAGCTTGTTTAGCCATGATGTGGGTTGAAATTGAACTACCTTTGTATCACTTAAAGGTAGACAACATTGACTCAATTTCCGGATCCATAGGAACCAATTCAGTATTTATCTATTATAGATGCACTACCGAGCGAGATAAATTAGCCCAAGTCACAAGTCTAAAGCTAAGCAAACAAAATGAAAATAAACGGAGAAAAGAAAACAAAAGCTCATAAATCACTAAATTTAACGTTGCCTACTAATTCCCTAGTAACGGTGCCAAAAACTTGATGTGGTTTTAAAGAGTGTGTAAAATTGTGCACTTGCAAGTGTACGAGCAAGCCATAGCTATGGCGGGTTCACAAGTATCACATCCATAGGGAATCAGTATAAAGTCTGGATTCAATGATATCGAGCAGTAAAAAGTTGGTTTTGGTTGGAAGAAGGGGTTTTTGAATGAATTAACAGAATTAAACGGTAAATTAAAGTTGTCAATGGATCAAAGTTAGTTTAGGGTATGAATTTAGGTTAGCCTAACTCGGATCCCTTCATTATATTTCATAAGAATAATGACTTTAAATGTTTAGGCTACAAGCACTCAACCAAGATTGACATTAAATTAGGGCTTAGAGTGATGGACTTGTCTAATGGCATAACTCATCTTATCACTCTAAGAAATGTACAGATTATCTCAATAGCAGAGTTCCTTTATCATACCTAATTTCATGTTAAACCTGTAGTAATACTTAAGTCAGGGCTTATGATAATGAATTAGTCTAATGGCATAACCCATCTTATCACTCTAGGTGTGGCATGGATTATCTCAATGGTACTAACAAATTCCTTTTACTCTTAATCTAGTATTAATTTGCACAAAGATTATGTACAGGGTACAACCTCAACCTCAACTCCAACCAACCATGAAGAACATATTATACTACAGTCTAGGCTACAAGCACAAGACAACAAGCTAATAGAGTTGGAAATCAAAGCATGGCTACAAGCACAATAAGAAAACCAGTCTCCAAACATAAAATTCAACACAAGGTTTTGTAAGTAGTATAACAAAAGTCATTATCGAAAATAAAACATGAATCCGGGATTTGAATAGCTACCTGTCCGTCATCCTTAAATTATGAGTTTACTCCTCTATGGAAGTTTTACAAATCTCTAATTCAAAAGAGAAAAGGGAAAGAAAACTCATGGATTGATGAACTCCCTTGATTAGTGTTGACTTGACTCTTGATTTGATTCTCCCGTACTCCTACCAATTGCGTTTCGACCTTTGTGAGAATCAGATCTCTCTTGGCGGATGGAATACACGGAATATATAAAGGAAAAAAATCCAAAGAAAAATTTTAAAAGTTTAATAGAATTTGAGGTGAACAATTTTCATATTGAAAAGGAGAGAAAATGGGAAAATAAAATGAATCTCGGCAACCCCTATATGTATCAGACTGGATCTCAGCTTCATGTTTAATCAACAAGGTTTGTGTTATTTGTCACTTAATTTTAATGAATATGTATGTTCAATATATATAAAAAGCATAAACTGAATAGAGCAATTATGATTTAAAATACTTGATTCATAAAATATTTAGCCTCAAGATACCTGAATGTGAAATTTTTTGAGAAAATTAGGTTTAGGTACCTTGAGGGTTTGATTAAATATTTTTCAGGCACCTTGTGATTTTGAAATATTTTGAAGATACCTTTAACTTTGTAAACCTTTTTAACTATCTTGCGCATAACTTTATTAGAGTTCTATTACTTTATGCTGACCTGCACTTAAAAAATGGAAAATTATCATTGATGTACCTTGAGGTTTGAACATTTATCACTTAGGTGTCCTGATGTTTTAATATACACAATGGGGTGCCTTGAGTTTTAAATGATTTATCATTTAGGTACCCTGACGTTTGAAAATTTTATCAGTCAAATACATTTTTGTCGAAATTTGATAGATTTTTGTGGAAAACAATTTCGACAATATACTAGTATCTTGACTAGAATTTGATGCTTTTTTGCCCGAAATTGCAAAAAAGACACGTGATTGCAACAATATTTAGGTAATTCATATCAATATTGGCAAATATTTTAACACAATTCATTAAATTTTTGATGAAAACATTGGCATAACTTACATATGTTATTGTAATTATGTATTATATCAATATTTTTTGCATAAAATTGGTTAAAGTCTTATAAGATTTTATTAAATTCTAATCTAGGGGTACCTTGGTGATAAAATTTAACTTCACATATGTGCATCATTCCTAGCACAATACCCGTTATTGGCTAATGAACAGCATATGCCAATTCACATATATTGCCAAAGGTCAGCAAATTTCATTATGACACTTTATAGCCGTTTATGCAAAATTCGTTACTAGTATAGACAATCAAGTATGATTTGAATTCAAATTGGGCGTTTAACAATTTTTTAATTGAAAAATATTTTTCCTTTTCCCCTACAATTTTAATTAAATACTAACAATCCTCCACTTCTAATAAAATTTTAGACTAAACAAATTGGGCAATCAAGTATGATTTAAATTCAAATTGCGCCTTGTGCACCACCTATATTTCATGAGCACTTCATAAAAGTAGCCTTTACTTTTACACTCATATAGTAATGTCCCCCAAGGATGTGCCTATCGCCACATACACCACCTATATGGGTTATAGATCACATTAAGAGTGTGATTAGCTCAACCCCAACACCCCACAAGTAAGCATGCGCAACACCATAAAGATGGGCTATCTATTTAATTCATGTACAAAACAATGCTAGCGAAATCACTTTATGATTTGTTTGTCTTTTTTCAGAGTATCGACACTCTTCAAGCTTAAGGCCCATCCCATCGAAGTCATCCATATCTTATCTCTAGCTAAAGCTTCTGTAAGTGGATCGAAAATATTATCGGGTGACCTTACATAAACATTGTTAATGGTGCAATTAGTAAGATGTTTCACTTACTATGCTATATTTTCTTCTCACGATCTGGATTTACCATTTTAATATTTATTATATACTCTACCAATTTTACCGTTGCTATTGCAATATAACAATATCTGTGGTACTAGTTTCTCCCACAAGGGGATTCCATATATTAAATTCCTTCACTAGTTCGCCTCCTCAGAGACTGTAGATAGAGCAATAAGCTTTACTTCCAGAGTAGAGTTTTCTATAATATTTTGTATTTTTGGTCCTTCACAACACCACCTAAAGTGAACACATATCCACTAACAGACATAGCATCTCCAGTATAAGAGTTTCTATATGGATCATTGAATGCTTTAAATACAATCGAAACTATTATAACACAAGGAATAATTCATAGTCTTTTTAAAATATCTCGTTAAATGGTCAATGGATGTCCAAATGATGAAACAAGAGTTTATGCATAAGTCATCTTAGTTTGCCAACCGCATAAGCTACATCAAGATGTGATATATTAACAACATATCTGAAGCTACCAATAATTTTAGCATACTCACTTGTATTAATAATATCTTTGGTCCTTTTACTAGGAACCAGGCTAGCACTTAAAGCTAGTGGTGTACTGGCAAGCAAACATGAAAGTATTTAAATTTTTTCAAAATCTTTTCAACATGGTGATATTCACCAAGTAAATGTTATGCCAAGGATAACATTAGCTAGGTCCATATCTTTCACGTCAAAGTTATTTTTCAACATGGTCTTAGTGGAGTTTATAATTTCTAAGTTAGTACCAGTTAAGTAAATCATCCACATATAAGCTAACAATCACATGAGATACACCAACATATTTCTAGTATATGCACTTACTATTTTTACAAGACATTTGTGAAAATTTTCATACCACTATTTAGGGCCTAAGCCCGTAAAGGGATTTTGTCAACTTACTCTCTTTTTGTTTACTGCGTAGCTCAATAAACCCTCGGTTTGGTCCATATAAATCTCTTAATTGGGTACTCATTAAAAAATGATGTTTTTTTTAACATTCATTTGGTGTATTTCTAGATATAGAACAATGACTATAGCTACTAAAACTCATATTAATGAAACATTAGCTACCATAGAATAAGAATATAGAAGTTAATAACTTCCTTATGTGCAAACCCTTTTGCAACAAACCTACCTTTAAATGCATCTATTGAACCATTAGGTCTATGCTTTCTCCTTACGACTCATTTACGCCCTATAGTCCTACTTCCTTCATATAGATGTACTAATTTCCATGTTTTATAGCACACAAAGAATCTATATCATCATTGCTTCTCTTCAAACTTTAGAGTTAAGGTAAGGAGAGACCTTCATATATAGATCTAGGTTTATCCTCGACTAGGAAAATGATATCCTCTATGATAAAGGATATTCCTGTACATTATAAAGCAAATATTTAGGAACAAAATATTTTTGATTGCTATGTATTTTACTCTAAAGTTAAGGTATAAGCAGGAGAGAATTATAAGGTTCACTCTCATTTTCTAGAGCAATTTTTCAGAACCCCCACTATTCTTTGTTGTGAAAGGAAATTTACCTTCATGAAGAGCATCCATTGATTCTATGACAATATTATCTTCTAGGTTTAAAAATCTATATACTTTACTTGAAAAGGCTTATCCATAAAGATACACCTAATGGCTTTTTCTCCTAACTTAGGAATTTTGAGGTTTGTTTTCCTACCAAAGCCTAAACAGCCCCAAACTCCCAAGTAACTCAAATTAGGCCTTCTACCTTTTCATGGCCTGAGTTAGGAGAGTTCTTTTTCGAGATAATCTTGGTGGTGACTATAGCCTCAACCCCTAAGTTTTTAGGCGATCAATGTTCTATTTCTACATTATGCTACTCCATTGAAGACCGGTGAGTAAGAGGGAGTTACCTCATGCACTATTCCTTGAGATTGAACAAATTGACCAAGCCTAAACTCTCATATTCTCTTCCTTTATTGGTTCTAAACCATTTAGTTCTTTTACTAAACCGATCTTCTACTTCTTTTACAATAGGTTGTCAATTTTTCAAACGCCTCACTTTTAACTTTCATCAAGAATATTACAAAGTACCATTTGCCACAAGAAGTTAAAATACCTTCAAATTCAAAAATATCTGAGTGAATGTGCTTTAACAGTTCAGTAATCCTATAAACTAATTTGTGGGAACTTTTTCTAATTGTGGTCAAACTATAATTTTCACATTTTTTAAAGTTTTTATGTAGTTTGAAAGTTAAACCAAGAGAACACATAGCGTTCATATACCTAATATTAAAACGACAAATACGAGCAAGCCAACCATTCGTACATGAAACAAAGTAAACGGAAATGGAGTCATCATTATTCATTTCAACACTCAACTTGAACGTACCATTGCAACTATGTCTCTTGCCAACAAAGACATTTTTCTTTGTGATCATGTATTGATAATATTCAATAGTGTGTTTGAAACCTGCTTAATTAAGAAATTAGCTAGACATCAAGTCTTTACTAATTTTAGGGGTATGTAACATGGCCTCGAGGGTTAAAACGCGGCCCAAGGTAATTTAATTCTAACATCACCTAAGGATGGCCATGGGGCAGGTAAAACCCATTACTCGGGGTACCCACTTTGTTTCGGGCAGTTATGAATACAAGTGAGGCAAGTAGCTGGTACGGGTCAAGTATAAATTACAATACCCACCACAGATGTGTGGCGGGTATGGGTATGATATTGTACCCATCTTGTTCCATCCCATACCGTCATATACCCACCACAAATTGTATTTTATTTATTTAAAAAGAAGAAAAAATTATATTTGATTTAATTACCCAACTTTGTTTCAAATATTACAACAAATTATAATTAGTTCTAACATATAATATTAAATAATTAATATGAGTAAGTATGGATAGTCATTTGATACCCCCATTAAGGTGAGTAAGAAGCAGGTAATGAAATCCACCGAATCATTCTCTGTGCGTATAATGATGACAAAACTAAATTGCTTGTTACTCCCTAGCGGTAGGGTCGTATCTAGTTATCAGTGAGATGATTTCAATTAATATGTTTCCTAAATATAATTAACTCATCATTTCTACTCTGGCCTCTAAGATAATATCACAATGCTCCTTAGGAGACTAACATACTCTCCTAGTCAAGTATATACCATTGCTAGACATTGGTACAAGTAGACAACATATTCCACGAGAGCGTGGTCACATCTGTTTTTGCTGTACCTCTATCTATCCTTAAGAAGTTTTACCCTATAGCCCGTAAACAAATGCCCTTCTCAGGAGTAGCGCCTATCCGCTATACTATTAGACTGGCGATAGAGGCCGTGAGGATTCAACTCCTGAATCTCGCTCCCACTTGAAATTTTAAATGATGAATCTTTCTTTTACATTTAACTATCGCATAGTTACTACTAGGATCATATTCTAATTTTTATTTAACAATTAAAATAATAGCCTAATTATATTAGGTTCATTTAATTATCCAACCTATACAAATCTAATCTTATATTTTATGACAATTTTTCTTTTAAAGGATTCAATTATTGAATTTCTAATCTTATATTAGATACAACAACAACAACAACAGTCCCAGTGCCTCAAGGGCTCCCGCATATGCAGGGTCTGGTAATCTTATATTAGATCTATATGAAAAATTTCCCTACTCAATGAAATCAAATATTTCATAAAATTGCGTATGTGAATGATCTTCTAACTTTATTCACATTTCAAAAATTATTTAACTCATAATATTAAACGTGTGAATAAAATCTAATAAGTACTATGTTATCAAACTACTTTGCATAATATTGTTTAAGGCCTCTTAAAATTTTTGGACAATTGAATTAATCTCTAAATACTTTTAGAAAATTGATTATCATATAACCTCTTTTGCAATCTCATTCCAAAAATATTTTTTTTATTTCTGATGCAGCAACCTATCTGACGTTAGCGGTTTACTTTATCGCTGACGTCAGCAAACTTCATTAGATGACGTTAGCAAACTAGTAAAAAAAAAATTTGTTTGATAAAAAAAAAATATATATATAATTTAACTTGTTGATCTTAATCATATTAAATCAATACCAATTTCTAATCTCATCATACGATCACCATATTCATATATCTAGAATTGAAAATCTAATTTTCTTTAATATATTCTAGACATATACTACCGCTAATTAATTAATAAAATTATTTGCATTTTTAGACAATTTAAAATCCAAATGATCATAAAACAACATTATACAAACTCAATCAACAACGGATTTGATTTTTTCTTTTAACATGATCTCATCAAGAACTTGTCTTTCTATATAGTTTCTCATTTATACCTAATGTTGTCCTCATGCACATCATTAATAATCAGAGATCGGTTCTAATACTAATTGTTTGAAAATTTTAATATCTAAAACTATTTTTTCTAAACTAATTAGATAGGACGCAGCGTATACATAATTTAAAATAAACTTTTACATCAATTATAGTCTCTACTCTAATACATTTATAATCACGTATGGCAATGATAGACATAACATGAAACATGAATAATTACGAAATTTAAAACAAAAAATTATGAATTTCATACCTTGATGTACACTATAGTGTAACTCTAGAAGAGGGACGATACCACTGCGACCTTCTCCGCAATCCCTTGAGACATCGGGTGTATAGGCACCGAAATATTAAGTTCTTTGAGAAGTACTAGCTTATCTGTTTTTCTTTTATTATATTCAATATGCTAAACTGATGTAAATGGATTTATTTATAGATAAAATATCCTTTTAGAAAATAAAATAAAATCAGGAGTTTAGTTATCTTAAATACCGTATATTTGTTTTTAAAATTAAAAATTCAAAAAGAAATCTATCCAAAATCATCGAAAAAAAGCGTAGTGCCAACTGCTGGCTAGAGATTTGTCGCTTCCATTGAGACGGATTGCATCCTTTGGACATGCGCGCTGGTTTGTCCGATGGAAGAGGCGCGGATCGCACCTGTGTGCCTGTCACACTGACTGGCCAGCGCCTATTAAATGCTTTTTATCGATTTTTCCTTTTCTTTTTTTTATTTTCTTATACAAATTTATCTTATGAATTATACGTTTAGCAAGAATTATTTATTTATATCATAAATAAATAATTTATCTTATTAATTCTCTTAATATTTTCAATTGGTGTATAATATAAAGGCTTGCTTAGGGACCTCATGAATAATTTAATTCTAGCTCAAAACGGGTCAAACATAATTATCTTCTCACGATAATATTTGATTATTATTTAGTTAAAATTTAATTTCACTAATTAAGTTTTATTACACTCTAGAAATAATGTATTTATTCATTAACTCCCAATTAACCATTTACTCAAAATTAACCCATCTATTAGATGTTCAAAAAAAAAAAAAAAAAAAAAAATTCTAACTATTATCATTATTTTTTCTCACAGCTTTTCCTTAGTCTCTGATTTTCCTTTCTTGAATAATTTATTAATACATAAAATAATTTCTGCATTAATTTCAGATATCAAATATATGTAATACTTTGGCCAATGGTGCTATTCTAAAGGGAGGCTGTATCTAAGGACCTCAAACCCTAAAAAACATAAAAGCGAATGAAACAAAAAAAACCAACCTTCTTTCACTTGAATATGTGTAACAATCATGAAGTTATAAGGTTTATGAGAATTTGTAATTTATGCTTGTATTGTTTATAAATATAATTAAGTTGGTATGTGGTATCTGAGCCTATGTTTAAAACTCATGATTTTTCATTTGGACAGCATTTTGATGGTTTTATATCATAAATTTTTTGATCAAATTCTTTTTGAATTTTAATCAAATGGTATTGCACTATGATAATTTAAGAAAGAGTACTATAGGATAAAACCAGAGATAATGAATTGAAAACCGCATGTTCATCATCCTCCGCATGTATAAGCATGGATATTAATGCGGTTTTGAGGTTAATAGAGAGGCATGCAAGTTAATGCAAGTATGAATCATTACGGTTTACATTTATAAGCATGCACACTTCCTTTTTCCTTGTTGAAACAAAATAATCGGCGCAAATAAGTTGAGTAAAAGAGAAAGTATTGGGTCATTAAAGGAAATTATGTGATTTTTCTATATTCTATAGTGATCCAATGGTATTATATCATGTGAACTAAATACTCAAATTGAGTACAATTTACCAATAACTTGTATGGAAAATGATTTTATTGTGTAATTTCATGTTCATATGTTATGATGATTTGATAGTCACTGAAGTAACCAAATTGTAAAAGTATACGAAATATTGGATAATGACAATTCATTTTCAATAATCCACAAGTTCTGATGTTTATAAATACGATAATGATTCATATGATTTAATTATGGGTAAATTGAATTTCATTACCACAAGACATTCTGTAATTACCCAAGAGAAGAGGTGCAAATACAGCATATGAAAGGTTTGTTGTTTCTGGACGAGAGTAATGCAATCTCATACAATCTTCATATGGGTTAGAACAAGCACTAAAACAATGACACCAAAAGTTTGGTCAAATAAAAGTTAATTTATACTTTATGAAGTGAATTGTTTAAATAAAATAAAAAAGGGAGAATCTAAGATGATGGTTTCCCTGGGAAAACTGCCACTTCTTAAAACTTGAATCAAATACTGAACATTGCATCCAGTACTGCAATAATCAACTAAACCCAAATAATAACTCAACCCTATTGTAAAAACACCATAAAATACAAGCTTTCGCCAAGTCAAAACAACTCATTATTCATTATCAAAATTTCATGAATAAAAGCCAGAAACTGAACTTGGCCTAAACACCACAATTGAATGATAATTATTGACGTTGTGCAGAACTAATATTACACTTTCTTTGTTAAATATAACCATAAATACGGGTTTCTCATTGATCGGCTGCCTTGTTGGCCTTGTATGCGTTCACTAGTTCCACCTGTACATCATTGGAAACCGGTGAATGCTCTTTGTATTCCATAGTGAATTCTCCTTTCCCCTACATTCACACAAAAGATAAAAGTTCAAGAACAAAAATGTCAAAAATATTATTGTCTCAAAAATTAGTTATCGACATTTTAGGAAAAAAAAAAGTAGATAAAATTTGAATTATATTTGGTTAAAATATTTTGTTTAGATTTGAAAGACATCTAGTTACCTCTAATTTAATAGGGATTTGGCTTAGTGTTTCATTATGACTGAGTTGGGTAACTAAATTATAAAAGAGGCTTATGGGTTTATGGCTAAGTAGAAGAAAAGGAGAAGAAAGATGCAAGGATTTGTGGGATTTATAAACAGGTGCCAACAACGGCCCTTGAGTAGGGATAAGAGATTTCTTTGTGAGTGCTTTCACACAGAGTTATGAGAGAGTTTACAGCTTCATCTATTTAAAACTACATTGAGGATTGGTGGCTCATTGTACAATAGTCACATTTGGATTGAATGATATCAAATAGGGTTTACGATTTTAATTAGATATAGTAATTCTAAATTTCATATGAGGCACCTGTTTGGATCCTATGGCTTTCCTCTAGTTGAGAAAGAATTTCCATATAAATCGTAGTGTTGATTGTTTCTATATTTTACACTTTCGTTGTGCTTGATCATGTGAGTTTTCTTGATAGAAAATAAAGATGCCAAACTACATTTAGGAAATTGGATCCAACAAGAAGTGCAATTCCCCAAAGACATGAAAGCCTCACCTGTGTCATCGAACGCAGATCCGTGGAGTATCCGAACATCTTGTTCAGAGGTACCTGAAAACAAAAAGTTGGAGAGTTGGCATGACAATGACATGCAATGACTAAAACTCGAGATGACACGACAGAACTTGGTTGAGAATGATGCAATCTACTGTTTTGACCAAACTAATCTAATCAGGTCTACCATGGATTATCACGCTTTAAGACAAACAAGAATTCGACATGGTTAAGTTACTGACACAAAAGATCACCTGCCCCAGTTTTGGATCTACTATGGGAGCGTCATTGGGAGCGTTTGGTTAGCAATTTAATATCTCAAAACTATGAAAATTCCTCAGTTGATTACAGGGCATTTGCTTGGTGAACAATCACAACCTAAATGGAAAAATGAAGGAAAAAAGAAAAAAAAGTAGTTCTGTAACTTAAACTCAAGAAATATCGGAAATACAATCTCTCACACAATTTATTAGGGTGTTTAGTTCACAGCATACCTTTTTTCAACTTATCTATTTCAATTAGATTTTTATCTTCATGTAGTACGGTATTATGTAATACAAAAGGACCTACTTTACATAATCTATTACAAAGCCAGAAAAGAACTTAATAATATATATCAACCAACAGTGTTTGGATTAGTAATTGTATTGTAACACTCATTATCATAGTCAACCCTCCAACCAGTATGGCTTGTTACTATCCACCAGAATGATCAACACATTATCATAGTTTCCCCCCCACCCCTCTTTTTCTCTCTCTCTCTCTCTCTCGTCTCCCTCCCTCCCTGATTAACCCCAACCAACATAGTCCACCACCACAGCAACCCCTTTCACCACCTACAACTGACCATTATCGCTACCACTCACACGATAGCTTACCACCACTGTTATTGATTGGTATATATTATTAAATCTCCTTTTATCGGTTTGTAAATAGTTTTTTCAAATATATACTGGAACACTTTGTTCTATGAAAAAGGGTCTTTAGTGTTACACAACCAAACACCATATTGCAAAGACATAATCTTATTGAAATAAACAAGCTAAAAACTAAATGAACTAAATGCAACCAGCCTATCTGAGCTTGCATGGGTATATGTTATGTAAACAGATCTACTAATGAAGTTCAAAGGTAAAAGATCACCAAGTTTTTATCATCATTGGCCTCAGGTTTCTGGACTCATTGAATACATAGTTAAATTCTTTGCTACATACTACCGGGGGTCTGAATGAGCCACTTCAAGACAAAGGTCATCCAGCCCAAGCTAGGGTTTCCCACATTGAGGAGCTCCAAACTAAATTGGCCCCGTTTATGCTCTTAGAGCTTAACTCATTTCAGCTCAAATTGGGCTAGATTAAGCAAATAATTTTTATTGAGATTGGATCAATTTGACCTATTTAGGCTCACAAACCTGGAGCTTAAGTTAAGCAACACAAAAGAAGATGTATGATGATTGTAGACAACATGATGTTTTGATAGATTTCGATAAATTAATTGATAGGATTAGAATAGAATATATCTTTTAAGCCAATAAACTAACTTAGTTAGCATTATTTTAATTAGTAGGATATTTTAGTTCCTTTTATCTTAGAGCATAATTTCTTAGGTAATTTCTTACTTAGCTATTTGGTTATACAATAGGGTTTAGTTTTCTAGCTTTGTGATTCATTAGTTTTCAGTTTGGAAGAAATAAATTTGAGTTTACTTTTTGAGTAGCAAGTTATGCTACATCATTAAGCTTTACTAGGTTTGTTCAATGTGCTAGCTTAGAACAAGTCAAGCCTTTTGAGCAAAAACCGGATCACTAAGACTCGGGGATCCGACTCAGCTGATTGACGCCCCTGTCCCATGAGACAACACTAGTTCATACTCTTGTCCCAAAATAAGTATCCCTTGCATTTAAGGTAATCTCAAAATAGTGTTCACCATTCTTAATTTTGCTAAAGTTGATTTTATTTTCTTTTGTATATATGACACCAATATTACACGTTTGCTTCTTTTTCAAGTTAAAAATGTTCAACACACTTCATTTATCCCAAAAAGTCGTGACTAGTCATCTTAAACTATTCATGACTATGGACCTTCCAAAAACAAAATGTATCGAGTTAAAATAATTATTTATTAATAGAACTCATAATATTTCGATTTGTCAGGCCTAATACTGTTAATGACAAAGCCCATATAAGTAAAAGACACAATTACCCATCTATAATTCAAAAAAAAAAAACTATGGAACTTTTTCTTTGAAAATACCCTATCTACAGTAGGAAAATTCCCCTAATGCTAAAAAACAGAGCTTAATCCCAGACTCGCTATGCCTTCCCATGTGAAGATGAATGTGTGCGAGGTTGCGGTAAACAAGGCGAAGATGATAAAGATTTTGCTGGTGGAGATGCTAATTTGGAAAGGGGAAGTGACTTGGGAGGTGGTGACTTGGAAGTTGGGAATGGTGGGCTTTCAGGTTAAGAATTTGGTGCGGAAGACATACTTTGACTACACTTTACACAAAAATCAGATCGGATGATCTAAAAGATCACTCAATTATGCACATCATCTTGGTCACACAGATCTCAAACCTTTACATACATGCTAATTATAAAAGCAGCTGCCAAGAAGATGCTTTAATCACCACAAAAATTGCGATGATGTTTTTGAATCGATGAAAAGGCTAGGGGCACTTTGGAAACAACCTCCCTTAGAGGAACACCCTGAAGGGGTGAAGCTGCTTATATCTTGCCCTCCCCAGACCCCCTACTTTGGCAGGAGCCCTTTGAGGCACTAGATTTGCTGCTATTTTTGTAATGAAAAATACCCTAAAGAATAACAAAACTCGAAACGCAAGCTTCAGGAGAAGACATCTTCATTAAGAGAGAGAGAGAGAGAAGATATACAAAATATTGAGAAGACATCTTCAACCAAAGACAAACACACAACTAAATAAAAAGCAATGAACTAGTATAACAAAGCTCTCTAATCTCTCTACAGGTAAGCCAATGTTATATCAAGGAAGCTTACAAAGCTTTCTACCAAAGGGAGCCTAGAAAGACCGCCTTATCGATAAGAAATTCACTGGCCCATAATTACATAAAATTAATTCCTCACCTTCCAAATATGCCATAGAAGTAGCACAAAATAACGATTTATTGCATTTAGTCTTCCCTATCCCCTAAACTGAATAAAAAAGACCATTTTTCACTTAACAAGGAGACAGCTCCACCTAATTGACAAAGTACAAGGCGTAAAATAAAAAGATGGCCATGTGTTTCCCATTTTGGGAGCACATGAAACAAATATCTGGTGGCAAAGCTTATAGGGCCTCTGTTTCTACGAAAGTCCGATATCAAGCTTGTTATGAATGAGGGACCATAAAAAGCATTGATCCACAGGGGTAACTTTTGGCTTTCCAAATAAAAGAAAAAAGAGGAAATGATAAGCAATGGTTGTGGTTGTTCTAAGAAAAGAAACGAGAAAGGGACTTAATGGAAAACATACATGAACAATCGAACACCCACACCCTCATATCAAAAAGATGAGATTTGTGTTTGGTGACTTCCCGGTTAGTAAGATTTCTCCACATATGGAGGTTCCATGTAAAGGAATCACCATGGTAAGTTCAGAAGCATCATGAAAGGGGGATAGGCGATATAAAAGTGGGAATCCGACTGCAAAGGGGGCCTCTCAAGCCCCAATATCTACCTAGACCTGAATTCAATTACTCACACAAGCTTTTAGGGTGCTTGGAAAGAAGGGTAAAATTGTGATATACATTTTCATGACGAAGAACCTGTCATCATATCTGTCACCTCCACATCCCTCCCATTCTCTTGGAGGCCATACTTTCCTCTGATTACCAAGTGCCAATGGCAACTAGATTCATTAAGAAACGCCAAAACCATTCGCACAAAAGGGAAATATTTCTGGAGATCACGTCACAGATCCCCAAGCCTTATCCTAGTCACCAAATGGTCCCTTTGGCTCTCGCCCACCCAAAACATCCCTCATAATACCCTAGGTACACTTATAGCCACAATGAGAAGGATCTTCAGAGAGACAATTGCTGTTGATCAATCTTCTTAACCACACACACCCAAAAACTCAACAACCTAGGATTACCCCCTAAACAAACACCAACGTACATGAGAGGCGGTTCCTGAGCCACGAAATCAGCTAGTGTAGAGTAGGAAGTGACAATCGAATTATCAAGGCTTACCTACAAGATAATAGACTAAGGCAAGTTGATTTTAAGACCACAAAGTTGCTCAAACACCTCAATGAGTGTCAAAATTGCCTTAAAGCCCTCGTTGTCTCCCATAAAAATGATAGTCATCAACAAATTGCAAGTGAGACAGACACACAATATCCCTACCAACCTGAATCCCTTGAAGCAAACCTCGTTCCTGACATTGGGACGACATTTGATGAAGAGGACTAGAGTAAATTAGAAAGGGAACACCTAGCTTTAAATCAGGGAGGCAGAGGCCAGACCTTAGAGTTCTCATCAATAATTATTGAGTATAAAAACCTCTAATCCATTCCGTGCCACCTATCCAAGAATCCTTCATGAGGACTGCATCCAAAAA
Organism: Simmondsia chinensis; assembly: GCA_018398585.1. Classification (NCBI taxonomy): domain Eukaryota; kingdom Viridiplantae; phylum Streptophyta; class Magnoliopsida; order Caryophyllales; family Simmondsiaceae; genus Simmondsia; species Simmondsia chinensis. Next base: position 9,173,369 of record JAGTTD010000011.1, read on the forward strand.
AATAATACCTTACTCTTAACATCGGCTTTCTCGAAGTCAAGCTTTAAGAGAAGCCTTTCCCAACAATTTTTGGTCAAATCTCCCACCAACTCGTTATCCTGCATCAAGGATCTAGTGGTTCCTAACAAAAACCAACTGATACTTTGACATAGTAACCTTCAGAACTTCATTCAAGCTAGTAGACAATATTTTGGTCACAATCTTATAGACACTAGTAGAGTAATAAAGATGGAATTAATGCTCTTGCAAGAGATACCATTTCCATGGTATCTCCTAAACATTTTCATCAAATCTGCCTTAATCATATCCCTAACAGTGCTAGAAAAATGCCATCAAGAGACCATCTAGAGCCTTGCCATTAGCCATGCTTTAAGACAACATATCTAACCTCAGTTACTTCAAAAGACCTCTCTTTCCATTCCTTGAGTAACTGAGATAGGACCCCCATTAATTACATCACCATGGGTGATGCAGCACAATTTTCTACTCAAGAACTCAACTCAAATTTATTTCTTGAAAACTTAAAACTAATGAATTACAAAGCTCCATTTATAGAAAAAACTAAATCCTATTGGATAACTAAAGAGATAAATAAGAAAAAGAACTAAATTATCCTACTAATTAAAACAACAAAAAACCCAGTGTCTCAAGGGCTCCTGCATATGCAAGGTCTTTTTTTTTTTTTTTTGGGGGGGGGGGGGGGGGGGGGGTGGGGTACACAACCTTACCCCTGCACCCTAAAGAGAGGCCGTATCCGAGGACCCCCAACCTGAAAAGCATAAAAACGACGATACATAGAAAGCATAAAGCATAAAGCAGCGATAGCAACAAAGCAACATAGCGACAGAATAACAAGCAACCAACACACAGCAATAGCAAATATAATCAAGCAGGCATACACATAAGCCTAAGGGCGTTAGTACGAACTTAGTTGTGCTCTTCTATCCTAAACTGCTATATTGGCTACTCCAATGCTAGCCTTACACTCCGCTCCATCTAGGGCCATCTCCTCATTTAGGTTGAGGTAGGTGAGGTCATGTCGAATCGTCTCCATTCAACTCTTCTTTGGCCTACCTCTCTCTCTCCTTCTGATTGTAGTATGGAATTGTTCACATCTCCTAGTGGTTGGTCTCCTCCTAACATGCCCAACCCACCGCAAACGCTGCTCCCTCAACTTATCCTCGATTTGGGCCACGCTCAATTTGCTTCTTATAATGTCATTTCTGATCTTATCCTTCCTAGTGTGTCCACACATCCACCGCAACATTCTCATCTCCGCCACCTTCAACTTCTGCATAGGATGCTGTTTGACTGGCCAACACTCCGCACCGTATGACATAGAAGGTCTCACTACAGTCTTATAGTATTTTCCCTTTAACTTTAGCGGGAACTTTCTATTGCATAGTACTGCAAAGGCCAACCTCCATTTATGCTAGCCTACTTTAATCTGGTTGTTGGCATCCTTGTCAACTTCACCATCCTACTAATTAAAACAAGATTAAAATATCTTACTGATTTTAAAGATATATTCTATCTAAACCTATCAATTAATCCATCAAAATTTAATAAATATCAAATTTTCTATGATTAGTAAATCTCTTCTTTTGTATTGCATCAATGGGCCTTCAAGGATTGTTCTCCATAAAAAGGGGCCAATAAAAAGAGGCAATAGAAATGCCAAAGTCAGCGACACTTCACTTTCCACAAAAAGTTTAGAAATACTATCCCCCTCTTTAACCACTGAGATTTCAACTTATGGTGATCCCCTTTCATGTGAACCTCCAAATATTCTTTTGAAGGTCATTCCTCCCCCTAGAAGATCCTCCAATAGAGGACCCCACCCTCCAACATATCCAGCAGATCGATATCTGCAAGCAACCTCTGAGCCTCTATCATGGCCCTAAACACTCAAAAATTCCCTCTTTTATTTTCTCCTTAACAGTCCTGAATTTCTCCATATACACATAACCTGCCTAACCTAGTAAGTGAGACTAATTCCACCACTCTCGCGCTCAATTAAGAAAATCAGGATGGGGAATCTTTTGCTCACAAACTAAAAATGATGAGAAGTCGACCTGCTTAAGGTCTCTTGATTTTTTACGGAAAGTATCTTCCCATTCCATCATAAAGATAAAACGATCACTATGGTTAGCCCCATTCTACCACTCAAAATGGATCAAGTAGATTGAGCATTATCAAGGGCGATATCTCCAAGATTGCGCTCCACAATAAAATCATCAAACCTTCTCATGTTCAAGCTGGAGTTAAAACCTTTCACGGGGAATCAGGCAACATTAAAATCCCCATCAAGGAGCCACAATGGGCCTCAAAAACCATACAGCACGCTAAGCTCCGCTGAGAACAAGGCTTTCCCAATAGTAGAGTCAGAGCCATAGACAAAAGTGAACCAACAATGATCCCTTCTTAAATCAAGATGGACCAAAATAGAAAACTAGCCCCAAACTGCCCGAACTTTAGAGCCAATCTTGTGTTCCAAGTGATTAAAATCCCCTCAAACTTGCTCTTAGAGAGAGGAAAACAAAAATCTTTATGCCTAAACACCCAAAGCCCTCCCATAAGTAAGCCAGCAATATCTGCTAGTCTACTTTTGATGCAGTACGAGAATAATGTAAAATATGAAATTTTTTAGATATTAGTTTATTCTTTTGGGATTTATTTAATTTAGATTAGATTAAGTATATTAGTAACTTTTAAATTCTTTAGATATTAGTTTTCTTTTAAATTCTTGAGATATTAGTTTACTCTTTAGGATTTATCTGGTTTAGATTAGATTAAGATTGCTCGGGATTATCTTTCATTGTAGTTAGGTCAGGATTATATTTATGGGATTTCAATTACGTTTATTTTCTAGTTAGTTTGAATTAGACTTCGTTATCTTTTCGGATTCAGAGTACCTACTCTATAAATAGGACACATATATTTTATAAAGATATATTTGAATGAAATTGAACCAAAAAGTTAGAAATTATTAGATTTCTCTTTGTGCTACATCAACTTTCCTACAAGAAAACCAAATATGGACTTACAACAAAAAAGAAAACTAAATATGGGGCTGAGTTCAGGTTCCTGAAAACGTGCCTCAGATCCCTTGACCCTAAACCATGAATGTGTTCAAACTAAGGAACTTCATCGAGGACAAGAATGAAAACATTTTCCCTTATGTCTGTCATCAACCAATGGGACAGAAGAGCAGTCTAATCTCCCTATTCCAGCTCAATTAGAACTTTGAAGTACCACTATATCGGCCAATAACTAACCTAGGAGGTCGACTCCTGTGGTCCTAGATATCAAAGCTGGAGTGGCAAGCTAGTGTAGGTCCCGATCATCCCCTCATCCTCTAATGGGTCAAAGACAACACTCTTTGAATTCCCAGGCTCCGCCTGGCAGATGAACGATAAAGAATCATAAACCCCTGTTGGAGCAGGAAGGATGCTCCATTGAGACAAACTGACAAACTCCCTCCCAGAACTTAAGGCCTTCGGAAGTTTCATTATCTGGGGAATGGATTTCCACTAGGGCAGACCTACCATCCTCCACGATCTCCTTGGGACTCTCCAACTCAAAACAATGCCCATCGAATCTCCTCCACAAGTTAGTCTAGTTCGAAATTGTAGAACTCATCGCACTCAAGCTCCTCCTCGCTATATGAAAGGTCTAGGACCCACCCATACCCATAATAAACATTTCATTGGTTCTAGATCTGGTTCCAACAGATCCTGGGTAACCCATTGTGAACCATGTTCAAACATTCATCATATGATATATACAAGTATACAAGAGAATATACTTTGTTATTACACACAACTTCTATAAAATAGCCCCCTAAACTTTATTATTACACACAACATATCCCTTAAACTTTGTAATTAAAAACAATGCATCCCTTGCACTTTCAATTTCAAAAAATAGCCCTTGAAAATTGTTTACGCGTAACGCATCCTCTAAACTTTGTTACTAAACACAACTCACACCTCAAACACTAGTAACTTCATAAATTCAATGTGTATACTTAATTTGAGTTTAATAACAATGTTTGTGGGTTGTTATTTTTTTACCAAAGAGGGCACCAACACGCCGTCATTGGATCCCATTAGAACTCCGAAGTTAAGCGTGCTTGGGCGAGAGTAGTACCAGGATGGGTGACCTCCTGGGAAGTCCTCACCCACAAGTTGGGGGCACTGGGAAAAAACCTCTCTTCAGGTTAACACCCTAAAGGGGGAAAGCTGCATACATCCGCCCCGCCGCCCCCCCCGGGGGACCCTGCGTAGGCCGGATCCCTTGAGGCACTGGGTATGTTCTGTATTCCGTATAGATGAGGAAAAGTTGGTTATATTTAATTGAAACGCTAAATTTGATGTGTATAGATTATTTAGGTTTAATAACTTAATTTAATAGGTTATTTTTTTCAAATTGAATGTGTATGGAGTGAGTCGTATTTAATATTAAACTTTTCAGTGATGTTATATTTTAAGTTAGATAATAATTAGTGAATCATAATTAATTAACTTAAGCATTAAATTATGTTATTAATTTTAAAAGTTTCATATTAGAAACAATTCACCAGATACACATTGAATTAGAAAAATAACCCCTGAAATTATATTCTAAACCCAAATGATCGTAAAATATCAAATTTAGAGCTAAAATTAAACATAATCCACTTTTTCTTATCTAATACCAAATAAATAAATAAAAAAAAACCCGAAACTTTGTTATCAAACTCAAATCAAGTTAAAGGATGTGAGTTGTATTTAATAACAGAGTTCAGGGGTATGATGTGTGTAATAACAAAGTTTAAGGGAGCTTTTTTTTTGAAAATGAAAGTACGAGGAGTGTATTGTGCTTAATTACAAAGTTCAGGGAGCTATTTTATTAAATTAAAAGTGCAAGAGACGTGTTGTGTTCAATTATAAAGTTCAAGGGATCATTTTATGAAATCGAAAAGATATTAGGTGTGTATTATTTAATTGTAAAGTTGAAAAACTGTTTCTATATTTTACCTAATATTTAAGAAAGCTTAGTATAAATAGATTTTGCATGGGCTGGGTAATAATGGGCCTTGTGGGTAAACCCAATAAAACCCACAAGAGCCATAGGTAAGTATATACATACTCATTTAAGCCCAAGTATTTTTTGGAACTAACCCAATCCAACCCAAATTATATGGGTTGGGTGGGTCTTGGGTTTAGCCAAACCCATGACCACCCTTACTACCAACAACCTTTCCCCTGCTGGGAAGTAGCCGGCAACAGTGAGTTAACACCACCACCAAATCCAACAATGGTGCCAGCAAAAGCACGTTAACCCTCATAGAAGGAGCATGTGGCAGACACAGAGGCGTCAGACGCCTTCCCTAACAGTGAATGTGGACATAGGAAAAGTTGTGGATGGTCAACGAGGGTAACGGGCTAGTCGCTGGCTGCAGACAGGATGACGGTTGGAAACCAAACACAACCCTGGGGTCCGATTACCTTCTGGTTCCACAAGAGGACGGTTCATGGCCACGCATTCACCCAAAGATGCGATTGGGTCGGACCATAGTGCATCCCAATAGTGACTTTGCCCTAAAGCGGATAGACCTCGTCTGCTAGCATTTAATAGGCAAGTTCAGGGTCCTCCATGCTTAATCAGACCTCAATTAATGCAGGCCGCACATAGAATTCCATTGGACCCTATTTATCTAGTTCATATTTCTAGTAACGTGGGAAATGGCTTTGAGATTCTCACACCCCTTCAAGAACTAGCCACCCTCCTTCCCACAACTTCTACCAGAGACTTCGGCATCATCTTTGAGATCGAGTGATCAGGATTGGAAGCAGTGACCTCTGCAAGGTTCTCAGGTTTAGAAATCCCTCCAAACTCTTTCGATACTGAGGGTAAAATCCTCTGAATCAGAGGTCGATAGGGTTAGTTCCCCACAGTTGGATCACCATAAGCAAGTTCTCCAAAAAAACAATGCCAACCACTGCAATCTGTACTTGCTGGGATAATAAGGCAATCTCCACCAGCATTCATCTCACTACCATAAGAAATCTCCCCTTTGCATTGCGATCCTCCTCAAGGAAGAAAAATTGGTTGTTATCCTTACAATCATCTCCCACACCCCAACATTCCCACTGTTATTAAAAGAATCTAGAGATCAGAATAGCCAATTTGTTGATTCCCGTAAATAGTAGACAGAAAGGCGCTTACTTTTACTGACCTCAATCACTACTGGGAGGCACCCAATGTTACTCAACTGAAAGGACTTGGATTTATGAACAAACCTAAAACGCAATGGGAGTAGTAGGCAGGCGGGTGGCGCCTTGGATGGAGTTTGTGGTGTTGCCATGGTGGTCTTCGTGATGGATCACTGTTGTACGAAGGTGGTGAAAACAAAAGTGAAAGAAATAACACAAGGATAATTTTGTCTTTTACCACATATATGGTTTGGCATTAAAAAAATTATACCTAGTAATAACATCATCCATTCAATTAGAACCTATAACTTATACTTACAAGTACACATACATAGAAAAATTATCTAGATATACAATAAATTTCTTCTTGGTGTATTTTCAAAATAAGTAAAAACATATTGGTGTCTCTTGATGAAGAAGTCCAATGGAAGGTTCTGGAGAGAAAAGGCATCCCTGTGCCTTATATCCGAGCAATTAGAGACATGTATGAGGACACACAAACAATTGTGCGTACAACAAAAGGGGAGACAAACGCTTTCCCTATTACAATTGGAGTACATCAAAGACGGCCTTGAGTCCCTTTCTGTTCATTCTGGTAATGGATGAGCTCACTAGGCATATCTAAGAGGGTGTGCCTTCGTGTATGCTTTTCGCAGATGACATAGTTTTGATGGGGGAGTCTTGAAAAGAGGTAAATGAGAAGCTGGAACTTTAGAGAAGGGCCTTGGAATCAAAAGGCTTGCGACTCAGTAGATTCAAGACTGAATATATGGAACTTAAGTTCGGCACCTCCGCCAGGACTGCCATAGAAGACGTCAAGATTGAAGTAGAGTCCATACTAAAAAAGGAGTGTTTCAGATATTTGGGTTCCATGGTACAACAGGACGACGAAATTGAAGAGAATGTCAACAACCGTATTAAAATAGGCTAGCATAAATTGAGGTTGGCCTCTACGGGGGTTTGCAATAAAAAGCTCGCATTAAAGTTAAAGGGAAAATACTATAAGACGGCAGTGAGACCGGCTATGTCATATGGTGCGGAGTGTTGGCCAATGAAACGCTTTCATACATTGAAGCTAAAGGTGGCGGCAATGAGGATGTTGCGGTGGATGTGTAGACACACAAGGAAGGGTAGGATCAGGAATGATGTCATAAGAGGCAAATTGGGCGTGGCCCTGATTGAAGATAAATTGAGAGAGCAACGTTAACAGTGATTTGGGCATGTTAGGAGGAGAACGACCATTGCCCCTGTCAGGACATGCGAATAAATCCATGCTATACTCGGGAGGAGAGGGAGAGGTAGGCCAAAGAAGAGATGGATGGAGATCATTCGACACGACCTCACCCACCTAAACCTACAGGAAGAGATGACCTTAGATAGAGTTCACTGGAAGGCTAGCATAGGGGTAGCCGATGTAGCGGTGTAGAATAGAGAAGCATATTCTGGCTAGCACTAGTGCCCCTAGGCTTATTTGTCTGCTTGCTTGGCCTACTTGATATATCTGAGAGCTGTTGCATCGCCTATTGCTGCTTTATGCTTTCTTTATGCTAGCTTTATGCTGTTGTTTTTGCTCTTATACTTTTCTGCTTCTATGCTATTATGCTTTTTTGCTCTTCAAGTTAACACCCTGAGGGGGGAAGGCTACATACATCCGCCCCCCCCCCCCCCCCCCCCGACCCTGCGTAGGCGGGAGCCCTTGAGGCATTGGGTATATTCCTCTATGCTTCTCAGGTTGGGGGTCCTTGGATACAGCCTCCCTTTAGGGTAACACCTTGAAGGGGTAAGGCTGCGTACATTCCCCCCCCCACCCCCCCCCCCCCCCCCCCCACCCCCCCAAAAAAAGACCCTGCGTATGTGGGAGCTCTTAAGGCACTGGGTTAGTTGGTTTTTGTTGTTGCTGCTGCTGTTGTCTCTTGATGAAGAGGGTTGTCTCTTCATGTGAAGAGATGTGTCTCTTCCAAGAGACACTTAAAAACTACAAATATCTCTTTCTCAAGATTAGAGTATATCAAACAACATTTTATTATTCTCTTTTTCTTCAATCTCAGAAATTCATCCTCTCTACACTCATCCTCACTTTGTGTTTTGGTTTCATTGTATCCCCGAGACCATTTCGATAAGGACGAAATAAGTCTTAAGGAACGCCTAGAAGCTGTTTGTTGATAATGTACCCATTTTGCTAAATTTCCCTAACAGTTCTTGCCACAGAATTCTCTTTACATGAATCTTAGCTTACACAGAGTACTACATCACAACATGCAACATTACGAACTCATAGGTTCATAAACCTATGTGTCAAACTTATATAGGACAATATGGCCAATTTCACACGTCCTTGTTTATTCTCAACATTTTCTAAATAACGCGTACTCTTGCTGGCTCAATCATCTAATTAGACAAAATACTTCATCATTGGCATAAGTATGGTTGTCAATCAGCCGGATCAACCCCAAACTAATCGACTTGAGGCTTAGCTAACAGAACTTGAATATTTCCTAGCTTAAGCAGCCCAAGCGCTCTAGTTGCTCGAGCTCAAAACAAGGTGAGTCTTTCAAGTTTTATAACGAGCCAGTTTAGCTTATTTATGCTCCTTGGCACAAGCACATGATTAAATAGCAACATAAAGATGGATCTACTTACATGTGCAATGATAATTGAATCATCACCATCTTGGTCGTTCCCCACAATCATGCCTTTTCTCCTATTACAATTCAAATAAAAACACGTCAATCCAAAACGTTGATTGAAAAACCTTCACATAGAAAGATTGAATACTAACTTATTGATGTCACCGGTGACCGAGCCCTGAAATTCTGTAGGCGCCTTCACCTCCACCAACATGATTGGTTCTAATACCACGGGTCTTGCTGCATTATAGCACTGTTTCAAAAACATAATTTGAACAATCAAATTTGAGGGATGATTAAATTATTTGTTTTCTGAATACAAAAGCATTAAGAATAAGCTATGTCGTACTGACACAAGCATGAGTCTAACATGGGTATGTGTCCAAAAGCCATAATCTAATATTTTCTAATAGGGTGTGGCTTTTTTTTTTTTCTTTTTTTTTTCTTTTTTTTTTTTAATACTAAAAACCTACTTTTTAGGTACTGTTTCAGAAAACCACCTAACTTTTCTAATTTTTCAAAGCCACACCTAAACTTTCCAAAATTTTTCAATGTCATATCTAATGCTATAACTGCTAACATTCTGTCAAAATAAATAGGAAATTACCATCAATAGAACCTTTTTTTTTTTTTGGTATTAATTAATTAAAAATTGACTTCTTTTTATTTTTTACTAACCAATTCCACTCAGTCTTCCCTCCTGCCTCCTCATCTTCCACTATCCTCCCATTTATTTTTCAATTATTTTGTTTTTAATTATTTTTCAACACTTTCTTTAATTTTTTTCACTTTTTTCCTTCAATTTTAGAAATTTTTTTTAATAATTAGGATTTTTCAAAGATTTATAAACAATTTTACAAATAAAAAAATAGTTCTAAATTTTTTTGGACGCAAAAGAGCCAAAACCTTAACAATTTTACAAACTTAGAGGTGAAGGGTAATTTCATAACAACAACAACAACCACAAACCCAGTGCCTCCAAGGGGTCCCGCATAAGCAGGGTCTTTGGGAGAAGAGAAGGGGGGGGGGGGGGGGGGGGGGGGGCAAATGTACGCAGCCTTCCCCCTTCAGGGGGCTACCCTGAAGAGAGGCTGTTTCCGAGGACCCCCAACCTGAGAAGATGGTCCGCAGCAGAGAGCAAAAGACTTGCCAGCAGGAGAGCATCTAGGCATGAGAAGGGCAAAAACACACGGCGCGTAAAACGACAGACTGAAAGCAAGCCACATCAGACACAAATCAGCAGATAAGATACAGATACGGATAGAGATAGAGAATATAGATAGAGATGGAGATAGAGATAGAGATAACGATAATTAAACACGTAGCAAGTATCAGCTCACGAGAGCCAGAAACCACAGCCTACGTGCGCCAAGAAGACCTAGCACTAGTAAGCTGGACTACCCTATTCCAACCCGAGCATCTAATACTCCTATGCTAGCCTTCCATTGGGCCCTATCTAAGGCCATCTCCTCCCAAAGGTTTAGGTGGGTAAAGTCTTGTTGGATCGTCTCAAACCATCTCTTCTTTGGTCTGCCTCTGCCTCTTCTAACTAGTGTAGTAAGGGGCTGTTCGCATCTCCTCACTGGAGCGTTGTTCGGTCTCCTTCTAACATGTCCGAACCACCTCAGACGTTGCTCACTCAATTTATCTTCAATAGAGGCTACGCCCAATTTGCCTCTTATGATGTCGTTTCTGATCCTATCCTTCCTTATGTGTCCGCACATTCACCTCAGCATTCGCATCTCCGCGACCTTCATCTTCTGTGTGTGCTGTTGTTTCATCGCCCTGCACTCCGCCCCATATGTCATGGCTGGCCTCACAACCGTTTTATAGTATCTTCACTTTAGCTTCAAGGGGAACTTTCTGTCACAAAGTACCGCGGAGGCCATCCTCCACTTATGCCATCCCGCTTTAATCCGGTTGCTGACATCCTCGTCCACTTCGCCGTTGTGCTGTATCATGGACCCCAAGTACTTGAATCTCTCCTTCTTCGATATGGCCTCAGATCCAATCTTGACTTCTTCCCGGCTAGGTGTGGTAGAAGAATCGAACTTGAGTTCCATGTGCTCGGTCTTGGCTCTGCTTAGTTGTAAACCCTTCGACTCTAGAACCCCTCTCCACAATTCCAGCTTTTCATTTATCTCTTCCCGCGACTCCCCCACCAGTACTATATCATCTGCAAAAACCATGCACCAAGGTACACATCCCTGGATGTGCCTAGTGAGCTCGTCCATGACCAGTATGAACAAGTAGGGGCTCAGAGCAGACCCTTGGCGTAGCCCTACTGTTATCGGGAAAGCATCTGTCTCCCCATCCACTGTGCGCACCATGATCTGCGTCTCCTCATACATGTCTCTAATGGCGCGTATGTATGGTACGGGGATGCCTTTCCTGTCTAAAACTCTCCAAAGGACCTCCCTTGGCACCCTATCATATGCCTTCTCTAAATCAATGAAAACCGTATGAAGGTCCTTCTGTCTCTCCCTATATTGCTCTATCGTCCGCCTTAGGATATGGATGGCTTCTATTGTTGATCTCCCGGGCATAAATCCGAACTGGTTCTCGGACACCTCTGTCTGTATCCTTAACCTCCTCTCTATGACCCGTTCCCACAACTTCAGAGTAATTTAACATAATTTCATCATTTTCAAAATACATTACTTAATATAATTTAATTAAATTAAGTTAAACTTAGTGTCTTGGTACATTTATACCCCAAAACATGGGATTACATTTGATGGAAGGTTGACGGTGTCAACATTAGGTGTGACATTGAAAAAGTTTGGAAAGTTTAGGTGTGACTTTGAAAAATTGGAAAAGTTAAATGGTTTTTTGAAACCTCACCTAAAATGTAGATGGTTCTCAGTAAAAAAACCCTTTCTAATATTTTTCCATATTTTTACTAAAACTTGAAGTGTTAAGATCAAACTAGCGTCCAAGTACATTATCCTGACAAGTCAAACTATGAGAATGGGGAGTACAACAAGAGGTTCTAGATAGAGAGAACAGATATCTTCTTCCCAAACCTCACCATTGCCACGACCAACCCAACTGCTCCCCAACGCCCCCCCCCCCCGGGAAAAAAAAAAAAAACCACCCACCCCTCCAAAAAGAACCCCTGTTGCCACCATGAAATCAAATAAAAAGTTTAACGTAACATAACATCCCTAACAAAAAACAAAGCAGATTTAGACCTGAGCTTTATGCCATTAGGTGAGACACTTTTGTAATTGCCTTCATAATATTTACTCAAACATGCTTATGAATGTCATGTAAAATAATGTAAGATATAACATGAATGATTGCATTCCTTTTCATTAAATATATTGCAAATACAAGGCCTAAGGCAACTGAATAAGTAAACCAGCACGACCACAACTGTTGCATAACATTCATGACTTATTGGCTCAACAATACATTGATAGCACTACAGCCACAGACAATCTCATGAAACACATCCAACAAAGAGCCAAAGCAGTACCTGTCTAAAAGCATATATGGCAGCCAACTTAAATGCAAGTTCACTGGAATCAACCGCATGGGATGCACCATCTGTTAAACAAATACGAACATATTCCACTGGATGCCCAATCAACGAACCCCTGCAAATAGAAGGAAATGTTACTGAACTACCAAGATGATCAAAAACCATTGACTCTTCACTCAATATCACCTAGAAGTTACTCCGCTGATTTCTAATGTTTGTAAGTTTGTTCAAAATAGCCTCGCATACTTGATTTTATGACAAAATTAGTCTCCCAACCAGTTATCCCCACTGGGTAATCAATGAGGTGGCAGGCTTAATCCCGCGTGACATTATGTAGCACCATGTGGAATAAGAAATTAACAAACCCAAAAAACCGAAGTTTGAAATGTGTCCTTCCATGTTCTCAATTCCTTGCACCAATTCCCCCCTCACCCTCCTTTGTGAGGGCCTTAAGGGAAAGAGAAAGGTCAACACAACAACAGACCCAGTATGCCTTCAGGGCTCCCGTATATGCAGGGTCTTTGTGTGTGTGGTTTTTTTTTTTTAGAGGGGGGGGGGGGGGGGGGGGGGGGGGGGGGGGGGGGGGGGATGTACGCAACCTTACCTCTTTAGGGTGCTACCGTAAAAGGAGGCTATGTGCAAAGACCCGCCAGCCTTGGAAGTATAAAAATAATAGCACATAGAAAGCAATAAAGCATGAGGCAGCAATAGCAATAAAGCAACAGAGCAAGCAATCAACACACAACAACAACAAATATAATCAAATAGGCATGCACATAAGCCTATGGGCGCTAGTACTATCTTAGTTGCGCTCCTCTCTCCTAAACCACTATATTGGGTACACCTATGCTAGCCCTCCACTCCGCTATATCTAGGACCATCTCCTCATTTAGGTTGAGGTGATGAGGTCATATCAAATCCTCTCAAACCAACTCTTCTTTGGCCCTCCTCTCCCTCTCCTCCCATATGTAGTATGGAATTGTTTCCATCTCTTGTCAGAGGCAGTGGTTGGTCTCCTCTTAACATACACAAACCATAGCAAACGTTGCTCACTCAACTTATCCTTGATTGGAGCCACGCCCAATTTGCTTCTTATAACGTCATTTCTAATCTTATCCTTCCTTGTCTGACCACACATTCACCGCAACATCCTCATCTCTGCCACCTTCAGCTTCTGCGTATGATACTGTTTGACTGGCCAACACTCCACACCGTTTGACCTTCTGCTTCTGTGTATGATGCCGTTCAACTTGAACAAAAATGTAAATACTAGGGACCAACATAGTGAATAAGACTTATCACCTAGCAAGAAATTAGATTTGACTCGATACTGAAATGACACAAGTTTGAATTGGATTTATTGAAAACATATCCGATCTGATAATAATAAAAGGATATTTAACACTTAGATAATATATATATATAACGAGAGACCATAAAGCATAAAAGTTATCACCTAAGTACCCTAGGCCTGAAGCCAATGAATTTTTGCTCGAATTTGGTAAATGTTCACCATAACATATATATATATATATATATGTCAAAATCATTTTTCATGTTAGCATTTACAACAAAAATTCACCATTCTGACTGAGAATACATATATACTATGGTATTTTGCTTCACGTCATCATCTTTCCACAAAAAGTTTCCAAATTTCGACAGAAACCACCTAATTGATAAATTCTTAAACTTTAAAATACCTCAGTAATAAATTATTTAGACCTCAAGATACCTAATTGTATATATTAAAACCATGGATACCTTTAAAGACTAAGCTTCAAGGCACCTAATTGATAAAATCTCTCATCAAAATAAAAAAAAAAAAAAAAAAAAATCAAGGGTTTTTTTTACATAGAACCACATTTACAAGTAAATTCATCGCAACTTTTTAATTTTTCAGAAAATTACCTTCAAAAGTTTATTTATTTATTATTTTTTTTTCCAATCGACCACATAAATTATAACCGCTGGCTTTGCTTAAGGCTACACATGTAAGTTTACATTTTCGAATGCAAAACGGGGAGATAAACACACATGTTGGTATAAGGTCCCTTGGTAAAGCGAAATACGCTTATATGATCTCAGTGTGCATGTTCAAATCCTACAAAATGCTTATGTACAGAGATTTGAACCCGCACATAGAGCCATGTTAACAATATAATGCTTTACCAACTACGATAAAAACAGACGTGTTATATTTTCCTAAGTTATACAACCTAAGCAAAATCACACTTGTAACCCAAATATAATGCTAATGGCTTAATGTAGGTGGTTGATTGAAAGCATCTAAACTTTTCATGGTGGTTCTCAGAAAAATTGAGAAGCTATAGTGATAAAGTGAAAAATGACTACTATTGAAGAAAACCCAAAAATTAATCAATATCTTATTTTGTTTGTGTTCTAATATCTAATTGGCTCTCGATCTATCAAAATTATAATTCAAATAATCCCAAAACATTCAAATGATAGCAAACAATTTGTTAGGCATTGGAATTTAATTACTAGCATTGAATTAAAACTAGTTTAGATAATAGATGGAACTAAAATTTGGACTTCTATAAACTAAGTGCCTTGTCTCAATATAAGTAATGAGATATCATGAGCTCTAGAATTTTACACCTAGATACCCTCTACCAACATTTGATTTCATAAAATTGCATAACTAACCACATACCCAGTTGATTAAATTTTGAATCTTATGATCAAAGAATTCAAACTTCAGGGTACTTAGATAATAATGTCTATTAATATATAATTCCACAACTATAAACAATTAACCTCATTTCTCTTTTTCAAAATACAATTTCACTAAAATTTCCCACGCCTTCTCTCTCTCATTTGGTCACCATTCCATAACTAACCATGCTCCCAGCACTCCCCCATCTCTCTTGCTCCCCCTCCATCTCATCTCTAACCCGATGAAAGCCCCTCCTAGAAAGGGAGACCAGAGGCCTCTCAACAAGGACAAAACTTGTGGACCATCTGGCAGAAAAAAATGGTTAATAAAAATTAGAAATTAAAAACACCATGGCTCTTACAGCAGAGCTTTTTAGAAGGATACCAAAGTTCGTCAAGCCAGTGACAAAATATGAAATCATAACTCGTTTAAGTATTAAATTGTTTATACCTAAGGGTACCTATCATATAAAATAAAGGGAAATGAAAGGATGCACAGTTGATAGACATAGAGGGTTGCTCTTCACCGTGGAAGTTCATTTGACAGCTACACACATTTTTCCTTCCTCACATCCATCTCAGGGCTGGGTCAAGTGACTGTATTCAATTTTGAGAAGAGACCGGGAATGTCTATTTGCCTCATCAATTTTCATTCTTACATAAATTTTTCTTTGTTCATTATGCCCTAGTTATTTTCTTTGCAACTCATCAAGATAATTCACTATCCTAGAACCTACACCTTTGCAAAGATCTCACAATTAGGGAATTGAACGAATGCAAACAGTTGAGCAACATTTTAGATTAGATATCTTTGTCTTCACTCCATAAGAGAGTTTCAATATAGGATGATTCTCGTCTTTTTACTATTGAATCCCTTATCCATCATCTTACCCGACACAATCGTCCTTTAGCATTCCTGAACCCAAGGCTCCCTTTAGAATCACAACCTTTCTAGAGTACATAAACCTCAACAAGCTCCACACTCATGAATATGTAATGTGCTTCCAAACTAGGGAATCAAATAATCACCTACTTTGTAATGGTTGGTGACTCGAGATTTATGGTGTGGATCACTTTTTCGACAAGTGTGGGACCTGTCTAAGGTCTACTTAAAAATGCCCTAATTAAACTTCATGGAGTTAAAAGGAGTTTTATTCTCCATTACTAAAATTACAAATCTAGTACATTGATTAGAGAGATATGCAAGGACTTCTAAAGATCAATAACACTTAGCAATTATGGGAGAGGCGGTCTTTTTAAGATCTCTCTGGACAAGGAGCTTTTGGGTTCTCCCAGACATAACTATGGTGAATAGCAAAAGGATCATAAGGCAATAAGCTACTTTTGATTATTGTTTTCATCGGCCTTTATTTGCTTTGTAGTACTTGTGGATATCTTATCTTGTGTATTCTTGACTCTGAGTAATATTTCTTTTTCCATCAAAGATACTTTAGATACTAATGTGTGAAAGCACAAAGGTACCCAATTAATAAAAACCACAACCACGGGGCACCTAGATGACGACTTTGCACATTAGGGGTAAAATCTATGGTCTTTAATTTGATTGTTAATTCATGTGCCATATTAGCATTTTCCAGCATCACCAAATTCCAACCAAAATTCACTAGAGCATGGGGGGAGGCACCTAGGTGATAAACTCGTTTAAATCTTGTAATATTTTGTTGCACATATCGTAAAATCAAGAAAACTAAGTGATAAATGTTCAAACCTCAAAGTTACTAAATGACAAATTCCAAAAATAATTTGGTATTTTACATAATTATTTCCAGTTTGTAGTGAATAGTAACCACAAAATTCCACTAAGTTGCCCTTTACAATAACTCTTTTACCTTGGCAATAACATTAACCTAAAAGATATACTACATATATAGACACCTGAACACGAAGAGACGAATAGATACAAAGATTCATATAAGATCAAACTCTTAACGGATAGGAAGAAAAATTACATATTAGATTCGTTAAGTTATTAAATTATCTGAGAGATCATACAATTATCGAAACAAAAAATCTAAGAGATCATATCACGTCTAGGTCCATAGGCAATTATTTACCTATGATTCGAACTAAAATCTAATCCATTGCTGGTCTATTGCCAAGGCATAAGAGCATCGTCTTTCCATCATTAAACAGCACTTAATCAACACATGTAGAAGAAGAAGTGAAAAGGGTTATTTATACAATAGGTCCCTATATTTTGTCCATTGTGCTAATTTAATCTTTGTACTTTTAATTGTGTCCAATTAATACATATACAATTTACATTGTAAACTTCTAAAGTAAAATTAACATCAAGTTGCTGACTGAAATTATAACGGTGGAGTCACCAGTGGGCTCAAATTGGGTCAATAGGTAAGGTTTGTATTGAGTCACTTGCATTGGATAAGACTAGGCTATTTAGAATTATGCCATTACCTTAAATTCCATTACTAAGCTGACGCAATTAATAGTAAGAAGACTAAACGAACATAGTGGAAGTACAAGGACTTCTACCATAATAACCGAAACGAAAAATACTTACGAATTTGCTGCTTCTTTGAATCCCTTCTCAATCGCTGGTATAAAATTGAATGGAATTGCTTGTCCTATTATCATGTTTTCAAATTCGAACTTGGTTGCTGATCCCAGGGGAAGTGGTTCAATATACCTGAAAAGAAGAAAATGAACAGAAGAAAAGTTTACTAATTCGTCAAACATTGTAATTTCACAGCACCTCTATTAAGACGGGATGCAATAAGTCAGTGAAAAATTTGCCACGTCAATGCAAAGAAGCAACATCTTTCTTTGAAACAAGTAATCATCATTTTACCTTGTCCTAGCGAATACACCATAGAATCAAATAAAGATTGTTATCTAACTGATTTTAAGCCAGCCTTCTATTTTTACAAATTCTGAGCACATTGTTACTTTACTTGACCACAATTTGATTTTACATATCCAACCAAATAAATCTAACACTAAACATAGCAAGCCCAGATTGTAACATGTATCATCTTCTACCAGCCGCCAAATTTCATTTTCAATTTCTCGCAATACAGATAAAATAACCCTAAATTTACAGTGCTAATCTATGGAACCCCAACGGACAGAAGTTCTCAATGTACTAGAACCTTCTAAACCTAATCATAATCAAATTACATTGTCTTATTTTTGTTTAGAAACTTTCACACAAAAAGTCAAATAAAATGATAAACAAATCAACCGACCGAATTAAGTACAGTATACCTCATAGGGTGCTCTTCCAGAACCTCTTCAATCAAGCAATACCAGACGTTTACTAACATAGTTTAAGTGGGTAGCGAGGACTGTTAGTGCTAAATTGCAGTGTTTGCAACCATGGTCACTAACAGGCACAAAGTTAAAAAAATGGGATTCCAGAGGCAAAGCATGATGAATTGCAGTTGTTGCAGGATGTTTTAAAGCGATGGCTAGGGGGCTACAGTATTTTCATTTTGTGACAGCTGTGAAGTTATTACAGCCATTATTTAATTCCATGGTGGTGATGACTGTTTGGAGAGCTCTCACTTTTACACTCGACTCTCTAACCAATATCGCGCGTTCTTTCTGCCCTCCATCTCTCCCTCTCTCTCTCGGATTCTCACATTCATACGCACGCATTGATAACAGTTGATTTATCTGCATTGGAGGTTGAATGCATTACATTTAGATCAGAACCTAACGAAATTGTTGATTTTTAGGTCAGTTTTTCGTAATGGATGGATCTTCATGGCCTTTAGAGGAAGAGCTGGAACACTTGAGAAATATGGTTGTTCCGTACAGGATTTATCCTTTGGGTGCTCGTGTTGATCATCAGGGTGGAGCTGTTTCGGCCATGACAATAAACATGGGGATTCTTCCCGCATTTCTTCCTTCTAGGAACTCTCAGGTCAGTCAGTTCTCTTTCTATGAAGAATATGGAAGGTTCCAGAATAGTCCTCCCATGTTGACCTTTCAGCTGCTCCACTTATCATTGTAAGTCACAAAAGAATGGGGTAAAAGAACTCAAAGGTTTAAGTTCTTTCAAAACAGTGATTGAGGTAGTAAGCCAATCATTGGAGATGGTGTAAAATGACAACTCCTTCATAGCAAGAAGGTTTAACTTTAGAATCCCTAGCTTGAAGGTGGCGAGAGGGGATTACTTTCTCAAGGAATGCCGAAAAGTTAACTACTTGAATAAGAAGACTGCTGTGATTGAGCTTTCTGTTACAGTTTTTCTTGTTTCCCTTGGAGGTCATCAGCTTGATACCCATCGTAGGATAGACAAGTATCGAATCATGACAAAGAGGAATTCAATAGATTAGGGATGGAAGGGGGTTAGGATACGGACATAGAAGGAACTGGACGAGGTACCCAGAAAAGATATGCTTGCTGTTGGTATCTTATAGAATATAAATTTATATGGAAATGGTGGTAGAATAGGCCAAAGAAAAGTTGGATGGAGACGATTCGACATAACCTCACCCACCTCAACCTAAATAAGGAGGTGGCCGTAGATAGAGCGGAGTAGAGGACTAGCATAAGTATAGCCGATATAGTGGCTTAGGAGTGAAGAGCGCATCTAAGATAGTACTAGTGCCCATAGGCTTATAGGTACTGCCTACAACAACAACCGACCCAATGCCTTGAGGACTCCCGCATACGCAGGGTCAGGAGCTTATAGGTATTGCCAGTGTGATTTTATTTGCTATGCTTGTGTGTGGTTGCGCATTGTTCTACCGCTTTGTTGCTTTATTGCTATCGTTGGCTCATGACTTCATGCTTCATGCCTTACGCCTTATGCTCTATGCCAATTGTTTTATGCTTTATGCTTCTTATGTGCTAGCGTTTTTTGGGGATCTTTGGACACTGCCTCCTTTTGGGGTAGCACCCTAAGGGGTAAGGCTGCGTACAACCCCCAACCCCCCCCCCCCCCCCCCCAACAAAAAAAAACAAATAAAAAAAAAAAAGGAAAACCTTGCTTATGCAGTATCCCTTGAGGCACTAGGTTTGTTGTTGTTGTTGTTGGTGATGACTAGGGCATATCGACAATAGTCATCACTTTTGTGCTACATCAACTGGTTAAAGAAAATATATCAGCTCTTGTATATGTAACAACTTACTTCTCACAAAAAGTACTCTAGTATCTCTTGAAACATAAAATGCTTGCATAGTTAATTTATATATCAAATTTGTAGTTTTGGATTCTTACCCACAAACCCTTCCATATTGCCCCTGTCCTCCAGACTGCTTCTTATGTAAATAGTCAAAGTCAGCACGTTGAGTAATAGCTTCTCTGAAATTAACACGAGGCCTTCCAACAGTTGCTTCAACCTACAACAAGAAAACAAAAAAGATAAAGAGCTGAAAAGGTCATAATAATAGAATCAGATAATTCACTGGTAACGTCACAGTTGCAATATGTTGCGGAAGCAGGCGCCATAAATCACGGCCATTTATATTGTGCTTTTCAGCATTATAAACATTGAATTTAATACGCTTCAATTAGTTTTTAACATGTAGGTAAGATCCCATGGGGATTTGAATTTAGGAACTCTTGTCCTAAGGTTTCAATCTTGGTAGTATTTTACCATAAACCAAGCTTCATTAGCAAATGAACACATTTATAAGTATATTTTGATTTAAAAAAAAAACACAATAATCCATTCATGAAAGCAATGTAAAACCCAGCCTAATTAAATTAGACTCGGTATTACAATACGTGAAACTCAGGGTATTTAAATTAAATTAGACTTGGTAGTATAATATGTGAAATTTAGGGCATTTAAATTAGGATAAAAGTCGATATTATTTCTATTAGGTTATAAAATAAAAATAAATAAACAAATAAATATATAAATAAAAAAGAAAAGGGAAAGAAAAAGGAAAAAGAAAGAAAAAGAAAATAATAATAAAAATAAAGTAAACCCCCCCCCCCCTACTCAACTCTCTCTCCCAGCTCTCTCTCTCTCTCACCATCTCTCACACTCAACGTCCTCCCCTCGCCTCTACCGTCGTCACTGGCGCCGCCTCCCACCTCACGGTACCGCTACCGTCACCCTCCCACCACGGTACCGCTTGACCCACGCGGTACGACTCCGACCACCACAGTACCGCCTGACCCACACGGTACGGCTCCGACCACCACGGTACCACGCACCACCATTACCGCCTGACCACGACCACGGTACCGCCTTCCGACCGCCACGGTATCGCCTTCCCACCACAGTACCGCCTGACCTCCCAAGGGTCTATAAATACCCCAACCCTCAACCCCTCAAACCTCACACCTCTCACCTCACAATCTCTCTCTCCTCTCGGTTTTTCTCTCTATCACCTCGCGACTCTCTCTCCTCGGGTTTCTGGTGCCGCCACCACGCCGGTACGGCTCCGGCCGCCTCGCCGGCGTCACCACCTCCCCAGGTGGCTTAGAAGCTAAATTTGTTGGATTTAAGCTAGTGAATGTAAGTATATCACTCCCCCTACTTGTTTGTTAACTACGAAAAATTGCTTTAAATGACTTGAGTTGTGAGATTTATATTTTGAATGATTTACTGATTTATTAAATAGGATTGGGCATATGTGTTATTTGATTGTGTGGTTTGAGTTTTAAATATGTGATTCCTACTCTTATGGTTTGAATTAAACTGACTTATACATTGGTTTGAGCTTTAAATATGTGATTCCTGCTCTTATGGTTTGAATTAAACTGACTTATACGTTGGTTTGAGCTTTAAATATGTGATTCCTACTCTTATGGTTTGAATTAAACTGACTTATACGTTGGTTTGAACTTTAAATATGTGATTCCTACTCTTATGATTTGAATTAAAGGTTTGAACTATATTGGATTTATACTGATTATGTAAGCGTACGCGGGGGCGACGGCTGAATCCCGGTGCGTATGGTGACGCGAGGGAGACATCCAAATCCCGGTTACTACATAAAAGGTTGATTTGATGTTTTAACATGTGATTTGAATTATATTGATGCCGGCTGTGTAAGCGTACGCCGGGGAGGCGTCCGAATCCCGGTACGTATGACGACGCGGGGGAGACGTCCGAATCCCGGTCGTTACATAGAAGGAAATTATTGTGAACTTGTGATTTGAATTTTAAAGGTTTTATGGGAAGAGCTTACAGATAACTACGTTGACCCTCCGGGGTCTGTCGACGATAGAATGTGAAATATGAAATGTGAAAAGTCGATCTGTGACCCTGTCGCGGGAATAATACCAGCACATAGATCCATGTTTGATCCTAGCGGATCTGTCGACTTAGAACCGGTTCGAATATGTGAAATGTGAACGTCGATCTGTGACCCTGTCGAGGGAATAATACCGGTCGTAGTATTCGATGTGTCTGTAAGTTTTACCAAAGTGCGTTTGCAAGTTGATTTAAAGCATAAAGTGAAATCAGATCCGTCGATTCTCGGATCGATTCCAAGGAGCTCGGTTTGGTATAGAACGGACCCTGCTCCGAAGTCATGCTCAGTCCGGTATGGGACGGACCGTGTCCGATGGCCGTATTTAAAAGTATAAAGTGATGATTTATGTTTCTTAGTGAATGTTGGAAATAAAAGAGATTTTAATCGTTTTACCAAAGACTGCTTGTAAAATGAACTGAATTATGTAACAATGATTTGTGATATCCTAACATGATTTTAAAGATGAATTGATTTTTACTAGTTTTGATTGGAATTTTATCCGTTTTAAATAATATGCCTGATTCGGGTAGGGAGTGTGGTGTACTTACTGAGCATGTTGTTTGCTCACCCAATTCATTTACTTTTCAGATCAATAGCTCATGGCAATTATAGAAGAACGAGGAAAGCAAAGCGTCATATTGTTCCGGGAATTATGTCGGTTTCAAGGTTTAGATATTTAAATAAGTTCGTAATAGAATATGATGGAATATTTGAGGTATTGTAATTTTGAGCTTCCGCACCGTTAGATTTAAGTAGTTGGTGATGATGCATTTGGATTTGATGTCATATTTGTTGGGAAAATTTATGGAAATTTGAGGAAATTTTGATCGAAAGTTCGGGCTTCGTACTATGATGATGGGATTCATTGTAGTACGGCCGTGTAACGCCCTTTGACTTAAGCCTATTCGGTATTAACGTTTGGGGGTGTTACAGGCAATTCAAAAGTATCACTGCAGATGGCCAACTGCATTACCACTAGCTCCAAAATAATAACAATAGGAGCTTGATTGTGTCTCATAGGTTTTCAGCCCCATTCACAAGATGTTTTCAGTTGTTACATGTGTATTATGGTGTGATCTATGTATACTTAAGCTTGGAACACGTTGGACAACTAAAAAAGTAGTTAAGAATGGGCAAAAATGGACAAATTTGAAGACTACATTGAAGAACCCGACAGCATATGAGAAAAAGACCAATCGGGTCAAAACTAAGCCAAGAAAAGCCTCTCCTCGAGTGCAAGGATCGATCAACCAAGTATCTGGGCAACCGATCAAACTTGAAAAGAGCAAAAGGTTAAAAAAAGAGTATCTATGACCCAATGATATCCAGTCCCACTAATGATACCACTAGAACCACACAAATCTCTTCGAGAGCTTCATTTTGATATGTAATTTGGCCCGTAACTCCTTATGGATCTTTTACACATGTTTTAAGTTATAGGCACACACTGTCTCCACCCGATCAATCGATCGTACCTGCAGATGCTCCTTAGGGCGTGCCGTAGGTATACAATAGGGGAAGGGAGTCATATTTTTTGCACTTTTTGCTCTTTCCTCACATTCCTCTCTCCTCAAGCTGCCCCGAGAGACGGAGTTTCTAACGAAGGTCGAAGCGCAAATGAGGGGATCAAAGCCAGGGTTACATCATCAATCAAGGGAGTCAACAATCCATGAGTCTTCTTTTCCCCTTGGTGATTTATAGAACTCTCTTGGAGATGCAGACTTATGGTTTATGGATAAAGACAATTAGTCGTTCGGATGTCGTATGTATATTTCGTTTGTGGCTAGGAAGCACCGATACTCTTTTTTGGCCACAATATCGGTGTCCGACATGTAACCGACACCGACATGCTTCCGACACATTCCAATACGTGTCCGATATGTGAAAAAAAGTATCTGATACTTCTTTTTTTAAATTTTGAATTTCCGACATGTTTCCGATACGTTTCCTACACGTTTCCGACACACGCTTCCTATACATGTCTGATACTTGAAGGAAATTATCCAATTCATTTTGTTGAATTTTGAATTCTCGACACGCTTCCAATACATTCTGACACGTTTCTGATTGTTTGACTTTAAAAATATAATTTTATATTTTTGAATTTTGAATTTCCGACACGCTTTCACTACGTTTTCGATTGTTTGACTTTAAAAATATAATTTAATATTTTTGAATTTCTGACACGTTTCCTATACGTTTCGACATGTTTTTGATGGTTTGACTTTAAAAATATAATATTATGATATATTATTATATAGTCTATTAGTATGCATATTAAATAGTTAAATTATATTATGATAAAAAAAAAGTTAAATAATAATATATAAATTTTAATACGATTATATTTAAAAATAAACTAATATTTTCAAATGTTTTAAAGTTGTTTTGATAAAAAAATTATATATATTTTTGTACTATCTGAAAGAGAGAGAGTGTGATGAGAAAAGGAGAAAGATGCCTATTTTAAGTGTGTGTGCGGGGGGGAGACGGCAGCAGCAGCAACATCGCTTGAACCTCTGTTAGTTTTTTTTTTTTTTTTTTTCTGTTTTTTAAGCTTATAACTCATGTTTTTTTCATTAATCACATCTATATATTACATCTATCTCAGAAAATCCATAATTTTTAAGTAACGTGTACCTAGGTTATAGTATCCTAGTTTTTTGAAAAATTACGTGTCGACATATCGGTATCGTATCCTATCTCGTATCCATATCCATATCCGTGCTTCCTAGGTTTGCGATAATGACTACTGTTGTACTATTTTCCGCACCCCTATGGGAAGTTTTAAATTTTGGATTCGGTTTTCTTTTATATGCTTGTAGCCATGATTTGATTTATAATTTATTCGCGGGTTGTCTTGTGCCTGTACCCTAAACTATAGTATAACAGGTTGTGCCCAACTCTAAACGCATTCTTTATACAAATTAATGTTAGATTAGGTGTGATAAAGGAATTCAGTAGGACTATTGAGACAATTCATGCAACAGCTAAAGTAAATAGACGAGTTATGCCTTTAGACTAGTTCATTATGCTAAACCCTAATTAAGTGTGAATCTAGGTTAAAAGCTTGTAGCTAAATCTTTAAAGTCATTGTCATAATGAAAATATTATGATGGAATCCGAGTTAAGCTAACCTAAATTTATAACCTAAACTATATTTGATTGATGTGACAATTTAGTTTACTGTTTTAACTCTTTTAATTTCATTAATTCTTCAACTCATCTAATCAAAACCGAATTTAAGCTGCTCAACAATTAGTGAATTAACTTTATACTGATTCCCTGCTTGCGAGTACACGGTTTTATACACTAATTAAAACCACATCAGAGCCATTATATCATGTTATAGCCTTGATCAAGATTCCATCGTTATAAGGAGCTGATTATTCATGGACAGTGGCTGCGAGAAAACTAAAAAGAACATAATAGAGTGGCACCTTATACTCTCTCCGGATTCGCTCAACATAGATATCAAGGTGCAGCTCTCCCATTCCAGATATAATTGTCTGCCCACTCTCTGCATCCAATCCAACACGAAACGTTGGATCCTCCTTTTGGAAACGATTCAATGCTTTTGAAAACTGTGAAAAGCAGCCAAGTGGTTAAGAAAGGGAGCGAACAGCCGAGGGCTTGAAACAATATTAATCTAAATGACTCACTTGCCCTCCAGAATCCTTGGAAACCGGTGAGATAGCCAATGACATAACTGGCTCGGGAACATTCATAGAAGTCATGGTATACTTTACTGATCCATCAGTGAATGTGTCCCCTGATAACATACAGGAACAACTCTATTGAAAAAATTGCAAAATCAAGCAACAGCATATAAGTAAAAGAACAGATGCAATAATTTTTTTGGTGGAAACAATAAACGAAGGCATTGGAGATATCGTTGAGACAGGTTTTATCTAGGACCAAGTATGAATCAAGCACCTGAAGCACAGTCAACACCAAAGACAGCAACTATCTGGCCTGCATATGCCTCTTGAATATCCTGAAGAACATCCAAAAGAAGTTCTTATGAGAAGAGCAGTACCCAAGCTGCTGAGGCAAGAACAGTATTTCCAATAACATATAGTAATACATAGGTTATAATATATCCATTTTATTGCACGAGTGCATGTGTTGTCAACAAGTAAATTAAGCAAGCAGGAAACGAATGTCAGAAGGCCAGATCTAACCTCCATTTCGTCAGAATGCATTCTAACCAAGCGAGGAACCTGCATCCAAATAAAACCAAAAGGTTATATAGGAAATTATAACGGTAGGTCAGCGTAACAACCTTAAAATGTAGGTCAGGTGCATAGGAGAGCTTTCATCTTCAAAGCAGAAGAGGAGCTAAAGAGAAGCACAGATATGGAGGGGAAGTCATCGTCCTTCAAGGATTACAAGAAATCAACAAGACAATGCTCAAAGTAAAAGCGCAGCAGAAACCATCTGAATATCCCTCAGGCTAACTCCCTTAAAAGCCCCAGCAGGACAGGAATCTTCCTTTTTTTTGTTTGAACTTTCTGTCGTTTTCTTCTTTGCGTTAGAACTTCCTCTGAATCAATAGGTTTGCATTCTCTTGCTAGGGGGGGCCCCAGGCTCGGGCACCTTGTTCACAGGAAGTTCGATTGAAATTTCAACTACATTTAGTAGCAAATGCAAACTAATGTTTTGTCCATGTAACTCTTCCTCCGCCCCCTAATGCATGCAGTCAAATTAAACTTAATCATATTATGGCAGATAACGAACTAGTGCTTAACTACTTGTATCCTTAGGAACCTGGGTGCATGGGAGGTGAATTCAAAGTAAACTAGGTTGACAGCTCACACGAACTAGTCTAAATGCACATCAATGGCAATAGACATAACAGTGTCTATACACACTGTCATCATCCTTAGAAATGATAAAAAATGAACACTCAAATCGAAATACTATCCATTATATCACAAAGAATAGCAATTTATCTCTAGATTCTCCCTATAGCTTTTTTCCCCCTCTGCTGAGAGACATTCGAATTATGAGCTTCCTAGTAATCATGCAAGTGGCAGAACATTATTGATGTGCTGTCTTAAGTTTTCTTTCACATAAACAACAAAAACAAAAAAAAACCGGTGCCTAAGAGGCTCCCGCCAAGGCAGGGTCTAGGGGATGCAATGTATGCAGCCTTATCCCTATAGGGTGCTACACTTAAAGGGAGGTTGTGTCCAAAGGGACACCAACCCTAGAAAGCAAAACGGAACATTTATAAGCCAGGTTAAGTCAAAATAAAATTAGGTCAGCCACATCAAATGAAGCAATACCAAAACATACAAGCACGCAAACACCTATAAAATGACCTTAGTAACAATAGAGCAAACGAAAGCCTAGTTACATTATGGCTAGGCAATCAATATGCTATCGTCCCCTAACATCTATGTTAGTTACATGTATTTTTGACAGCCACTTAACTCTATCTAAGGCCATCTCCTCAACAATGTGTAAAAAGGCGCAAGGCGCACTGAGGCGATAGGGGTTCCTAGGCGCAAGGCGAAGGCACGCGCCTTAGCGAAGTGAAGCGCACAACTTTATAATTTGTATTCATATTCTATATTTATAAATTATTTTATGAACATAAGCTATAAAATTAATTAATTATGTAATATAACAAACGTTAATTAAAATCTATATAGTGCTTAAGAAAAATACCACTAAAAGATAATTGATATTCATCAAAACACGCTATATTATATATATCAAAATATATCAACATAAGCTTTTCTACAAAAATTATAAGACACCATAAAATTCGTAAAAAAAATATATAGTACCAATATAATATCATTCTTTTCCACTTCTTTCATATCATGCATAACTATTATAATCTGAAATAATACAAAAATAAAATCATTAATTTTAGAAGATAAGTTTTTTTTTACCACCTAGAAGATGAGTTTTTTTTTTTACCACCTAAAAGATGAGTTTTAGAATATGTTTTTTTAACCACAAATAACAATAATAAAAAAGCACAGAAAACAGGGCTTTCTTTTTTTTCTTTTTTGACAGCTTTGTTTTTTTGGTTCTAATCTTTTTTGACAGCGGGTTCCCATTTCACACCCTCTCACGTCACCCTCTCACCCACTCCCCCCCCCCCTCCCCCCCCCCCCCCTCTTCTCTTCTTCTTCACTGAAACTTCATCTGATGTTATCAATCACTTTTCTTTCGAATTTCTCTCTTTCGATTCCATTTCCGGTAAGTCATGCTTCGATCTAACCTTCAATTTTCATTTTCTTTTGTGTTTCTTTGAATTCGCGATCATAGGATTTAGAATATGTTAATTTAGGGCAAAATATTAACCAAAAAACAAAAGTCACGCCTAGGCGCGCCTAGTTGCGCCTCAGTGAAGTCGCCTTGCCTGAGGCTTGGAGGCGAGGGAACTGCGCCTCGCCTCACCTCACCGGCGCGCCTTTTAATACACTGCTCTTCAATAAGATTTAGGTGGGCAAGGTCATGTCTACTCATCTCCCCCCAACTTTTCTTTGGCCTGCCTCTACCTCTCGTCCCATGCGTAGTATAAAGTTGCTCGAACTTCCTAACAAGGGCAATAATCAGCCTCCTTCTGACATGCCCAAACCACTGCAGGCATTGTTCCCTCAACTCGTCCTCAATTGGGGCCACACCGAATTTACTTCTAATAACGTCATTTCTGATCCTCCTTCATAGTATGTCCAACATCCATCGCAACATTCTCATCTCCTCCACCTTCAACTTCAGTGTGTGGTACCGTTTAACTGGCCAACATTTGGCATCATAAGATATGGCCGGTCTTACTAACATCTTATGGTATTTTCTTTCACATAAGCCCAGCAAATTTACCCAGAATACTTTGAAGGACGAATTGTCCTAAGCAGAACGTATTGAGAATCAATGCCAGATACACACCTTGACTTTCTTCCCAGTGTTGACATTATGTATGAAGTCACCTTTCTTAACAACACCCTCATAGATTCTGCATTTGTTTAAATAGAAGCAATAATTAAGAGAACGGATATGCAGTAACCTCCATACAACACAATCAATTGAAGACAACTCAACATACCTTAAATACGTCAACTGACCAAATCGTCCTTCTTCCAATTTGAATGCCAGAGCTACGAGAGGCCCTGTTGGCGAACCAGTTAACAACACCTACAAACAGAACCCAACTCATGAATAATTCTATCTCGGAGACATCTAATATTATATACAAATTGATGCCTAATAGATACCTTCTCTTCATTGTTGTTTTGGTCGAGGGCATAGTTAGCAACTTCAGTTGGACACGGCAGATAACTCAGAACACCATCAAGAAGTGGTTGTACTCCCTATTTATCAATGCCAAATAGTATGAGAACAAAGGTTCAACATAAGAGAAATAAGGAATATACGTTATGCATATGTATATCGTATATATGTATAGCGCCTGCATATAAGAAGAGTCGCTCTTTTGGCAGTCCAGCGTCCAAGATATACACTGCTCAAGTAAAACAATTCATAACTCCTCTTACTGAAAACCAACAAAAAAGTCACGCAAGAAAATTATTTGAAAACGAAAAACGAAATGGAATGAAGAAGTGAAAAATAAGGCATAACATACATCAGGATGCCAAAAGTGGAACAAGACAGGGGTTGCATAATGCCATAACAACCAAGATACTTAAAATGCGGAATTCCCACCAGTCCCACAAGAAAAAACACCATTCAATATATGCCAAAGAATACCAGAAATCGTGTAACTATAGGAGGTCATCTCATCAGGAAAGAGAAAAAGGGAAACATAAAAACCCATCAATGATAAAAGATGAGACGCAAGTGAAAAGAGAAGCTCTAGAACATCTGAGAACAGCCAGGATTGCACTACCATATAAAAAGAACCTGATCTTACAAATCAAAAGACATTTAAATGTACACATTAGAAGGGTACTGGAACAGAAATAAAGGAAAAACACAAGAAAATAAGAGGAAACCACAGTACCTTGTTTTTAAAGGCGCTTCCCATGAATACTGGGACAAATTTTCGGGCTACAGTAGCCCTTCTTATTGCCTCCTACTCAGACAACAATCAAAAAGAAAAAAAAAAAAAAAAGGACAAGCAAATGTGACGTGATAACAGTCATTTTAAAATAAATGCATAAAATGAAGGGGACAAAAAGAGAAGTAAAAATTACTCATTGACTAATTAAAGAACTCAAATAATTCAATTTATTCAGTTCCCAAAAAAAAAAAAAAAAAAAAATTCAATTTCAAGTTTCCCAGAATAACAATATGCAACTTAGGAGGCTGTAAATGGGGTGTTAAGGCTGCAAGACTCAACCCAGAAAAAGATTTGTTGAGTAAGTTAGGATTGCAAGGCATGATGGCTGGCTCAAATATCTTCCATATAAATTTGATTAAACACTTCTTCTAGTGGGTCTTTGTAACTATTCCAGTAGTGAAGTTCTAGAAAGATCAAACATATTTCATCTTCCCTCTTCGTGCATTTACCTCGTCTGGCATCTTGGTATAGCTTGGTACTGGTGTCACAACATTATAAGCTTCAATGCTCACATGTATGTTAATTAAAAGCACAAAGATTACTCTGGCAGCTATATTGATGCCGATGAAGAGAATTTAAGATAGGCCGTGTTTAATGCAAACCAAAAAGGTGGATAGAAACAGAAGCTCCATAGAATGGATAAATTGGAATAAATTGGCAAGGGAAAATGCAGATAAGATTACTGCTGGAAAGAGATATCACAGAATGCCCAGCAAAAAGTTCTCCATATCGACGAGTGATGTGACAATATCCACAAGGCCAAGGATGGAACGATCTTTACCAATGATATTCAGGAGATCAAAGACCAGCAAAGAAAAGATAAGCGGGATAAACTACTATGGAATACTGTTTATCTTTTGACAATTAAAGACAGGTCAACAGTGCTGAAAAAAAATGCTTCATGAAGCATTGATTGAATGGCTGTTGGCAAACTCACAGACATAATGCCTCTAAGGCAAAAAAGATAACATTTTCTCGAAAGAGTCCTCATACATGCACTAATTTTGTGGCATTTTTTAAATGATTACAATGCAAATTATTGCCTTTAGTTGACTGAATATCATCTTTGTCTTCTAGCAGAAAATTAGAGATGGGGCCAGATTTTCAAAAATGTCGCTTTGTGTTCTCCCCCTTCATGGATTTGTATTTTGCATATCATACCCTCAGTTCATAGAATTTACTATCACACACATACGTCAAGATCAGAAGATGATACAGGTTCATCTGCTAGGAAAGCTTCAGCCAGTTGGTCATCAACCTCGGACACCATCTCAATTAGCTCATGTCGCTTTTCCCCAACTAAAGCCTCCATATTGGCAGGAATTTCTGCAGGGAATACTTTTTCACTGCAAAGAAGTTATTGGCATCATAAAAACAAAGATTGATGCAGCACTAGCAAAAACAAATTTAGCACGTACCCATTTCCACCATGAAAGTAATAAGCTTTCATCTGCACTAGGTCAACAAGACCCTGAAAATCATCTTCCAAGCCAATTGGTACTTGGACAGCAGCACTGTGATGCCGAAGCTTTGCTCTAGCCTATTATTAAAAAAGAAACAAATACTCAGCCGGTCAGAATTGAAGTTGGAGCCACTCTTCAGGAGGAACACATTTTTCCATAAAAACAATTTGTAGTTCTGTACTTCCTTAACTATTATGACTTTGTACATTCAGCATGCTGATTAAACAAATATCCCACCAGAAAGGGTAACCTTTTTATTTTTTAAAAATAAGTTAGCATTTCACGTACTCAAATGTTGCTTCAAGCAAACAATGGCGCATTTAGGGCATATCTCACATTAAACATATTGATATAACTAATAATGCATCCACAGATACTATTTCTTGCAAAATATTATGTCCAACATAATTTTCACTCTCATGTAGCTGAATTAAGATTAGACACATTTTCTTTAAACTCATCGTATCGTAGGCCCACGTCACTAGGTGCTGTCTATCTCTCAATATCCCTACTACCCCTTTCATAAACATGAAGCATTAAAAATTCTGTACGAGTAATTACCAAATACACCAAAGGGCATTCAGTTTCTCTCTTGTGTAAACTCCAAATGCATAGGACTCTAGGAGAAAGAAATTTTTATTTTCTTGAAAGATGGTTCCCATGAGAATTTCTTAGGAAGAAATTCAAAGCTCCTTAAACTTTCTTTTGATCTTTCCAAGCAAAATCTTGATCTGCCGAAAGCAAAATTCAGATTTTTCTGACGAAGCCCTGGAATGCATTTGCAAACAGTAAAGCCCAAAGTCCAAGCAAACATAAGAAAGGGAGTTAGATCCCTTTGTTTTCTTTTTGTACAACTAAATACGCCCTTAACACATGCAACTGCAAAAGTTCCTTGCAGCTCAACACTTCAGGAAAGACAAACATGTCAAACACTATGGCCGCAATGACAGCCCTGTAATAAACATGATGAGCACATATCTTTACATCATAACTTGTAAAGGAAACAAGAACAAATGAGAGCCTGTAAACTAAAAATAAATAAATAATTAAAAGGACATTAAAATACCTGGCTAAGAACCTTCCAAGGATCAGCTCCCATCCGATCTAACTTATTGATGAATGCAAGTCTTGGAACTTCATATCTTCTCATCTGTCGATCAACAGTAATCGATTGACTCTGTACACCACCAACGCTGCAAAGCACAAGAATGGCACCATCAAGAACACGCAAGGCTCTCTCGACTTCAATGGTGAAATCAACGTGACCTGGCGTGTCAATGATATTCACCTGAAACAGGCGGAAACATACGTGTCAAAAAAGAAAATAACTCAACAGCTAAGGGCCTAAGAAGCTTCTACAAGGTCCAAGTAACGTTTACCCATATACAACATACTAGCATACAGGTGAAGAACCTTTTTCGCTACTCAAAACAGATTATTCTATCACATCCTCCTAATATACTATTTCTAACATAAGTGGAAAGTGTGCTTGATGTCAAGAAAATATAACTTTCTAACATTGTGCAGTTCCTGTAATTGGCATTCATAGATTTGTTCCAAGTTGGTAGTAACAAATAGCTCTCCGATACAAGGTTCCACCTCAAACTATCACCATATTCACTCATACTGCAGCACGTACAATAAAGGACGCGATCCTATGAGCACTTCTCTAAACGGAAATAGAATAAACTATCACAAGCAAGCCAAGCAATTGCACGAGAGATATTGTCCATCCACTTTCTATCCTCCAAAGATTATGTCCTTTCAAGGTTCTAGCCTGAATTTCGGAAAGCAGTAAGTTTTGCTAATAGTCACCATCATAAATTCTATCCTTGAGGGCACACACACTCTTTGCACTGACCATGCTTCCTCGAAGATGCTGAAATGATCACACCATAACTCTCACTAGCAATCTTTAAGGTGTTTCAATCTCACCGTCGGTGTAGCCAGTGCATTGAAGGTGGAGATAAGAGCATGCATAAATTGTTTTTAATCATAGAGATCCCTAGAAAAAAATCAATTTCCAGCCTCATTAGAAAATAAACAAACTCATTATGCCTCATCGACCAATTTTATCGCTCTCCTTAACTGCAATAAACCAGTATACAACATGAACCCAATGGGATAGTTATAACGAAACTTGAACTATTGCTTTTCAACGTCATTACCAGTTTCAATACCACAATTCAGGAAGACAAAGCCAAAGTGTTTGGTGAAGTGGTTAGGCTACCCAATCCCAAATATAAGGTCTTGGATTCGAAGCTTATCTCCCCCTACCCTAGATGTGGACCTCAGGACAGTGTTGTAACTCCTTTATCTTATAAAAGAATTTAAAAAAAAAAAAAAAATCAAGGAGACGACTTCCCTGGAACCCAAGACCTACTCTTTATCTCCATAGCTAAACCAACCCACATAAAATAATTACATTCAACTCAAATTTAATAGGAATTGAAAATTTTAAGCAAAGGCCCGCCTATGAATCCCCTTAAAGTACCTTATATTACTATTTCCTCCACATTTCCTTTAAATCAAACAAAAAGGAGTTATTTGATCAAAATCAAGCCTAATGTTTTATTTTATAAAATTGGTCCCTCGTTTTTCCTTTGTTCAAAGTAGTTCCTAATGTTTTATCCTACGACAAAATTAGACACTTATCTGTCTAACTTTTACCCAATTTCAGTCATCAGAAAACACATTAAATTTGTCATAAAAGAAAACATTGGGAACCATTTTGAAAATGCACCAATTTAAACAAATTTAAGAACATTAGAAAACATTTCGAACAAAGGAAAAGACAAGAGATCAATCCGAAGAAACTCAAAAAGCATAAAGGACCCAACGCTGTAAATAACGCAAGAAAAGTGGGAAAAAAAAAAAAGAAAAGGAAATTAACCTGATGCCCCTTCCATGTACAGTAAGTAGCAGCGGATTGGATAGTAATCCCTTTCTCCCTCTCCAAATCCATAGAATCCATTTTCGCTCCAACACCATCCCTCCCTCTAACTTCATGAATCTCATGGATCCGACCCGTATAGTAAAGAACCCGCTCCGTCAACGTAGTCTTACCCGAATCAATATGGGCCGAAATCCCGATGTTCCGGACCCGCTCCATGGACTCCTTCCACATTGCCGCCTTGTCCTTCTCGTCCCGCAACCGGACGGCGCTTCCGGCGGAGAAGGGGCGGAGAAGGTGGCGCTGGAAGCGGAGAGGGCATGGTGTGTGTGGTGGTGGGGAAGTGAAGCGGGTGTAGAGAAGGCGAGATGCTGTGGATCTTGCGGATCTCGCCATGGAAGGATGGTGGTGGAGTGGTGGAGTTAAACCCTACTGCGCCGAGGACAGGGCTGGATAAACCCTGTTAGTCTTCTTTGTTTGCGCTTTTTACGTTTGGAGGGTATAAAAGAAGCAAATTCGGTCAAACACTATGGTCGGCAAATGCAAGGCAAAGCCGGACAAAGCCCTCGTTTCCCTTATCAGCGGCTCATCTTTATACCGGTTGTCCTTAGTCCTCACCTTTTTAAAAAAAAATGTAGGGGGGTAAATTGAGCAAATGATCAAGATTTTTCTAGTGGTGATGATTTTCAGGGGTTAAAAGACGTCACCTAGGACTATTGCTACCAGTTGCCCAAAAACCTTCATTGTCTCCTTTCTAACATAAAAATACAATTGTGTAAATGAGTCGAGCCAACTTGTAAGTTCTCGCGAGTTGGATCGACATTAGGTTTGTATAGTTGGCTCATCACAAGTCTGGATTGAGCTAAGCCCAAAGGTTAAGCTAAACAAGCCCAGTCATGGCCTGATAAAACTCGAGCTCATGAGCTTCCGAGCTTAACGAGTGTCTGTTAAAATTAAATTATATCTTATAACTAATTAATTAATTTAAGTTTAAATCTCTAGGACACAGCCTCCCTCCAGGGTTATTTTGTTGTTGTTGTTAACTTTAAAAGTGTGAGCACATGCATCAGAGATATCCAAACATGGTTGAGCAATTTATTCTAAACATTTGTTTGTATATGATAGGTGGTAGAGTATCAAAGAGGGTACAAACATGCCGTCACAGAATCTTATTAAAACTCCGAAGTTAAGCTTGCTTGGACAAGAGCGGTACCAAGATGGGTGACCTTCTGGGAAGTCCTCACCCTCAGGTTGGGAGCACTCGGAAACAGCCTCTCTTTAAGGGTAATACCCTGAAGGGGGAAGGCTGCGTACATCCGCCCCCTAGACCCTACTTATGCGGGAGCCCTTGGGGCACTAGGTATGTTACTTTTTAGGTGATAGAGTGGAGTAAGTTAACTGCTTGTAAACGAAATTTTTTTTCCTACATATTGCTTGTGAACATTGGATCATAATCAGAAATAATTTGGTGCACATGCCTTGTAACTTAAAAAGTTCGAGCATAATCAAGCAATATCTTGCAGAATAGCAGTGGGAGAAGCCAATGAATTGTCCATGCTTACTGAGTTGATCAACTCTACCATGATCACTTCCTTATCATGAGATTTGGGTAACCCTTCAATAAAGTCCAATGAAATACTACTCCAAATCACATAGGTAGGAAGGGATTGTAAAAACCCTAGGACCATGGTGGTTTCATACTCAAAATGTGTTCACTTTATTTGTCTGTTAAATGTGTGAATGAGGTCACCGTAAATTACAAATCAAACAAATGTGCGATTTGGGACTCGTCGCGACTAAGGAGGGAGCCTGAATTCCCGATCGGACGTCTTTTACCTTAGCCACTCACCTTTTTGAAGAAAAGAGTTCATTTACCAGGCACTAATGCACCGGATCCCATTAGAACTCTGAAGTTAAGCGTGCTTGAGCGAAAGTCGTACAAGGATGGGTGACCTCCTGGGAAGCCCTCGTGTTACCAACCCTATAAGGTTGGGGATCCTCGGAAACAGTCTCTTGTCAGGGTTATGCCCCGAAGAGGTAAGGCTGCGTACATCCACCACCCTCCCCCAAAAATCCCGCTTGGGCGGGAGCCCTTGAGGCACTGAGTCTATTATTGTTGTTGTTGTTGTTGTTGTTGTTGTTGTACTCACCTTTCCGAAGAAAAGGGTTGGTGCTTTTGGTGTATTCAAACTTAGTTTGCAATAAACAAGTGGATTCTGCTTATGCTCCAATTAAGGAGACCATGGCCGTGATTATTTTTTTGTGAATTTTTGTATATAACGAAGCAGGGCCTATAGACTCGTTTCCTCTTACACTTAAAAGTCAGGAACCGGGGTGAAGATAATCTTAAGAGCTTAGCAATCCACTTACAAGCCCGAGTCAGTCAAATTTTTAGGCATGGCATCCTTGACTTGTAATAACTTGAATGAGTTAGACTTTGACAAGATTAACACGGAGCAAATTGTATTTAGGTTACTGGATGAGGACTAACACAATCAAGATCAAGCCTTGGCTGTCAAAGCCCTTAAGCAATAACGCAAACCTGAATTCACCTGACTTATTAAGTAGCAACAGTAATGTTAAGACAAACGCAATCAAGGTCAAGTCTTGGCCGTTAAAGCCTTAAACTAACACCTCAATTCTTAACTTGTCAATTATGGGAAAAGATTTAAACAGAGAGCTCATACCTGAAACCCGAATAACTGTATGACTCTGATGAAATCAAGCACAACAAAGATCTATGCTATGCTAAGCTAAGTTAATTTACTGTACTCCTAGGTAAAAAGCACAAGTGTGTTGTAAAGAAACTTGAATAAGTTTGTATGAGTGGTGTTGACACTTTACAACTATAATAGTGTCTCATATTTATAAAAAATAGAAATAAATGTTGCATCCTACTTCCCCGACATTGTCCTCCCACATTTGCCTCAAAGCTCCCTTGGCACACTGAATAGGTAGTAAACGTGCCCTGAATTAGTGTGTTCAAGCGTCTTTCCAGAAGCCCACGTTCTTATTTTCTGCTAGAGTTCCTTCTAGACGCCCACATTCTGTTTAGATAGGCTTGAGACTCAAGTATCTGAAATTGTGCTCTAAATAACTGCCTTGAGCCTAAAAATTACATGTCTTGCAATCTTCTAGGAAGTCCCTTGAGCTTGAGCTCCGTTAACCCCCTACAACCACCTTGGGTGGCTGATACCCTTAAAAGGGTTTTAAACACCCAGGCAATTGGGCTCAGGACGCTGTTATGCCTACATTTAAAGGCCTTATGTCCCTCGAGGATGGCCTCACATGATAAACACTTGATGCTTTGCCCCAAAATGGTGTTGTCCCAACTCCCTCGAGTTTGGGGTGTAAACCAATGCCCCACTTTAGCTGTTGGTAATTTCAAATTTCCAACAGGTAAAAAATATGCTTAATTTGACCTCTAACAGCTATAGGGAGCTCGAGAGAACATTTGTTGACGTTTTACCTTTCTTCATTCTCACGTGTATGTAAATATGACAGTTAGGGCTTTAAAACTCACTTTTCGCTCTTGTGCTCTCTTTCCATTGTGATCAAGCGCTCTAAACACTTGCCCTCAGCTTTAGATTTCTTCAATTTCCATCACTAATTTATTCTTTAGCATCCTAAGATTCTTTCAAACCATTGAAAAATGGCTCAAATCTCTTACGTTGTCTCTGCTCTCGTCCCCCAAGCTGATAGCCACATAGAGCAATTGGGACATCTGGTTCAATCAATCGTTTAAATGATCTCTGATAGGCTTCAAAACACTACTAACCTCAAAACCATTGAGGAGAATCTTTCTTTGATGTTTGAAATCGATAAACCATGTGCCACCATGTTAGCTTTTCACTCTACTGAGAACAAACCTTCAGACAAGTTTTGACTTCCCTTGTCTATGTTTATGGGTTTCTTCAAAAAACCCCACACCAACTAAGATCTTCCTTCATATGAATTGGGTGGAGAACCTTTCGCATAACAGGAATCGGGTGCACA
The DNA here is from genome assembly GCA_018398585.1 of Simmondsia chinensis. Classification (NCBI taxonomy): domain Eukaryota; kingdom Viridiplantae; phylum Streptophyta; class Magnoliopsida; order Caryophyllales; family Simmondsiaceae; genus Simmondsia; species Simmondsia chinensis. The sequence continues at coordinate 9,211,958 of JAGTTD010000011.1, forward strand.
ACCTTAAAACTTTCCCAAGGCTGCTAGTGCCTCTGTTCACTATGAAAGTGAAAGTTTTCCCTGCCATGTCAGAGCATGGCAAGTCCGCATTGTAGCGTAGGTTTATTCCACGATGGTTTACAAAGTAGACATAGGCAACTCTCCTTATAGTCTAAGGTACCTGTTAACCTAACCATGTACTCACACTTTTGAATCTCATAAACTCCTTTAAGAAACCTAATGCAAGCGCTAAGTAACATCACTTATTCCGATAAGGATCTATAAGCATCAAGGTCTCACTTTCATGATCCATTAAGAATTTCTCAAACAAGGTAAGTGGGTCTTTTCCCCAAATTTTAATACACCTATAGGACCCTAAGGGAATCCTGACACTACTTCGTCTCCTTTACACTCCTCATAAACTTTCTATACTTTAAGATTAGAGAATCTGAACAGGCAACAATGAAATCCTAAGCAGCCCTTCCAGGAGAGGCCAACTTCACAGACCACCAATTGAATGAGGCCACCAACCAGTTACCATCTACAAGGGCATCCTTAGTTAGGATTAGGACTTAACTTTGTATAGAAGCTTTTGACCACACAAGCAACTTACTTGTATTGTCTTATATTTGCCATGTACTTCTTTGAAATCATCAATGAAATACCTCATAGTTTCTCTTATTTTCTCTTTTTCTAAAAACTTTAAGGCTTAATGAGTTGATCCTCAATATATTGGCACTGAAACTGGGCCCATAACTCAAGAAATCTAAACCTAAAAACTTCTTTGTTAGAATCCCAAATTGAAGGCACATACTTTTTATGGAACCTTGCATTAATGGCCCTTGGGTGAGTCCTTCCATCTAAGTCTTGGACTAAATAAGCGTTTCGTCCAAATACCTCAATAATTCTAAATGGACCCTCCCAGTTTGGGGACTATTTTCCAAAGACACAGCCTTTCTGGCAAGGTAATACCACTTTCTAAACTAAATCCCCCAAATCAAAGGACCTAAGTTTGACTTTCTTATTGTAGGCTTTATTCATCCTCTTAGGGATGGCAATGGGGCGGGGCAGGTACGAGGGTGCCTCCTCCATGCCTGCACCCGCCACCCAAATCTATACACATACTCGCGCCATTATCTGTCACAGATATAAAGTGGATACACATACCTGCCCCATTAGCCACAGGTATTCAATAGGTATCTGTTGCCTGCCCCATATCTGCCCTAATGTGAGTACATGTCACGTTCCTAAGATCATGACCTAGCTTCGTTGATCAAGGGAGATCAAGGAAATAGAGGTTTCAGAACTTGAAGAATTTAAGATGAGAAAAGAGAAGAAATTAGATGAGAAAAGAGAAATAGAGTTGAGACAGGTTAAGAGTATTTCATTGGTATTTAGTTGGATGATCAATTACAAGTATAAGCTTCCCTATTTATAACTACTTACATCAATTCAAAATAAATGGCGGGAAATAACCGTCACAAGCAAAAGGCGGGAAAGGGAAGAGAAGCGTGTTAGTTACAACCGTGTCTAGAGAGTTCTAGATTATTCTACTATAATTCCTATTTCTCACGTGGCCTAATTAATTGAATTAATACCCATTTTATCTTTATTATTATCGGGTGTTAATTCAAATAAGTATGTGCTAATACAAGTATACTAATGGGCCATGACAATGTCTTGACATGGGCTAGCGCGGACCTGGGCTGGACCCAGGCAGTGTCATGACAAGCCTCTGGCAGCGAACTGGGCCGGACATTGACAACCCTCTGGACCGGACCTTGACAACCTTCTGGCGCAAACTAGTGCGGACCCGTGACAATGCTGCCCCCTTAAAACGATCCTTGTCCTCAAGGATTGAATTGAGGGAACTGCTTGCGTATAAAGGCCCAATCCTCCCAAGTTTCTTCAGCCAAGTTCTTCCACTTGATCAACACTTGTGCAACCTTCTTCTTGTCTCTTGTCACGGTACGATGCTGGAGCACTTCTTGAGGCATGACTTCTGGATCTCCTTCTGGGTCACAATGTGGGAGCTCGTTACTGGTTTGTGCCCGTTGCCCAATCTTCTTCTTGAGCCTGGATACATGAAAGACCGGGTGAATCTGGGTTCCTTCAGGTAGACCCAACTTATAAGCAACCGACCCAATCCTGGCTAGGACTGGATATGGACTGTAGTAGCGAGCTGCCAGCTTCAAATTCCTCCTTAGGGCTAATGAAGTCTGACGGAAGGGCTGAAGCTTGAGGTAGACCAAGTCCCCCACCTCAAATGAGCGTTCAGACCTCTTTAAATCTGCCATCTACTTATAACAGTGCTGAGCTGCCTTCAAATTCTCCTTGAGAATGTTGATCATGTTGCCCCATTCCGTGACAAAGTCCTCTACATCAGGGGAGGCGGAGTGGCAAGGTACGTCCCATGCTAGGAGGCGTGGCTCATATCCATACAAGGCCTTGAACGGTGAAGTCTTCAAAGATGAGTGATAATTGGTACTGTACCAAAATTCTGCTAGAGGCATCCATTGGGCGCATAATTTAGGCTTGAGGAGGACCATAGCACGTAAGTAATTTTCAAGGCATTGGTTAACTCTCTCCGTTTGCCCATCTAATTGTGGGTGATAAGAGCTGCTCATATGAAGATCCACTCCAGCAAGGCGCATAAGTTCCTTCCAGAACAAACTCAAGAATGATGAGTCCCTGTTTGAGACTATGTCCGTAGGCAGTCCATGTAAACGGTAAATGTGGTCCAAGAAGAGCTGGGCCACTCTTGCTGCTGTATAAGGATGGGCCAAGGTCAGAAAATGGGCATACTTAGTGAATCGGTCCACCACAGCCAGGATCACGTCCTTCCCTTGAGACCTAGGAAGGCCCTCAATGAAATCCAGGCTGATGCTGGCCCAGGCCTGGTCTGGAACTTGCAAAGGCTGAAGTAGGCCTGGGTAGGGCACATGTTCCCCCTTAGTGCGTTGGCAAACGTCACAGCTGCGCACCCATTCGTCGACACTGTCTTTGAGCTTGGGCCAGTAGAACATGCCCTTAATCCTCATCAATGTGCCTGTCACCCCTAAATGTCCTCCCACTGGAGAATCATGGAGGGCGTGCAAGACTTTGTCTCTCACAGTTGCGCCTTCACCCACATAGATGCGTCCCTTATAACGGATGATTCCTTGCTCAAGAGAAAACGGAGATTGCCCTTTAGGATCAAGGTCTAGCTATGCAAGGAGTTGGGAGGCTTGGGCATCCCCTTCATACCTGTCGCTAACCTCTCGCACCCAAAGTGGGGTGACAATGGTCACCTGGGCTAACGTTCCCTGGTCCGGACCTTCACTGCTCCTTGACAAGGCATTTGCGACACGGTTCTCGGCACCCTTGCGGTACTGAATGCCGTAGCTGAGGCCCATGAGCTTGGAGACCCCCTTTTGCTGAAGCCTGGTTCTGATGCGTTGGTCCGAGAGATGTTGTAGGCTGGAGTGATCCGCTTTGATGATAAAATGGTTGTCCAGGAGGTAATGCCTCCATTTTTGGACGGCCATAATCACAGCCATGAGCTCCTTCTCATACACGGACAGGCCCAAGTGGCATGGGCTAAGGGCCTGGCTGAGATAGGCCAAGGGCCTACCTTTTTGAGTCAAGACAGCTCCAATTCCCACATAGCAAGCGTCCGTCTCTAAGACAAACGGTTCGCTGAAGTCAGGCAGGGCTAGCACAGGTGCTGTCATCATGGCGGACTTCAATGTCTCAAAAGCATTTTGGGCGGCATTGCTCCATAGGAAGGCCCCTTTCTTGAGGAGGCTTGTCAAGGGCTTGCTTAACGTTCCATAACCCTTGATGAACTTACGGTAGTATCCAGTGAGTCCAAGGAACCCACGAAGGCTTTTGACACTGGTAGGCACGGGCCAATCTCTCATGGCCTCAATCTTGGCTGCGTCAGTGGCTACGCCCTCTTGTGAAATAAAATGTCCCAAGTACTCAACATGGTCCTGTCCGAACTAGCATTTGCTGCGTTTGGCGTACAGCTTATGGGCACGGAGTATGTCCAGGACCAATGCCAAGTGTTGCAAGTGTGCGCCCATTCCAGGGCTATATATCAGGATGTCATCAAAGAACACCAAGACGAACTTCCTTAAGAATGGGGCAAAAACCTCATTCATTAAGGCTTGGAATGTGGCTGGGGCGTTGGTGAGTCCAAAGGGCATGACACAGAATTCATAATGCCCTTGGTGTGTACGAAAAGCGGTCTTGTGGCGATCCTCATCCCTGACTCGAATCTGATGATAACCGGCCCGGAGATCTATTTTTGAGAAAACCGCTGCGCCTTGGAGCTCATACAAGAGGTCATCAATGACTGGAATGGGAAGCTTGTCCTTGACCGTGATCTAGTTGAATTGGCGATAATCAACACAAAAGCAGTAGGTGCCGTCCTTCTTTTTGACTAGAAGGAATGGTGAAGCAAACGGGCTTCTGCTAGTTGAATGATAGAGGTTGTGAGCATCTCCTTCACCTGCTTCTCTATCTCGTCTTTTTGATGATGAGGATACTGGTAAGGCCTGATGTTAACCAGTTTGGCCCCTGGCAATGTGGGAATGCCATGATCATGAGTACGAGGCGGTGGCAGCCCCTTTGGAATGTCAAACACGTCGTCATACCGGCTCAATAGACGCGCTAAGTCTGGATGCAACTCAGCTTCAATTATCTCCACTCCCGTGGCCATAAAAAGATGGCCTAGAACACAGCTGGCCTGTTTCTTCAAGAACCGGGTAATGCCACGCTCGGATATAGAGTGTAGAGTCGCTTGCTCAGCCATGCCTTGCAACTGGATCGCCTTTCCCTCCTTAAAACAAGAGAAATGAAGGTTTGTGAAGTCAATGGTTACCAGCCCATAACGTTGTAACCAATCAACCCCCAAAACCATGTCGCTACCACGTAGCTCAAGCACACGTAGATCATCAGTGAAAGTGGTGCCCTGGACTTTCCACTTGACGCCTGTGCATTTCTGATAGCTCATGAGACTCTCATCGTTAGCCACGGTGACGGTCATGACAAGCGTTGGCACGGTCTCCCGCTTAAGTTCACGGACCACGGCAACGTCCAAGAAACTGTTGGTACTCCCACTGTCAATAAAGACGGTCATAGCTCGTTTCTTGATAGATCCCCTTGGGCGCATTGTATTATGAGTAATGCGTCCTAAGAGAGCGTTAAGGGAGATCTCCATCACCCCTGTTTCTTCCTCTTGAGCCTCCTCCTCCTCTTGCACTTCCTCTTCTTGTTCTTCCTCCACTTCTTCTTGCCCTTCCATGCTTTGGAGCTGCTTGGGCTTACAAACGTGCCCAGGGAAATAACGCTCCCTGCATTTGTAACACTGGTCGGGCTCGTGCCTTGGGCCGCTGGAGCCAGAGGAAGCTGCTGATCTAGACCGTGCTCCACTGGACCTTGACACGGATCCGTATGAGGACGCTGGGCCCTCAAAGGACATAGATGGCCCCGTACGCACACTGAACACTGTTTTGACACTGGAACTAGGTCTAGCGACACCCGATCCAGTCCCTCTAGTGCCACGGATCTCAGCGATAGCTATGTCTTGAAGCTTGGCTTGCTCAAACGCCAAACTTAAGTCATTTGGCCGTGCTGCTTTGACTGAGGCTTTGAGTACGGGCTTGAGACCGCTGATAAAGTTGGAAATGAAGTAATCCTCTGTTAAGGTTGGATGATAAATTAGCATCCAACTCTTAAGCTCTTCAAAACGTATGATGTAGTCCTCCACAGTGCCGTTTTGGACAATCTTGTTGAACTCTTCCACAATGTCATGAATAGACCGATCGTCGAACCTTTTGCAAAGCTCATCAATGAAGAATTGCCAAGTGATCACCGAATTTTTAAGCTCTAAGGCTTGATACCAAGCCTCTCCATGCTCTGGCAGATGATTAGATGCAAACTCCACCCACTCTTCCGTTGGCACTTGACACCAGCGAAAGTACTTAAGCAATCTCTTGATCCAACCTCTAGGATTAGATCCATCAAAATGAGGAGGATCAAGTTTGGCGGTATGATGAGAACTCCAAGTGCGATTACTGCCGTTGAAGCCACTGTTTTCACCTTCTTCACCCATCCGTGAGGGCACTCGCTCATTCCTAAGCTCCGGTGGAGGTGGCGGTGGAGGAATTAAGCCAAATCCTCCTAGATGAACATAATTTCCAGATCCTCCAACAGTAGTGTGGAAGGTGGCTGCCGGAATTGTTACCTTGGTCGTTTTTCTTAGCTGATCGTGAATTTCTTCATAGCGGTGCTCAACGTCTCCATTGTAACCCTTAGATTCTCGGTAATTTGAGCTTGAGAATCTATGGATCTTTTGAGCTCGTTGCTAATTCGAACTTGATTTTCAGAGATCCTCTCCAATCTCTCTAAACGCTTTTCTACAGATTCAAATTGTTGTTGAACTTGTGAATCAACCGTTTCCTCTGATGAAGACATTGTTGCAGCGGATCGAGTACTTTTAGAAATGGACAGTTTGATGATCAGACGATGGCTCTGATACCACCTTGTCACGTTCCTAAGATCGTGACCTAGCTTCGTTGACTAAGGGAGATCAAGGAAATAGAGTTTTAAGAACTTAAAGAATTTAAGATGAGAAAATAGAAGAAATTAGATGAGAAAAGAGAAATACAGTTGAGACGGGTTAAGAGTATTTCATTGGTATGTAGTTGGATGATCAATTACAAGTATAAGCTTCCCTATTTATAACTACTTACATCAATTCAAAATAAATGGCGGGAAATAACCGTCACAAGCAAAAGGTGGGAAAGGGAAGAGGAGCGTGTTAGTTACAACCGTGTCTAGAGAGTTCTATATTATTCTACTATAATTCCTATTTCTCACGTGGCCTAATTAATTGAATTAATACCCAATTTATCTTTATTATTATCGGGTGTTAATTCAAATAAGTATGAGCCAATACAAGTATAGTAATGGGCCATGACAATGTCTTGACATGGGCCGGCGCAGACCCGGACTGGACCCAGGCAGTGTCATGACAAGCCTCTGGCAGCGAACTGGGCCGGACCTTGACAACCCTCTGGACTGGACCTTGACAACCTTCTGGCGCGAACTAGTGCGGACCCGTTATAGTACGACACGATTATAATACCCGCTTGTATTAATTATTTAATGCTATTTCAAAAAATTCAATTATTTTTTTTTAAAACATTGATAAATAATTTAGGTAATTGAACTTAGGCACGTATTAGTTTGAAACTTAATAAAATACAAAATAGAGCGGGTATGATGGATATAAGGTGGGCCAAGGCGGATATGAAGCGGGGCGAGGCGGGTACAATACTATACCTATACCCGCCCCATACCCATGGCGGCTACAGGGTGAGTGCACCCAACCCATACCCACTACCCGCTTCACTTATACCCACACCTGCGGGTAATGGGTTTTACCTACCCCATTGCCATCTCTAGACCCTCTTCTTTTGCTTTTCCAGTTGATGAAGAGCATCAAGCCTATCTTAGTCTAAGTTAGTTAATTCGTCCATCATAGCCTGTTCATATTCAAGTTCAAAGATCTTCTCTTGATGAGCCAACCAAATAGACTAAACCATAACTTCCATTGGAAGTAAAACATCATGGCCATACGTTAAATGGAAGGAGGTTGGCCCGTTTGCATCACGTTTGGGTGTTTTATAGGCCTAAAAGTCATGAAGTAGCAACTCATGACATTTTTTGGGATTATCTTCAATCATCTTCTCAATATTACCCTTTAGAATTTTGTTAGTAGATTCTGCCTAGCCATTTGCCTGAGTATAGTAAGGGGTTGAGTTCAAGATCTTAATGTTGAAACTCTATGTAAACTCCTTAACCTCAGCTCCATTAAAAACTTTAGCTTGGTCCACAGTTAAGGCTTATGGGATTCCAAACTTACATAAGATATATTTCTTAATAAAATTAATCACATCTTGTTGATTGATGTTCCTGTATGGCTTAACCTCCACTCATTTTGTAAAATAGTATGTGGCAAAAAGAATGTAGGAATGTTGTTTGCTAGAAGGAGGATTGATCTCTCTCATGATATCCATTGCCCATCCTTGAAAGGCCCTTGTTTTAACAATAACATGCATCTTAGTAGTAGGAACACTTGGCACATAACCATGTCTTTGGCATGCTATGCATCCTTTTCGCATACTTGATAGAATCATCCATCATTGATGGTCGATAGTAGCAATAATGTCTAATGAGCCAATGCATCTTATTACCAGCCAAATGGGATTCACATACCCTCATGGGCTCCAACAATCACTAGCATTGCTTTGTCTAAGTCCAGACACTTAAGAAGAACTCTACTAGCGTCCCTTTTGTATAGCTCTCCATAGCCATCATCAAGATGGAATCTATGAGCTCTTGTTCTTGTTTTTCTATCTTTGGCATAGTCTCAAGGGTTTTTAAAGTAATCCATCAAGGGCTTCCTCCAATCCTCACATTGACTTGTGTTTGTTTTTCCCCAAAGCAAACCAAATGTTCACTTGTAATCACCTCACTTTCAGAACTGAAAGATTTAGTGAACTCGAGGTCATGGTCTAAAACCATGGTCTTGATAACCATAGTCTATTCACACCATGTCCTGGGCAATTTGTACCCAGAGGCTAATTGGGCCAAATAATTGGCTGCCTTATTCTGCTCTTGAGATATGTGTTCAAATTGGACACCTTCAAACCTACCTAATAGTTCTTGAACTATAGATATATTTATTCAAGGTATCACATAAACGCTGAAATTCCCCTTTGACTTAGCACACAACCGAGAATCCCCTTTTATGATTACATTAGGGAATTATGTCTCTAGAAGAGTTTGCAGACCAATAATTAATGCCTCATACTCCAACATGTTGTTACAACACTTGCCAACCAAGGTGACAACCAACTAATGATCCCAGTAGGGGACTCAGTCACAATACTCCTGGCACCTGATTTGGTCCTTAAACCACCAAGGGACCATCTCTATTACAAGGAACTCCTCTAGCTCATAGTTTGCGTCGATTCGAATATTTGGGTGGTCAGCTAAAAGTTATGCCAGGGCAACCTTTTACTGACTTTTGAGGCACATATATCAATTCAAGCTGAAGTAGAGCAACACTCCACTTATTTAATCTTCCTTTGATTAAAGGTCTATCTTGCATGTACTTAAGGACATTTGTCTGAGCAACCACGTATATGATAAATGCTAAGAAGTAATGTCTCAATTTCACAGATACATAAAACAAAGATAGACACAATTTCTCAATGGAAGAATATTTTATTTCACATTCATTTAAACAACAGCTTAGGTAGAATACAACCTATTTAAACCTTTGCTCTTTGTCTTGTACAAGAAAATAATCAAATAACTCATCAGAAGCAGAGACATTAGTCTTGGATGGTTTGCCCTGCCTAAGTGGAATCACAACTGGTGGCCTGATCAAGTGTTCCTTGATGGCCTCGAAGGATGCTTGATGTGGCTTCTCCCACTTGACCCTCAGCAGTGGAGAGAAGCCTTCCTCACAACAATTGAAATGAGACGTCTTAGGAAGTTAACCTGCCTGAAGAAGGTTAAAACTCTTATTTTCTTGAAGGTGATTTAGCCCCTTGAATGCCTTTAGTCTTGTTTATATCAACCTTAATTCGCCTCTGGTGCACTAAAAAACCAAGAAGGTTACCAGCATGTCCCCTAAAGGCACATTTCAGCAGGTTCATTTTAAGGCTGTGGCTTATGATTCGAAGGAACACTCCTCTCAAGTTCTCCAAGTGTTTAACTTGGGACTTTCATTTCACCACTATGTCATCTATGTAAACTTTCATGGTCTTGCTAATAAGATCATGAAAGATCATGTTCATGGTTCCTAGGTAGGTCGCACTGGCGTTCTTTAAACTAAATGGCATAGCCACCCATTTCACCTTAAGGAGGGGATCTTGTACTTTAGCCCTTAAATCCTCTATCTTGGTTGGTGCTACTCTTAGGATAGACAACTCTGGCTCTTTTTTTATTATACTAACTAGACTTCGAAGCAAATGGCTACTATGCCAATAGTTGGTCCTCAGCATGCCAAGCAACCAACTTTGCAATGGATGAGGAGATGGCCCTCTGGGCCTTTAATGGGAAGTCTTGGCTTCCCTCCATAAGGCTTTTGCTTGCCTTGAGGGTCCCCTTCATCAAGAAGCCCTCTCATGCATCCCTAGAAGTCAGAATCTTCTAACTCCACATGAACTTGATCAACCTCTGCTTCAGTGAGAGAGTTGTCAAGGATGGCTATCAATTCCTAGTGTTGGGCAGTTTGAGGGGTGGTCCTCTTCACACCTAATGGTGCCACGTTGTCTTTGTAGAATTTTGCCTCAACATAGTTGAAAAAAGCCATAACAACCTCATACTTGTCATGATTCCAGAAGATCAACAACTAGTGAAGTGAAAAAGGGATACAGTAGTTGGCCTGTATCCAATCTCTACCAAGCAATGCATTATAGCTTGAGGTAGTGTCCACTACAAAGAAGGTTGTCAGCTTACTTAAGTTGCCAATAGTTAACTCAATCGGGATGACCCCTTTACCCTTAGTGGTGGCCCCTGATTAGTCACAAATTTTCACATCTGAAGTTATCAAATCATCTCGAGACTTACCAATACCCCCCAACATATATGAAGGCAAGACATTGATGGTCGCGCCATTATCTCCCAATACTCTATTCACCAAGATGCCATCAAATTTGGCTTTTATGTATAAAGGCTTAATGTGTCTGTTGGTAGTATTAGGCCCATCAAACATCATCCTGTTATGTCAGGCAGGTCATCTGTAACACCCTAAATCCTCTAAAATTGCAGGCTAGGTAGGTTTAGAACCTACAAGGCTTTTAAACTTAGTTGAAGTAATGAAATATTTAGTCTTCAATGAAGTATCATGAAATTTTACATATATAATGACTTTCATTACAAACTCGTACAATCTAAATAAAAACTATATATTTTCTAATACAAAAGTAAGGGAAACTACGTCTCCTATAGTACAAAATTCTTAAGTTTATGTAAATCTATCTAGCGCCCCATGATCTGTCTTCAAGTAGTATCTGGAACATTTTAAGAAAAACACAAAACGAATAACCTAAAAGCTTAATAATGAAATCATTATCAACCATAAAACCAATTTAAACATAGTTTTACAAGTAAAAACTTATTCTATCTTTCTGTACAAGATAATCTCTCAATCAAATAATTTAGAGGGAGGGTAGCCATTTCCTTTGAGTCGATTGACTTTCACACCACATACATAGTCAAATTATTATTTCGGAACATTTAACATCACTATGCATAGCTACACTTCACCTAATCATTAAGTCAACAGTCAACCTCTCCACTAATGTATGCAACATGTTCTACCATTCCAAAATAGCTTCTAACACACCATGGCTATTCGTCTTTTGTTTCCAACTCAACATATGTAAATTTCATTGTTTTCCCAACATTGTTTCAAATTTCAAATAACATACTTTCAAAATTCACACAATTTTTCCAAACGAGCATCTTTTAGCATAAAACATTTTATTTTTTAACTTTAGTGAAGATCCACATGAAATTAGTGTTAGGTTACATCAAATAAATAATTTGCCTATCTTATCTGGACAAAGCTTAAAAACTCATTTAGTATTGATTCAATCTCTTGGCCCAACAAAGTTTTTCTTTCAAATTTGATGCAAGTTGTTAAAATAACAATTTTACACTCTAAACACATCCATATAAGAACTTAAAGCATACTTTATCAAGGATTTTCAACAAAAATGACAATTTAGTCATATTATAAAACAAATTCACTGCTTAAGCAAAATTATGAATAAAACAAATTAGATGTGAAAAACAAAGCATAATTACAGGAGATTGGTGAAAATTTACATACCTTGCTCGTATTACTCTTTGTTGGACATTTCCGCTCACCAAAATACTTATAACTTGTTCTTCTTATCTTTTTGTGATTTTTTGTTCGAAAGTGGTTTGAACTACTCACACTTGCACTTCTATTTATATTTGAGGGTTCAATACTAAGGAATAAATCTGATGGGAGGGGAGAAAGCTTAGACTGGTGGGCTTGGTGCCACCTCATGCTTGGTGGCTGCCACCTTTTATTGGTGGTTGACACCTCCTACGTAGGTGTTGCCACCTCATGCTTCGGGTGCCACCTCGTGCTTAATTTATATGCATCATGCTCCACCTTATTCTTACACAGCCACCTTGTACTGATTCACCTGCTTTGGGGGTCACTTTGTACTTAAAAGTGCCACCTTGTGTTGATTCACCTATTTCAGTGCCATCTCATGCTTAAAATGAGACCTTGTGCTTTGAAAATGCCACCTTGTGCTTAAAATGTCACCTCATGCTTAAAGTACCACCTCGTGCTTAGTTATCAAAACTAGTATTACTCCTCTACGTTTTTTGACCTTCAAGGCATTTACATCATCAGTTGACTTGGATGTTAGGGTGTTAATCTTAAAAGACAAAGGATCAAAATTACCTTTATTAGCTGCTACTTTAGCCACAAGCTCCACCTAGGGATCTTCATCTAAGGCTACTACATCCCCTTCGAGGCCCCTCGTGTGCTAGTCACCATTAGGGGTGTAAATGAGCCGAGTTGGCTCCTCATAAAGCTCGAAAGGCTTGGCTCACTTCGAGCTTAAGCCGAGCCAAGCTCAAGCCTAGTGAAGCTCGAGCTTATAAGCTCGTGAGCCTAAGCGAGCCTAGATGAGCTTTTCTTAATATAATATTTTTAATTAAATATTACCAATGAACCCAAATTTGAACATAAATGAGCCGAGTCCGAGCTTAAACGAGCCCAAATGAGCCTAGATTGAGCTTAAATGAGCCAAAATATTGCAAGCTTAATTCGAGCTCGTCAAGCTTAGATCGAGTCAAGCCGAACTCGAGCTTTTGATGAACCAAGCTCAAGCTTGGCAGGCTCGGGCTCGGGCTAGCCTCGGTTCAAATACACCCCTAGTTGCCATGAACTCTAAGGGAAGAAGTAACACAGTTCTAACATCCGCTTATTAAGGAGTGATCCAACTGTATTTGGATCCCTTGGCTTGTCTTTTTTATAGGACTACCATCAATTAGCATGTTCTGATAGGTTGATCTTTTGGTTCAACTTATAGGGTATGAGACTCCTCCATTGGTTGGGGGAAGTCCTTTTCATGGAAGTCGTTCTCTATTTTGAACCATGTTGGATTAACACGGTCCAGGGGTTCCACTAAGTTGATGCTGAGAGGACTATATTCCTCCTCGTCATTAGACATTCTTCGAGCCAGTGAATTCTTGGCAAACTGGTTCCCCCCAGTTTCTTTACCTTTGAAAGATGAGAAACTAGCCCATCTCCTGAGCTTCTTAAGTGGCTCACCTTTAACACTGGTGGATAAAGGTCTTGATTCAGTTTTCGGATCCTCGAGATCCATGGACTCAGTGCGCTTGTCCTTGCTGACTCTGTTCTCTTTATCAGAGAGCCTGCCCAAGCAAGTGTCAAGTAAAGCTCTTCTCTGTGCCATTTTCTTTTGATGCAGCCTCCTTTTCTGAGTTATTGTAAGGTTGGAAAGACCAACATCTTCTTGCTCAAGATGGTTACTTCTCCAAACATTATCAAAACAAACCCCTGAAGGTTGTTGTCCCGACTGCCGTGGTCCCTAATAGATGTCCACATTGATCAGGTGATATCTTGGATTCCTCTTTAGGTGCCTAATCCTCATGATCATCTAAGCCTTTGAAGCAAAGTCTTGAGTTGCCGCATACATGCGGGACTTCTCAAATGGCATCTTCAACTCAAAGAGTGGATCTGCAGGGGAAATATATTGAGGAAGTAGCTTGAGTTTCCTCATTACCCCTTGTATTTTACCGCAACAATGGCGTCATACTTTATAGGATACCTTTTCCAGGTGATGAGATATCCTCTCCTAGTTTGTTAGGCTTGGGTTGGGCCTAGGAACGTTGCTGATTTCCATAGCTAATTCTTGAGCCACTAATAGTGAAATGGCTGACTTACTGTGAAGTTTAACTAGTTAGTTCTTGAAGAATGAACATTTGTTCATGGGTTGAAGCTCAATGATGTGCCAATGGCATATCCCGTCATCCAACGCATGTTCTGTTGATGGGAACCTTAATAATCCCTCAAGCACCAACCTTAGTTCTTTGCAACCCTTGCTTTTTGAGTATCGTTCAAGACCATCATCCTCTTAAAAGGGGAAAAATGATTAGTTTGAAAAATACTTTGATCATCGTCGGTAAAGGTATCAATTACATTAACTTGAAGAGAACTCAAAAGGGGTCTTTATCAACACCTGTCTGTCCTTTGCCAGGGAAGATTAACTCTGCTGCTTCAATGGCATCTTGAATCACATTTCAAAAGTTTACACAATTCTTCATTGATTGAGTAAATGAATCATGCTATTTATAGTATACCTTCCCTTTTAGTGAATTGGGGTCCAATTTTTTTGTGTTTGCCCCTAATATTGAGATTACTATTTGCCTCAAGGCAATCAAATATAATATCAGCTCTTGCGGAGTCAAATGAGTACATTCTCAAGTCTTGAAATTGGTAAGACTTCTTGGCTTTAACATCCTTCTTGACCAAAGGATTACAAACGATGGGAGGAGCTTTGACGTACTTAGCAATGTCAATTTCATATAGAGATTCTTCTTCCTTGTCAATCAAATCGTGTATGTAAGTTCTGTACACGCTATTCTTCTTAAGGCTTTTGCGCTTCAAACCAGCCACATACCTAGAGGCAAATTCTGCTAGTTGGAGGAGAATTGCTAAGTTTGAGCCTTCAAATTTCTTCCCAAATTCAATATCCAAGTCATTTAAGGCTAGCTTGGTATGTTCAACCTTAGGAAAAGCCATTATGCACGTCAACCTGGCTCTCTTGAACTGGTAATGCAATCCTTCACATATTCACTAGCTTTTGTCTTATTTAAGCCAAGTTTGACATAGAGGTTCCTAGCTCCATCCTTGGGAATTGGGTCTAGAATTGCCTGGCCATATCATTCTAACAGTAGATGAAATTAGGTGGTAAACTGATTTACCACTGGAAGGCTGTCCCTGTCAGAGTACTAGGAAACAACCTTAGTTTCAGATATGGGTTGTCATCCTTCCTTACACTTGCAGTTAAACCTTGCCAAATGCTCGGGAGCAGACATGCTTCCTTCTCTTGAAAAAAGGGTAAACTTGGGATTTTGTATCCTCGGGGAAAAAGGTAATCCCTGTCAATATAGCCAGGTATGGTTTGTTGTACAAGGGTCTGTGGACCCTTCTGACTAGCCCATACATCTGCTCAATAAGGGTGGCCAATTAGCCTTGGAGGGGTGGGCTTGACACATGATTATGCCCTTGCGATTGCCCCCCAAGTGGCTGAAGATCTCGAGGGGGGTCAGCAGGATACCCCTGAGCTTTCATTACAATCGGATGTGGAAACAGTTGCTGTCCCACATACCCAGGGTAGTAAATCCCTCAATCACTCTAGCCATTTTTTTGATTGGCCACGAAGTATGTTCCATTAGATCCTTCATGTTTTGGCATGCTTGAGGGCACACCTACATTGACAGGCTGTTGGGCCATTCTCGCCTAATCCATCCCTAAGGTTTGATTTTGAGGACGAAGGAAGTTAACTAGCCCCTCAGTCTCACATGTGGAAAGAGGTCTAGGAATAAAGCGTTGGTCCCCAAGATTGGGAACTTGTCCCTGCACACCTGTTTTGAGGCTTTGGCTAGGCCTCGAGGCAATCTCTCTAGCATGAGGAGGGTATGAACGGTTATGGGCCCCTGTCTCAGGGACATGCATGGCTTGAACATTGGCATCCCCCTCGAAGCCAGAGTGTATCCCTGGTTAAAAAGGCCCGCAACCCCAAAAGGATGCATTATCACCACTATGGCCATAATCTAAGTGAGCAATACCTGTGTTATCCATAGTTGGGTTTCCCATTCTCTCGGGGACCGTGATGTCAACCTGAGTAACTAGCATTCACGAGCTAGAAGGAACATCATGAGGGTACCCAGCTAGGCCTAAAGGAAAAGGAACTTGCCTGAGTTGCCTAATATCCTCTCTAATGGCTTGGACTAAGCCATTATGAGTCTCACCTTGCCTAACTAAGATAGGCTCGACTTCAACTATTGTCTACCTTGCCACTTCCTTAGCTATAAACGCAGCAGTAGAAGACAGGGTTGAGTTATTATCAACCAAGACTCTATCGGTTTCCTTATGAAGCCTTTCATTGATTGAGGTCCTAATGTCATTAATGATAGCTCTCATTGCGATAGAGTTTTCTCGCTGAGCTGCTAAAGTATGCTCTGTTTCAGCACGTTCTTTTTCATATACCTTTTTCTTGGCTTGCTTAATCCTTTGATCAACGCGTTCCATATGACGCTTAAGCATGGCCAAAGAACTCTTTTTAGAATAGTCATCCAACCCAATATGCTCGTTTTCTGGGGTGTCTTCATCACCTCTGCTTTCATTGCTGTGGTCGTGACTTGTCTCATCCCCTTGTGATGCAAGATTCTGTTCTCTTGACTTATTAAGCAGTGACAATAATGTCAAGATCGTGCAATCAAGGTCAAGCCTTGACCATCAAGGCCTCAAACTAATGCTTTAAATCTTAGCTTGTCGATTGTGGAAACATATTAAAATAGAGAGTTCATACCTGAAGCCTGAAGAACTGTACTACTTTGATGAAAGCAAATACAACAAAGATCTACGCTACGCTACACTCAGTTAAGTTACGCTACTCCTAGGTAAAAAGCACAAGTTTGTTGTAAAGAAACTTGAAGATGTTTGTATGAGTGATGCTGGACACTTTACAACTACAATAGTGTCTCTTATTTATAGAAAATAGAAATAACTGCTTCATCCTATTTCCTCGACATTTTCCTCGACGTTTGCCTTAAAGCTCCTTTGGCACGCTGAATGGGCAATGAATGTGCCCTGAATTGGTGTGCTTGAGCATATTTCTGGAAGCCCACATCTGCATTTTTTGCTGGAGTTCCTTCTAGATGTGCCACGTTCTGTTTAGATAGGCTTAAGGATCACCTATTTGAAATTGCGCTCCAATTAATTGCCTCGAGCTTGAAACCACCTGCCTTGCAACCTTCTAGGAAGTCTCTTGAACTCGAGCTCCTTTAACCCTACTGAACTACCTCGAGTGGATGATACCCTTAAACTAGGCTTGAGACGTCGTTATGTCAACATATAGATGCCTTATCTCCCTCAAGGATGGCCTCACGTGATAAGCGTGTGGCACTTTAACCCAAAACGGCGTCGCACCAACTTCGTGGAGTTTGTGGTGTAAACACAATGTTAGCACACTTACATGTTTTAGTGAAACCTCTGATGTCTAATTTTTGTCTTTTCCGATTGAATAAGTTGTAATGCACTTTTGAGTAACCATGACTCCTAAATTTCCCCAGTGGGTGACGTTGCTTCCATTTAAGGATGTTTATTCTGATTGTGTTTTTGATACTAAGGACCAACTTTTCTTTTCGGTGCAGTTGTTGATTTGTTACCTTGTGTAACGTGTGGGGGATAGTGGGTTTTGTTGCGAATCGCGCAAAATGTGGGTCATTACATAAATCCTGCTATAACCTAACCATTAAGTTAGCTGAAATGGATGAAGGGGACAACATTAACAACTCTCCTAGAGTTGTCCTAAAGAGGGTATGAGCTATGATGTTCTCCTTTTCTTTTAGGTAGGATATATAGTAGCTAAGGCCCATCATTTTGGATAGTCACTAGTGTCAAATACGAGCAAAAACTCATTGCTCGAGTAGGTGTTTCAAGCTTTGTTAGTCGGTTTTGATACTGAATTGTTGCTCAAACATGTTCTAGTGCCATTTTCTAACTACTTGAACAATGTCCAATAATTCCCGCTCAGACATCGATTTTTCCTTATGCTAAGGGTATAAAGCCTTACTAAAATATGTGATTGGCTAGCCCTCTTGACGAAGCACAACCCCAATTCCCACCTTAGAGGCATCCATTCCAATGATGAAAGCTCCACTAAAATTAGGAAGGGCCAACATAGATGCAGAAACCAGCACATTTTTGAGGTGATGAAAAGCCTTAGTGGTTGTCATGCTCCATTCAACGTCTTCTTGATGAGTAAGTCTTTAAGGGGTTCTATAATTTTTCCATGTCCCTACGAAAATCAACAGAAGTATCAAGTAAGCCCCAAAAACCTACATAATTGTTTGAGGTTAGACCATTGTTGAAGGACTTAAAGCTTTTTCGAGTTGGTAGCAACATGACTTTTTGAATCATGAATAAATAATTAGTGTCATGAATTTAATTTAAATATTTTAAAATTATGCATTTGTTGATGCTTGCGAAGGGGCCTCAAGAACAATTTTAATTCTATCTCCAACGGTTTATATCAGATTATTAGTAGATGATAACTTTTGATTACTATTTAACAATACTTTCCACTAAATAAAAATTCTTGTACTAGCATTGCATGAATAATTGACCCTTATATTAGATTTCCATGAGAAAAAATAACTACGTTATTATTATTATTACATTTCTCACAACTTTTTTCTTAATTAAGTTTTCGATTTGCCTTTTTCAAAATATTGTGATAAGAATAACATTTTTCTTATATCAAATTTTAATGGCATTTACTTGAAATGCTTTGGCCAAAGATTCAAAATTTATAATCACTTACAATTTCACTTCAAGGAATATCTCCATATCAAGAAGAGACTAAATTCTACGTTGAATGTTCGTTCCCACCACACTTTATCCTGTCACCCAACATATAAAGGATATTGGCCACTAAGAGACCAAGTACATCAACGTGAAGAGACACTAAATGTACGAGTTTAAGACATTCTTAGAATCTAGAGTTATTGCTTAATAGCATAAAATGAATTATTTATTTGATAGCAGTTGAGAAATAAAATGACTATGGTCATATTTCATGTACCAATCTCAGTGACAAACACCAGTATGATATTCTCTGGATCTCTATTCACATGACCAAGATAAGTCATCACTTATACCATATTGTAGTATTAACAAATAAGTAGTTCAAACTTATGATCAAGTCTTAGTTTTCACAATATATCACTCCTTTTTTTATCTAATTTTATTAGTGGCAAAATCTTATTGTCTACTTAGATCAAATATGATACATCCCCAAGGATTGCGCCCACCTCATGGCGTGTTTAGAAAAATAATTACACATAGGCATAACTTGTGAAACACAATCAAACAATAAATAAATTAAGTTCTTTTATTTATTAGTAACTAAAATTACATAGTTTCAATTTCTTGCATTTTCGCAAGAAGTAAGGGGTCATGCTGACAATTTTTCGGTTTTGAAGCATTCCTTCTAGATGAACTCATTCAAAGTGAAGGAGGTATGATGCCTTTGTTCCAGTTAAGTGATTGGATCTTCTTGTTCTGTTTCCGTTCGCTTCTTTTGACTTCTTCCCTTAAAAGACAGGGCTTGCCCCCCACTTGCCTTCCCCTTTTGTTGAGGATATAAATGGCTTTAGAGCTAATAGAATCCGACTTTACACTAATTCCTCGAGGATACAACACCTGTAGATTTGCCACAACTACGACTTACTCATACGCTTTAAACGCTCTTTAAAACCACATCAATGATCTATTGGTAAAGCACTTTATTTACTCCCTTCAAGGTGCTACTTTTGATTTGCACACTGATCTAGAGCCTAGGCTTGTTAACTGGAACAATTTGATAATTACCTTCTCAACAAGATTTATAGTACCAAAAATACCATCTCTATAGTAGAATTCACCTACGCAAAGACAATTGGAGGACTAACTCATCGTTGACTATATCCATCATTGGCATGATTTAATCCTTGGTTATAAATATCACCTTTCCAAAACTTCTGCAGTCGAGATGTGTACACAAGTGATAAAGCTAGAGCCGCCACGCGCTTTTCAAGCCCTTAAGCCTAGAAAGTTTGAACACTTGGAGACCAAGGCACATAACATTAAGGTGAATCTTACCAAACACAGTAAAATTTATCCTTCTTTACCATGATAAGATGGAGGAAGAAGAGTCATCAAAGACCAAAGCAAAATAGAAATGGTAAATAAATGATAACAACCCATTTAGTGAGTCATAGTATTTAAATTATTCTAATCTTTTTTCTAAGTGACTCATAACAAAAAGCTAGGAAATCAAGGTTAATCATATTGATACGAAACTTCTTAAGATGATGAATCAAGAGGAAAAATGATCAAAGTTGAAGAGATGATTCATCCAAACTGAAGAGAACGTGATTCGAGTCCAAGCGCCTTAAAATAATTTATTTTTATTGTCTAGGACTTAGAATCGGAATATATCAATTGAGTTCAAGTCGCAATATTAATATGCTATGCTCTAATAAAAATGCTTTTGAAATATTTTTGAAAATTCATTTTCAAATTTTATTTGAAAAATATTCAAGTCAAAATTAAACCAATCTAACTTATCAATCAAAATATTTTTTCAAGATTGGCACTTTATAAAAAGCATGATCAAATCAAATGAGATAAAATTTAAATGGGTGATGTGCCTTATATTTACATATTTTATTCTTCATTCTTGTGACATATTCGCCTTTTGCATGTGCGTTTTGTTGTAATCTAGGTACATTTTGGCTTAGAGTACAACAAAGCAAATAAAGGTTAGAAAGTGACAGAATCAAATGTAATTGAGGCATAATTGAAGACAATTTTAAGAAACCTGACCACATGTAGAAAAGAATGACCAATCAGATTGTAATTCGTAACCCAAGTAGGTCTCGTGGATATACATATATATGAAGACGGGAGGGACACCACACACGTCACGTCACAGGTCCTTTTAAATACGCAAAAACCTAATAGCTTAGGTAGAGGTGGCTAGTGGGCTGGGCCGGGCCGCCCGTTTGGGCCTGGACCTGCCCGGTCCGTTGGGGGGGACCTGCCCCCCCAACGGCTAGAGGGGGGGGGGGGGGGGGGGGTAGCCGTTGCTCCCCCCTTTAAATATTTAAAAAAAAATTGTATTTTATTTATTTTTTATAAATACTCATCCAAATTTCTCATTTCACCACAACAATCTCTCCATCTAATTCTCTCTTCTCTACTATTCCAAAGTTCTTTTGTTTTAAATTCCTGAAGTTTGAAGTTGCAACTTGTTCTGCTCGTAGAATCTCGTACAAGTTCAAATTTCAGTTTTTGTTTTGGTAGAATTTAGAATCGAAAGAAATTTTATTTGTTTGTCATTTTTATTTACCGAACTTGCATTCTTAGTTGCATTTTTTAATAAATAATCAACAATACTACCATGGCACACAACTCTTCTTCGTCTGGAGCCGGTAAATCTAGTTCAAACTCTTCACGACCGCCTAAAATTCCTAGGACAGGTAGAGTTGTAGAACTTAATACCCAAGAACGAATATTTTTAGAACCCGATCCGTCTCCTCCCTACACAGACAATTTAAATTGGGAGGAGCAAGAATGGGGGGGTGGGGGGCTGCCGGAATTAGAACCCGAATATTTTGTATTTTTACAAGTTCTATTTAAAAGGGGGGGGGGGGGGGGGACCTCCGGGCCGGGAGGGCCAGAGGGGCCCGGGCTGAGGGATTTCCACTTGACCGGGCTAGGCCCGAGCAGGCCCGTGGCGACCTCTACACTTAGGGCATCTTTTGCCACACCTCCTCTCCCTCCTGAAGTTGTTATGAGATCCAAGGGGTTCTCAAACACTAAAGCGTTGGTGGTCGGAGTGCTGGAAGGATTATAGCAAGGATCAAAATAAACGTCAATTGTGGGAGTCTTCAAGTCCTTAGTTTTTATTCATCGTTTTATCTTTGTTAGATTTGAACGATGTGTAAAACTCCTATGAAGGAGGAGACTTGTAGTTTAGGGATAAAGGGCATAGCCACTATTGTGCTTTTAACGATGATTTAGTTATGTTATATTCGCACCACTATGGGGAATTATTCATGATTGCCTGGTGTTTCTGTATATGTACTTGTAATTATGTTTAGATCTCCAGCTTTTTGGTGACTAATCTTGTGCAGCCTAAACCATAACATAACAGGTTTTCACGCGTGGTTAGGATTGAGGTTATACCCAACCTTGAGCACAATCTTTTATATAGTTAATATTAAATTAGGAGTAATAAAGGAATTAAGTATTGCTAATGAGATGACCTAAGCTATACTTAGGGTGATAAGATAGGTTATGCCTTTAGACTAGTTCATTACCCTAAGCTCTAATTCATATATTAACCCAGGCTTAGAGCTTGTAGCCTAAGCCCTTCAAGTTATCATCCTAAGTAAAATATAATAACGGGTTATGTGTAGAACTACCCTGAATACACTCCTTGAATTAACTTTAATTGAATTGACACTTTTAGTTTATATTTAGTTTTATTATTTTAGTCGACAAATCATTCAAACCAACTAAAAACCTAAAAATTCAACCGCTTGTTAATAAAGAAATCCAACTTAGCTCTGATTCCCTGTGGATACGACCTGTATACCTGATTTAGCTACGACTATCTCGTACGTTTGTGAGTATATAGTTTTAAAAGACCTTTAAGATCATATCAAGTTTTGGTGCGGTTGCCGAGGAATCGGTAGGCTAAGTTGATTTAGAAATTAACGAGCTATTTATTTTCATTTTTATTCATTTTTTTTATTTTAGTTATTTTTTTTTAGTACGGCTAACTTTGCACCGCGTACGATTGGGGACCACTTCATTCCCCTAACATATGTTGCACTTGCCTAAGTTACGTTACCCGCCGTGTGTAATGCAAACTTCGAAATTAAGCCTGAGATCATCAACGTGCTTCCCACTTTCTATGGGAAGCCGATAGAGAACCCATATAAGCACCTTAATGCATTTATAGAAATTTGCGAAACTTATTATTGTCAATGTATCTCTACTGATGCTATTCGACTACGTCTTTTTCCATTCTCGCTAAAGGATGTAGCCAAAAGGTGGTTTCAGTCTCTTTCAAGAGGTGAAATCACCACTTGGGCTGACCTCCAGCATAAGTTCCTGATCAAATTTTATCCTAAAGCCAGAACTATGGCGGTTAGGCATGTAATTAACAGTTTCGAATAAAACGATCAAGACCAATTTCACGAGAGTTGGGACAGGTTCAAGGAGCTGTCCCCACCACGGGTCTCCCAAGTGGGCACTAATACAAAATTTTTATGATGGTCTCACTACGTCCTATAAATAGACGGTTAATGCTTCATGCGGGGAAGCATTTGACCAATAGGATGAGGATGAAGCGTGAACCCTTTTTGAATGTCTTAGTGAGCACTCCCTGGACCAAGCCTCCTCTGCTAGGATGGTTAAGGGAGGTGCACATGGTGTCTATGGGGTGGCACCAAATGATGACATCGCATTTAAGTTAGAAGCGCTTAGTAGGAAAATTGATTAGATCTTGGCATCTCAGGCCAATCCTACAAACGTGCAGGCAATCAATGCTCCTAAGTCATCACATGGTACCAACACTTGTGGCATTTGTTCTAGCGCTGACCATTCTGTACTTGACTGCCTTTATGCCTCACAATTTCTCGAATTTGTGCAGAAATAGGTATGTGCGGCACAGGGCTTTTCAAAGAACGGAGACCCTTTCTCAAACACCTACAATCCTAGATGGCGTAACCACTCGAATTTCTCATGGAGACAAAATGACTATCATAATCAACCCATAAGACAACAGAATCCTGGTCTTGTAGGTAATACACACCCTCCTACCTTTTCGGGAGGGTAGAGGTATATTTCTAAACTTACCCACCCTTTTGCATGCTGAACCCTCTCCCCCACCTCCAAAATATTTTTTTCAGATCGAGGAGCGTATGGTCCGATTCATGGAGGATAACACACAACTGGTCCGGTCCCATTCTCTGTCCATAGCTAGATTAGAAGACCAGATAGGATAATTGACCCAAGCACTTTATAGGTGAGAGGAAGGAAGGTTACCCTCCCAACCTCTCACAATTCCAGCGGGGTTAACTCGTTCTAACCCTAACTTGCCTCCTCACGAGCAAGTTTAGTGTCTGGGGAGGAAAACCTTAGAGATGTTGAGATCGAGGTTGAGAAGGAAAGCACGGACCCCTCCCCCACTGCTGATGGGGAGGGCCCATAAGGTAGGTTTGCTGAACCTGATGTCCCTTTTTCTTCGACCCTTAAAGGACCGAAAAAGAAGGATGACGAAAAGAGGACTGAGTTCATAGATGTATTTAAGGACGTGAAGATCAACCTTTTTATTAATCGAAGCTGTTAAACACATTCCTATGTATACCAAGTTCCTCAAGGACCTTGTGCCCAAAAGAAGCGGGCACAAGCGCATATCCCAAAGAGGGACTGACTCACTGAAAAGGTGAGTAGCATTATAACGGGCACTCTGCCCAAGTTTCGAGACCCTGGAGCTTTTATTGTTCCATGTATCTTTGGAAAGCGTTACACTAGTAGAGCCCTACCAGATCTAGGAGCGAGTGTAAACCTCATCCCTTATTCAGTTTTTTAGGAATTGGGTATAGGAGACCTTAAACCAACTAATGTCACACTTTAGTTGGCAGATAGGACAGAGTGAGTACCTCGTGAGGTAGTAGAGGATGTACTTGTCAAGGTTGACAAGTTTGTCTTCCCTGTTGATTTTATTGTCTTAGATATAGACCCTACTCCTAGGTAAAAGCACAATGCTCCCATTATTCTAGAATGACCGTTCTTAGCAACAGCCGACGCTGTGATTCATTATAGGACATGTGTGTTGGAGGTTTCTTTTGGAAACCTAAAAGGAAAATTGAAGGTCTCGAACTTTGTTCGACACCCTAAGACTGAGGACGAGTTGGAATGCTGCAGGGTTTATGATATTGACCCTTTGGTAGAGCTGGGTAAGCCCAATTCTACTAAAAGTAATGATTGTAATAGTGTCCCTATTTGTGTCGATACCTATGCTTCATCACCCACACCTGATAGGATAGAGATTTGCGACCCTGATGCTGGTAATGTTTCCCTTCTTGATTGTCACGGGTCTAGAAACGTTGTTGGGTTTGGGGATCGTCCCTCCTGGGTCAACCTGAGTTTTATGACAGACACTGCCTCGATTCTGGTTGACATTGTGCTTTAAATTGCGTCTGGTTAAAGATGTTAAACTTAGCGCTCTTAGGAGGCAACCCAACCAACTTTTTAATTTTGTTTTAATTGGTATTTCCCCCCACATGAAGTCTCTTATAATTGTAGATTCTTTTGTATCCCTCCCATGCTAATTTTGTTTCTCTTTTACTATACACTTGTACGATCTTTATCTCTAACCCTACTAACAAGTCTGTTTAGTATTCTGTCTTCTATGTCTTTGATTGCAGCCTGCTACTTTTGTCTTCCCTTTTTGTACTTGCTCACCATGCATAGCTGAATATGCCACACCTCAGGTCATCTCTTTCCTTTCTTTGCTTGTATTTATTTTTGTCGATTTGCATTGCGGAGAATGCAAGGTTTGGGTTTGGGGATGACATGTATGGTGTGAACTTTTGTTTGTTCTATTAGCTTCATTTTGCTGAAATTAGCTACGTTTTGTCATGAATGAATATAGAATTGTTTGTGATTTCTATTGAAGATCAAATTTGAGATGTATTATGATGATTAGAATATTTATGTAATAAAATTATTTCTGGAGCTGACTTTTGAATCCGTATTTTTGTCATTTAGCTCATTAGAGAGATTATTATTTTTTACCCTTAATCTTATGACATATCCTACTTTTTAGGTTGAAAGAGCGGTAATAACTTCAGGAATTGGATTCCACCATTCTACTTCCAGCAATGTTGAAATTGATTTACTATCTCTTTATCTTGCGTATTCCCTTAACATTGGCTCCTGTAGCCTATATGTCTCGAGCAAGTAAGCTCGTAGAGGTGTCTTAAAACCTGGTACCTTCAGCCAACTGGGTCAGGAGTTGCCGGTCGAAAGCTTGCTACATGGGCCACAGGGAAAGCTTGAAAAGAATCAACCCTTTAGGTCACTATAATAAGCACTAATACCTAATGAAAAACAAGAGTATATGCTAACGGATTAGGCGGCGAATTCCTTGGACTCGAGCCATTGGTCTGTAGGAGTCTCTTAAAACTTGGTACCTTGAGCTGATTGGATCGGGAGCTGCCGGCCGAACACTCGCTACATGGGTCTGAGGGAGACACGTCTGACCGTGGAAAAAAATTGAAAAAAAGGGGAAAATAAGTGGCAAAAGAGAGGCCTTTTGATTTCACTATTGATTTGCGGTGAATGATTAGGATAGCTGATTCCTTCTATTACTCTCTCTATTCGTCTTAGATTTGGAGGATTTGAAATAAGACAAAGGGAAGCAAAGTTCTAAGCTCACCCACTAGTAAAAAGACTTCAATTGCAGGAACTTGAGTTAGAACCAGTATAATAATAACATACATAAAGATTCTTCACTCTCAGGTGCACCTTCAAATATGATCGAAAAATAGTTTTCACGAGTTAATCTTGCCATTGCATGCCCGAGTATATTTTTTCATCTTTGGCTAGTTTGAGCTGAATCGTGCTTGAGGACAAGCAAGGAGTGGGTTTGGGGATATTGATGTGCCTTATATTTACATATTTCATTCTTCATTCTTGCCACATATTCGGCTTTTACATGTGTATTTTGTTGTAATCTAGGTATATTTTGGCTTAGAGTGCAATGGAGCAAACAAAGGTTAAAAAGTGGTAGAATCAAACGTAATTGAGGCATAATTGAAGACAACTTTGAGAAATTCGACTACATGTGGAAAAGAATGACCAATCAGATTGTAATTCATAACCCAAATAGGTCTCGTGGATAATATATATATATATGTCATGCAGGAAGACGGGGGGGACGCCGTACATGTTCGCCCACAAGCCCCTTTAAATACGCTAAAACCTTATTGCTTGGGGCATATTTTACCACACCTCCTCTCCTCCTCTCACTCCCGAAGCGCTATGAGATCCAAGGGGTTCTCAAACACTGAAGCGCCGGTGGTTGGAGTGTTGGAAGGATCAAAGCAAGGATCAACGTCAATGTCGATTGAGAGAGTCTTCAAGTCCTTAGTTTTTATTCATCATTTTATCTTTATTCAATTTGAATGATGTGTAAAACTCCTATGGATAAGTAGACTTGTAGTTTAGGGATGAAGGGGCGGTAGTTGCCCGTATCCCAAATTTATAGTGTGCTTTTGACGATGATTTAGTTATATTATATTCGCACCCCTGTGGGGAATTATTCATGATTGCCTGGTGTTTCTGTATGTGTGCTTGTACCTATATTTAGATCTCCAGCTTTTTAGCAATTAGTCTTGTACTTGTAGCTTAGACTATAACATAACAAGTTTTCACGGTGTGGTTAGGGTTGAGGTTGTACCCAACCCTGAGTACAATCTTTTATATAGTTAATATTAAATTGGTAGTAACAATGGAATTAAGTATTGCTAATGAGATAACCTATGCTACACTTAGGGTGATAAGATAAGTTATGCATTTCGACTAGTTCATTACCCTAAGCTCTAATTCATATATTAACCCAGGCTTAGAGCTTGGACCTAAGCCCTTCAAGTTATCGTCCTAAGTAAAATATAATAATGGGATATGTGTAGAGCTACCTTGAATACACTCGATGAACTAACTTTAATTGCATTGACACCATTAGTTATATTTAATTTTATTATTTTAGTCAACAAATCATTCAAACCAACTAAAAACCCAAAAATTCAACCGCTTGTTAATAACGAAATCCAACTTAGCTTTAATTTCCTGTGGACATGACTCGCATACCCAATTTATCAATGATGATCTCGTGCGCTTTCGAGTGCACAGTTTTAAAACACCTTTAAGATCACATCAATGGGTGATAATTTAGCTTGATCTAATCAATTATTTATGATCAATACAAACTAGAAAATTAATTCAATTATTCAATCATGATTAAGGCAAACTCGGAAATTAATTCAAAAATTAAGCTAATATGGAAATGAATTAATCCACATGCTCTATGCTGCGGATCAACTTCTCAGGTTGGGGTTCCTCGGAAATAGCCTTTCTTCAGGGTAGCCCCCTGAAGGTGGCAGGCTGCGTACATCTACACCCCCCCCCCCCCGCCCGACCCTGCTTATGCGGGAGCCCTTGGAGGCACTGGGTTTGTTTTTGTTGTTGTTGGAAATGAATTAATCGATCAATTTATGGCAAATCATCCCACCAATCAAGCTAATTGGTCAAAAATGTGTAAATCCACCTAGGCAGGATGAGTGTCGACACACAGGCTTACAGTAGCCACCGGGAGCTGCTTTCGACACACAATAGATAAAAAAAGCTTAGAACGGCTACTTTTGACTTGATTTCTTTCCAAATCTTTTTTCCAACTTTGAACGTCCCCTTGGCCCTCATTTGCCTATAAATAGGGCATGAATGCTTTGGTTCAAATGATCCAACACTCTCTAAGCATTCTTCGATAAAAGTTCTCTTACTTTCTTGTGCTTTAGCGATTTGATTTTAAGTTATGTTTAAAATTTTTATTTGAGCATCACTTGTTCTCTCGTTGTTGATTATTGAGCTCAATTGGCATATCCTTAGCTTTGTTGAAGGTTTATCAATTGTCAATTTGATCTTGAAAGAGAGAAAAGTCTCATTGCTTTAGTACTTCCATTGTTTTATTTCTATTACACATTGTAAAGGTTGGATCTTGACCCTACGATTACAAAAAGATCGGTTGTAAAGGTTGGCTCTTGAGCCTACGTACAAAAAGACCAGTTGTAAAGGTTGGATCCTGAGCTTGATTTTAAAAAGGATCATCAAGCTTAGTTAAAGGCTTAAGTGACAAAGAGTAGTCACTTGAAAAGTGGACTAACTTCCAATTTGGAAGTTAACCGTTATAAAAATCTTTGTGCATCGCTTTTATTCTTGCCTTTATCTTTTTTATTTTATATTTATTTTCTATCTTTTAATTTAATTTTAGGTTCATAAATTTAATTTTTTATTTATTACTAAAGAACCTAATTCACCCCCTCTTAGATTGCTCTTTGGACCTTTAATTGATATCAGAGCTAGTACTCTAATTTTTGTTTTGGTCTAACAGCCTTAGAGTGATCCTACGGCAACCTTCACTCTGATCTTAGCCAAAGGTCAATCGACCAACGAGCCTCCTCATTTTGATGGAAAAAATTTTCCCTATTAGAAGCTTAGAATGAGACTTTACATTACATCCATTGATTTTGATTTATAGCTTATAATAAAAAATGCTGATTATGTACCTTCAAAGAAACAAGGTGAGAAAACCATTGAAAAAGAGGAAAATGAGCTTATGCAAGATGTTAAAGAAAAACTTGCAAAAAATGCAAAAGCTCATTATTAACTGTTGTGTGCTATTGCCCCAAATGTCTTTAATTATGTGTTCAGTTCTCAATCGGCAAAAGATATTTGGGACAAGCTAGAGGTCACGTATGAAGGTACGGATCAAGTAAAGTCTTCAGAAATAAACATGTTGGTAAGATCTTACAAACTTTTTAAAATAAAACCTGAGGAATCAATAAAATAGTTGTACACTTGTTTTTTGATATTACTAACAAACTCTAAGCTCTTGGAAAAATGTATTCGAATAAGGATCAAGTGAATAAAATCATTAGATGTCTTCCCATTTCATTGCAAGGCAAGGTTAGTTTACCACTATTCGAGAAGCTCACAACCTCTCCACTTATAAACTTGATCAACTAATTGAAAATCTCATGACCCATAAGATTGACATGGAATAATTTAAAGAAGAAGAAAAACAAAAGACAAGTTAAGACATAGCATTTAAATCAAGTGACAAAAGTGATGATGAAGTTGTTATGTTGGCAAAAATGCTTTGCAATCATCTTGAAAAGAAAAGGTTTAAAAAAAATTTTAAAGAGGGTTCATCTTCCTCCAAAGATGAACTTACTTGCTATGAGTGTGGAGAAATCTGACATCTTAAGAGAGATTGTCCCAAGCCAAACAATAAGAAATTCTTCAACAAATTCAAAAAGAAGGACAAAAATGAAGAATGGAAGAAAGCATTTGCGGCTTAGGGAGATAGCGATAATGATTCCTATGAAGAAAGTAAAGAGGAAGTAGCCAACTTTTGTTTCATGGCTATTCACAATGATAGCATTGAAGAAGATGCGGTAACCGATCTATACTATGATGAGCTTGTTGTTGGTTTTCATGATTTGTATGAGAAATATAAAAAATTGAAAAAAATGACACAACGCTTTCATAAAAGGTTTTGAAAAGACGGGTTTAGATATGGACTCTAAACAACATTTATTGCTTGAACTTGAAAATGAACCACTAAAAAAAAGAATGAGTCTTTAAATAATGAAATAATTAATCTAACCAACGAAAAGTAATTATTGGAAGAAACATCTCATATTTTAAATGAAAAAGGAAAATCCAAGGACGATAAATCACTTTTGAAGGAAAATAAGTCTTTAAAAGAAAGAATGGAAGAGCTTTTAAAAATCTCAAGCAAATTTTTCAAAGGTCAAGATCAAGAAAAACTTGACAAAATTCTTTAATCTCAAAAACTGGCCTATAGCTAAGAAGGACTTGGTTATAATGGAAATGTTCAAAAGAAAAGCTTGAATGTTCTTTTTGTTAAAGCCTCATCGGCTTCAGTGAACTCTACAAGGTGCAACTATTGCGGTGACCATGGGCTCATCATTTACCAATGTTCTTTCAAAACAAATTTGAGAAAAAACAAAGATGGTTTGAGTCCCAAAAGGATCTCAACCACCTAATGTAAAGGTTAACAACAAAGGACCCAAGAAAATTTGGGTACCTAAAAGCATTTGAATTGTGATAGGTGTGTATGAAAATCCAAAGCAAAAACCAAAAGTGGTACTTGGATAGTGGTTACTTAAGACACATGATCGGAGATAAATCCAAGTTTACTTCACTAATGCCAAGAAAAGGAAATGTCACTTTTGGCTACAATAAGAAAGAAATAATAATCGGTATTAATAATGTTGCTTTCTAACTCTTCTCCTTGCATTGAGGATGCCTTACTTGTTGAAGGTCTTAAGCACAATTTGCCAAGCATTAGTCAATTGCATGATAAAGGCTATTGTGTGAACTTTTTAAATCATCTAGATGCATAGTTAAACATGCTAAAACAAACAAAATTTTGCTTGTTGATCTATGATGTGAAAATGTCTATATGATTGATCTTGATTGTGTAGATTCACTAAAGTGTTTTAGTGTCTTGAATAAATAATACTTGGATTTGGCATGGAAGATTTGGACATGCAAGTATGGATTTGATTTTAAAACTTTTAAAAAATAATCTTGTTAGAGGATTACTAAAGCTAAAGTCTGAAAAAGATCATATTTATGATGCATGTCAATATGGCAAACAAACTAGATCTTCATTCAAACCCAAGAATGTGGTTTCAACATCAAGGCATCTTGAACTCTTACATACAGACTTGTTTGGTCCCACTCATCATTTGGGCCTTGATGGAAAGCGATATGGACTTGTAATTGTTGATGATTACTTT
Organism: Simmondsia chinensis; assembly: GCA_018398585.1. NCBI lineage: Eukaryota > Viridiplantae > Streptophyta > Magnoliopsida > Caryophyllales > Simmondsiaceae > Simmondsia > Simmondsia chinensis. The sequence continues at coordinate 9,243,476 of JAGTTD010000011.1, forward strand.
CGTTTTACTTGGGTCCTATTCCTCTCTCATAAGACTGAAGCATTCGATAAATTTGAAAAATTTTGCAAAAAAATGAAAAATGAAAACAATTTAAAAATTATTTCAGTTGGAAGTGATCATTGAAGGGAATTTGAAAATGATGACTTTGAAAATTATTGTGGTTACTTTGGATTTGACCATAATTTTTCGGCACACTAGAACTCCTCAACAAAATGGAGTGATTGAAAGGAAAAATAGAACACTTGACGAAATGCTGAGAACCATGATTTGTGAAAATAACTTGCCTAAGTCAGTTTGGGCCGAAGCCATTAACACCCTTTTCTATATCTTAAATTGAGCTCTAATAAGGCCAATTTTGAAGAAAACACCTTATGAACTTTATAAAGATAGAAAACCAAACATTGCATTTTTTAAACCTTTTGGGTGCAAATGCTTCAATCACAACAATGGCAAAACAAATCTTGGCAAATTTGATTCATGAATTGATGAAGGTATTTTCATTGGATACTCCCTAACGCGCAAAGCATATAAAGTCTATAGTAAAATGATAAAGATTGGAGAAGAGTCTATACATGTAGTTTTTGATGAAACTGATGTCTTGTCCTCTAGAATCTTTGTGATGATGATAATATAGTAATCAAACCAATAAACATCACACACTCATCCGAGGAGCAAGAAAAAAATAAACTTAAAGTTCAAAGGGATGAACCAAAAAGAGATAACCAAAATGTAGAATCCTAAGAGGAAGACTTACCACGAGATTGGAAATACTTAAAGGATCATCCAATTAGTCAAATCATTGGTGATCCCTCTCAAGGTGTAAAAATAAGGCATGCATTAACCGAATATTGTCATTTAGCCCCATTCATCTCCCTTGAAGAACCCAAGAACATAAAAGAAGCTCTTAATGATGCCAACTGGATAATGGCAATGGAGGAAGAGCTAAACCAATTCAAGAGAAGTGATGTGTGGGAACTTGTGGATAGACCTTAAGATCATCAAGTCATCAGTACCAAGTGGGTCTACTGCAACAAGAAGGATGAGGAAGGTAACGTGGTAAGAAACAAGGCATGGTTAGTAGCTAAAGGCTATAATCAAGAGGAAGGTATAGACTATGAGGAAATCTTTGCTCCCGTTGCTAGGCCAAAAGCTATTAAACTCTTATGTGCATTTGCTTGATTTAAATATTTCAAACTTTTCAAAATGGATGTAAAAAGTGCATTTTTGAATGGTCTTATTGAAGAAGAGGTTTATGTTGAACAACCACCCGAATTTGAGGATGATAAATTTTTCAACCATGTTTTTAAATTCAAAAAGGCTCTCTATAGATTGAAACAAGCTCCTCGAGCTTGGTATGAGAGATTGAGTTCCTTTTTAATGCAAAATGGATTTTCAAGAGGAAAGGTTGATACTGCACTTTTTATTAAACACTCTAGACATGACATTCTTATTGTGCAAATTTATGTTGATGATATAATGTTTGGTGCTACTAATCCATCTCTTTGTGAAGAATTCGCAAATCTTAGGAGAAGGGAATTCGAAATGAGTATGATGGAAGAACTCATCTATTTCCTTGGATTGCAAATCAAGCAAGGCAAGGAAATAGCAGCACCAATGAGCTCTACTCTTAAATTAGATATGGATGACGAAGGTAAAAAGGTAGACCAAAAGCTATATCGAAGTATGATCGGATCCCTTCTTGACCTTACCGCTAGTAGACCTCATATATTGTTCAGTGTATGTTTATGTCCTAGATTTCAAGCATGTCCTAAGGAATCTCATTTGTGTGCCGTGAAAGAATATTTCAATACCTAGTTGGTACTCCTATCTTGGGCATATTTTACCCTAAATGTGATTTCTTTGACTTAGTTGGATATAGTGATGTAGATTTTGCCGGATACAAAGTGGACCAAAAATCGACTAGTGATACTTGACAATTTCTTGGTCGCGCTTTGGTGTCATGGTTTAGCAAAAGGTGAAATTCTGTGGCTTTATCCACCGCCGAGGCCGAATATGTTGCATGTGGAAGTTGTTGTGCTTAAATGTTGTAGTTAGTGCATCAATTAAATGACTATGGCATTAATATTGATCATGTTCCTATAATGTGGGATAATACTAGTGCTGTATGCTTAACAAAAAAAACCTGGTCAACATTCAAGAGCAAAGCATATTAAGATTAGAGATCATTTCATTCGTGATCATGTACTTAAAGGAGATGTCATTGTGAAATTTGTTTCCACTAACAACCAATTGGAGGACATTTTTACTAAGCCTTTAGGTGAAGAAGTTTTTTGTGATATTAGAACTAGAATCGGCATGTGCAATTTGACTACTTGACTTTGATTGCTTGCAATTAACATTGAGTTTTAATACTCAATATAAAAGAGCTCCAACGGATCAAGTATTCTTATCCAACTCATGGATATGAAAACTTCGACTAATTTTATTTTTCAAAAAAAAGGGTCACACACAGAAAAAAACAGAGACATGCTCTGTTTCCGTGTGTCGACAGGGGAATCTGGCAGGTTCTGCAGCAACGCTGCACATACCCCCTTTTTTTTTTTTTCTTTTTTCACATCTTCACCTCATTTTCACACCTTCATCACAACTCACTCACTCTCTCTCTCTCTCTCTCTCTCTCTCTTTCAAACCCTAACCTCCTTTTAAAATCCCTCAAAAATCCCTTTTTTTTGGTAAGTCAGCGTTTTTATTTTTTTATTACCAAAAAGAGCAAAGTACAAGAGTACAGGAGCATTCCCCTAACAAGTCCAACAGCCTACATGTTAGGCGGGACGAAACAAAGGGGAAAAAAAACACATAGAAACAAGCCAAAGAGGCAAACAAGGCAAGCAAACAAGAAGAAAAGGAAAAATTCCTACAAATAAAATACAAAGGGAAAGGAAAAAAGAAAAAAAAGGAAAAAAAAAAGAAAAGAAAGGGGAGATCAGTCCCCAAGAGAGGCAGCAACAGCAGCGGCCTTAGCAGCTGCATGAGTCATCCGATGCTCAGCTTTCCTCGAGCGACGAGAGGGGGCAGTGGTCCACCCAGTGTCCAAAGAATCAATGGCAGAGGAGGGTGAATGCATCACAACACAAGCACCTCGGGGGAGAGAAGCAACACTCGGGACACTAGCCTCGCAGTTTAGAGAGCACTGTAAAGGCGTAGTCAAGATTCTCGAGTCATGAGAATCCGAAGAGACACAGAAGTTAGAGAGCCCTGGAGGGACTAACTGACCACGTAGACGACAAGAAATGGTAGCAGGGCGAGACTCAAAAGAGGACCTCCGAGAGCCCGAGAAAGGAAACAGCATCCAAAGTGTCCAAATCAAGGGGTCGAGTACCCCTTGGAGTAGAAGGACCCAAGCCAAAGTGCCCCAAGTTACAAGAACGGTCTGCATCCAAAGTAGAGGGAGCCGAAAGCTGTGGACCCGAGCTTTCTGATGCCAGACGACCTCGGAACGAACCCGGTACTGCAACAGCAGCCCGGGAAACAGAAGCAGGTGTCGATTGGGCAGGAAACACCATGGTCTCCAGCCCAACAGGGAGCCCGGGTGGGCCTGTGCCACCCAGGCTGAAGGGTCCAGCAGGGGATCGCGCGCCCCCTACTGGAGCAGAGTTGGGCCTGAGAGGCCCACTGCCTCTCAAGCCCAATGAAGCAGAGGGGCGTGAGCCCCCTGCTGCAGACCTGGACCCGGAAGGCCCTGGGCCTTCCGGGCCCACAGGTGCTGGGGACCGTGAGTCCCCGGCAGTAGGCTCAGGCCTAGCAGCACGCTGGGCCGGGCTTTGGGGTGAGGTCCCCCCTACTTGGGCCCCATTTCTTGGGCTTTTGCATGGCCCAACTGCATTTTGTGAGTCTAGGGTAATATTTTCCAGCCCAACATCAAGTGGTTCCACCTCATCAACCTCAATATTTCCCTTGAGCCCACGATCCGTCCTCGTTTTTCATTGCCGACCTTGGGGACGGGTTTTAGCACCATAAACGATGGTGCTAAAAATATCACTTCAAATTTTAACATCAAAAGCTTAGATTTTTTTTCCCAAAAATTCATCTTTTTCACAAACTCTAACACAAATACCGAACCACCCAAAGTTTTCTTCAATTTTCTTGTTTTTCTTCACTTTTCTTGCTTTTTTAAGTCACAAATCATCTATTTTTTTTTTACTGACATTTCATTCTCTTTAACAATTTTTAGACATATATCAAAATTTCACCTCTTTCTACCAAACCCCAACCATACCCATTAAATTATTTTCTCATTTTCTCCAAATCTCTTCAAGTTTTCAATAATGTGTCACACAAAGAGGTGGGACACCACTTCCAAGAAGATATATGGGAACACTGCAGATACTTCTTCCTCTCGGGGTTCTAGTTCGGTAAATTCCTCTAACACTTTCCTCAAAAAGAAGTGTTATTCGGTAGATTCGTAGATTGGACTTGGGTTAGGAGACATAACTTAGGAGAATTACTTAGTGTTTGAAGGAGAAGGTTGGACTGAAATTTGTTGTATAAAGGAACTGGTATATCTGAATTTAGTATGATAATTTTATTTCAACCTTAAAATTTCTAGAACTACTCCTCTAGAATTATCCTTAACTGTTTTAGTCCAAGATATCAAACTTAATGCGTCTTATATAACTGATTTGCTTGGTTTTGATTTTATTATAGAGGATTATTTTATTTTTTCCCAAGAACTCCACTAATTCCCGCTCCCCAAATCTCGCCACCACTCCTTACTTAGACAAGGTTGGGGTGACATACCACTTTCTGACCCAAAGAAGCCCAAGTCGAATGATTTAGGAGTGGTTCTTAAGTTTGCACATAAATTAATTTGTATGAACATTACTCCAAGATCAGGTGGCTTCGACTCGGTCTTAAACTTACATCTATTCCTTCTATCTAGACTCCCAAATAGTCAGAAAATTAATCTTGGAGACTTAGTCTTAAAATTCATGTTTCATATGCATTCTAGAAAGACTAATCCCGCTTGTAGCATGCTTCTTACCTATGTTTTTCAATGCATTTTAACTCGCTCATCTTTTACAAACTCCATTCCTTATCAAGATGACTCTATTGAGACATTCTTTGAAAAAGATGGGTTTTGAATTTAAAAATAATTAATGGGTATACAAACAAAAAGGAGTTAGGAGGATAGAAGAAATGGATGAAATTAGAGACGAGGAAGAGGAAGACTTTGATGGGGGAGATGGGGTTAACGAGGATGAATCTCAGCCAGGACCTCGAAAAAGAAGGAGTGTAAGTGATCGACTTACTTCTGTGGAAGACCAATTAGCTTCCTTGCTAGAAGGACAGTCCACCCTACACTCCAATCTTGAAGAGTTCCTGTAAAAAACACGATCCGCACTGTAAAAGCTTTTTGATTTTCTATCGTGTAGACAAGACCCCCAACTCCTTAGACTTATTTTCTTTTCTTCTTTCAAAATTTGGAGCTAAATTTTCATCCTTGTACAACATTCTACTTTAAGTGATGCAATGGTATGACTATTTGAATGTGTACCATTTTCTTGTGCTGATATATGCTCTCATTGACACTTTCTATCCCCTATCTTCTGCTTTTTGTTGATGACAAAGGGGGAAAAAAATTAGTGTATGGTGTTCATGCTTAGTTATGTCATAAAGATGATGCTAGGTGTAAGTTAATTCAGCATCTAACCCCAAGAATGCATCTACCATGGCATGAAGCATGTGTTTGATTGAAAAATGTTGAAAATGATGATGATGTTAATATATCGAATGTATGATGCCTAAAATGCATTAACTTAGGGGGAGCAATTGAGTTGAACCTTACTCATGATATAAATTACTCCATAAATTCATTGTCATGTGTATGCTTTAGTAAGTGAATACTTTTATGGTAAATTCTATACTTCAACTTTCATATTTCCAAGAGAAAACACGAAATGTTTGTCATCATCAAAAAGAGGGAGATTGTTAGCCCTAAAGCTATTTATATTATAATTTTGATGGTAACAACCATTTAGTGAGTCATAGTGTTTAGATTGTTCTAATCTTATTTCTAAGTGGCTCATAAGAAAGCTAGAAAAATTAAGGTTAATCATGTTGATACGAAGCTTCCTAAGATGATGAACCAAGAGGAAAATAGATCAAAATTGAAGAGAAGATTTATCCAAATTGAAGAGAATGTGATCCGAGTGCAAACGCCTTAAAGTTATTTGTTTTTATTGGCTAGGACTTAGGATTGGGATATATCAATTGAGTCTAAGTCTCAATATTGATATGTGATGCTCTAACAAAAATATTTTTAAAAGTTGATTTTCAAATTTTATTTGAAAAATATTCAAGCCAAAGTTAAAACAATCTAGCTTATCAATTAAAATATTTTTTTAAAGATTGGTGCTTTATAAAAGGCATGATCAAATCAAATAAGATAAAATTTAAATGGGTGATAATTTAGCTTGATTTAATTAATCATTCATGATCAAGGCAAACTAGGAAATTAATTTAATTATTCAATCATGATCAAGGCAAACAAGAAAATTAATTCAAAAATTAAGCTAATATGGAAATGAATTAATCAATTAATTTATGGCAAATCATCCAACCAATCAAGCTAATTGATCAAAAATGTGTAAATCCACCCAGGAAGGCTGAGTATCGACACACAGGCTTACAGTAGCCATCGGGAGCTGCTGTGTGTCAATACACAGCCCTTGTGAGTCAACACACAGACAAAAAAAAAAAAAAAAAAAAAAAACCTCATAACGGCTTTTTTTGACTTGATTTCTTTCCTAATCTTTTTTCCAACTTTTTGAATGTCTCCTTGGTCCTCATTTGTCTATAAATAAGGCTTGAATGCTTTGGTTTAGATCATCTAACACTCTCTAAGCATTCTTTGTTTAAAGTTCCCTTACATTCTTATACTTTAACGTTTTGATTTTAAGTTTTCATTTGAGCATCACTTGTTCTCTTATTGTTGATTATTGAGCTTAATTGGCATATCCTTAGCTTTAGCTAAGCTTGATCAATTGTCAATTCACTCTTGAAACAGTGAAAAGTCTCATTGCTTTAATTCTTTCGTTGCTTTATTTCTATTATTCATTGTAAAGGTTGGATCTTGACCCTATGGTTACAAAAGGATCGGTTGTAAAGGTTGGCTCTTGAGCCTATGTACAAAAAGGCCGATTGTAAAGGTTGGATCCTGAGCCTGATTTTAAAAAAGATCATCAAGCTTAGTTAAAGGCTCAAGTGACGAAGAGTAGTCACTTGAGAAGTGGACTAGCTTACGGTTTGGAAGTGAACCACTATAAAAGTCTTTGTGCATCACTCTTATTCTTATCTTTATCTTTTTTGTTTTATATTTATTGTCTATCTTCTAATTTAATTTTAGGCTGATAAATTTAATTTCTTATTTATTAATAAAGAACCTAATTCACTCCCCCTCTTAGGTTGCTCTTTGGACCTTCAGGTTCAAATATTAATGAGCAGTCTGATTTTGGGTTTTCGTTGAAAGGTTGAGCAATAATGAAATTAAAGAATGAAATAGTAAATTAAAGCATCGAATCAATCAAGGGAAGTTTACGGAATGAGTTCGGGGTAGTTTAACTCGGATCCCATGATTATACTTTACTATGATAATGATTTTAAGGGCTTAGGCTACAAGCTCTAAGCCTGAATTAACACTTAAATTAGGGCTTCAGGTAATGAACTAGTTGAAGGGTATAACCCATCTTGTCATTCTAGAGGTAGCATGGGTTTTCTCAGTAGCATAACCCATCGTAAGGCACGGTAAAACCAACCGATTGGCGTGTATCAGTAAGCTTACTAACGTTCACTAATTGATAGGTGGCTAACAGAATTCTTTTGTTGGCTATCGATCGATCGACACTATTGGCCGATCGATCGACAGTCAACAGAAGTGTTATGTTGTTTGCCAATTGATCAACTCTGCTCGCCGATTGGTTAGTCTCTTCCCGAGGCCTTATAGCATTGATTTGGTTACTGAATCCTGACTTGATGGATCCTTTTTTTCCACACTTGGTTGGATTTCTCAACGTAGTCTTCAAATATGTCTAATATTTGCTTGTTTTGACCACTTTTCAAGTTGTCTTTACTCCAATGCGCTCCAAGCCTAAATATAAACATAATTGCAGTAAAATACACATGTAATAGCTGAATATATCAAGAGAGCAAGCCTAAATATACATAAATTGCATTAAAATATACATGTAATAGCTGAATATATCGTGAGAGTGGAGCATAAAACATATAAAAATGGAACACATCAACATCCCCAAACACAAACCCTGCTTGCTAAATATGAAAAAAGTTCAATCAAGTATGTGGTTTCAGGAATTAATTGTGAAAAATATTTCTGAACATATTTGAGGGAGAACTCAAGAACAAAGAATATTTATGTAATGATATGGTTACAATTGTTCTAGCTAAAGTCTTCGCCATTTAGGTCTTTCTACTAGTAATTGAACTTAAAACTTTCTTCCCCTTCCCTTACTTCAAACCTTCTATATCTAAGATGAATAGTAAAAATAATTAAAGGAATAAGTATCCTTAACACATTATCCCTAATTAGAATAGAGATCTTAAGCCTTTTCTTCTCTTCTCTTTTTCTTCTTCCCCCTTTTTGTTTTTTGAAGTAACTTATGCTTAGGTGTGTCTTCCTAAGGCCCATATAATGAGTTTTCGGTAGATGACTCCCAATCCAATTGGGTCAAGACACCGAGTGAGGAGCACTTGTCGAACCTAATGGCTTGAATCAAAGGAATTTATATCATAAGTTGTTACTAACACATACCTTAGAAGATTATCTTACTTGAATTAGGCATTGGTACTTATCAAGTTGACTTACAAAAGTTGATTCATCTTAAGCTTTTCCCCTGACCCGTGTAGTGAGCTTTCGACTGGTAAGTCTCAATCCAGTTGGCTCAGGGTACCGGGTGTTAAAACACCCCTATAGGTTTACTTGCTCGGGACAGAGTATATAAGAACTAACAAGTCACAGGTACTGACCCGATTACAATAGGCGTTGGTACCTCACTATTTTTTTCTTCTTGCTTCATTTTTTGGAATGAATTCTGGAGAAAGAAATAAATTGATGATTTCAACATTTTGATGAGTAAAGTGCTTGGTTCCAATTTCTAAAATTATTCTTATTAACACATCTTAATGCGTGGGGTTTGTTAAAAGATTAAGAATGAAATGAAATAAGTCATCAAATTAGTCAAAAGACAAAAATAGTGAAGTCAATACTAAGATCCAGGAATAACCTCACTACAAAAAAAATTCTGAAATTCTTAGCATATCTCAAATTTAAATTTCACAATAATTCATACCTAATCAATGCAAAAACTCATCTAATTTGAACTCAATCGTGCTAAAATGATAAACAAAAGATCAAACTACTCATGCTCTCCCGAAATCGAAACCTTGCATTTTCCTCAATGTGAAGAAAAGAAAAGCAAATACAAGCAAGGAAAGGAAAGAGTCGACTAAATTAGTATGATGTGAGGGTTTATTCTTGTAAACTCGATGGAGTTGGGATGACGCCATTTTGAGCAAGGCGCCACGTACTTGTCATGTGGGGCCCTCCTTGTGGAAGGTAAGGCCTTTAGAGGCTAAGATGATGACGTCTTGAGCCCAGTTGCTTGAGGAGTTTAAAACCATGGTAAGGGTACCAGCCACTCGAGGCTCGAGATGGTTGAGGAGGTAAAAGGAGCTCGAGCTCAATAGACTTCCTATAAGGCTGCAAGACCTATGGTTTCCAAGCTTGAGGTAGTTACTTAGAGCGTAATTTTAGATGCGTGAGCCTTAAGCCTATTTTATATAACGTGGGGCATTTAGAAGGAACTCTAGCTAAAAAAGCGGACGTGGGCTTCCAGAAAAACACTCGAGCACACCAATTCAGGGCATGTTCACTGCCCATTCATGTGCCAAAGGAGCTTTGAGGCCAACCTGAGAAGGAAATGCCATGGAATTAGGGAGCAACAGTTATTTTTTTTTTAATAAAAAAGAGACACTATTATAGTTGCAAAGTGCTCAACACCACTCATACATACTTCTTCAAGCTTCTTTACAGCGCACTTGTCCTTTGACCTAGGAGTACCATAACTTAGCTTAGCTTATCATAAATGTTGATGTACTTGCTTCTGTTAGAGTTGTTTCCCTAATTTTGAGGGAGCTGGGATGCCGCTGTTTTGGGCATAGTTCCACGTGCTTATTGTGTGAGGTCCTCCTCGAGGAGAATCATACCTTTAGGTATTAAGATTATGGTGTCTCAAGCCTAATATCTTGAGGAGTATATCACCCTAATAAAGATATCAGCTACTCGAGGCTCGAAATGGTTGAAGGTTAAAGGGAGCTCGAGCTCAAGAGACTTTTAAGCAGGTTATATGATAGGTGGTTTCCAAGCTCGGCCAGTTACTTGGAGAGTAATTTTGGAAACGTGGGCACCAAGCTCAATCTAAGATAACGTGGAGCTTTTTAAAGAAACTTCAGCTGAAAATGAGGATGTGGGCTGCAAGGAATACACTTGAGTGCCAATTCAAGGGCACGTTCGTTGATCATTTTATGCGCTTGGTGGCCTAACGTTGGGAGTAAATGCTGCAGAAATAGGGGGCAGTTGTTATTTAGATTTTCTATAAATAAGCGACTCTGTTGTAGTCAAAAGTAGTACATGAACTCATGCAAAACTTCTTCAAGCTTTCTCTTTACAGCACACTTGTGCTTTTTCCTAGGAGTAGCGTAACTTAACTTAGTCTAACGTAGCTTAGATCTCGCTGTACTTGCTTCTTCAGCAATAAGTGCTTTGGGATTTAGATATGAACTCTCTGTTTTAAACTGTTTCTAAACTCAACAGGTTAAGAATTGAGGTTTAAATTTAAGGCTTTGATGGCTAAGGCTTAACCTTGATTGCATCAGTCTTAACATTGCTATCAATGCTTAATACGCTAGTTGAACTTGGGTTCGCGCCATTATTTAGGGCTTTGATGGCCAAAGCATGATCTTGATTACGTTAGTCCTATTCCAGTGACCTGGATACAGTTTGCTCCGTCTAAATCTTGTCAGACCTAAACTCATTTGAGTTATTATAAGTCAACAGTGCCAGGCTTAAAAACCTAATTGACTTAGGCTTGTAAGTGAATTGCTGAGCTCTTGGGTTTGTACAAGGAAAGGTGTTTGTGGGCCCTGCTTCGTCACTATAACTACCACTTAAGTTAGGACCATATCCCTTTAATTTTCTGACAATAAATATACAAAAAATCCACAAAAATATTCAACTAAGCCTTCTTAATTAATGCATAAGCAGAACTCATAGTATATTTGAAGTTAGATACACCAAAATATCACAACATTTTCTTCGAAAATGGTGAGTGGATGAAGTCAAAGAAGTGCGGTCCAAATTTAGGCTCACTCCCTTGTCGCGATGAGTCCCATTTGCATGTTTGTTTTCTGTTGTATTTACGGCGACCACATCACACTTAATTGCAAACAAATATAGCAAACAAGAGTAATATAATTTTTCGAGTTTCAAGAATGAACTCTCTATTTTAATCTATTCCCAAAATCAACAAGTCATGAATTGAGGCTTTAATTTAAGGTTTTGACTGCTAAGGCTTGACCTTGATTGCATTTGTCTTGCCACTACTATCATTGCTTAATAAGTTAGGTGAACTTAAGTTTGTTTTTTTGTTTAAGGGTGGTATTGGTTAAGGCTTGACCTTGATTGCGTTGATCCTCATCCATTGACCCAAATACGGTTTGCACCGACTTAATCTTGTTAGACTCTAACTCATTCAAGTTATTATAAGTCGAGGTTGCCAGGCTTAAAAATCTGATTGACTAAGGCTTGTAAGTGGACTACTGTACTCTAGAGTTAGTCTCCACCCTAGTTCTTGATTTTTAAATGTATGGACAAAGGTTTCTGGGGACCGTTCTCCGTCATTTTTACTGCCACTTGAATTAGGTCCCCTTTTAACTTTTGGTCAACTTATATATTGAAAAATCCAGAAAAATAATAAAAGTCTCCTGAATTGGAACATAAGTAGAATCCACATGTTCATTAAATGAAGTTGGATACATCAAAAGCATCACCACTTCTATTCAAGAAGATGAGTGGTTAAAGTCAAAGACGTGTGGTTCGGAATTTAGGCTCGCTCCCTAGTCGCGGCATGTGCCATGTGGGAGGCTATAATAGATAAATAAAGCAAACATGCCTTTTGGCGACCAAAGTGGGAGGCTATAATACTTAATTGTCTTTAACCCCATTGTAGATTATGAAAATATAATCTTAGACCATTCACCAATGGTCAAAACAAGGAGATCTAGTGCTCTTAAACATGAGAAACTCGAAGCCTTAGCCTTAATTGGGTCTCCGCTTAAGCACCCTCTAGAATAGAGTCCTTGTATCACGAAGGGATGAGACCATTCACAGTCGCGACAATGGAAGCGAAGGTGATAATGACATCCCAGAAGATGAGCTTATTGGGCTTGATGGCTCTTCTAGCAAGAGTTTGTTACAAACCGTGAACCCGAGGCTAGAATTCAAATTGACAATTGGCGGGAAAATCGGTTATGGGGTTTAAAATTCTGTCTCTGCATATTTGTTAGCTATTGTTCTGTTGTTCTGCACCTGAGCTGCTGCATTGCGTTGTTGCTACTGCGTGTTGCTTGCATTACTACTAATAAGTGCTGTTGTTAGCTAATATAAACATAATAACATTAGTTAGTAAGCTGCTGCTGCTGGTGGGTACCGATCTGCTGCTGCTGCGTTACTTTTGGTACTGCTATCTGCTGCTGGTGTTGCTGCTGCTCCTGCTGCTGCGTTGCATACTGCTGTTGCTGTTAGTTACTACTTGCTGGCGCCAATTCAATAATTCAAATATTAGTTAGTTAGGTTCTAGATGCTTCTAAGTAAGTTGTCTAGATTCATTGCATTGCTTGTAATTGCTTGCTATAAATAATTGTGTCCTGGTGTAAATCAGAATCATTCAAGAATTATCAAATACAAGTCTCAATTTGAGATTAAATTTCTCTCTCATCTCATTCTCTCTACTTCTCATCTAATTTCCCTTCTTTCTCTCATGTAATTCTAAAACTCTTCTTTCTCATCTAAACTCTATATTCATTCTCATCCCTAACTCTCAATTCTATCCAAATTATATTAGTTTACGTTCGAGGTTCAAGCCCGAGCGTAACAGAGTTTTAGGGCCATGCTCAAGTGTCGTATGGAACTCGTTGATCAAAGGATTGAACAAGCCATGAAAGAGGCTTATAAAAAACAACATGCTAAAATAGAATGCACTCTCATAGCGTAGCATGAAAACTTTGCCATAATAAGAGTTATAATTATTGACGTGGGGAGCTCAATGAATGAAAAGCTTTATAGAGAAACTGATAGCGTGTTGGTTGAGATGAGCTCAACCATGTCTTCCACTGCTGCCCTTATAGCCAAGGATGTGGCAAGGCAGATAGTAGTTGAAGTCGAGCCTATCTTAGTCGGGCAAGCTGAGACTCATAATGGCTTAGTCGAAGCCATTAGAGAGGATATTAGGCGACTTAGACCTGTTCCTCTCCCTTAAGTTCCAACTGGGTATCCCCATGATGTTCATTTGAGCTCACCAACGCCAATTACTTAGGTTGACAATATAGTCCCTAGGAGAACGGGAAACCCAATTGTGGCTAACCTAGGTGTTGCTCACTTGGAGATTGGTCATGGAGTGGAAAATGCATCCCTTAGGGTGGTAGGCCCTTTAAACCAGGGATACTCTTGGGTCTCGAGGGATCTCAATGTTGACATTCAAATAATGCTTGTCCTTGAGACAGGGGTATCTAACTGTTTGTGCCCTCCTCATGCCGAAGAGGTTTCCTTGAGGCCTACCTAAGGCCATGGAATAGGTGAAGCAGGGACAAGTACCCAACCATGGGGACTGAGCCCTTCCTCCTAGACCTCTTCCCACTAATGAAACTGGGGGGCAAGTTAACTATCTACATCCAGAAGATCAAAACTTGGGGATGGAACAAGCAAAGATGGCCGAACAGCCTGTCAATGTGGGTGTGTGCGTGTGCCTCCAGGCATGTGATACGTCTCATACTTACGCATCTTTTCATTATTATTTTAGCTAATTTGCACAATTTCAACTATCATTGTATCTTAACTTTTTCTATTTTTATGTTTTATAGGTTCGAAGATTAAAGTTTCTTAAATGGTCAAAATATGGTGCAAATGAGACAAAATTTGATACATAGGCACTTAAATCAAGTCAATCGGAATTCGGGATAAGAACGTATCAGCACGAAAGCAAAGTTGCTGCACGCTTTAGCCCATCAAGCCTCAGGCCATCACACCTGCAGCAACACAGGCTCGCAAACACTCTCTGCCCAGCCTCGCCCTGTCCTGTTCAAGCCCACGCTAGCACAACCTCCAACCCCCGCTCATGTCAACCTCAACCAAGCCCAAGTTCACCTCCTCGGACCATCCTTTGCTCAGCATTGTTATCCTCCAGCTTGACCAGCTCATCCCAACACTAGCATACTTAGGGTTTCTGTAGTAGGGGGTCGTTTTTGAAGGTTTTGATAGGGATTTAACGGAAGGGAATAAGAGGTAGCAGGGATGATTATTTTTGAGCTATAAATTTCGGCACCGCTTCCCTGCACTTTGGGAATTCTCTGTCTCTCAATTTAATTTTCTTTTTCGCTAATTTGGAACATGAACAATTTTAGCCTAAAGATTGACATGGACTCGTTCATCTCCTCCTTCACCGGTTCATTCTTGATGGAAAGCTAACTTGTTAGATGAAGTCTTAGTCTTTTGTTCTTGTATTAATTTTAATTTTGGGATATTTTAATTATTTACATGAATTACTTGATTGTGAGAAATACTTGAAAATATTATGATTTTATCGATTATTAAATTGAGATGATGATTGAGTTTGTGACCTTTGATTGTTGATTTTGAAACTTATTAATTCTTTGCACTTGTAGTCTTAAGATTAATTAATCAAGCAATAGTTTTAACAAAAACGTTAGTTAAAGCCTATCTTCCATATGCGTTAGTTAGATGAGGTCAATACATGATAATTAGAAATACATTAGGTAGAGCCTATTTTCCCTATGCTTTTGTTAGATAAGGTTAATACATGATACTACCAACATTATCTTTGTAGCTTGAAGCTTGTAGCCTAATCCTCTACCCGTGTAACAATCAATAACCCAATTTAAGAGTTAAAACAAGAATAATTGATTAATGATGGATTCAAAACCCGGGTTTCAATCCCATACTCTTTTCCCCTTTAGACGGAAAATCCCTTAATTTTTCCTCGAGTTAATTCAAGTCATAAAATAGATTCACGTACTCTTAGTCCCTGTGGTTCGACATCCTCTCGCCTTACATTTCAATTTAGATGTGTTGAGCAGATACAATTTAATATTAGATTTTGATTGACGTAGAAAAACACATCAAAATTTTGGCGCCATTGCTGGGGACTAGGTAATTTTCATGGTTTATTTTGAAAGATTTTCTTTGGTATTTAATTAATTAATTTTTATTTTTAACGTAGAATTAAGTTAGGATTTTGATTTTAATTTAATTTATTTATTTTTATTTTTAACGTAGAATTAAGTTAGGATTTTGATTTTAATTTAATTTATTTATTTTGTGTCGTGAGTTTCATTGATTCTTAACTACCTAGGATTTAATTTTAGATTGTTATTTTCGTGATTTTGTTCACAGTTTGGTTCTTACTTGTGTTTAGTTTATAGTGTTTTAGTTTTTCGTGTTTTTCTAGTTCTAGAATTTTTCATGATTTTTCTGTCTTTGCTTCATGTCAAGGCTAACATCGATTTTGCTATGGACGAACAACCACGTGCATTTATGGAGTACTTTTGCATTAGGTTGCCACCTATAACCTAGTAGTTTGAGCTTAAGACTAATACCATACAGATGCTTCATGCATTCCATGGCTTAGGCAATGAGAACCCGTATAATCATTTGGACAGTTGCACGAAGGTTTGCTCTACTTTTAGGATTCCTAATGTTAGTGATGATGCCATCATACTTCGCCTTTTTCCTTTCTCACTGAAGGATAAGGCCAAGTATTGGTTGGACATCTTACCTAGTGGGATGATTAGTACACGAGCTCAAATGCAGCAAGAGTTTATTAAGAAATTCTATCCCATTAGTAAGACCAACACTGCTAAGAGAGCCATTCCCCAGGAAAAATGAAAAGGGTTGAATGAAAAGGGTCAACAAATTTTTCTTCATGTGGTAGTCAATTCCTTAGGAAAAATGAGGACAAGGCATGGGAACTTTTTGAACATTTGAATGAGAATTCACAACAAAAAGCCACACATGCATGTTTGAATGTTGCTAGGCTAAATAGAGGAGGAGTGCATGAAATTGCACAGACCTCCATCTTATATAAGAAAGTAGATTCTCTTGCATCTTCTATGGAGTAACTTACTTCTTTATTTAAGATGGCCTTGACTCCCTCCACTTTGCCTAATGTGTCTAATGTTCCAAACATGCATGGTGTTTGTTCTACTTGTTCTAGTGTTTCTCATTTCACACTTTATTGCCCCTCTGGTTCATCTTTTGTTGAGTGTTCACAGAAGCAGGTTAATGTGGCCCATGTATTCTCAAGGAATGATCTATACTCGAATACATACATTTCAGGCTAGAGAAACCATCCAAACTTCTCCTGGATACAAGGAGCTGAAGGGTAATTTATGCCACAACAATCGAATCCACCACGACCTCACCAATCTAGTATGTTAGGACCTCTCGGTTTTCAACCGCAAGGGTATGCTTCTAACCATTATTAACCTTCTAATTTGAGCTCTATTTCAAAATTTGAAGAGAAGGTCTTGAACACACTTAAGAGTCTAGAAGCTAATTCCTAACTCCTCCACTGTCATACCCAATCAATCCTTAAGCTAGAAACCCAAGTAGGTCAACTAGCTAATGCTTTGAGTAGGAAAGATGAGGGAAGACTCCCTAGCTAAGCCATATAGAACCCTAGGAACCATGTGATGCAAGACAACTGTCCTCCCCATCAAGAGCAAGCAAAGTCCATTATAATATTGAGAAGGGGGAAGGAAGTTGATAATAGGGTGAGTGTTTAGAGTGAAGTACCCATAAGTGGTGGCGCTAGAAGAGAAAAGCGAGGAAAGAGAGAAAGAGACTGATAAGGTCACGCCCTTCGTCCATTCCTAGAGCTTCTGATCTTCCTTCATCCTATGAACCTAGAGTCCCATGGACAAGAAGTGGAAAGATATTTTGGAGACTTTTAGGCAAGTAAATATTAACATTCTCATTCTTGATGTGATTAAACAAATCCTAGCCTATGTGAAGTTCATTAAGGACTTACTCATTCAAAAGAAGAGATCTAGAGCACATCTACCTAAGAAAATGTTTTTAGCCAAGCAAGTGAGTTCCATCTTGAGGCGTGCTAGTGAAGGTAGATAAAGCCATGTTACCTGCTGATTTCCTTGTGCTTGATATGAAACCTTCTAGTCATTCAAAAAACCATGTCCCTGTCATTTTGGGTCAGCCTTTCTTAGTGATGGCCAATGCTACCATCAATTGTAGATCTAGGGGTAATGGAAGTTAGTTTTGCAAACATGACTATTAGGTTGAAAATTTTAAGGCTAAGTTAGTTTTGCAAATATGACTATTAGGTTGAAATTTTTAAGGCTTCTTCGTTACCCACAAGTGAGGATGAGTTAGAGTGTTTCAGTGTGGATGTTATTGATGATTTGGTTAACTAAACACTCCCTTCTATCCTAGTTAGTGACCCTCTTGAGAGAGTGCTAGTAGATGACTGTATTGATGATTTTGAGGTTGAGAGTGCTTTAAGGAGATGAATGACTTGCTTGAGTTATGTACTCCCTTCGAGACTTGCTATTGGTTGTCAAAAGTGGAACCCTTACCTATGCTTCCCGATTCTCCATCTTTACCCTCCTTAGTCACATCTCCCAAACTTGAGCTTAGGGCCTTGCCATTTACTCTTATGTATGCTTTCCTAGGACCCGATGCGACTTTATCTGTGATTATCTCTTTTCAATTGTCTGGGGAACAAAACGATGCATTGATGGTAGTGCTTAATGATCATAAGAGTGCCATAGGGTGCTATGTGGCCGATTTGAAGGGTATATACCCTTCCGTTTTCATGCCTATGAGCTTCCTTGGTGAGAATGCTAAACCTTCTAAAGAGATGCATCGAGGTTGAACCCTAACATGAAAGATGTTTTGGGATAGGAGAAGAGTCACTTTATGGTTCAAGAGGGAATTGTATTGGGTCATAGAGTGTCTAAGAAGGGTATTGAGATTGATATGGCTAAGGTATATTTGATTGCTAACTCAGCTCCTCTCTTGAATGTGAGAGCTTTCCTAAGTCATGCGAGTTTTTATAGAAGATTCATTGAGGACCGTGGAAAGTTAGCCAGACTATTGACTAGTTTGCTAGCGGAGGACATATCAGTTGAGTTTGATGACTCTTGCTTAGAATTTTTTCAAAAGCTTTGGTCTATAATTGTTGCCGCCCCCATTATTTAGCCACTCGACTACTCTCACCCTCATAAAATCATGTGCGATGATTCTTATTTTTCTTTAGGTGTCGTCTTAGGTAAGCTCATTGAAGTGGTTTCTTTAGTTGACGTCATTACTTGATCTTTGCTGTCCATTGAGCCCGGTTGAAGGCGTAAACTCAGCGCTACTAGGAGGCAACCTAGGGTTGTTATTTCTTATTTTAGCTTTGTTTTTGAACTAATTAGTTTCTTGGAGGCCTGTTTCTCTCTTTTCAGGTTCTTGTTCCGTGTTTGAGGAGCTATACGTACTCGTTCACACCCTTCCTTGATCATTGCCTTGTCAGTTGTATTGCTCCATCTCACCTTTTTCTTGTGCTTTAATCCTTTATATTATTGCATTTAGGAAAATGCATCATTTAGGTGTGAGGATGATGCTCATTTGCATGTCCTCATTTTTGGTCAAATTTTGAACATTCGTTTTTGTGCATTTTTAACGTGCACTATAACCTTTTAGCCAAGTTTTTCCTTAATCAATGCATATGTTAGGATGGTGGGATTGACCGTTTATTTCCTTCTCTCAATTCCAATAATTTAAAGATTTTTCTCCATACTTGTTAGTGATTATTGTAATCATTATTGATATTAATAGTTTCTACTCAAGCCCCGCACATATTCATTATGCAATGGACCTTCATATTGTGGGAAATATGAAAAATTTGAGTAAATAATCCTATACATCTCGAGTTTTGTATGCTTGCCCTATTGGCTAGTCCTAATCCTAGTCCTGTGATGCTATGTAAAGTATTTGTTGATGAATGTCAATTATAATGTTGAGGTGCTTGTTATGTGAAAGTCCAAAAGTTGGACATACTAAAAGAGGAAACAAGAGAGAGAAAAAGAAAAGGACAAAAAAAAAGAAAGAAAAAAAGGGTTTTCTCCAAAAAAAAAAAAAAGAAGAAAGCAAAGGAAAAAATAAATTGGAAAGTGATGTGCATTCCTAGCTAAGTTTTTCTGTTGTTCTATTTTGAGATTAAAATGCTGTAAAGTGGTCGCTCATATGACACTTAGAATTCTCTATGTATGGGCAACTGTTCAGGTGATTTAATGGTGTGAGTCTACAAGACCTTGATACATTTGTTTGGGTGCAAAAATTTGAGGAGATTCCATGGTATGAGATCCCATCCACTTCCACTTTTGTGCTTAAAATGCTTGAGTAGTTTTCATTAGTTAATGCATGGTTAATAAAATTCTATGATAAGTTTTGAAGTTAAATCATCTGAATTTATGGAATTGGAGAATGTTCTAGATGATTTAATCTTATCTAACTTGTAATGTATGTGTTAATCTTGGAAGAATTGGTGAAGGTTGGGGTCGTTAGTTGATTGAGTCTTTGTATTTCTCTCTTACTTTGCTCGAGGACTAAGCAAAGATTTGGTGCGAGGGTGTTGATGCATCTCACATTTACGTATCTTTTCATTGTTATTTTTGCTATTTTGCACATTTTGATTATCGTTGTGTCTTAACTATGGCCATTTATGTTTCATAAGTTGAAATATTAAAGTTTCTTAAATGATCAAATTTTGATACAAATGAGACAAAATTCGATAAATGGGCATTAAAACAAGTCAATCGGGATTTCGGACAAGAATGTATGAGCTTAGAAGCGAAGTTGTGGCACGCCTCAGCCCATCACACATGCAGCAACACAGGCCCACGAACACCCTCAGCCCAGCCTCGCCCTTGTCCTGCTCAAGCCCACTGTTACAGACTAAAGGAGGTTCCATCTCAAAACCAATTGGCAATGGGTGGAGTAGCTCCACTAGTATATAAATTGGTACATTTTGTGTCTTTCCACCGATGTGGGATACTTATTTTTCCTTTTTAGCTCTCTTTTGGGCTGTGACAAACCACCACGCTCCGCAACCGTAGTCCTCGACGGTTGTCACTCTAGGTAGCTTCACTCTGGGTAGGTAGCCCTTTTTTCTGGACGGCTTCACTCTACTCTTAGGTAGCCCTCTCCTAGGTAGCCCTTTTCCCCCTGGATGGCTTCACTCTAGGTAGCTTCACTCTAAGTTAGGTAGCCCTTTTCTCAGGACGGCTTAACTCTACTCTAGGTAGCCCTCTCCTAGGTAGCCCTTTCTGAAACTTAGGCCCGTTATAAGTGGTTTGTCCAGTATGGCCATTGAGCACGGTCCGTCCCATACCGGACCGAGCACGACTCCGGAGCAGGGTCCGTCCCATACCAAACCCGAGCCGCTTGGAATCTATCCGAGGATCGACGGCTGTGATACCAATGTTACAGACTAAAGGAAGTTCCATCCCAAAACCAATTGGCAATGGGTGGAGTAGCCCCACTAGTATATAAATTGGTATATTTTGTGTCTTCCTACCGATGTGGGATACTTATTTTTCCTTTTTAGCTCTTTTCTGAGCTGTAACACCAACGCCAGCCTGACCTACATCCCCAGCTCACATCAACCTCAACCAAGCCCAAGTTCACCTCCTTGGCCCAGCCCCTGCTCAGCATCGTCAGCCTCCAACTTGATTAGCTCTACCCAACATTAGCACGCTTAGGGTTTTTACAGCAGGGGTCGTTTTTGAGGGTTTTGACAGGGATTCAACGGAAGGTAAGAGGAGGCAGCAGGGATGATCGTTTTTGTGCTCTGAAATTCGGCACCGCTTCAGTGCTTTTTAGTCTCTCTCTCTCTCTCTCTCTCTCTCACTTTACTTTTTTTTTCCTGATAATTTGGAACATGAAAAATTTTAGCGTGAAGATCGTCATGGGCTCGTTCATCTCCTCTTTCACCGATTAATCCTTGATGGAGAGCTAATTTGCTCTATAAGGTTAGATGAAGTCTTAGTCTTTTGTTCTTGTATTACTTTTAATTTCGGCATATTTTGATTGTTTATATGAATTGCTTGATTGTGAGAAATATTTTTAAGTATTATGATTTTATCTATTATTCAATTGAGATGATGATTAAGGTTGTAACCTTTGATCCTTGATTTTGATACTTATAAATTAATTCTTTGCGCTTGTAGCCTTAGGATTAATTAATCAAGCAATAGTTTTCACCGACTTGTTAGTTAGAGCCTATCTTCCCTATGCTTTAGTCAGATAGGATCAATACATGACAATTAACAATACACTAGATAGAGCCTATTTTCCATATGCTTTAGTTAGATAAGGTCAATATGTGAGACTAACACTATTATCTTAGTAGCTTGAAGCTTGTAGCCTAAATCACTATTCGTGTGACAATCAATAATCCAAATTTAAGAGTGAACGCAAGAATAATTAGCTATTGATGGACTCAAAACCCTTGATTCCAATAACACACTCTTTTCTCCTTTAGAAGCAGAATTCCTTAGTTTAATTGTAGTTTCTTTTGATTAACTAACACAAATCCCCTAATTTTTCCTCGAGTCAATTTAGGTCATAGAATAGATTCACGTACTTTTTGTCCTTATGGTTCGACACCTTACTTGTCGTAGACTTCAATTTAGAGGTGTTCAGTAGATGCGGTTTAATATTAAATTTTGATTGACGTAGAAACACACATCAGCATGCCATATAACCAAGGATATGTTGGAACATGCTTTGTGGCCAATCAAATGAGTGGCCAGAATGATCATGGGGGTTACCTCCCTGCGTATGTGGATCAACAACCGTTCCATATGAAATTGTAATAGGACGCTGATCCTCCTCAAGACCCTCAGCTACTTGGAGGCAATGGCTGGCACATAACCATGTGCCAAACCTACCCTTCTAAGACCAACTGGCTGCCTTGATTGAATAGATGTATGGGTCAGGCCTTAGGAGGGTCAACAGACCCTTATATAGTAAACCATACCCTGACTACACTGACAGAGATTACCATTTCCCTCGAGGATGCAAAGTCCTCGAGTTTACCCTTTTCTCTGAAGAAGGAAGCATGCCTGCTCTTAAGCATTTATAAAGGTTACTGCCAATGTAGGGAAGCGGCTGATAATCCGTATTTGAAACTTAGGCTGTTCCCTAGTTCTCTGACAGGGATTGCCTTTCAGGTGCATTAGCTTACCTTGTAATTCCATCTACTATTGAGATGACATGGCTAGGAAATTCTAGGCCTAGTCCCAAGGATGGAATTAGGAACTTCTATTTCAGACTTGGTTACAATGAGCCAAAAGCCAAGTGAATTCGTGGAGGATTACATCACCTGGTTCAAGAAAGCGAGGTTAAAGTGCATAGTTGTCCTTACTAAGGTTGAGTAAGCCAAGCTATCCTTCAATGGCGTGGATATTGAATTTAGGAAGAAATTCGAAGGCTCCAACTTCGCAACTCTCCCATAGCTGGCAGAACGTCCTGCTAGGTATGAGGCTGTTTTAAAAGAAGAAAGCCTCAAGAAAAATAACATGTATAGAACATACACGCATGACTTTATTGACGAGGATGAAGATCCTCCATATGAAATCGACGTTTGTGCGTACGTCAAGGAGCCTCCTATGGTTTGTAATCCTTTGGTCAAGAAGCATACTAAAGCTAGGAAGTCTTACCAATCCCAAGACTTTGACGAAGTACTTATTTGACCTCCCAAGAGGCGATATTATATTTGATTGGCTTGAGGCAAATAGTAAGCTCATGATTAGGAGTAAACAAAGAAAACCTGACCCCAATTCACTGAAAGGGAAGGTATACTATAAATGGCATGATTCATTGACTCACTCAACTATGAATTGCGTAATCTTTAGAAACGTGGTCTAAGATGCCATTGAAGCAAGGGAATTAGTCATCCTTAGAGAAGGACAAATGGGTGTTGATAAAGATCCTTTGCCTAGTACTCTTTAAGTTAATGTTGTTGATACCTTTGCTAAGAATGATCAATGTATTGTTCAAACTAATCATTTCCCCGTATTTAGGACGACGATGATCTTAAATGATAATCAAAAGGCAAGGGTAGCAAACAACCTATTTCAGAGGTTGGGGCTCGAGGGAATTTTAAGGTTCCCATCATCAGAGCTCGTGTTGGATGATGGAATATGTCTTAGAGCTTCATCCCACGAACAAATATTTAGTCTTTATAACTTACTGATTAAAATCCGAAGCAAGTCCATTACATTAATCCAAAGCAAGTCCATTAAAGTATCATTTGCTTAAGAGTTAGCTATGGAAATCAGTAGCGTTCATGGGCACATCTCAAGTCTAACAAACAGAGAAAGCATATCTCATGATTTGGAGAAGGTGTTCTACAAGGCATGCCACCATTGTCGCAGGAAAATACAAGGGGTAATGTGGAAACTTAAGTTACTTCCTTAATATATTTTCCTTGTTAGCCCACTCTTGGAATTGAAGATGCCATTTGAGAAGTCCCACATGTATGAGCCAACTGAAGATTCTCCTTCGAAGGCTCATATAATCATGAGGACGGGACATCCAAAAAGTGGAATCTAAAGTATCACCTGATCGATATGGACACCTATTAGGGACCATGATTGTCAGACAACCAACCTTCAGGGGTCCGTTTTGGTAATGTTTGGAGAAGGAACCACCTTGAGCAAGAAGATGTTGGCAAGAAAGCTGGCAGCTGTGAAAGAAAGTGGTGCAACGAAGAGCTGTACTTGATATTTGATTGACTAGGCTCTCTGATGAAGAAAATAGAGTTTTGATTGACTAGGCTCTCTGATGAAGAAAACAGAATCCACAAGAACAGGTGCACTGAGTCCATTGGATCTCGAGGATCCATAAACTAAGTCAAGACATTTAACCACCAATGGTAAAGGTAAGCCACGCAAGACACTCGAGAGATGGGCTAGTCCCAAGAATTCATTAGCTCTAAAAATGTCTGATGACTAGGAGGAGTATAGTCCCCTTAGCATCAATTTAGTGGAACCCGTGGACCGTGTTAAGCCTACATGGTCTAGAAAAAAAATTATTTCCATGAAGAAGACTTCTCATAACCAATGGAGGAGTCTCAAACCATAGGGGTTGAATCAAAAGATCAGCCTTATGATTAGGACATGCTAAGTGATGACAATCCTAAAAAAGAAACAAGCCAAGGGGTCTAGATACAATTTGGGTCACTCCTTGAGTTAGTTGATGATAGAACTACCTTGCTCCTTCCCAAGGAGTTCATGGCAACTGAACATAGGAGGGCCTCGAAGGGGATGTAGTAGCATCAGATGAAGATCCCCCGTTTGATTTTGTGGCTGAAGTTGCAGCTACTAAAGGCAATTCTAATTCTTTATCTTTTAAGATTAAAACCCCAACATCAAAGTCAGTTGATGACACTCCTGAAAAAATGAAGATGATGTTTGATCGGCCTAATACCGCCAATAGACACATCAACCCTTTATACATCAAGCCATTCATGGCTTGCTCCAACTATGTTTAGGAAAAATTATATAAAGATGGTGTAGGACCACTAGATGTGGAGAGGACCAGTGCTTAAATTGCCCAGCATCATGAATTGATAGCCATCCTTGATAATCCGCTCACTGAAGTTGAGGTTGAGCGAGTTGATGTGGAGTCTGAGTTCTAGGGATACATGAGAGCCATTTTTGATGAAGGGGACCTTCAAGGCACACAAGACGCCTTATGCAAGAGAGCCAAGACTTCCCATTAAGAGCCAAGAGGGCCGTCTCCTCAACCATTGCAAAGCAAGTGGCTTGGCATGCTGAGGGTTAACTATTTGCTGAATAGCCATTTATTTCTAGAACTTGAAGTCCAGGTAATACAGGAAAAAGAGCTGGAGTTATCTGACTTAAAAGCAACATTAGCTAAGATGGAGGATTTAAGGGTTGAAGTTCAAGACCCCCTCCTTGAGGTTAACTTGGGATCTGGCGAAGACTCAATACCTATGTATTTGAGCACTCTGCTTTCTAAATAGTAAAGGAGGCAGTTTTTGACATTGCTCCTTGATTTCAAGGTCTACTTTGCTTGGGACCATCATGATTTGTCTGGCCTAGACAGAAAGTGGTTGAGTATGGGCTTCCCATCAAGCCAGGCTCAAGGCTCATAATCCAGGGCCAGAGAAAAATGTCCTAAGAGGTCAAAGAAGAGATTAAGAGACTTTGGAAGGCCAAATTTATCAGGATTTCCAGGTACATTGAGTGGTTGGCAAATATTATTCTTGTTATAAAAAAGATTGGAAAAAATTAGAGTATGTATTGATTTCAAAGATCGAAATGCAGTCACTTCAAAGGATGAATACCCTATGCTTATTACTGATGTCGTTATTGGTTTGGCCATGAGGCATGAGGTCTTATCTTTTATGGATGGCTACTGTGGTTACTAACAAGTCATGACTGCTTCGAATGATACCCAAAGACATCATTTAGATGCCTTGGGTCAATAGGGACCTTCGAGTGGGTGGCTATGCCATTTGGTTTAAAGAGCGCTAGTGCCACTTACCAAAGGGCCATGAACATGATCTTTCATAATCTCATTGGAAAGACCATGAAAGTCTACCTAGATGACATTGTGGTCAAATCAAAGTCCCAAGTTAAATGCTTCGAGGACTTGAGAGAAGCGTTCCTTCGAATGTAGAGCCACAACCTCAAGATGAACCTACTAAAATGTGCCTTTGGCGTACGCGATGGGACTTTCTTGATTTCTTAGTACACCAAAAGGGGTTTAAGGTTAATATGAAAAAAAATAAGGCCATTTAAGAGGCCAAACAATCTTTAAGTAAAAAGGTGCTTTAATGCTTCTTGGGGTAGGTTAACTTCCTAAGATGTTCATTTCAAATGTTGCAGGAAAAACCAAAGTCTTCTCTCCGCTGTTGAGGCTCAAATCTGAGAAAGACTTCAAGTGGGAGAAGCCACACCAAGCGACCTTCAAGACCATCAAGGAATACTTGATTAGGCCACTAGTGTTGATTTCACCTAAGCAGGGCAAACCGCTGAAGATTTATGTATCTACTTTTGATGAGTCAATTGGTTGTTTGCTTGTATAGTTCAATGAGCAGGGGTTTGAATAGGTTGTGTTCTACCAAAGCCATTGTTTAAATGAATATGTGTCACAAAAGTCAGTCAAAGGTCAAGCCCTAGCATACTTTTTAGCTGACCATCCAAACATTCAAACTGACATTGACTATGGGCCACATCAACTCTTGGTAGTAGCGATGGTTCTTTAGAAGCCATATTTTGATGGATCAAGGGCCAATTTAAGTGCCGGAGATGGAAATGTGATTGAGTCTCCTACTGGGATCGTTACCAAGTTGGCTTTCACCTTGGCTGGCAAGTGTTCCAACAACATGGTAGAGTATGAGGTGTTAATTATGGGACTGCAAACTCTCCTAGAAATGCGAGTCCCTAAGCAATTCTAAAAGGGGATTCACATTTGTTCAAATGCTAAGTAGAAGGGGGGTTTCAGCATATGAGGGATACCTTGAGTAAGTATATCTTAATAATGCATGAGCTATTGAGCAAGTTTGATGGTGTCCAATTTGAAAACATACCTCGAGAACTGAATAAGGCAGCTAATGACTTGGCTCAACTAGCCTTAGGGCATAGATTACCCTAGACATGATATGAAGAAACCATGGTCATTAAGACTAAGGTTTTAGACCATGACTTTGAATTCACTGAATCTTTCAGTTATAGAAGCGGAGTAATTACAAGTCGATACTTGGATTGTTTTGAAACACATCAATCTGTCACAATTCAGTGTGAGGATTGGAGGAAACACTTGATGGATTACTTCAAAAACCCTCGTGACTATGTCAAAGATAGGAAGATGAAAATAAGAGTTCAAAAATTCCATCTTGATGATGAATATGGAGAATTATACAAAAAGGATGCTAGTGGAGTGCTTCTTAAGTGTTTGGACTTAGACGAAGCAATACTAGTGATGGTTAGAACCCATGAGGGTATATGCAGATCCTATTTAGCTGGTAATAAGGCGGACTGGCTCATCAAACGTTATGACTATTTTTGGCCATCAATGATGGATGATTGGGTCAAGTATGCCAAGAGATGCAGAACATGCCAAAGGCATGGTCATGTACCAAGGTCCTTGCTGCTAAGATGCATGCTATTGTTAAGCCATGGCCCTTTCAAGGATGGGCAATGGATATCATAGAAGAGATTAAACCTCCTTCTAGCAAGCAAAATTCCTACATTCTTGTGGCCACAGACTATTTTAGCAATTGGGTGGAGGCTAAGCCATATAAGAATATCAATTAGTAAGGTGTGATTGATTTTATTAAAGAATATATCCTTTATAGGTTTGGAATCCTAGAGACCATAGCTGTGGACCATACTAAAGTGCTCAATGGAGCTGAAGTTAAGGAGTTTACCGAGATTTTCAACATTGAGATCTTGAACTCAACCCCTTATTATCTTCAAGCAAATGGCCAAGCAGAATCTACCAACAAGATTCTGAAGGCCAATGTTGAGAAGATGATTGAGGATAATCCTAGAAAGTGGCATGAGTTGCTACTTGATGCCCTTTGGGCCTATAGAACATCTAAGTGTGATGCAACTGGGACAACCTAGGAAGATAAAGCATCAAACAGTGATCTTTTGAGCTCCCTGTAGGTAATGGAGGTCAAATTAGGCAAATTTTTATTTGTTGGAAATCTAAAATTAGCAACGACTAAAGGGGAGCATTTGTTTACATCCTAAACTGGAGGGAGTTAGGGCGATGCTATTTTGAGCAAGGCAACATGCTTGTCACATGAGGCCCTCCTTTAGGAAGGTAAGGGTCTTAGATGTTAAGATAATGGTGTCTCGAGCCCAGCTGCTTGAGGAGTTTAAAACCTAGTGAGGGTGTCTGCCACTTGAGGCTCGAGATGGTTGAGGGGGTCAAAGGAGCTTAAGCTCAAGAGACTCCCTAGAAGGTTGCAGGACAGGTGGTTTCCAAGCTTGAGGTAGTTTCTTGGAGTGCAAATTCAGATATCTGAACCTCAAGCCTGTCTAAGAAAACCTGGGGCATCTAGAAGGAACTCCGGCTGAAAAAGCGGATGTGGGTTTTTAGAAAGAAGCTTGAGCACACTAATTCAGGGCAAGTTCACTGCCCATTCATGCGCAAGCTTTCAGGCAAACGTGGTAAGGAAATCCTATGGGATTAGGGAGCAGCAGTTATTTCCTTTTTCTATAAATAAGAGACACTATTGTAATTGTAAAGTGTCCAACACCACTTATAAAAACTCCTTCAAGTTTCTTTACCGCACACTTGTGCTGTTACCCAAGAGTAGTGCAACTTAACATAGCTTGGCATAGCATAAATTTTTCGGTACTTGCTTCCATTAGGGTAATGCAGTTCTTTGGATTTCAGATATGGACTCTATGTTTTAATATGTTTCCAAAATCGACAAGTTAAGAATTGAGGCTTTAGTTTAAGACTTTGACGGTCAAGGCTTGACCTTGATTATGTTGGTTGTAACACTACTGTCACTATTTAATAAGTCAGGTGAACTTAGGTTTGCATTGTTGTTTAAGGACTTCGACAGCTAAGGCTTGACCTTGATTGCGTTGGTCCTTATCTAGTGACCCAAATACTTTTTGCTTCACCTTAATCTTGTCAAACTCTAACTCATTTGAGTTATTAATTTAATTGACTCGGGGCTTGTTAATGGACTGCTGGGCTCTTAAGTGTGTCTCCACCCCAGTTCCAGACTTTTAAGTTTATGAGGACAGGTGTTTGTGGGCGCTACTCCATCACTGTAACTGCGACTTGAGTTAGGTCCATATCCCTTTTAACTTTCTGTCAACTTATCTACTAAAAATCCACAAAAGATAAAAAAGTCTCCTTAATTGGAGCATAAGCAGAATTCACATGTTTATTAAACAAAGTTGGATACACCAAAAACATCACCCTTTTTCTCTGAGGAGGTGAGTGGTTGAGGTTAAAGATGTGTGGTCCATAATTTAGGTTCGCTCCCTAGTCGCAGCGAGTTCGATTTGCACATTTGTCTGAATTTATATTTACGGCGATCACATTCACACACTTAACAGACAAATAACACAAACAATGTGAAAAGAACAAGATCAGCTATGTTTTTGGGTAAATTCAAAGAGAAAATAAAGAAAATAGCAAGCTACAACATAGAACAATTTGAAACAAAAGACCTAGCAAACTTGCTAACAATATTAGAAAGAATTTACAGTATAAGAGATCAGTACAATAGAGAAACAAAAATACTTAAAAATTGGGGGGGGGGGGGGGGGGGGGGGGGGGGCACAACTTATCCACCACAAATCTTACCCAAATCACCTGCTACTTAATGCGATCAAGATGGTCCATAAGGGCTGCCATGTAAGTGGTGGGCGTTGGGGCAAGGTGGAGTTGGCTGAGGTGCGTCCTTCTCAGCAAGAGCACCACAAGAATGAAATTGCGCTAGGTAGCGATTTTATGAGATGACTTTTTTAGCTATGCTGCAGTGTAAGTGCGAAATGGGGAGCAATTCCTGTCGGGTGCAGTTGGGAGGCGAATCCTTTTTTGTCTTAGAAGTCTCATGATGAGATGCGGAAAGACTCATTTGCCATTTTCAACAGCACACCTAGTGAGCCATTGGCGGATGGCGACAAAACCATCAATAAACTCTGCCCGACATTCACTCAAGTTTTCCACTGGAGGTTCCATGGAAGGGAGAGAATGACCCCAGATCGCTCCTGAGTGTGGCCTGCAAGCCAAAGGTTAGTCTTTAAAATCATGTCGATTAACCAAAAATGAGGGGGAAATGCCAACCACTTTGTGGTGGTGAGTGTGTTGTTGACATACATGCCTCCACACAATTCATTAATAATTGTAACGGAGTTTGGGGTCTCAGCAGGAGGGTCTCAATAGGTGTTCTGATAGGGAACTGGGGCACCAATAGCTGTTGCAATGTCATTAGGTTGAATGATAATGACGTTGCCTCAGATATTGAGTTCGGACTGAGGGTCCCCATCTTCATGATGGACATGGAGTGAGGAGTAAAATTCCCTCTCCAAGGAGGGGTAAACATCATCAACTACTCCCCTACCAAGAAAGGTGAGGCCTAACGTCGTGCATTGTGAGATGGCCCAGTACCATAGGGATCCAGCTGCAAAGCATCCTTGAACACCATTTCTCCTATAATTGTGGCAGCATTGATGAGGTTGTTGAAATTAGGGGCTTGGGAGCTGCTGTCCTCCTCATGCCGCGCCCTTTTAGTGCATGCCATGTTCTGAAAAAGAAAGATCGGGTCAACAAAAAGGGAGAAAGAAGAGACTTCAAAATATGAAGTATAGCTACCAAAGCCTATCTTAGGAATTCAAGAAATGAAGAACTAACGAAAAACAAAACTAAAAAAGGGGAAGATGTAAAGAGCAATATGAAATGGTGACCTACCCCACAACTCAAACAAGATGAATTTCTAACGATGGACTAACAAAACAACTAAAGAATGAAAATCCATAGAGCAACCCAACCTTCATCAAGTGTTGTGAACATGGAAGGAAAAATGAAAGATGGACAAATCAATTCAAAATCCAGTATTGTTTAAACAAGGACCCCTAACAGAAAAGTCTATTAAATAGATGCATGAAGGATCAATAACCCACAAACAACTACCCTTATTTCGACATGTCAAATGAGCAAGGAGATAGAAAAGTAAATAATCAAGTAAAACCATCATTGTTCACAATTAGGAGCTAGATATTCAACAATCTAACAAATATAAGCACGGAATCATAATAAGCCTTGAAAATTTCTATCTCAAAGAAGATCAAGGTAAAAAGACTTTAAAACAAGTAGGGAATGCATACCTTAAGTAGAGGTAGAGTGTAGAGGAGAGAGTGGTCGGAGGGGCATCGGTGGGTGGGGATAGGGGAAGGGTTCTTGTGTGGGAAGGGAGGAAGGGGGCGGGGCATGCTTTCAAGATCGAACCGATCGATCAGATGACATGACCCGATCGATTGGGTCGCGACAATAAGGATGGAGCGGGGGGTTTGCACCCTTGATCGATTGAGGAGCAACAATGAGCCACCTAAACAACTAAAATTGACTCTCAAAATGCCCACCCCTTTTCTTTTAAAGTAAATGATACCACAAAACAAATTTAAATTGGGTTACCTCCTAGGAGCGCTAAGTTTAACGTTTTCAGTCGGATGCAGTGTAGACTCACATATCGTGGATCCCGAGGTTAGGTCCTCAAGGTGGATTTCTTCAAACTCATGAGGGCGAGCCCCTAAACCAATAGCATGCTT
Organism: Simmondsia chinensis; assembly: GCA_018398585.1. Taxonomy (NCBI): domain Eukaryota; kingdom Viridiplantae; phylum Streptophyta; class Magnoliopsida; order Caryophyllales; family Simmondsiaceae; genus Simmondsia; species Simmondsia chinensis. The sequence goes on from JAGTTD010000011.1 coordinate 9,275,144, forward strand.
AAGACGGTGGGCATTTTCAATGAGAGTACGGCCATCGTTGAGGTTTCGAATTTCAATCACCCCTAAAGGGTATGCGTTGACCACTTCATAAGGTCCATCCAATCGAGATTGTAACTTTCTAGGAAAGAGCCGAAGCTTAGATTTATAAATCCAAACTTTTTGTCTGATTTCAAAAAAAATTTCGAGCAATGCATTTATTATGAAAAGCTTTGGATCTTTCTTTGTAGTGCTTGGCGTTTTTATATGCCTCGTATAACATCTCTTCCAACTTACTAAGTTGGAGTCGTTGATGTGACCCGATGGCATGAGTTTCATAATTAAATTGCTTAATGGCCTAGTATGCCCAGTGCTCGAGCTCCACAGGAAAGTGGCATGCCTTCCCAAGGACTAATCAAAATGCCTAAAGGGCTTCGTTTAGCCTTAAAGACCAATTCTTGCTGTCAGATCAAAAGGTCTTCTTAGGGATGGATTTTATTTTGTGGTTCAAAACTTCAACTTGACCATAAGTTTGAGGATGATAGGGGGCTTCGAATTTATGAGTGATTGAGCACTTCCAAAGAAGTGCCTCAACCAAATAGGGAGTTAAACACGTCCCCCAATAACTAATAATGGCTCTAGGAATGCCAAAACGCGAGAAAATTTTATCCTTCATTAACCGAGCAACCGCCTTCTGGTCATTCATCCTAGCAGTGATGGCCTCAACCCATTTTGACACATAGTCAACAGACACTAAAATGTAAAGAAAACCATTCGAGTTAGGGAAAGATCCCAAGAAGTTAATGCCCCACATATCAAAAATTTTACAAACTAAAATTAGACACTGAGGAATCTCATCACCCTTTGTAAGGGCGTCGGTGCACTGACACCAATCAAAGGCCCTACAAAACTCCTGTGCATCCTAGAAAAGGTTGGCCAAAAGAATCCACTGTGGAGGAACTTTGCAGCCTTACGTCATCCTCCAAAGTGTCCTAAGCGAAACCGTGACAAAAATGCAAAATACTCTCTTGTTCAATTTTTGGGACTCAATGGCATATAACCTGGTTAGAACATACCTTAAACAAGTCAGGATCGTCCTAAAAAAAGTGCTTCACCTGTGAAAAAAAGGGATCCCTTGCATGCCTCGTCTAGTGGGTAGGTGGATTCCCCATTGCCAAATAGTTCATAGTATGTGCATTCTACGTTTAGGCCGGCCTCTAGCGATGAAAAATAACTATTCATCAAGGAAGCAATCATCAATAGGGTTAGTAGTGGACTCAGATGAAAATATAATCTTAGAAAGGTGATTAGCCATTACATTATCAATGCATTTCCTATCTCTATTCTCTGGGTGAAATTCCTAGAGCAATAAAACTTAACGAAGAAACCTAGGTTTCTTTTCTTTCTTGATAAGAAAAAATCAAATGGCAGCATGATCCGAAAAGACTATAACCCTAGAACCTGAAATAAAGGGTTCGAAACTTGTCGATAGTGAAGACTATAACAAACAATTCCTTTTTAGTAGTGGTGTAATTCTTTTGAGCCTTATCTAAGGATTTGCTAGCATCATAGATCACGATTGGTTTTTGATCCTTTCTTTGGCCGAGCACGGTTCCTACAGCATAATTTGAAGTATTACACATAACCTCAAAAGGTAAATAATAATCTCGTGGTTGGATGATTGAGACTGTAGACAGCAAGGGTTTTAATGCAGTAAAAGCAGCTAAACACTGATTGTTAAAGACAAAAGGAACTTCAATAACAAGTAAATATGATAGAGGTTTAGCTATTTTATTGGAGTTAGAGATGAAACGCCTCTAAAATCCTGCATGGCCAAGGAGCGAATGAACTTCCTTCATCGAAGTAGGTGGAGAAAGGTTAGCAGTCAAATCAATCTTGGCTGTATCTATTATGATACCCACTTTGGATACCACATGTCTTAGTACTATACCCTATTAAACCATAAAATGGCTCTCCCAGCTAAGCACCGGATTGTATTCTTCACATCTCTGCAAAATAAAGTCTAAGTGAGCAAGGCAATCATTAATGGAATTACCAAAAGCAGAAAAGTCATCCATAAAAACTTTACGACAATGACTGAACATATTAGAAAAATTGGACATCATACATCGCTGAAAAGTAGTTGGCGTGTTGCACAGTTTGATGGGCACCCTTCTGTTTGCAAACGTACTAAAAGAGCAAGTAAATGTTGTTTTCTTCTGATCCCGTGGGTGAATCGGAACCTGGTTATACCCTTAGTAACCATCAAGAAAACAATAAGAAGTTTGCCTTGCTACTCAGTCTAAAATCTGGTCCACAAAAGGAAGGGGGAATCCTTATGCATTACAAAGTTCAACTTACGATAATCCATGCAAACTCTCCAACCTGTAGTAGTACAGGTAGGAACCAATTCTTCCTTAGCATTAGTTACCACTATGATTCTAGACTTCTTAGGAACCAGTTGGACTGGACTCACCTAAGGATTATCAGAGATTGAATAAATAACACCTGCATCAAGTAACTTCAAAACCTCTTTCCAGACCACGTCCCTCATATTTGAGTTAAGCTTTCTTTGCATCTCCCTAGAAGGCTTAACATTTTCTTCTAAGTGAATGTTATGCATGCACATGGAAGGGTCAATTCGTCTCAAATCAACGACCGACCACCCTATAGCTCGCTTATGGTTATGCAAGACCTCTAATAACCTAGATTGCTGGTTCTTAGTCAGATCAGGTGCTATAATAATAGGTAGGGTATCATTGGGACCTAAATATGTGTGCTTAAGGGTGGAAGGGAGAGGTTTGAGTTCCAACATATGTGGACACTCAATGGAGAGCCTAGCAGGCTCACTATGAGGTTTGTTATGCTCGGGATTGAATCTCAAGTCATAACCTAAGATTGATGAAGATAGATCAGAGTTTAGGTGAGAAGAGAAGTGAATTGAGATGAGAAATTAGAGAAAGTTCGATGAGAAAGAGAAATATCTCAAAGAGATAGATTGTGAATTTGATTGAATTGATGATTCTTATTACACTTGATCAACAACTGCTTATAGGCAACTAATACATTGAACCAAGTCCAAACTAGCAACTGACTCAACCAGGAAAATATCTAATTCAAAGCAAAATATCAAGCTAATTAACAAGTAACCACTTTTGGCGCCAAAACACCTACTAACCGAAACTACCTAATAGATATTGCAATGAATTATGCTTATGGAAGTATACTAACAGCAACATAGCAGCACCAACATAGCAGCATAAGGAAATACACTATCAACCTCACTTAATACATCAATCATAAGCAACTAACAGCAGCATAGCAGCAACCAGCAGCAACAAAAGTCCCCTTGACCCTCATCAAGCTCGGATCATAACATTCCCTTCCCCTTGAAAACATTCTTGTCCTCAAGAATGTCCTCAAGAACAATCTTCCATGCTTCATAATGTAACTTTATAGCCTTGTCCTTCAAAGGACACGGTTTGCCTAGCATAATCAAAGGACACCGGGTTTAAAGAGCTCATCCAATCAACTCCAAGAACTGTATCGCAACCCCCCTAGGGCAAGACTCTGAAATCAAGCTCGAACTTGTAGTCTTGCATAGTCCAATTAAATCCTTGGCATTTAGCTTGAGTCAGAGTTGAATTTCCATTAGCAACTGTCACAGCTAAAGGATGGGTCTTGATCACATTATGGCCTACTTTCTTCACCACTTTCGGATCAATGAAACTATGGGTGCTTCCACTGTCGATCAAGATGACAATAGACCTCTTGCCCACCTTTCCCTTGACCCTGAGTGTGTTATGAACTCCTTGTCCTGTCAAAGCTTTCAAGGAAATCTCCACTTCACCTTCAATGCAAGCTTCTTGATTTGAACCATCAATATCAGTATATGACTCATCATTTTCAGATTGTCCTTCAACACCAAATCCTCTAACTGCCATGAGGAATTTAGGATTACACTTATGACCAAATTCATACGGTTGATTGCACTTAAAACAAAGCCTTTGAGGCTTCTTCTCAAAAGTACGAGTCACTTTGGGATCATCTAGTCTTTTCTGATGTTGTTGGGAACTTTCTCCTTTGTGCTTTGGCCGTCATTGGTTGCTAGAACCGTGGCCTTAAACAACTTAGCCTTTGCATAAGCTTTAGATAAAGAACTAGGACCAATAGGCTTCACAAGATTCTTGATTTTAGGCTTTAATCCATTGATGAAGCTTGAGACATAAAATGACTTGGGGGCTTGAGGATAAACAATTATATGCTTGCTCTAAGGTTCTCAAACCTTGCCATGTACTCCTTCACAGTCGTTACTTGAAACACCTTGCAGAAATTATCAACAATGTCACTTGAATCTTCATCACCATATCGTTCACAAAGCTCAACCATAAATTTAGCCCAAGTAAGCGTAGAATTGCTCTTCAATAGACTATAAAGCCAAACTTCATGATCTCCTTGAAGATAAACCGCAGCTAATTCCACCTTTTGGTCATCGGGAATGGAATAAAAGTGAAAGTAATGCTCACATCTCCTCAACCAAGAATGTGGCTGCTTCCTATCAAAATTTTCAATTTGCACTCTTGGTTGTTTAAAGCCTTTGCCTCTACTACCAGAATTAACTTCATTACTTTGTAAGGGACCATTTTCTGAAGAAGTTTGTCCATGTAAATGCAGCTGGTCCTAATCTATAGGTCGAACCAAATGTTCTCTAATCAAGCAAGCAGGTAGCGTGTGTGTTGGATCAGGAGGTTGATCAAGATGTCCTGCATTCATATTGTTCGGTCTGAGGTGTACCAAATGATCTTGAGGATGCACATTTTGTCCAAGATTCAAGCTAGAAGACTGATTTTGCACTTGATCAAATGGATGTTCATGAGGTCTAGGAGTTAAATCAGCTTTTGAGGTTTGATTTTAAGGTCTAACATCAGCTGATTGGAGATGAACTTGAGGCCTAATAGACACATTAGCAACTTGAGGTCTTTCTTGAGATTTAGCTGCAGCATCCAGTACTTGATGTTGTATCACATCAGGAGGTTGCCTTTGTTGACTTGCAGGAAACGAAATCCCTACACTTGACTGCCTAATAACCTGATCTTGTAGCCCAGTAACCCTTTCTTCAATCTGCTGCAACTGCTGAGTTATTCTTCCTTCCACCATTTGATTACTCTCCAGCTGAACCTACCTCAGCAACTGAAGCATTTGTTCCTCCCTCTTCTGATCATTTTCCAACTGCGTTTGCTTAAGTTGATCAAACATTTCATTCTTTTGTTGATCGCTTTCTTGTCTAAATTCTTCAAACATTGCATCCATCTTCGAATTCAGTTGTTCATGAGTAACAAACTGTGCATCCTTTGCTGCACTTGCACCAACTACAACAACATAAGAGATGTTAGGATCAACAAGAGTGGCTGAATTCCCAGCTGCTGCACCGGATCGAGTTGTTACACCACCGGCCATAACTGAAGTGTGCTTCCTATGTCTTGCCAGTTCTTGCTGAACTTCACAATCCAAATTGGTCTTGCTCAAGTCGATCCAATGGCAACGATTGAGCTTAGATCTGCTAAAACTGAGATAAGGCACAACCAGTCGAGCACCTTTTATGCTAAGTTCAGATCACTAAAATCACAACTTGTAACTAGACTTTCCTTGTTGAACTTTAATTTAATCAAGTAGCTTAATGATAGCACAAACTAATCCGCAACACATTTTCAAATCTCTAACAGAATCGTTAATAAAACAGTACCTGAACAGCTAAATTTGAGTTGATTGTGATCTAGTTGTTCTTGTAGTTGTTCTTGCACTTCGATCGGTTGGAATGAACTAAAATTCAGCAGTAAAACCTATTTTTGTTGATCAATTGCAGCCAACACTAAAAACTTGACACAATACAAACTCAATTTAGTTGAAAATTGATTCAACTAAATCAAATGCAAAGCATCAAAAGTCACTTGCACAGCAACATCAATATGATTTTGAACTTTTCTTGATTAAGAGCTCGATTGGAAGCCAAACGAGGCTCTGATACTAATTGTTATGCTTGGGATTGTCTCAAGTCATAACCTAAGATTGATGAAGATAGATGAGAGTTTAGGTGAGTAGAGAAGTGAATTGAGATGAGAAATTAGAGAAAGTAAGATGAGAAAGAGAAATATCACAAAGAGTTAGATTGTAAATTTGATTGAGCAGATGATTCTTATTACACTTGATCAATAACTACTTATAGGCAACTAAGACATTGAACCAAGACCAAACGAGCAACTGACTCAACTAAGAAAATATCTAATTCAAAGCAAAATATCTAGCTAATTAACAAGTAACCACTTTTGGCTCCAAAACACCTACTAACCGAAACTACCTAATAGATGTTACAATGAATTATGCTTAAGGAAATGTAATAACAGCAACATAGTAGCACCAGCATAGCAGCATAAGGAAATACACTATCAACCTCACTTAATACATCAATCATAAGCAACTAACAGCAGCATAGCAGCAACCAGCAGCAACAAAAGTCCCCTTGACCCTCATCAAGCCCGGATCTTAACACAACATAGGTGGACACTCAATGGAGAGCCTAGTAGGCTCGCTACGAAGGCCATTTAAGGGTTCAAATATTGGACCCCTAGCCTCAACTCTCATCATATCCGCATATAAAGTAAATCAACGGCACAAGTATCATTATCAGTCAAAGCAAGAGTGTCAGTCAAATCATCTCCTCTGATTAAGCTAGATGAACCTGACTCTACTGAAGGGTCAATCACTTTGATCATGAAACAGTCTAAGTCATCCTCATCTCTTGGGTATCTAACAACATTAGACACATTCAATTCCACCTTGAGGTTTTCGAAAGAAACCTCCAATAACCTGATCCTGCAGTGGATAACAACATCGATCATTACTAAGAACATTAGACCTCAAATGATAGGGGTATGATTCCTTTTATGAGGAGCGAAGTCCATATCTAGCATAATAAAGTCAACGGGAAAACGAACTTGTCAACTTTGACGAGTACATCTTCCAACTACGCTTGAGGTAAACACTAGCCAACTGGAGTGTGACACCATTAAGATCTCCGATACCCAATTCCTAGAAAATTGAGTATGGGATGAGGTTCACACTCTCCCCAAAATCTTGAAGAGCTCGACTAGTGTAGCTCTCTCCTATGACGCACGAGATCACAGAAGCCCCGGGATATCGACACTTAGGTGGGATGCCCAATACCAAAATACTGCTCACTTTCTTAGTTAGCCAGACTATTTTAGCGACGTGTGCTCTCTTTTTCCTAACACAAAGGTCCTTGAGAAACTTCGCATACATGGAACATGTTTAATAGCGTCAGTCAACGACAAGTTGACTTTCACCTGCTTAAACATGTCCATGAGCTCAGCCCTCTTTGGGTCATCCTTTTCCTTTAGTCCTTGGAGGACTGAAAGAAAAGGAATGACGGGTTTAGGTGGTGAACTCGGTGAAGGTACTTATGTTCCATCCCTATCAGTAGTGGAGGTAGAGTCACACCTTCCTGCTCAGCCTCTATCTCAAACCCCCTCAGATTTTGCTCACCCAAAACATACACAACCTAGCTTGCTCGTGAGACTTGGCTAAGGTTAGTTGACCCTCTAGGATTTATAAGAGGATGGGACGGTAATGCCTGGGCTAACAATCCTAGTTAGTTCTCTAGCTTAGAAATGAATTGCGAGTGGGACTGAAGCAACTGTTGGTTTTTCTCCATGAAGTGGAGCATGCACTCCTTAAACTTAAAAGTGTGCCTCGGAGGTTCGTGTAGAGGGATAACATGCGTACTTAGGGGTTTAAGCAAAGGATTGTACCTTTGCCCTCCTTAAAAGTTGGGAGGGTGTGCATTACTTACAAATCTAGGCGCTGGTTGCCTCGTGGGTTGGTTTTTATTGTCATTTTGTCGCCACGAGAAATTCGAATGGTTGCACCACCCTGGGTTGTATGTGCTTGAGTAGGGGTTGTTGTTCCATGAATACCCCTACACTGCATATACATGATCTTGCATGTATTCAAAGAATGATGAGGCATACAAACAATCAAACACTTGATGGTCCTCGCTAGAACAAATGTCATATAGAGTAGTACTACCAGATGACTTAGCTGCATTAACTGAGTGCACATTAGTAGGATTAGTGTGTATACTAATCATTTGGTCCATTTACCTACTAATAGCCTCAAGTTTAAGATTTACGACACCGTTTGGTGCTACTTCGTAGACACCATGTGTACCTCCCCTAACCACCCTCGCAAAAGAGGCTTGGTCAAGGGAGTATTGACTAAGGCGCTCAAAATGTGTCCACTCCAGGAATGGCAATTGGACCAAAGCTCGTCACTTATGATGGATTTGAATGCAAAAAATGGGTTTTAAATGGATTCGAATTTGGATGTTGATAAATGGGTTTTGCGTCGGGTCAGATTTGGATGACAACAAATGCAACATAAGCCCGACCCAAATCTGACCCAAAATTATGCTTAGTATAGCATAAAATTTTAAAGTTACTAAATTTTAAGTATTTAACATGCCAAATTAGATTCCAATAGTTTTTTTAGTGTGCCAACATTTGGAGCTTGTTTTGATACTATAATATTCTTTTTAAAAATTACAATGTGATAAATTCACATATAAAGATTAATCATTAAGAAGTTTTGAATGATTGTCTAATGTTACATCATTATTATTACTGCTAATGTTACTATGCATACTAAATAAAAAAGGAAAAATATATAACAATTTGTCCAAATATTGACTTTTATGGTACTTTTATTGCATTAGTGTTGTTATATATATATATATATATATATATATCCAAGCAGGGATTTTAGTTAGTGAAGAAAAACCTTCGACCTCCTACCCGCAGCCATGCACTTTAGAATTGAATATGTGACGTAGTAGCACTCGTATTGGGAAGTAACTAGATCTCCTATGGAAAGAAAGTCAGTCATTCTGTCGGTTTACCAGCCAAGTTTATGACGATCTCAAAAGAGAACCGTGGAACGAAAAAGAGATAGGGATTTCAAAAGACAGGAAAATAACTAAAGGCATTTTTGAACAAGACTATTTGCGTTGTCATCCTTCCGATACATCATTCGCAGATGGAAAGAAGGTCGGCGTGACAGCAACGCCATTATGTTCAGTTGGAAGCCTAAGCCAAGAAGGTACGAACGCAGTGATGGGCCCCTTTAGAGATAGGGGCCGGCTTTCTACCTAGACCAAAAAGAGGTCGAGGTTGCAGAAATCTAAATCTGAGCGAGAAAATCCCCAGCGGGAGATTTCGGCCTGGACCTATTCGTCGTTAGTTAAAAGATTCCCATGTCTAAAGTGGAAAATTATATGGATTTTGCTCATTCATGGAGTTGTTTTTAGTACCTCTAAGAAATATGATTATCCACCGTTAGTCATATATATATATATATATATTAAAATTATAATGTAATATCATACTTTTTCTAGGATTTAAATGGGTTATGAATTTGGGTCAGATATCCATTCCACTCGATGGATTTGGATATGAATTGAAATTTTATGGAATAAATGAGTTTTTTTGGGGATTTGGGTTAGGTCGGGTTTTTTCTGGGTTAGATCTGGATAAATGTGAACCCAACCTATTGCCATCCCTACTCCATGCCTCATTCTTGTCTTGTTGGTTGAATGCGCCCATGCAAGAAGCATTCACCATTTGCTTGTTCAAAGCCGTAAGACCATCGTAGAAGTTCTGGACTAGAGCCTGCTTGGGTGACCCATGGTGGGGATAACTTTTAAGAAGCTGTTTGAGCCTGTCCCAACTTTCATGAAACTGTTTCTGGTCCTTTTATTTAGAACTATTAATGGGGTGTCTAATAGCCATAGTTCTGGCTTTAGGAAAAATATTGACCAGGAATCGCTATTGAAGGTCATCCCAAGTGATGATTTCACCCATTGGTAGGGATTGAGACCACCGTTTGGCTATGCCTTTTAATGAAAATGGGAAAAGACGTAACCGGTCTGCATTGGGCGAGACACCTTGATAATGACTCGTTTTGCAAAATTTGGACAAAGGCATTGAGGTGCTCGTACGGGCTCTCAATTGGCTTCCCATGGAAAGTGGAAAGCATGTTGGTGATTGCAAGCTTGATTTCAAAGTTTGCACCACCCACAGCAGGTAACGCAACTCTGGTTGGTGCGACATTCATTTGGGCAACAAAGTGATGACCAATTGTGTGTGGTGCATCATCGGCCATAATTTGAGATGAGTTTATACTTGCTTCATATCGACTCAAAGTAGACATTGTCAAGTCAATTTCTAGATTGAGAGGAATCAGTTCGGGATTGAGTGAGTGTCTATCGTGCATGATATACAAAGCGAGCTATGTTCACTTTAATCACAACCCTCAAGCTATGACAAAAAAAAGAAAAAAAGAAAAAAATAACTCTTTAATCCTTAAATCTAACATGGCCTATCGATTCCTCATCAACGTCAAAAACTTGATGTGGTTTAACAGTTTACTCGCAAGCGTGTGGGCAAGTTGTAACTGTTGGCTTCAGTTATTAGTGAGCGGTTTGATTTTGGGTTTCCATTGAAAGGTTGAGCAATTAATAAAATTAAAGAATGAAATAGAAAATTAGAATGTCGAATCAATTAAGGGCAGTTTTGGGAATAAATTCGGGTAGCTTAATTTGGATCTCATCATTATACTTTACTACGACAATGATTTTATAGGCTCAGGCTACAAGTTCTAAGCCTGGGTTAACACTTAAATTAGGGCTTCAGGTTAATGAATTAGTCTAAAGGCATAACCCATCTCACCACTCCAGGTGTAGCATTAGTTATCTCAATAGCACTATTTAACTCCTTTCTCACTCCTAATTTGATGTTAACTTGTATAAAAAATTGTGTTAAGGGTTGGGTATGACCTCAACTCTAACCACTCGGAAAAACCAATTATGCTATGGTCCATGCTACAAGCACATGATGAAACGCAAATAAATCGGAAATCTAGCCATCGCTACAAGCACATAGATAGAAAATCAATCACAATGAATAATTCCCTACAGGGTTGCAAAAATAACATAGCACAAGTTATTATCAACAAGAAAATATAAATCTAGGATTCGGACGGCGACCTGTCCTTCACCCCTAAACTACAAGTCCACTCTTTCATAGGTGTTTTATACATCACAAAATCTAAAGAAAAAGGCAAGAAAACTGATGAATGAAGACTCTCTTGATTGACATAGACGTGGCCCTTGCTTTGATCCCCTTGCACCTTGCCACTTGCTTTTTGGCCTTCGAGAAAACATTGATCTCTCTTAGCGGCTCGGGGAAGGAGAAGAAGAGGGGGAAAAAAATGCAAAAGTCCCAAAAACTAATTTCCAAGCGTTAGTAAGCTTACTTACATTTGCCGATTGATCGACATTGTCGGCCGATAAATCGGTAGCTAACATAACGCTTCTATTGGCTACCGATTGATCGGCTCTGCTTGTCTATTGGTTGGTTCCCGAGACATTATAACATTGATTTGGGTTGTCTAATCATAACCCGGTTTATAGTTTTTTCCACATGTGCTCGAGTTTCTCAATATAGTCTTCGAATATGTCCAATTTTTGCTTGTTTTTATCACTTTTCAAGTTGTCTTTGCTCCAATGTGCTTCAAGCCTAAATATACTTAAATTGCAATAAAATACATATGTTATGTTTGAATATATGTGAGTGGGATATAAAACATCTAAAAATGAAACACATCAATCATCATTGGTGCCAACATTACTGCAAGTTTCTACGAACTAGGTGATGTGCTAGCGTGGGTTACAATGTCCATCAAATTGTTGGAACTTTGATGTTGGTAACCAGTGGGCATCCTAAACTTATCGATCCTTCTAGTGTAAGGCTTTCTATATTGATATTTAATACACGTCACGCCACCAATTTGGGCTTTTGAGTCCTCAACTATACTAGCAATCAACACTTTGATTTGTTAGATAGACATAGTATCAATTGATAATAATTTTAGTACCACGATGGACTTTTTTGGGCTACATCGATCTTGGAAGGTTTAGTTGATGCTATTCTCTTAAGCTTCAAGATCAATCTTGAAATTACCTAGTGGAAGAAGAGATTGAGATGAGATAAGTGAAGGGAGATAAGAAGTGAAGGGAGATGAGAATTTAGAGAAGAGTTAGATGAGAGAGAGAATTTTATATCAAAAGATTTTTTTGAATTTCATTGAATGAGGATTACACTTAGAACAAGACTACTTATACTCAATCAAGATACATTGAATCAAACTAACTCCAACCGAATCAACTTGCTAGCCTAGGCCTCTAACCGACTTAACCAACCTCAATTGAACCTTAGTGCCAAAAGCCTTACAACCTTGTTTCAAGAATTACAACAATTCGCAACATTATTACAATCATAGAAGCTAACAATAAACCTAACATCAAGTAAGACATGTGATTCATAACAATCCCCTTCCCTTGAAAACATTCTTGTCACAAGAATGAAAGGTAGGGAATTGACTTCTCAAGAATGGCGATTCCTCTCATGAAGCATTCTTCTTGTCCAGATTACTCCACTGCAACAGCACCTCATTGACTGATCTGCCTTCAGCCTTCTGTAACCGAGAATCCAAGATGACAGTAGGATTCAGCAGCAAAGCACCATCTGAATCAATTTATGATGGCTGAACAGAACTTCTTTGGCCTTTCTTCACCTGGTTCTTCAAAAGAGACACATAAAACACCGAGTGAATGTAAGTGTCAGGGGACAATTCCAACTTGTAAGCAACTTTCCCAATCTTCTCAATGCTCTTGTATGGTCCAAAGTATCTAGCGCAAAGCTTGACATTCCTCCTAATAGCCACTGAAGCTTGTATGTAGAGCTGTAATTTCAGATAAACCATGTTGTCATGATTCTAATAGATGGGGCATATGGAAGTGTTATGAATAAGTCAAGGTTGTAATAATTAGTAATAAGTCATGTGCATAAGGTCAGTTAGTCAGTGCAAGGTCAAGGTGGTTATGTCTTTTGGTCAACATTGGCGGTTGTGGCTATTATGTCGATTAGGAGCTGTGTCCAAGTGCATTGTATCTGCTTCTTAGCCGCCTCTTCTCTTGGTAGTATAAGTAGGATGTTTAAGCTTGTAATTTGGATAACTTGAATCAAATACAAGTATCTTTTGATATTTTTCTCTCTCTCATCAAACTCTCTCTATTTTCTCATCTCCTTTCATTTCTCTTCTCATCTAAACTCTATCCTTCCCTAGGTTATGATCCGAGATTATTCTCGATCATGACAATTGGTATTAGAGCCTTGAATTAGGCTTCCGATTAAGTTGATTTAGTTCAGTTTAGTTGTATAAGCTTAAGATCAAGTGTGATTTGATATCAAATATCCTTGATCGCATTGCAAATTGATTAGGAGTTCAATTTTGGATTCTTGACTAAGAAGCTTGCGGTTGCTATCTGATTTGAGCTACTTCTACATTAATGTTTGAGGATTTGCATTTGGCTTAGTTGAATTTACTTCAATTAGGTTAAGCTTGTATTGAATAAAGCTCCGTTGAAGCTCATAGTTATACAAGAATTAATCTGGTACAAGTCTCATCTATCCGGTTAAGTAGAATTGCTCAAGACTTCTGTAAGTTGAGTTGAAGCAAGGTTGGAGGTTGAACATGCTGAATTAGATCGTATTTGATCAAAATCTGTAAGATCAACTTAGCAAAACAGAACTGAAGCTGTTTTCGGTTCTGTCGATCAGTTGTGCGAGATCAAGGTATCAGGTTTTGATTTTTCAGGTTACGGTTGATCAAAATCCACTTGTATTGTTGCTGAATTCTAGAGACTTTGTGCTGATTAAACATCGATTAAGTTGACTTACACAAGAATTCAGTTGGAAATCTTTAGGAACTAGCTGCATCTTCTGGTAGACACTTCGCATAAGTGGAATTAGCAATTAATTGAACACAGAATTGCAGTAACCTGATTGTGCACTTGCGGATTGTTGTGATTGTAGAGTTGAGATCAAATTGCAGCTAAGTTTGAAGTTAATTCAGATTAAGAGTTAGATTTGTCCAAGGAGCATTATGTTAGGGTTTGATCACTCTCACGATTATTGAGCAGCACTCAATTCGAGTTCAGTGCAGGTGAAGTGAGCTGAGTTACTGTTCTTGTGAATTGTCAGCTGAAATTGCATTCCGTTAGCTGAATCACCTCTGGGCTTGCTGCATTAACTTCGGCCAAGCTTCAGTCCTTCATTTTAGCTAAATTTACAGAAGATGTGTTAAAATGTTTCAATATGCAAGGCCGTTTTGGCTCGCTCCAACTTCGGCTCAAGAGACTAGACTTTTATCAAAATCTTGAAGCCTTTTTACCATATAGACGAGGATATTCTCTATCAAGTATTTTGGTGTTATGGTCCTCTTGAAAGTATCAAGTTGGTCTTGATTTCCATCGTTGAGGTTATGTCTCACATTAGCTATTATACGATGAGTGCTGCCGCAGCTTTGAACTCATTACAAGGGAGAAACATATACGATGAATGTTGTGTTTTTGACATAAGCTACATCAAGGTGTGTAATGACATGGAAGATAAGCTTGAGGTGGTAGAATCTACTAATCGTCAAGCCAAGAAGGAGTTTATTGGTTGTAGAAGTTTGAATCAGGAACAGTGGCAACATTGGTACTCAATGGATCAAATTGCTATGGTATCGTAGCAACTTGATCTGAAATTTCAAGGTGAGGTCGAGGAAGTTGCATCGGTTGATGTTGCAACAGAGAAACATGCGTTTGATCCTTTATTGCTGCAAGAAGATGATTTTCTAGTTGCAAACTAGGTTCAAACGAGACCATTTGATGTGGGGAAGAAGAAACTTGAGCAAATGCAGCAGAGAAAGGAGCATAACGCAATTGACAGTGTTGGATTCAATTTGACATCGGGTGCTGTAGCTGCAAAGCAAGAAGTTAATATCACACCATGCTTTGAGACTCAGAATAAGCTTGGTATGACTGAATTTCAGAAGCTTCAAAAGCTCAACCTTACAATAGCTGCATCTATTCAGCACGAAAAGGAGTCATGTAAGTTATAGAGCCTTTGAATGTTGTAGCTAAGGAATTACAAGTATACATTGAAGTCTTTAGCATTTGGAAGTTGCGACTGAAGTTCATATTGCAGCAAGGGATTGAGATCAATTTGGTAACACACCTTAATCATAAGAAGTGTTATTCAAGTAAGATATTGAGAGCATTGGAAAGGCCAATGGTGGTTTACAAAGGAAGTGCACCAGCTTTCTTATTTCTTGAGGAAAATAAGGTGTTCCTTGAAAGGCAAAACATATTAAAGAATATTGAAGTGGGGCAATCTAAGATGGTGTTTTGGTCAATTGATAGACTTGGAGCATCTACTTGGATCAAAAGAATGTTGAAAAAGGCAAGGAAAGGACACAAGTCACGCTTCCCAGTCACGAGATCGGCATTAAGCCATGAGAATTGTACTTCAATCCCACCAAAGTTAGAACAAATTACTATTTTAGATGAAGTAATTGTCACTGCTAGGTGTTGTGTTGGGGCTAGAACTAAAATTGAAGTAAATCGAAGTGAGGAAGTGACATTTCAGAGGCAAGAAATGAGCGCTGCTATTTAATTGTGTGATGCAGGCAGTAAAGTGAGCTATGAGATGCCAAGCTTGAAGTCCACCACAGTTCTTGTGATATGTGTAAGCGAGATCCATTGAAGGGGACTGAGATGACTTGGACGCGCGACAGGAGGGATGATCCGGATGTCCTACTAGCAGTGCATCCTAATGTGAGACATCCTGAAGTTGTGCAACATAAGGGAGGTCAAGTTTATGAAAATCTAGATTTACAATGGCAGCAAAAGCTTAAGTTTGGAATTGATGCACAAGTAGCTAGTCCTTGGAGATTATGTAAGCGGTTTGAAGTAGTGATTGATCAATTCGAACTTAAGTATCAAGGAGTGTTGTTTAAGAGGTTAATACAAGGGCATATCTTGGGAATTATTGGATCGTGGATCACAAAGAGGATCAAATTGGCAAGGGGGACATGGGACCTACTCAACAAGAATGCAAATTTAATAAGAACTCAGGGAGTTTCCATTGTAATCCACACAACTTCTATCAAGTCTCTTTCAGTTCTTGATCTTATGTGTATTGCAGAAACATTTCCGTTGGTAGTGGGAGTAATTAAGCTGGATGATCAGCAAGGTTCGAGCAAAGTACAAGATAAATTACTTGGAATTGATGCGAAGGCATTCAAAGATGTTGACAATAGGCCTCTTGAATACTTTCATTTCAGCAAGACCGATACATGTTGCAAACAACCAAGCTGCTCTATTCTGAAAAGTGAAGGGCATTTGGTTCTTGCCTAAGCCGGTAGTAAGCAACGGATAAGGCCAGCTCTGGTTCAAGATGTGCTCAAGGCTGATTCTCTATCTTTGTTATGCCCAAGATAAGAGTCTTTTGATGTCAAATACGCATTTGATTTCAAGAGGATGGAACTGGGTTCTTTGAGAAGCATTCGGAGACAAAGGAAGGTGCTCGTTTCATGAGGTTTGAATGTATCTAGCATTAAAGGATTAGTTAACACTGGAAAGCAAAACGAGCTTCAAGAAGGAGCTAAAGGCATGGGAGATGAATGGGAGTTCAAGTGCCATAGCCAACTATGCCAAGAAGTGCTCCAAAGCGAGATAATTATGTTTTGGAATGAGTGCGTAGCCAGGAAGCGATGAGAAGACATACTTGATGGAAGGAGGAAGACTTCTGTTAAGGGAAATACTCATAGTTTAGGACAAGGTGTGATTCATTGTGAAGTCACGTCTAAAGTAGGGTGTACAACAATAAGAGAGCTCTGTCTTAGCAAGTGCTCACCGACTGCACTATGTCATCATCAATAAAGTCTTTTCTCGCTTAGATTCTTGAGGACAAGAATCTCTTAAAGGGGGAGTATTATCATGATTCTAATAGATGGGCCAAATGGAAGTGTTATGAATAAGTCAAGGTTGTAATAATTAGTAATAAGTCATGTGCATAAGGTCGGTTAGTTAGTGCAAGGTCAAGGTGGTTATGTATTTTGGTCAATATTGGCAGTTGTGGCTGTTATGTCGGTTAGGAGCTATGTCCAAGTGCATTGTATCTCCTTCTTAGCCGCCTCTTCTCTTGGCAGTATAAGTAGGATATTTAAGCTTGTAATCTGGATAACTCGAATCAAATACATATCTTTTGATATTTTTCTCTTTCATCTAACTCTCTCTATTTTCTCATCTCCTTTCACTTCTCTTCTCATCTAAACTTTATCCTTCCCTAGGTTATGATCCAAGATTATTCTTGATCATGACATAGGTCTCCAATCTCATAAGCTTTGTCCACACACTTTTTATCTGCATAATACTTCATTCTTGCTTGAGCTTGGTGGAGATTATATTCAAAAGCTGCACCAATTGTCTTCTCTGTTGCATCAGATCAACCACTTGAGGGACTGAGTCATAAGCTTTTGTAACATCAAGGGTGAAGGAGGATCATAACCATGTAGAGCCTTGAATGGTGTGGTGCCAATTGAAGCATGAGCATGTGTATTATACCAGTAATCAGCCAAAGATAACCACTTTCCTCAAGCTTTAAGATGATTGAATACCATGCTCTGAAGCTGATTGACTCTCTTTGTTTGGCCATCCGTCTACGGATGGTAGGAAGAACTCAAAGCCAATGTTTTGCCCATAAGGAGAAACAATTCCCTCTAAAAGTGGCTGGTGAAGAGCTTGCCCCGATCAGAAACTATGGATTGTGGCAATCCATGAAGCTTGTAGATGTTATCTAGGAGCACTCTTGCAAGTTTCTCAGTTGTCATGGGTCTAGCCAAGGCAACAAAGTGACCGAACTTAGTAAATTGATCCACCACTACCCAAATAACTTCCTTGCCCTCTGATTTAGGCAAGCCTTCAATAAAATCCATGCTTACATTCTTCCAAGCACCATCTGGAATAGGTAGAGGTTGGAGAAGTCCATGATACCTGTGATCACCACTCTTGGTTTGCTGGCAAGTCTCACAAGCTTGCATAAATTCCTTCACTTCCTTCTTCATACCAGTCTAATTGAAATAAGCTATGAGCCTTTAATAGGTACTTTCAACACCTGAGTGGCCACCCCAGGCTGAATCATGAAAAGTACTGATGATTTGTTGCCTCAAATCAGTAGTAGACCCAATGTACAACTTCCCCTTCATTCTGATGATTCCCTTGACAATTGATACCTCTGCCTCATAATCAGTGTTGCTCGATCTGCTGATGCTAAATGCAGTTATACACTCTTTTGCAAAAGAGTCATTCTCATAGGCCTTGTACACTTCCTCGATCCAAGCTGGAAGAATTATAGAAACTGCTCCACAATAACCTTGCTCAGCATCTTCTAACCATCGAGACAAAGCACCAGCTGCTTGGTTCTCCTTCCCTTTCTTATACTCAATAGCATAATCAAGACCCAACATCTTCATCAAGCCTTTTTTTCAAAATTCTTGTAACAATCCTCTGCTCAAGCAGATATTTCAAGCTTTGATGGTCTGTCCTGATGATAAGCGATGGCCATCCAAGTAGTGTCTCCACTTATAAAATGCGAGAAGAATTGCAAGATAAGAATTGCAAGATACTCCTTCTCATAAGTGGAAGACTCTTGATGCTTAGGACTTAAGGCTTGGCTAAGATATGCTATTGGCCTTCCTTTCTGAGACAACACAGCTCCAATGTCATTCCCATAAGCATCAGTCTCCACTACAAACGCCTCTTGAAAATTTGGCATTGCCAAAACAGATGCTGCACACATAGCTGCTTTCGAAGCTTCAAATGCATCCTGTGCCTGATTAGACCACTTGAAGGCATCCTTCTTCAACACATCAGTTAGGGGCTTAGCAATTGTTCCATATCCAGGTATAAACTTCCTGTAATAACCAGTTAATCCCAAGAACCCTTGCAATTGCTTCAATGTAACAGGAACTGGCCATTCCTTCATAGCCTGAACTTTAGAAGGATCAATACAAACCCTATAATGAGAGATCACATGTCCCAAATACTCAAGTTGAGTCTGAGAAAGAGAGCACTTAGCCAATTTAACAAACAACTTGTTATTGTGCATCACCAAGAATACTTCCCTTAAATGCTTCAAGTGTTCTTCCATGGAGGAACTTTAAATCAGAATATCGTCAAAGAATACCAACACAAACCTCCTTAAGAATTTCTTGAACACATCATTCATTACTGCCTGGAAGGTAGTTGGAGCATTGGTTAAGCCAAAAGGCATGACCACGAACTCAAAATGTCCATGGTGAGTCCTAAAGGTAGTCTTGTAAATATCTTGTTCCATCATCCGGATTTGATGATAACCTTGCCTTAAATTGAGCTTGGAAAAGAAGAACGCACCATGTAATTCATCCAACAAGTCATCAATAACAGGGATTGGAAACTTGTCCTTGACTGTAAGAGAATTAAGCTGCTTGTAGTCAATGCATATTATAACTGAGCCATCCTTCTTCTTAACCAGTATCACCAGAGAAGCAAATGGGCTATGGCCTTGACGGATCAAGCAAGTCTTGAGTAAGTCATCCACTTGCTTTTCAATCTCTGTCTTTTGTGAATGAGGGTACTTATAGGGCCTTAACTTTACTGGTTCTAAGTTAGGCTTGAGGGCAATTGCGTGATCCAAGTTCCTCTTGGAAGGTAAAACCTTTGGCTGCTCAAACAGATCCCCAAACTCACCAATTAATGCATGCACCTCAGGATGAGATGGCTCTCCAAGGTCATTATGTGAAATTGTGAACAATTGTCCAACCCACTGATAAGCACCCTTCCTGAATCCATCTTATAGACTCTTGCCTTTCAACATCTATAACTGAGCCTGCTCAGCTATGCCCTTCAATGTTAGAAGATCCTTGCCTATCAAACGTCACTGTAAGCTTGGAAAAATCAAAGATCACTGGGTTGAAAGATCTCATCCAATCCACACCAAGAACCATGTCACATCCACCCAAAGGTAAGATCCTAAAGTCATACTCAAACTTGTGATCTTGCATAGTCCACTAGAATCCTTGGCACTTGGTCTACGTAAGAATTGGAATTCCTATCAGCCACTATCATAGCTAATGGCTGCGTCTTGATTATATCCTCTCCAACCTTTCTCGCCACCTTTGGATCAATGAAGCAATGAGTGCTACCACTATCAATTAGAATGACTATGGACTTCTTACCAGCTTTCCCTTTGATCCTAACGGTGTTATGAGCCCCATTTCCTATCAAGGCTTTCATAGAGATCTCTACTTCATCCTCCAGAAGCTCCTCTGGAGACTTATGATCAGAATTATCCCGCTCAACATATGTTTCATCTTCTTTGGATTCATTATTTGCCACAGCTCCTCTCACAGACATATGGAACTTGGGATTGCATTTATGTCCAAAGGAATATGGCTGATTACATTTATAACACAATCTTTGGACCTTCTTCTCATTAGAACGAACAGACTTGGACTTAACTGATCCTTTTTGTTGCTGGTGTGAACTACTACCTCTGTTGCTTGGTCCCTCATTAGCTTCAAACAACTTAGCCTTAACATAAGCTTTTGATAAAGTTCTAGGACCTATTGTCTTGACAAGGTTCTTGATCTTTGGCTTTAAGCCACTAACGAAACTTGATACATAGTATGATTCAGTTGCTTGAGGATAGGCTGCAATCATACTAGTTCTAAGGTTCTCAAATCTAGTCATGTATTCTCTTATAGTTGTGATTTGTATTACTTTGTTGAAGTTATCAACTATATCACTGGAATCCTCATCTCCATAACATTCACAGAGTTCTTTCACAAATTCAACCCAAGACAATGAAGGATTACTCTTCAAAACATTATAAAGCCATACCTCATGATCTCCTTGGAGATAAACAACCGCTAGCTTCGCCTTCTCAGCTTCTTAAATGTGATAGAAATGGAAATAACGATCACACTTTCTAATCCATGATTGTGGCTGTTTCCCATCGAAAGGCTCAATTTGAATCCTTGGCTGCCTATAACCACTCCTATTACTACTAGCTAATGCATCAATACTTTCAGAATTTTGAGGTTGCAACTGATCTAATGGATGATCATCCTGTTCCATAGACCTACTAGCAACTGGAGCTTGAACCGGATCAGGAGGATGATCCTGTTGTCCAGCAGCCACACTAGCTGCTTGAGGTTGCACCACACCTGGTGGTTGATCCTGTTGGCTAGCGGTAACAGAATTCCAACACTGGAGGATGAATTCTATTTGTTAATCTGATCTTGCAATCCATTCAATTGATCATCTAACTTTCGATCTCGTTCCAGTAGTAATTGCTGCATTTGAGAGAACATTTCATTCATGTGATTCTTCAATTGATCTCCTGTAATGAACTCAGCTCCTGCTGCAGCATTAGCACCAACAACCGAAGCATAAGTGGCATCAGGATCAACATTTACAGCAGCACCTGTGGCATTTGCAGCATTGGCAGCACCAAATCGTGTTGTTACACCACCAGCCATTGATATTTGCTTCTTGTGCCTCGCCAGCTCAAATCAATCAAAGAACAATCGATCGGCAGCAACACACAAGCTCTGATACCAATGTTAAGCTTCAAGATCAATCTTGAAGTTAACCTAGTGGAACAAGAGATTGAGATGAGATAAGAAGTGAAGGGAGATGAGAATTTAGAGAAGCGTTAGATAAGAGAGAGAATTTCATATCAAAAGATATTTTTGAATTTCATTGAATGAGGATCACACTTAGAAGAACACTACTTATACTCAATCAAGATACATTGAATCAAACTAACTCCAACCAACTCAACTTGCTAGCCTAGGGCTCTAACCGACTTAACCAACCTCAATTGAATCTGGGCGCCAAAAGCCTTACGACCTTGTTTGAAGAATTACAACAATTCGCAACATTATTACAATCATAGAAGCTAACAATAAACCTAACATCAAGTACAACATGTGATTCACAACATATTCATGGTTAGACTCATCCCTTACCGTTTTGTTGCATTTTACCCCATCATATTTTGCCATTTCGTTGTACATAGTTGTAATTTGGTGTTATTGTGCTCGCAGTTGCATGTCGTTTTTTGCCAAAAGCCTTGCTAAGGCCGCCGATGAGCGCTTGTAAGTTGGCCACCTACTTATGTATGGATGGTGGAGGTAACCATGGCATGCATGATGATCAATTTAAAAGACTCCATACGTTCAAATGAAGGCATGAGTTTGTGTGCTGATTATTGAACATGAAATTTAGAAAATTTTAAAATTCACATTCATAGTTGATATTTATTAAAAATTACATGTTATAATCAACATTAAATTATCGTAAGTGGACCTATAGAAATTCAAGTACATACTCCAAATATTAAACACACATAAAGTTATAATAGCTAAAGTCTAAAGTAAAATAAGCTTAAAATAATGTCCATAATATGTTGGAACTAAATGCGGATAATATTATTCTAAGCATATAAAGTAAAAAGATATTATATGAAATGCGTGGAAATGGAAAAAATACCAATAAAGTAATAGTTGAGTGAGGTACGGATCATGCTCTCTTTTTAAAACGGTTTCGTGCCTCTATCGAATCAAAAAATTGGTGCAACAAGTATGGGCAGGATGCCTGCAAGACACAACGCCCAACTAAAGTTAACACTTTCTAAGTTTGCACAACAATGAAAGCTAAAACCTTCATATCGCCTTATTTAGTCAAAGTAATAATAATCAACCTTGGGGCAAGAACGTGACAATTTGAGATTGACATTTTTGTAAAATATAAAAGCTTCCGTATTTTCATGTACATACTTAGGCTTGGCATGGAAGACTTTTTATATTCATAAACTCAATGCACGGTTTCCTTTACCTTGAAATATCATTGCCAAGCATTTAGAAGACAATTATATCACTTCTATAGCCGAGGCTTTATGTAACACCCCCAGATATTATAGCGATTAAGCTTAAACCAAAAGGGCGCTACATGGCCGTACTATAATAAACTTCCTCATCATAGTATGAAGCCCAAAAACTTCCGATTCATAATTCCTCTATTTTTGTAAAAGTTCCAATAATGTATACAATATCAAATGACATCAATGCTAACAATTAAAGCAAATAGTACGAAAAGTCAAAAATTATAATCTTTCCAAATATTTTATAATAACATTGCTCTATAGAATTTATTCCACATCTAAAACTGCGAAACTAAATAAAGCTCGAAATAGAAAGCCACTCTATCTTCCTCGTCCTTTAGGAATTTCTATAAGCTACTAATCTGAAAAGTAAAGAAAAAAGGGTGAGCAGACAACACGACCACACACCCTACCCGAACCAGGCATAGTATTTAGAACAGAAAAATACCAAACAAAAACAAGTAAAACCAATTTACTTCAATATTCTTGTTTCAAGAATCACAAATCAACACTTTATATACTTTAATTTATTTCACAATAGCTCCTTGGTAGAACTCACAGATCAATCGGAGACTGCATCTGGTATTATTCCTGTGACATGGTCACAGATTGACTTCACAGTTTTCAAATTTGAATCGATTCTAAGTTGATAGACCCATAAAGGTCAACGTAGTAACTATCAGTTTAGAAGAACTCACAGATCAATCGGAGACTACGTGCTAGTATTATTCCCGTGACAGGGTCACAGATCAAATTTCACATATTTCACGTTCTTTTGTTGATAGACCTCTGAGGGTCACGTTATTATTTGTGAGCTCTTCCCATAAAATCTTTCATTTCAACTCACGAGTTCACAATAATTTCTTTTACATTATCACAAATACAAATTCCTTCAAAAATTCACGCATTCCAATATTAAATCAACGTGTAAATTAATATAATTCAAATCGTAAGAATAGTAATCATGCAATCAATCAAATACATTTGCCCGAACCTACTTTAACAAACTAATAAGTCTTTCAAATATAATTCTTATATATCAAATTATATAAAACAATTTTCATATTTCACAAACAAGTAGGGGAAGTGGTGTACTTATCTTTACTATCTTCTAATCCAATATTCGGTCTCCTATTATGAATTAGCTTCAAAAACTATCAAGACCGGAGTTGGAATTGAAGATTGATGAGAGAGACAGAGAGAGAGAAGGATGCGAGGGGGAGAGAGAGAGTGTGTGTAGGGGGAGAAGAGGCATGAGGGTTGGTTGGGTATGGGGCATTAGGTTTGGGTTTTCCTTTTTTTTTCTTTTCTTTTATATACACACGTATACACACATGTATATTTCAATTACTTTAGTATTACTAATGGATCCCTTCTGACAATTAGTCCATTAATTTATTTATAAGTCAATTGAAATAATAGTGAGTTATAATTATATTATAATACCTAGTCTGATTCAATTAAATCGAGTTTTTTATATTATAACACTTAATTCAATTTAATTAGACCAGGTATTACATTCTCACCCCCTTAAATAAAATTTTCGTCCTTGAAACTTACATTCTTAATTTAATCAGACATGATATTACATTCTCACCCCTTTAAATAAAAGTTTCATCTCTGAAACTTACATATTCAAATTAATTAGATAGGGTATCATATCCTTACCCCATTAAATAAAAATTTTGTCTTCGAAATTTACCTTTATTTTCAAATAAATTTGGGTATTTGCTTCAGATTAGATTCACCTTACAAATTCTAAATTAAAGAGGATATGATATTCTATGATAATCAATAGTGTGTAGTACGAACTATCACCTTTTTTCCTCACTATTGATGAAATTATATCTTAGTAGTATCTTAATCTAATCTCTTCACAGCATAAAAACTCTCTTTGACCCAATATTAAGGGCTTAAAATCAACAATTCTAATAATCAAGAATTCTAATTCTTACGCTCCTCCATTCACTAAGCTTCAACTGTGCAACTCTAACACCAAACACAACAACTTAGACTTTGGGATTCTACTTACCAAAGTATGCGGATAGCGGTAGATATAACTTGCTCATTTAATGCCTTCCAAGCAACCTTTAGCAACAATTTAATTTACGGGAACTATAATTATCTTTAAATCCTCGTGACCCAAAATTACTACATAATCAATCTCTAATATACGCAATTATCCTTGACATCCCTTTTTCAAGAATATTCTATCAATCAAGGACGAAATTATTATAAGAGGAGTCTTAGAGTCTTTACTCTCCATAGGAGAATCTAACCCGGTTCCGCGATAAACAAATTCTAGTTGGTTAGGAATCTAAAATGTTACCTTTCCCAAATAATCCAAAGGTGCAATATAAGAAGACAATCATTTAATCCCTAAAATCACATCAAAATCCTCCATGTTTAGGAGCAATAAGTCTGCTACTAACTCCATGTCACCTATTTTAATCACACAATCCTTACATACAAGATTAACAATCACATCGTATACCCCAAAAAGAAATTTAATCTTAACCTATCCATATAAAGTTTTGTATATATATATCATCCTAACAATCAAACAACTTGTACACAATTCTTGTGTTAACTAAATAAGCTCTCAATATCATTAATTCACTTCATAAAACAAAGACCCACAATAAATGTTTCAATACAAAACCTATAATCCAGCCTCAATTACTTCAAATAGCCGGATAGTATTAGAGTGAGTAATATTCCTCAAAATAGAAATGTCCTTCAAGAAATTCTTATTCAAATTCTATTATTAATCACTTTGATTGCAAATTCAAACCCACTATAGCAATGCCATGACCTTTACACTACAGCAAAAGAACTTGACTCGAGTCTCAGCCCAGTCACATAGTCACCCATTGAACGCCGCATTTCATCGCCCCCAAGATCCATAAAAGAGGCACACTCAAAACTCCATAATTGATGTTGCAAAAGCTAGAACAAGTCAACTGAATTCCTTAACACCAAAGTTTCTAAATAATTAATAACCTAGGTTCTTATGTGATCACCCAAATTTCTCAATAATTAATAACCTAAGCTCTCATCTTAAGACCTAATTTCTCAATAATTAATAACCTACGCTCTCATCATAACCTATACCCACATTACACAAGAAAACACATTGTCAAACGACTTTTACACTTCCATAAAATCAAGATACCAATTCAAACAGTCAACTAAATCCCTTAACACCAAATTTTCTTAACAAATAATAACCTAGGCCCTTGCAATTAAGCTTAAACTAAAAGGGCATTACATGCCCATAATATAATGGACTCCCTTATCATAGTACGAAGCCCCAAAACTTCCGATTCACAATTCCTACAACAACATACCTAGTGGCTCAAGGGCTCTCGCATAAGCAAGGTGAGGGAGGAGTGAAATGTATGCGACCTTACCCCTTCAGGGTGTTACCCTGACGAGAGGCTATTTTCAAGTTTCAATTCATAATTCGTCAATTTCTATAAAAGCTCCATAATGTATAAGAAATCCAGTCCCAAATAGCATCAGTGCTCACAATTAAAGCTAATAGTACGAAATGTCAAAACTTACAATCTTTCCAATTATTTCATAAGAAAATCACTCTATAGAATTTATTCCATATCTAAAACTACGAAACTAAATAAAGCTTGAAATAGAAAGACACTCTATCTTCCTCGTCCTTCAAGAATTGCCATAAGCTACTAATCTGAAAAGTGAAGGAAAAAGGACGAGCAAAAACCATACTCAGCAAGTACACCACACACGCTACCAAGACCAGGCATATTATTTACAACGGAAAAATATCCAACGAAAACAAGTAAAACCAATTTGCCTTCAATATTGATGTTATAAGAAGCACAAATCATCACTTTATACTTTAATTTATTTCACAATAGCTCCTTGGTCAACTCACCGATCAATTGGAGACTACGGTCGGTATTAATCCCGCGACTAGGTCACAGATCGACATTCACATTTTTCACATTTGAATTGATCCTAAGTTGATAGACCCATCAGGGTCAACATAGTATCTGTCAGTTCAGAAGAACTCACAGATAAATCGAAGACTACGCACCGGTATTAGTCCTGCGACAAGATCACATATCGACTTTCACATATTTCACATTCTTTTGTCAATAGACCCCTGAGGGTTACGTAGTTATCTATAAGTTCTTCTCATAAAAACCTTTCCATTCAAATCACGAGTTTACAATAATTTCTTTCACATTATCACAAGTACAAATTCCTTCGAAAATTCACATGTTCCATCATCAAGTCAACGTATAAATCAAATTGTAAGAGTAGTAATCATGCAATCAATCAAATACATATGCCCGAACCTACTTTATCAAACTGATAAGTCGTTCAAATGTAAGTCTTATGCATCAAATCGTATAAAGCAATTATTATATTTCATAAACAACTAGGGAAGTGGTTTCCTTACCTTTACTATCTTCTAATCCAATATTCGGTCTCCTATCATGAATTAGCTTCAAAACCTCTCAAGAACGGAATTAGAATTGAAGATTGATGAGAGATAGAGAGAAAGACATGAGAGAGAGAGGGAGTGTGTAGGGGGAGAGAGAGGCGTGAGGGTTGGCTAGGTGAGAGAGAGAGGGAGTGTGTAGAGCAAGAAGAGGTTGAGGAAGCAGTAGAGGTTGATGTTGCAGCAGAACAATTTTTGTTTGATCCTTCATTGCTATAAGTAAATGATGTAACAGAGCTTGAAGTCAATGATGCAGTAGAGGCCGATCCACAACAGATTAAGATGCTAGAGGTTGATTGGAATTCTATTCAGATTGGTGTTGCTGATTTGGAATTATAAGTCAAGAGTACATAAGTGATTGAAAAGGAAACAAATCAAGTGAACCAAAGGCCTCTAGACCCAAGGAAGAAGAAGTTTGGTGCTACATTGGAAGCTAATCAACATTCACATCAGAAATGTGAGTAAGACACATTTGGTGGCGTTGGATTTAGCTTGAACTTGGAAATTACAGTAGCAAAACTGATTGATGAAGCAAAGACTTAGCTTAAACTTTTTGCGACGAGGCAAAAACAAGTCCCTGAATCAAATTCGAAGGCTGAAGAAGCACAGCAGTACACAAACATCAATCAAAGTAATGTGAATTTACATGCTCCTAATTCGGTAGTGTTTGAGGAGCTCTTGGTTGCAAGCCTTGGCACATCTCAAGATAGTTTTGGAGCCCTTCAATCCATTGAATAAGATGCAGCGCCAATGAATTTTGCAGCAAAGAGGTTACAAGTATACATTGAAGTTCTTAGCATCGAAAAGTTGTGATTTAAGTTCACATTGCAACAAGTTTGTTAGATTAGTTTGGTCATTCAATTAAATCACAAGAAATGTTATTCAAGCAAGAGATTAAGTGCAATAGAAAAGCCAATCTTGGTCTATCATGGAAGACCTCAAGATTTTCTACTTCTCAAGTCAAATAAATTGCTTCTTGACAAGCTAAATATGCTCAAGGATAGGAAATTGAAGCAGCTTAAAGTGATTATGTTGTCAATTGATAGACTTAGAGCATATTCTTGGATCAAAAGGTTGATGAAGAATGCAAAGAGAAGAAGGTTTTCCAGCTGTAATGGATCAGGTTCAGCAACAATTCAGAGTGCTTTTGCTATAGAACACTCCAATACAGCAAGGACTGGGACTGTCACTGTCACTGTTGCAGTACCAAATAATTCAATCCAAAATGAAGCTGTTATCTCTTCGATATGAAAAAATGTATCATTTTAGATGGGAAATTGGTCAAATTCGAGTGAATGGCAGGCCGTCTTAAGTAGAGGTATGTCGGCTAAGGGTGTTCAAGCCTTGAATGAGGAATTGACTACCAAAGTTCATCCAAGTGTAAGGCCTCCCGAAATTGGGTGGTTGATGTTCAAGCAGCAAGCTGAATTTGCCCAGGAGCTACTTATGAGATTAAAGACTGATACAATTGTACATCAGCTTAGTAAGGGTCATTAAACACATCAATTAGTTTGGGAATCTGTTGTCCTGTTATTTTGGCGGGAAATTGGATGGTCTTGAAGTTGGAAGTTTATATTAGTCGACTTGGAAGCAAGGGACACTCTCCTCAAGTGAAAGCAAAGGTGAGGCCTCTAGAGTTTGTCTTAAGTAAGGCTTAAGGTCACATATAAGGTTGGGAAAATTGATCAATGTGAGAGTATAAACCAAAATGCTTGTCTAGAGGAGCTAAAGGTGAGATCAACACTTTCAGCTCATAAAATTGAGCATAAGAGTGATTTCATTGCAATTTTCAGCATAAAATTAGATAATTGTAGCATAAGAGTGATTAGGCAATTGAAATTCAGACTGAGGACTAAGAAACTTGGGCTCCAACTGCTGCATCTTTGGCCATCAGTTCACTTCAGTTGCAAAGTAGTGATGTTGGGCTGCATGAGTGTTTGGATGTTTGGGTATGACAGTGGTAGACCTCTTGATCTGGTGTACAGCAATTTAGATGCTCTTGGCCAACGACAGCAAGAGACCAAAAATCAGATTCAGATCCAATTCAGATGCAACTCAAGCTACAATTCAGATTCAACTCCAACTGTTTATATTTCAGGAGTACATACTACACCAATAAGCACTCATTAGCTGCACCTTCTACAACTATAAGGGTTCTTTAAAGTCACTACTTTCTACTATGATTCTAGAAAATAGAGGTTTATAGAGTTAAGTACTAAGAAGTCTTTTAGTTGTAATAATATAGTAAAGGTCCATGGTTTGTAATAATCTAGCTTAATTGGCCCCTTTAGCATCTTGTAATAATCTAGTTAATGTCAGTTAGCATTAGGAGTCCAAGTGCAATGTATCTAGCTTAATCATCTTTAGCTTGAGATTAGTATAAGTAGCGGATTCTCTTATAAGAAAGAATTATTAAATGATATTGACAAGATATTTCTCCTCTCATCTCAAATTCTCTGTACTTCTCATCTTGATTGTCTAATTCTCATCTAAAATCTCTAATACTCTTCTCATCTTTACTCTAGTTCTTCACCTATCATATGTTATGATCAAAGAGTAATCTTTAATCATAATAATTGGCATCAGAGCTTTGAATTTTGCTTCTAATTAAGTTAATTTAGTTCGATTTAATTGTATTAATGATCAAGCTTAAATTGATATCAAGGTCTTGATCAGGTTGTGTAGATTAAGAAATTGTGCTGACACTCTTGAAATTTTAGTTCGTGCAAGATGTAATCAAGATTTAACCTAGGTCCTGTTGTTAAGCGGGTGTGAGATCAAAATACCGTGCATAATTGTTCAAAATTCTCAGCTAGATGCTGCATTGATGTCAGGTTCTATATTTAGCTTACGTTGATCAGAATTTCAGTTCAAAAGGCTGTTATTGGGTGCTTTAGCCGCTTTGTGTTGATCTTGTGAACTTGAACTATTAATCGAGCATGAATTGCATTCAGTTCAACTAATTATATATTGAATCTACTAAATTGATCTGAATTAAGCTGCAAGTGTGGGATATTGTTAGCTGAAAATTGCATTTAACCTCACTGTTAGCTAAAAAATTACAGTCTGTTGTGACACTTTGGCCGCGGTTGCATACAAATTCAAAATAGTGCAAGGAAGCTTTGTGTTTAGGTCTGAACTCAGGGTTCAAATCTGATTTTAAAGTAAAGAAGTGAACTTCAAGTATTGCACACAAAAGGTGTTGTCAAAATGTTGCAGTATGCAAGGCCGTGTTGGCTCAATCCAGCTTCGGTTCAAGATGGTAGACTTCTTATCAAAGTCTTGAAGCCTTATTACCACATCGATGAAGAGAAACTTCTAGAGAGAGAGAGAGGCTCTAGAGAGAGAAACTAGAGAGAGAGGCTTTGAACTGGCAATTTTCGGCGGGTGGCGTGTGGGCGCGTGCCCTGTTTTCTGCAGGATCTTCTCCCGGCGTGTGAGAGTGCGTGCGGCCACGTATGGCCCTGATCTTTACATCCCCGTGTTCCATGAAGCCTGTAGAATCCAGTGGACTACTCCAGTCACCATTTCCAATCATTTTTTTTTTTTTGAGGGCGTAAACACATGTAATTGAGGGAGTTGAAGGATTTGGATGATTCGCATAGGACGAACGATCTTGCTACCGAGATATCATCTATCCTCCTTCTAGAGCTTCTGGTTTTAATCCTTGAAGTGGTGATGGTGGTGCTTGTGGCTAGCGGTGTTTTATTCTCTCTCCCGGTGCACTTCTCGAAGTTCTTTGCAATGAACCCCTCCATGGGTGCAATTTGGGTCATCTTCCCTCATTACTCATTAATTTGGTCCAAGTTAGTGCCAATTTGCTGCTTTGGTGCTCGTTTCGTGCTTTGTTTTGCGCTTGGACTAGAGGCGTTGTTAGCCCCTGTTTTTCGGCTGCATAGGGGTTGGTTTTTGGCTCGGTTGTGCTGCTGTTTTTTGATTGTTTGCTCAAGATCCTAGTTTTTCTTGGCTTGCCCATTCTAATTGCATCGTTTGCTGAAGCTCCAGTGTTGGATTTGCTTGTTTCAGTTGTTTCCCCTATTTTCACATTGGGTTTGCTCTTGCGTTCGTCATCTTCTTGCGTGTATTTCTTAGATTTCCATATTGAATCTTGTTGTTTGGCCTTAACGTGGGGTTTGTGTTAGGTTTTGGTGGTGGTTGTTTTGGTGGTGGCTGGGATTCCGGGTCGGTTTGGGGAGCGGCGCGTTGGCGTGTGCGTGGTGGGTGGCTTGGATAGTGGAGGGTTGGTGGCTGTGCTTCGTGGTTGCAGGTGCTTGCTAGGTGGTTGGGTTGTTAGGTTGTTAGGAGGCTTTTTAAGGTGGTTAGAGATTCTTTTTTTCTCTCTCTTGGTTACCGTTATGGCCTCGGGGGCTGTGCCTCGGGATGACGAAATGCTACCAAATTGGTTAACAAATGATTTTTTGGACAAGAGTTCAGGGGAGTCATTTGATGATTGGCGTGCTCGAATCAATGCCCCTCCGACAAGCACCCTCTCTTTTGTTCCTTCAAATCTATCAATGACAAAATCGTAGCAACCATATCTCGTGATGACGTAGCCCCGTGTTTTGCAAAATGGAGTCGTTGCTTCACAGGTCACTTTATCAGAGGGCGAGTTGCACTCTCATGTTGCACTGCTATTGCTTCATCTCTTTGGGGCTCTAAAGGTCTTGAATGTGTTATTCCCTCCAAAACAGGCCATTTCTTTCACTTTCGCTCCTATGATGACGCCCATAGAGTTCTCCAAGGTGGCCCTTGGCACTTTAAGGGCCGTTATTTAGCCCTACATCACAGGTTTGTCAATGACGTTACACCTCGGGTTGAACCCTCAACCCTTCTGATTTGGGTCCAAATACATGGGCTCCATTATGGACGAGTAAGGCCTTGAGTTCGATTACTAGTGGGGTGGGTCGCCCCCTCTATATGGATCAACCGACCCTTGATGGGACCTCCTTTCATTATGCTCGTGTATGTGTGGACATTGATGCTCGGAAACCGATTCCTAGTGATATGGAGGTTCACTTTGAGGATCTTCGAATCCCGATCATGTGCAAGTATAAAGGTTTGCCCCCTATATGCTCTAAGTGCTCGAATTTTGGTCACCCTTGTCCAGACTCTTCTCCTCGTCCTCCGATTGAGATCGTTTATGGTGCTAAACCCCGTCATCGAGGTCGGCAACGTAAAACGAGGGCGGATCGTGGGCTCGGGAAAAATATTGAGGTTGATGAGGTAGAACCCCTTGATGTTGGACTGGAAAATAATACCCATGATTCACAAAATGATGTTGGGCCAGGCCAAAGCCCAAAAAATATGCCCCTAGAAGAGGGGTCCTCGCCCCTACAAACGGCCCAGCAGCCGCTTGTTGGGGACGCACGGTCCCTAGTGCCAGTGGGCCCGGGAGGCCCAGGGCCTTCTTGGCCCAGCTCGGTAGCAGGGGCCGCGTGCCCCCTGCTATGTTGGGCCTGAGGGGCACTGGGCCTCTCAGGCCCAACTCCAATCCAACAGGAGGCGTGTGACCCCCTTCTGGTCGCACAGGCCCGGGTGGCGCAGGCCCACCTGGGTCCTCTATTGAGCTTAAAGCCATGGTGCTTCCAGCCCAACCAGTCCCTGCTTCCATTTCTCGGACTGCTGCTACTGTTTCGGGTTCGTCTCGAGGTCGTCTGGTGTTAGAAAGTTCGGGTTCGCTACTCTCGGCTCCCTCTACTTTGGATACAGATCCTCCTCGTGATTTGGGGCTTTTTGGCTTGGGTCCTTCTGCTCTGAGGGGTATTCGAGTCCGTAATTTGGATGCTTTGGGTGCTGTTTCTTTTCTTGGGCCTCTCGGACTCCCCGGGCTCACCGGACTCTCGGGCTCGGAGGTCCTCTTTTGAGTCCCGTCCTACTACCGCTTCTGATTGGCTACGTGGTCGTTTAGTTCCTTGTTATAAACCGAGAATCCAAGGCATGGGCGTAAGTTGGCTCAAGTGGCGGGAAAGTTTGTTAGCTGTTAAATTCTGTTTTCTGACCTGTTATACACTGCTGCTGCGTGACTTGCTGCTGTTATACATGCTGCTGCTGCATTGTTGTTATTACTTCTGTTTTTTTTTGCGCCAATAATATGTTTGAACATTAGTTAGTTAGTTTCGAGAATTTTCTAGATATTTCTTCTAATAAGGTGTGTGGTGTTGTGTCTTGATTCAATGTAAGGCATGATCAATTGCCTATAAATAGCTGTGATGTATTGCTTAGATTCAAGGAATGAAATTACAACCAAATATCTCAATTTGAGATCAATTCTCTCTCTTATCTAAGTCTCTCTATTTTCTCATCCCTAATTCTTTATTTCTCATCTCCTTTCCCTTCTTTCTCATCTCAAACTCTCAACCTATCCCTATTTACTTAGTTTACGTTTGTGATCCAATCACGAGCATAACAATTGGTATCAGAGCCTCGTTTGACCTTCAATCGAGTGCGTAATCAAACGAAAAAAAAATATCAGCAAAAAAAAAAACTCAGCACTGAAATATTGGTCAATTCTAGATTTCAGTAAAAAGATCTAGATCAGTCGGAACAATCTGATCAAAATCAATTCAGACTTTGATTCATACATTGTGCTGCCGTGGTTCGAGTCAAGAAGACCTGTTCTATTGCATTGGTGTTGTTGTGCTGAGAATCGATCAGAATTGTGTTCAAAGAATCAGATCAGTGTTACAGACAATCTGATCAAGATCAAGTGCAGTCAGATTTGGTTCAATTTAGTGCTAATCATTTCGTTCATTACTCAACAATGACAAGTGGAGTAACAACTAGATCCGGTGCTGCAAAAACAATGGTGCAACCAACATATGCAGGGGTTGCTAGTGGTAGTACTGCAATTGATCAAGATTTCGTGACTCAAGATCAGCCGATCGCACGCTTGGAGGCAATGATCATACGGCTGGAGCAATCTCAGCAGGAGCGTGACCAAAAAGCTAGGCAAGAGCAGCTGGATAACTTGCATAAGATGGAGGAACGATTGTATAAGTTGTTGCAAGAGTAGAACCAAAAGTCTGATGAACGTTTTGGCTTGGAAATTCAGAATTTGGAGGAGAAAATGACTGATCAATTCAATCAGCATAAGCACCAAATGGAGGAGGTAGTGGCCGAGCGAATGATTGATCAAGCAAAAGAGATTGATGGAAAGATTGATGCTCATTTAAACCATCAATGGCAGAATTTTGAAGTAAGGTTTGTTGAAATCAATAAACAAGCAATTGATGATCGAGTAAATGACCAATCGCAAGGAATTAAGGAAAGAGTGGATAGTTTTTTAGCTATGTTGTAAAATCAAACACAGAAACAGAATGTTGTTTGCAAATGGTGGAGGTTTGTTGCCTACTAGTCAGATATTGAGACCCTCTAATTTGCCTCAAACACAAACACCAAGTGTTGGAGTTCATCAACAAGCTAGACCTCAGGGTGTTAGTGCCCAAACTAAACCTCAAATTCCTCTCCATATAGATGTTAACAGACCACAAAATCAGGTTCCTGATGCTGTTAACGTTGACAGTCCTCAAGAGGAAGCTACTGATCAGAGGCAAAGCCTAGCTGAAAGCATGAATTTTGGGCAAAAAGATCACCCTCCAGATCCACCTAATCGTCCACCAGATCCTGCTATATGGATCAGATCCAGACCTGCAGATTCAGGGCACTTTGATCCAATATACACGCTGCCTGTTTGTTCGAATGCCGGGCTTTTTGTTCAGCCTCCAGGTGAGGTTCAGCAGCATCATCATGGGTAGAGTGCAGCTGGCATTGTTAAGAATGTTGACAACTGAGAGTGCAGCAATGAAGTCACTTATGGCAGTAGAAACAATTGATTTAGACAACCGAGAGTTCAACTTGAGAATTTTGATGGTAAGTAGCCACACTTTTGGTTAAGAAGATGTGAACGTTGTATCCATTTTTATTCCATTCCTGATGAACAAAAGGTGGAACTAGCTGCGGTATACCTCCAAGGAGATCACGAAGTTTGGTTCTATAGTCTACTAAAGAGTAATTCTGCACTTACTTGGGCTGAGTTTATGGTCGAGTTTTGTGAACACTATGGTGATGACGACTTGAGTGATATAGTTGATAACTTCAACAAGTTGACTCAAGTTACAACCGTGAAGGAGTACATGACAAAGTCGAAAATCTCCGACCTAGTATGACAACTGTTACCCCTCAAGCTCCGGAGTCCTTTTATGTCTCGATCTTTATTAGTGGATTAAAGCCTAAAATCAAAAATTTGGTGAAGGCTATTGGTCCTACTTCGTTATCACAAGCTTATGCGAAGGTGAGGCTACGTTTTTACCAACCAATGAGGGGCCGAAACATCGAGGTGAAGGTTTGCAACAACATCACAGAGAAAGAGATGAAACCAAAGTGCACTGTCCCTTTGACAAACATGCTCTTGAGAAGAGGCCTCAAAGACTTTGCTTCAAGTGTCGTCAACCTTATGAAATAGGCCATAAATGTAATCCTAAATTCCTCATGGCAGTTAGAGGGGTTGATATTGAAGGGCAGTCCGATGGAGAATGGGTTGATGTTGGATATAAGGATTCCGACCAACAAATTTTCATTGAGGATGAAATGGAGATTTCATTGACGGCATTAACAGGGTAAGGAATGCATAAGATGATTAGAATTAAAGGGAAAGCTGGCACGAGATCGATTGTCATTTTAGTAGATAGTGGGAGCACCCACAGTTTTGTTGATCCGAAATTGGTGAAGAAAGTAGGACATGAGGTGATTAAGGCTAATCCCTTGGCAGTGACCTTGGCAGATGGGAATTCAATCCTTACTCAAGACAAATGCCGAGCTTTCCGGTGGTCCATGCACGAACATCAGTTTGCATACGATTTTAGAGTCCTTCCTTTGGGTGGATGCGACATGGTGCTTGGTGTTGATTGGATGCTTTGTTACAACCCAGTATCTTTCGATTATGTTAAGCATGCTATGTCATTCGAATGTCACGGGTCCAGAGTTACTTTGCAAGGAATAGTTGATTGCTAATTCCCATTCTTGGGAACAAGAATGTTCTCAAGGGGAAGGGAATGTTATAAACCGAGAATTCGAGGCATGGGCTTAAGTTGGCTGAAGTGGCGGGAAAGTTTGTTATCTGTTAAATTCTGTTTTTTGACTTGTTATATGCTGCTGCTGCGTGACTTGCTGCTGTTATATCTGCTGCTGTTGCATTGTTGCTGTTACTCCTATTTTTTTTGGCGCCAATAATATGTTTGAACATTAGTTAGTTAGTTTCTAGAATTTTCTAGATATTTCTTCTAATAAGGTGTGTGGTGTTGTGTCTTGATTCAATGTAAGGCATGATCAATTGCTTATAAATAGCTGTGATGTATTGTTCATATTCAAGGAATGAAATTACAACCAAATATCTCAATTTGAGATCAATTCTCTCTCTCATCTAACTCTCTTTATTTTCTCATCCCTAATTTTCTATTTCTCATCTCCTTTCCCTTCTTTCTCATCTCAAACTCTCAACCTATCCCTGTTTTACTTAGTTTACGTTTTTGATCCAATCATGAGCGTAACATTCCTTTAGGGCTTTCTGATTTCCGTGTCTCTTTGGACTTTCATGACTCGAGAATATTGACTACGCCTATACAGTGTTCCCTGAACTGCGAGGCTAGTGTTCCGAGTGTTGCCTCTCTTCCCCAGGGTACTAGTGTAGTGATGTATTCATCCTCCTCTACTATTGACTCTTCCGACACTGGGTGGACCGGCGCCTCCTCTCGTCGCTCGAGGAAAGCTGAGAGTCGGATGACTCGGGCAGCTACTAAGGCCGCTGCTGTTGCTGACTCTCTTGGGGACTGATCTCCCCGTTTCTTTCCTTTTCTTTTTCTTTTTCTTTTTCTTTTTCGTTTCATTCTTTTTCTTTTGTATTTTATTTGTAGGACTTTTGTCTTTTTTTCTCAGGTTTTCTGCCTTGTTTGCCTCTTTGGCTTGTTTTTGTGTGGTTTTCGCTTTATTTCATCCCGCATTACATGTGGGCTGTTGGACTTGTTCGGCAAATGCCCCTGTACTCTTGTACTTTGCTCTTTTTGGTAATAAAAAATAAAAACGCCGACTTACCAAAAAAAAACGAAACATATACGATGGATGTTGCGTAATGGACATCAGCTACTTCAAGGTGTGTAATGATATGGCATGTGAGCTTGAGGTGGTAGGATCTACTTATTGCCAAGCTAAGGAGGAACTTAATGTTACTTTTGGAGTGAATCAATACTTGCAGCAGTGATTGGAGTAAGAAATTGAGCTAAATATTAATAAGTGTGTTAGAATCACCCTGAATACAGAAGATGCGGCAGCACATCATATGAATGAGGCAACGTTGCATTCATTAGATCAAGTGGAATTGGTACAGCAGTAAGACGGGTTTGAGGAAGTTGTAGAGGTTGACTTTGAATCAGAAAAACTTGTGTTTGATCCTTCATTACTACAAGTAAATGATGGAGCATAGGTTGATGTAAATGATGTAGTAGAGGTTGATCTGCAGCAGATTAAGATGCTAGAGGTTGATTGGAATTTTGTTCAGACTAGTGTTACTGATTTGGAATTACAAGTCAAGAGCACACAAGTGATTGAAAAGGAAACACATCAAGTGAACCAAGACGCCTCAAGAGGAGGAGCAAATAAGGAATGTTCCATATGCTTTGGCTGTGGGAAGCCTCATGTATGCCACGTTGTGCACAAGACCAGATATTTGCTGTGTTGTTTGTATGGTAAGCAAATATCAGTCTAACCCGGGTCCGATGCACCGGGTGGCAGTGAAGCATATTCTCATGTACTTGAGAAGAACTAGAGATTATATGCTAATCTTTCAAAGTGACGAGCTGGTTTCAGTTGGCTATACTGATTTAGACTTCCAGCTAGATAGAGATGCCAGACGTTTGACGCCTCGATATGTCTTGACCCTTGAAAGAGGAGCTATTAGTTGGAGGAGTGTTAAGCAGTCTTGTATTGCTAAGTCCACTATAGAGGCTAGATACGTTGTAGCTTCAGAAGCTGCAAATGAGACATATTGGTTAAGAAAGTTCCTGATAAGAGGTTGTTAGAGATGGTTTAACACCAGTTAAGCTCTTTTGCGACAACTCGGGTGCGGTGGCTAATTCTAAAGAGCCTAGAAGATACAAGACATCGAAACACATTGAAAGGAAGTACCACCTCATTAGAGACTTTGTGGAGAGCGGTAAGTTGGCCATCTTGAAGATAGACATGAGTCATAACCTTGCAGATCCTTTTACAAAGACTGACTCAGAAGACATTTGAATCACACAAGAAAGAGGATGGGTATAAAGTGTATAGTAAACTAGGTTTAGGACAAGTGAAAGATTGTTAGGAATAGTATCTTAAAAATCCATATTTGTCTTTTAATTTTACTTTATTGATGAATAAAATTAAAGTTCCAGTCATTTCCTTATTAAATTTGTGTAAATGAGCATATATACTGCATGTGATTTTCTTATAAGTAACATCCATGAGATGGATATAGTCCTCAGATTACATTTTACATGTTTGTTCTAATTGGAGAATGAGGACTTGAACAAATGGTATGAAATGTTACTTGAAAAAACTCGTAGCCGGTGACAAGCTTGGACTACTTGTCTGTTAATACTACGACTTGACATTTTAGATTACTTGTCTTAGTTATTTGGATGGCCATTCAAAAGTGTTAGGTTAATGTGCTTAATAAGATTGATACATTGAGTTGGACTATGTGGATCACTTGTTTACAGACTACAATCGGAGATGAGTGATTCACGCTGCACTATCTGAACGGTGACTCTAAATCCTCAGAGTATTTTGGACTTATGCATGGATTGTTAATTACTTAGGTGTACTATGAGCAAGGTCTTGATAAATGAGTGAATTTCCATGTACACTAGGTAGCGTCATGAAATGTGACAAGGATCAGGTATTCAATAGAGAATCCATAGTGTCTTACGAGATACAAATGCTCCTTTAGTTGATTCGCAAGCATTTGAATAAATACGGAATCTTTGGCCAAAATGTTCCAAGTATTTGACATTTGAAATTTATACAGTGAATATGTTCAAGTATGAATGATTTATTCAGTAAAGGGCGAGTCGGTAACCAATGGAAAAGTAGTGAGAAGAATAAAGGTAATAGTTCTAAATATTTTCTGTCATGGATATCTCAAAGAGGGGTTGTTGTTGTAAAAATAGTCTATTTGGGAATTATCTAATAAATGATTTAAGTATGGAGTGTAGTGAGATTTATTTAGTGGAATTAAATTTTATTAAATGGTAATTAAATTTTATCATGAGATGGTGATTAATTTAACCCATTTGGAGCTAGATTTAAATTGTTCATGAGGTCCTTGCGTAAGCCTCTATTTTTATTGCCATTGAAAAATACTAAAGAATTAATGAGATGAGTAAATTTAATTTTGCTAAATATTATTCATGAGATAACTAAAAATTGAAAATTATAAAAAAAAATAAATTTTTTAAAATTAAAATTCATATGATAAATTTTTACATGTGAAAAATAAAAAAATAAAAAATTAAATAAAAAAAGCTAAAAACTTATGCAATCCATGTAAAACGCTAGTAGCCAATTAGCAGGCGACACGTGTCGCGTGCTGGGCTTCCAAATGTGACGATTCACATCTTCGAGCGTGGACCAATCACCGCATGCCAGGTGGCATGCTCTGGGGCAGCCTACACCAATGAGGTGCTGACACTTGGCACGCGGAAAGAATTAGAAAAGGATGTGATTTGAGCTATAATGAAACAAAGTCATTTTTTATGGTATTTCTTTGGTTTTGACTCATCGCACATCGGTTTTAGGTTATTTTCTAGCTCCAGTAGCCTACTATAACTAGGTGGTTCTGGAGTTAGAATCTAATTTTAATTAAAAGGTTTTTGCAAGTATTGACTTTTGAAGATCTAATGAGAGAGAAAATTTACATTAAAGTTTTTTCTCTTTAGTTTAATATTTTTCAAAGCCCAAACTCCAAGTATTTTGAAGGTGATTGCGTAGAAAGCTTCTCGGTCTCAATTATTTTCTAGTCTTCTGGTGTTCTTTATTTGGAGCAATTCTAGGTATGTCTCTTTCCCTCCTCTTTTAAGTTTTTTGCATTTCTGTTTATTTATAATATTCTTATTATACTAGTTATTCGTGCTATTCAACTGAAAGTATTACAGTAGAGGCCTGTAAATTTAAATTAGAAATTTAAATCTGTATATATAAAATAAAGAATTTGAAATCAACTTTAGGTTTAAAATTAAAAATTTTAAACCATTTCACTGCGCTAGTTTTATAAACTTAGGGAAAATTTTCGAAGTTTGTTCCAACAATAGATAGTTGCTTGTTGTTTTTAATCTAAACTATGTGTTGGAATTGGTGTCCCAGAAAAACCAATAAGTTAGTTGATTCAGATGGTAGGGGCATATGAAATGGAGTTTGGACGTATTATAGTATAAATCATTAGAGTAATATGTTAGATTGGAGGTTGGCTGTTAGCTTCATGAGAGGAATTGGAGCCAAAGTCGGTTACTTGGTCAAGGCAAATCAAGAGCGGTGGCAAGAGTTTAGT
Organism: Simmondsia chinensis; assembly: GCA_018398585.1. Lineage (NCBI taxonomy): Eukaryota > Viridiplantae > Streptophyta > Magnoliopsida > Caryophyllales > Simmondsiaceae > Simmondsia > Simmondsia chinensis. The sequence continues at coordinate 9,316,125 of JAGTTD010000011.1, forward strand.
AAGTCGGTTATGTTGATGTCTTGATTCATTATATCTCTTCTAACCACCTTTCGCTTAGAATTAGTATAAAGATGTATTGTCCCTCTTGTAATTCTCATAAATTTGATGAATGAAATATCTTTTGATATTATTCTCTCTCTCATCTAACTCTCTCTCTATTTTCGCATTTCCTTTCACTTCTCTTCTCATCTAAACTCTATCCTTCCCTAGGTTATGATTCGAGATTGTTCTCGATCATAACAATTAGTATAAGAGCCTTGTTTTGGCTTCCAAATCAAGCATAATTTGATGTCAAATATCTTTGATCGCATTGCAAATTGATTAGGAGTTCAATTTTGAATTCTTGATTGATTGATATCAAGTTCTTGAGTACTTGATTAAGAGCGTATCTGGAAACTACATTGAAACAGTAAAAAGACGAGGTTGAATTTGATGTTGACTTGAGATCTTGAATTCAAGATCTCTCTATTGACAGTAAGCTTCGATCAAAGCTTTAAAGACCAACTGGTTCAGTGAGGATCGGTGTTCAGATTGTTTAACAATTTGCAGTTTCGGTGGATCCTATTCTTGCTGCTAGTGTTGATTGAAGTTGAGCAAGACTAACTTCAGATTGCTACATTATCTCTTGCTCATTCAGATCAAGATACTAAGATTAAATCAGTAACTAAACCGCATAGGATTGAGCTGAATTGATCAGGTTGCAACAGATACTTAGACTCATCTCGTATTCAGCTTCAGCATATGAATTCGTTTGAAGTCATACACAATTTATCCTGAATTATATACAAGCAAGCTGGGAAAATTAGTGTTTGATTCGCAATTGAGCTGATGTTACACTCGATCACTGAATTTCTATTCAAATTAGGGTTTTAAGGACCTCAGCTTCAGTTAAGCTAGGGTTTGACTTCAGTATCATCTTTAGCTGAGCTGTGGTAGTGATTCTGTGTTTGGGAAGATTCTGTTATGTTTGTGGTTAATTCACAAACATAAGCTAGGATTAAGAGAATTTGAGATGAGAAAGAATATAGAGTTTAGATGAGAGAAAGAAGGAAAAGAGATGAGAAGTAGAGAGGATATCAAGGACATCAATTTCATTCATCAAAGTTATGAATTACAAGCTAATACCCCCTTATTTATACTACTTACATGACATGAACTTAATACATTGCATCTAACTCATGCCATAACCAAGCTAAGCTCTAGACTTCACTTGTTACACGACCTCGACTAGCTATTACAACTCAATAGGCTCGATTCCATGCCTTATTACATTTATAATTTATTTCATATGCCCCCTATTATGAGAATCGTAACAATACTCCCCCCTTTAAAAGATTCTTGTCCCCAAGAATCAAGAAGAAGGTTGAAGCTTGAAGAATCAATGCCAAAATAGGAAGCACGAGCTAAACATGATGCAAAATTGGATGTAAAGCTACTGCCAGAAATGCAGCAGCATCTGAAGTGATGATATCTTGCTGAATTCTGCAGCTGCTGAAACCTATTGCAACTGAAACGAGCATATGATGCACTGACCCTGAAACGCAGCAGGTACATGAGAAGAACATCATGTTTCGACACAGTGCTGATCCAGTTAACACCTCTCAAAGGGCCATCTTGCTGCTGAGAATTACAAAATGCATCAATAATTCTGAATTTCTGTGTGTAGAACGTTGCACAATAGATTTTGTATGTCATTAACCACACAAAAATGCATATGAAGTCCTTTAACATCTCGAGAGGCCTTCCATACTCAAACCAAGTGTCACAAATTGTTGGTAGGCAGTCTAAAGTACAGCCCAAGCAGCCCCATTTCCTGATCATAGTAACTGAACACAATGCAGGTCCATAAAGATGCAATTTTTCTTTGTCCTCAGCTGAAACCTTGGAAACAAACGACTTGCAAATGTCCTCCCAATAGCATAGCCTCATGTAGGAGACCCTATTGATCAAGACTCCACCCAAAAGAAGAATTATATCATACCGAACTTGCCGATCGGCATGCCAACATTGCATATTAGCTACTGGGATCTGATTTCTTGCTGATTTAAAATGCTCTGCAGCAGGAGCATCCAACATATTCAGCTCACACAACCTCTTACCGAACCAACTCATGACATGCTTAACCAACTCTTGATCACTTCTCAGCTTCATACGTTGGACTGCAGAACCCAGAAATGCAGCAATGCAACCCAGATGCAACTCGTAGTGACAGATAGCAGCTCGGTGTATATGATCTGAGTTTTGTAGCCTGTAAATGTATAATCCTTTCCCTCAAGGCTTACTTTGATGCTAACTTCTTCATGACCCACAGCTATTACCATACTTTTATCATAGCTTGCACTGGAACATAATTGTTCTTCATCAAACAATAGCACTAGACCAGCTTTTCCAATCACTTGTGAATCATCCCCTCCCGGTTCGAAGGGCTTGCCATCATCAATTGCATCATATAAAACACCTAGTGTACTGATGTGGATCTGATCAGAGGTTTGTCTTCCCACATTACAACCTTTGTGCACATTCATCAACTCAATTGCTAGCAAAGGAACCCAGCTTTGTCTGTCGCAGACCTTGAGGCACACTCTTACAGCTCGAGTTCGTCTTTTCAGCAAAAACTCTACTCCTCTCAGCTTCATAAAGACTTGAAAGTCTTCTCCCGAATCAGGAGGTAATTTAGCATAAGATTTTTCACTTGGATAAGTCACAATTCTACTCAAAAGAAGAAATAAGTCATGCCGAACTTGCCGATCGGCATGCCGATAGTACATTTCAGCCACTCTACACTCGTAATCTCTCAGCCAACATAAGAGACCTTGCTCAACCTCCAATATGATGTTGTTCTGGACCCAAGTTAACACTCCATCATGCCCAAAAGTGAACTTAAGTATACCTTGGCCTGTATTTGAAGGTACTGTAGTAGCAACAACTAAATCCTCAACAGAATCACATTGCTCAGCGATGTAAATGCTTCCATTCTGCATATAAGCTTGCCAAGGAGTAATACTTAACGGATTTCGAGATGTACTCAGCGAAATTTCAGCAGCAACCTCGAATTTTTAGTTGGAATTATAGCTTCTGCAGCAACCATACCTGAGTCTTGTGTACCGGCATGTACAGCAGTGGGATCAGCATTTTGAGTTAGCTCTTGTTGATCATCACACCTCATATGATTATGCCTCGATTTCTTCTTTGTGATCTTCTTTGTTTCCCAAAAATCTTTCAATGCGTTGTTAAGATGATTCCTCTTCACTTTACTCTTTGCATTCTTTAACATTTCCCTGACATGAAAATCACACTCCCAATCTTGGAGTCTGCCATGATGTAGCTCATCCTCTTCAAAATACTCTAACTCTAGCAAAGAGTCTTCATAAGGATCATCACGTTCAACCTCAAGTTCATTCAACTCGTGTTCACCAATTACGGCATTACCTTGAACCAATTCTTCTTCAACTACAATAAGTGGCTCCACAATGTGCACTTCAGCTACTGTGGAAGAGTTTGGCCTTCGACATTGTTCTTGAATCTCAGCTAATTTCACTTCAAGTTGCTCCTTTTGTTGATCCCAGCACTTGTGAATCCTATCCGCCAATTCTTGTGATTGACAAATGACTTGATCGGATCTTTCCATTAAAATTGTCTGAGCTTGCGGTTCAATCTTCACGTTGTTTTGCTGGTTCATTTGATGTATCCATTCAGCATTAGATTTCTCGAGTTGATCAAACATCGTCTTCAACCAATCCGGAATCGTTGCATCACTAACATCCATAATCGCTCTTAAACTTCACACAGAGAATTGATCTGAATGACTTTCGAATTAACAGTAGCACAAATGGTTAAGATCGACAATGTTCTGTAATTTCGAGATCAGATTGTATATTCCAACCCTAACTGCAAACTTCGAACAGAGGAGTTTCGAACAAACCCTAACCGCACTGTTAGTTGAGTAACTCGACTTACACTTCTAACTTGAGCTCGACTCAAGCGCGCAATCAAGTCCTCAACACAATATCTAAACAAACTTCACGAATGAAATCAGATTTCAACAATTTTCGTTTCTATTGTCAGATTTTCGCTTGCTGACAATTGTTTCGCCTAAGCAGAATCTTGACTCAATAACATTTAATTCTCAAAGATCAACGTAGATTCCGATGAATTCTCACCACTTCTAAGCTTAGCAACACATTTTCATCACAATCTAGTAAGAAGAGCAGATTTGAATCGAATTTGAACTTGCTGTTCAGAACAATTACCTCAACTTCTAATTTTGAGTTGTAGAACCTGTTTAAACCTCAATTCAGCTTGTTTTATGATCTTTTGATGATGATCACGTGCAATGTGGATCAATTAACTCACTTGTAACTTCTACACAACAAATCAAATGATCGGCTGATCAAGAACAGCATCAACCTCAGCAGCTTTAACTTGCTTCAGCACTCAACTTCTACAGCAAATTGCTTGATTGATTCTTTTCAATTCCAATCTGAATCAGCTTGATATGAATGATATCAACAATTTCTGATCAAATAAACCTTCTTCAATGCAATTTGATCACTTAAATCCTCAACCGAAGCAACTACCCTGGCCTTGCTGTACACAAATGCAGTAACCGCCAAATCGCCTCAAAATTCAGATTTGAATTCTGATTACCAATTCTGAATTAGATTTGTAATGCAATTGTTTTTATTGATTAATTGCAACACAATTAATTGTATTTTGTAATTTCTTTTCGGATATGAGCTTGATTCTGAAGCCAAATCAAGGCTCTGATACCACTGTTACGTTTGTGGTTAATTCACAAACATAAGCTAGGATTAAGAGAATTTGAGATGAGAAAGAATATAGAGTTTAGATGAGAGAAAGAAGGGAAAGAGGTGAGAAGTAGAGAGGATATCAAGGATATCAATTTCATTCATCAAAGTTATGAATTACAAGCTAATACCCCCTTATTTATACTACTTACATGACATGAACTTAATACATTGCATCTAACTCATGCCATAGCCAAGCTAAGCTCTAGACTTCACTTGTTCCATGACCTCAACTAGCTATTACAACTCAATAGGCTCGATTCTATGCCTTATTACATTTACAATTTATTTCATATGCCCCCTATTATGAGAATCGTAACAGATTCTTGGGCTGTGAATGTGCGATTATCATCTTCAGTGAGCAATAGAATGGAAGCTACAACTAATCCTGATTCAACTTCGAAGTGGTTGGACGAATTCCGTAAGTACTTATAATGCTCTACTAAAGAATTTAAATTGCATTTATCCAAGGTTACAATTGATGCTGGGAAACGTCATGAGGTTGGCCTCATCCAAAGGGAGGACTTCAACGAGTCTGCACTTTTGGTTAAGATTCACAATGTTCTTTATCCGATCACTAAAGATGTTCTTCACCAATTTTTTCATCCCTATGGACATATTGAAAGAATTGAAGTAATTTCAACATCCGTCCTAGAGGTTGAAGCCCAAGTGTCTTTCTCTACAGGAGAATAAGCTGTTTTGGCCATCAATCAAATACAAGGAAGAAACATTTATGACTATTGTTGTGGAATGGATATGCAATTCCTTTTTCCTTATAAGGGAATTGGAGAATCAAGGGAAATTTCTTCTTCACATGGGCCTTTGGAGTTGGTGGATGGAGATGTGTATCATGAGGTGAAGTTTGATCAGGAGAATGAGCTAGAGGAAAAGGTTGTTATGCCAATGGAGAACAAAGATTCTGATCAGCTGCATAATTCACAAGCACATGTGATTGAATTAGGATCTTGTGATGTTGAAGCTGGAATTGAGTGGGCTAATGACGTTGCAATAAACCTCAAGCCAGGTAAGGACTTGCTCATACAAGTTCCTAAGGTTCTTACAAAGGTTGCAGCCATAATTTCTGAAAAATAAGGGGTGGTGTCACCGATTGTTGCAGTGGGAAAATTTCAAGTATACATTGAAATCATACCCTTAGGAAGATGAGGTTTAAGCTTACCTTGCAGTAACAGATTGAAATCAATTCAGTAGTTTCCCTTAACCATTAGAAGTGTTATTCAAGTAAGAGGTTTAGAGCATTGGAAAGGCCAATTGAGGTTTACAAAGGAAGTGCACCAACCTTCTTACTACTTGAGGAAAATAAGGTGTTCCTTAAAAAGCAAGGTATGCTCAAGGATAAAGAAGTGGGGCAACCTAGGAAGGTGTTATGGTCAATTGATAGACTTGGAGCATCTTCTTAGATCGAAAGGATGTTAAAGAAGGCAAGGAGAATGAAGAATGTTATCAAGAATGACACAAGTTCAGCTCAAACTCAGGGTGAAGCTGCTGCAGTGCGATCAAAATAAGTGAAATATCAAAGTGTTATAGCTGCAGAACAACCTGTTCAGCTGGAAAAATTGCAAGATCAGGTCCAATGGCAGTCTCTATTGAGGCCTTTTGATCCTGGATAGGAGGATTCACTTAGCAAAGATGTTAAGTCATCAAGAAATCGGGGAAATTCTATTGCTGTGCAACCAAATTCAGTAAAGCATCAGGTTGTTACTGCTGTAGATTAGTCTGTTTAGCTGGAAGGTTTGCAAGATCTGATCCCAATTCAGGCACAAGGGTGTAGAGCTGATGCGTACTCATCTAAGAACACTAATAGGAGGCCTCTTGATCTAGGAGAAGTGGAACAAACTATTGAGTTTAACCGAGATGAATGTTGCAGCGCAAATGTTTTGATTGATAAGTTTGCTAAACAACATCAATTTCGGAGCAATACGAGTGGAAGAACGTAGATCAAAACAAGCTCCCATGAAAGAAGAAAGCGAAGGAAGACCCACGAAAAGGGATATATGGGTAATCAAGAGTGTATGTGGGGACTGACTAGTCAATCCAAGCTATTTGGGAGTGTTACTGGCACTCCAACAGCAGGTAATTTCGATCATGAGCTCAGTGTTGGTGTTAGTAGAGCTAAAAGTACTGGGCATCTTCCAAGAGTTCAAGTAAATGTAAGACCTCTTGAATTACTTGGCCTAAATTCCAGCTGCAAGAAGTTGTTCATGGGAAAATGATAAGTTTTCCTTCGATGTAACAAGCTGATTCTGAAAATGATTGTGACGGGAGTTATCACTTGAGTGTGGTTTGAGAGTGCATAGAGTTGAGGTAATTGATCAGCTTGATAACATTCACCAAAAGGATTGTGTTTGGAAATTTAGTGTGCACTCAGGATCAATTCCAGATGCTAGCATTGTCCAGTACATCAAGTGAGTTAGTAATAGATTATTTATTGATTTAGAAGGTTTCAAGGCTGTAATTTTTGGGTCTCAGCTGTTGCTCTCAAGATCATCAATGTACACCAAGTGCGAGGTTTTTGATATTGGCTATAATTAGGGAACAACAAGAGGTCATCAGAGAAAAACAAATGAGAGCTCAAGTGGATGGACTGAACCGGTTTTGGAAGCCTGCGAGCTTAATCACTCTGTTAGTAATTCAGACGTTGGTTCGGCAAGTTGGGAAACTTTTATGTGGAAGATAAAGATTAGTATTCATGCCATGATCATGGTACTTCACATGGGCATCAAGCAAGCAACAGATTTCTTCCTAAAACCTTGCATTTGGGAAGATATATGCAGGTTGTTCCCTCATAATGTAGCAGTAAGAGTTGCAACAACAATAACAGTAGGACTTTGGCATGAAATAAGCAAGTCACAAGCTACATTCAGACTTGAATCCAAGGGGAAAATTCCAGATGTCTCCACTGCATCGGCCAGCTTCCTTTAGCGCAAATTTCAGCAAGGGGTTCATAAAATTCAGCTCCTTCTTGTGCAACAATAAGTGCTCTTCAAAGTCTTCACTCTCTACTAAGATTCTTGGGGACAAGAATATCTTGGGGGGAGTATTGTTATGATTCAGATAGTAGGGGCATATGAAGTGGAGTTTGGATGCATTATAGTATAAGTCATTAGAGTAATATATTAGATTAGAGGTTGGCCATCAGCTTCATGAGAGGAATTGGTGCCAAAGTCGGTTACTTGGTGAGGACAAGTTAAGAGTGGTGGCTAGAGTTTAGTAAGTCGGTTAATGTCTTGATTCATTGTATCTCTTCTAACCACAATTAGCTTAGAATTAGTATAAAGATGTATTGCCCCTCTTGTAATTCTCATAATTTTGATGAATGAAATATCTTTTGATATTATTCTCTTTCACATCTAACTCTCTCTCTATTTTCTCATCTCCTTTAACTTCTCTTCTCATCTAAACTCTATCATTCTCTAGGTTATGATCCAACATTATTCTTGATCATAACAATTGTTACCACAGCTAATCCCCCACCTCGCCCACCCCAACGGTTGTTACCATCGCCCAGCAGTACACATAGACCCCCACCTTGAGGTCAGCTGAGTTTAACTCTGGCAAAGCCGGATGATCTCCGCACTTGGAATTTATGTTTCTATTGCCGTGAATGCTTCACGCTAGGACATCAATGCCCTATGCGCAACTGCACTAGGGTATTCTGGCTAGAAGCCAATGAAGAAGGACCCATAATTGATTTGATGGCTTCGAACAGGACCCAGACTCGAGTACAGAACCCCATATTTCCATCCATGGATAGGAAGGAATCACCCAATGCCAGTTAATGCGGGCCTTAGGGCAGTGCTATAAATGTTTGCCAAGTGTCCTTATAGATAGTGGTAGCACCCATAACCTCTTAGATGCCAATCTTGCACCATTGTTGGGATACTCAATTGACTCCGCCATTCAACCCATGTAACTATAGCTGACGGCAAATAGGTGTTTTGCATTGGTATCTATCGTAATTTCTCTTGGCGCCTTCTGGATGTCCCGTTTACTTCTAACACATTACTTACTCCGTTATCTGGGTGCGACATGGTTCTTGGAATTTAATGGTTGTGTAATCTTGGTAAAGTCATTTAGGATTTTCCTGATTTACTAATGGAGTTCACCCTTCAGGGGCACCGTTATACTCTTCACGGCATTCACCCTTCTTCCCTGAAGGAAATTAACGGTAGCAAGTTGTCTTTGCTCTTATCCACCCCAGCTTCCTTCTTTGCTTTATCATTCCCAACCATTTCCGAGATGCCTACCTTGTTATCAGTACAGATAGGTCCGCCTGATGAACTAATGTCGCCAGCACTCCACAACCTTCTCGGCGAATACAAGGATGTGTTCACTCCCGCTTCAGAGCTTCCACCATCTTGCCAATTTTTTGATCACAGGATTTTGTTGAAAGATGGGAGTAATCCCGTCAACATAAGACCTTACCATTACCCCCTCTTCCCAAAGGACATAATCGACTCACTGATCAAAGAAATTTTGGCGGGATATGTGCAGGTTGTTCCCTCATAATGCAGTAGTAGTAGTTGCAACAACAATAACAGCATGACTTTGGCATGAAATAAGCAAGTCACAAGTTGCAATTCAGACTTGAATCCAGGGGGAAAATTCCAGATGTCTCCACTGCATTGGCCAGCTTCCTTTAGTGCAAATTTCAGTAAGGGGTTCATCAAATTCAGCTCCTTCTTGTATAACAATAAGAGCTCTTCAAAGTCTCCACTCTCGACTAAGATTATTGGTGGAAGAGAGGGGGGGGGGGGGGGGTGTATTGTTATGATTCAGACAGTAGGGGCAAATGAAGTGGAATTTGGACATATTATAGTATAGGTCATTAGAGTAATATGTTAGGTTGGAGGTTGGCCGTTAGCTTCATGAGAGGAATTGGCGCCAAAGTTGGTTACTTGGTTAAGACAAGTCAGGAGTGGTGGCTAGAGTTTAATAAGTTGGTTATGTTGATGTCTTGATTCATTGTATCTCTTCTAACCACCATTAGCTTAGGATTAGTATAAAGATGTATTGTCCCTTTTGTAATTCTCATAACTTTGATGAATGAAATATCTTTCGATATTATTCTCTCTCTCATCTAACTCTCTCTATTTTCTCATCTTCTTTCACTTCTCTTCTCATCTAAACTCTATCCTTCCCTAGGTTATGATCCAAGATTATTCTCGATCATAACAATTGTTACCACTGCCAATCCCCCACCTCGCCCACCCCAGTGGTTGTTACCATCACCTAGCAGTACACATAGACCCCCGCCTTGAGGTCAGCTCAGTTTAACTTCGGCAGAGTTGGATGGTCTCTGCACTCGGAATTTATGTTTCTATTGCCATGAACGACTCACTCCAGGACATCAATGCCCTATTTGTGCCAGGATATTCTGGCTAGAAGCCAATGAAGAAGAACCCATAAATGATTTGATGGCACCAGATTTCGAACAAGACCCAGACTCGAGTACAGAACCCCATATTTCCATCCATGGCTGGGAAGGAATCACCCAATGCCAGTTAATGTGGGTCTTAGGGCAGTGCCATAAATGTTTGCTAAGTATCCTTATAGATAGTGGCAGCACCCACAACTTCTTAGACGCCAATCTTGCACCATTGTTGGGATGCTCAATTGACTCCGCCATTCAACTCGGTGTGACTGTAGCTAACGGCAAACAAGTGTTCTGCATCAGTATCTATCATAATTTCTCTTGGCACCTTCTAGATGTCTCGTTTACTTCTAACATGTTACTTACTCCGTTATCTGGGTGCGACATGGTTCTCGGAAATCAATGGTTGTTCAATATTGTTAAAGTCATTTAGGATTTTCCTGATTTACTGATGGAGTACATCATTCAGGGGCACCATTATACTCTTCGCGGCATTCACACTTCTTCCCCGAAGGCAATTAATGATAGCAAGTTGTCTTTGCTCTTATCCACCCAGCTTCCTTCTTTGCTTTATCATTCACAACCATTTCCATGGGGCCTACCTTATTCTCGGTACAGATAGGTCCGCCTGATAAATCAATGTCGCCAGCACTCCACAACCTTCTTGGTGAATACAAGGATGTGTTCACTCCCACCTCAGGCTTCCACCATCTTGCCAATTTTTGGATCACAGGATTTTCTTGAAAGATGGGAGTAATCCTGTCAACATAAGACCTTACCATTACCCACTCTTCCAAAAGGACATAATCGACTCACTGATCAAAGAAATTTTGCAACCTAGCGTTATCCAAAACAGTACCTCGCCTTTCGCCTCCCCTGTGGTGCTAGTCAAGAAGAAGGATGGAAGTTGGCGCCTCTGTGTTGACTATAGACCTCTTAATAAAATGACTGCAAAGGATAAGTTGCCTATACCGATTGTTGAGGAGTGGCTTGATGAGTTGTTTGGAGCCTTCTACTTTTCGAAGGTTGATATGAAATCAGGCTACTAGAAAATCCAAATGGCCGTTGAAGACATTTTGAAGATGGCTTTCCAGACTCATTCAGGTAATTATGAATTCACGGTGATGCCATTCGGGTTGTCCAACACCCCGTCCACATTTCAAAGTTTAATGAATGACATCTTTTGCCCTTATCTTCGAAAATTCATTCTCATCTTTTTTGATGGCATCCTCATTTATAGAAAAACTTGGCCCGATCACTGTTATGAACGAGCCTAAGCTACGATCATAACCTAAGATAATTGAAGAAATAGAGTTGAGATGAGAAGAGAAATAGAGAAATGTAGATGAGAAATTGGAAGAGATTTAGATGAGAGAGAGAATAATATCAAAAGATATTTGTATTTGATTGAATGAATGATTTATTACACAAGATCACACTACTTATAGCAAACTAGAGCAATGAACCTAGACAATCAACTACTAACCGACTACGAGAAAATATCTAGCTCCTACTAAAATATCTAACTAACATAACTACTAAAAATATCTAACTACCTAAGGCTTTTGGTGCCAAGAACAACCAATTCAATTATTACAATGCAAGAATGAAACGCATAACTTAAACAAAAGACTAATACATCGCACCTAGGCTTAACTAACAGCAACATTGCAGCATCCAACAACAGCTCATCAGCCCCAACGACCCCTTGAGCCTCATCAAGCCGGATCATAACATTCCCTTCCCCTTGAAAACATTCTTTTCCTCAGGAATGGAAAAGAGTAGTATAGCTTCAAAGCTCTTAATAGCTCTATCGAACAACCTTAAAAAGCATAGTAGCTCTTATTAGCAAACACCAGGTCAGGCTCAAATGCAGCACTGCAGTAGCATCAAACTTCAGATTTTACCAATGTCCTCCCATTTAAGAAGTTGATGAGTGTATTGGCCAATATCTTTGATCATTAGGTTGTTGCTGCAGGAGCTATGAAGACATTAACAATGCATTGCAGCAGCGAAAGAATTGCCCAGACCAAGATTATCCAGCTCACTTCTCAAATCAGGTGGCTTGTTATTAGTGTTCAAGGATGAATACACAAGAGCTCCACAACCTTGTGCCCTTCTTTTGTTTTGATTTTGCACACTTGTCATTTGAAATTGAGCACAAGCTAGCATACTAGGGAACAAATCAGTGCTGCTTGGATGTATCCTTACTGAACTGTCATTTACCCTTGCAGTACCAGCTCGTTTGCTCCCAAGTTTAGCACTCTTGTCCATTGAATTTCTTCTCCACATTGCCAATTTCATTGTCCTTGTAATCCAAGAACAAGCCTTAAGCCTCTCCAATAACCAATTTACCTTCTTAGGCTGCCTTTGATTCAAGGTCTTGAGCATAGAAAGCTTGTCAAGAACTCCTTTATTAAGCTTGAGAAATAAGAAATTAGGGGGTCTCCCATGATAGACCAAGATTGGTTGTGTTCTTGTCCCTCTTTGCTTGCTTAAGTGACATTTCTTAAGATTTAAATGAAGGATCAAGCTAGCGTCACAACCTTGTTGCACTGCAAGCTTAACACGCAACATCCTAATATCAATTACCTCAATGTATATTGGTAACTTCATTTCTACATATTCTAGTTGCTCTTTGCCTTGCTCAAGAACCCTTGAACTCCTTAGATGATAGTATTCATGATTCTCAACTTTAGGTGCTGAAACCTTCAATGTATCAGCTGTAACTTGTTCATAAAGCTGACAACTCTCACTGTATTGAAGAGAATTGGAGTTTTGTTATTTTAAAACATCATCCGACACTTGCTCATGTTGATGTATTTCAACATTCCTTGCTATATATAAGTGTATTGCAGCCAGATTTTGATTAGATTTGTGAAGTATATGCTGTTGTAATTGCTTTGTATCAGGAGTGATGCTCTTAAGGTAGGCAAGCCCAATCAGAGGCTTCTTAGACTTAACTCCATCAGTTGTTCCACAAGACCCCAATTCAGTCTCGTTTGCTTGCAAACTGTGTAATTGAACAGATTCATTATCATCCCGTAGCATGACAACCTCTTCATCTTTAGCCTCTGCTGTAACTCCCAGTTGTGGATTATCAATTTCCAAATTTCCATTGATTTCAGCACCACCACTCGTGTATCGTTCTAATACACGCTTTCTTTTCTGCTTAGCTTCTTGTTGCATCTCCTGCAATGTGTCCTACATATCTTGTAAAATTTGTATCATTTCCCTTGTGTCTTGATTTAGCTCTTCATTTAACTCTTCCATACTCTTAATTGTCTCAGCAAAAGGTTGTGTTGTTAACACTTCATGTTCGGCAGCCGCAATCTTCAATTCAACCTCATGAACAATTGCTCCTTGTTGAGAATTCTCTGTTATTGAATCTTCATTTTCAATTCTATCACAATTCTCAATCCAAGAATCAAGTCGTTGTCCAACCAAGGGCTCGAATTTCTCACTATAGCGTTCACAAAATTCTTTCATGAATTCATTCCAAGGAATTAGGACCTTGCCACGTATCAAACCAAAGTACCAAGTCAATTGCTCACCTTGAAGATATACTGCCGCAATTTCAACTTTCTCGGATTCAGGAATTTTGTAGAAGCAGTATTCTTCACCACTTCTAATCCAAGACTGAGGTTCCGTTCCTTCAAAAAGCTCCACAATAGGTCGGGATCGCCTTAAACCAGTGACCGGCCTAACAACACCTAAATCTGTGTATATCTCAATTCAATGCAACAACCTAGCTTGATCTTGTTCAACTTTAATCAACTGGCTTCAACTCAAAGTCGCATAGACTGTTAGCTCAATTTATTCAAGATCAGCAACTGAATTCTGATAAACTAATGGTTGATCCAAATTCAATGATCGATCACTCAATAATGCTCTGCCAGATCAAAACCTAGTCCTATGGATCAACGCACTTCAGCTTTGGAAATTTAGGTCACTGACAAGACTTGAATCAAGCTCTGAAATAAATTTCAACCTCTTTTTTTTTTTTTTTTGTTTCAAAGTAATTTTTAGATATGTAACCACTGGTTTATCAATCAAGGCTTCAAAATTGAAATCTTAATCAACTTGCTAAGTGATCAAGGATATTTGCTATCAAAACACTCATGATTTAAGCTTATACAACTAAATTGATCTGAATCAACTCAAACCATAGCCTAAAATGAGGTTCTGATACCAATTGTTATGAACGAGCCTAAGCTACAATCATAACCTAAGATAATTGAAGAAATAGAGTAGAGATGAGAAGAGAAATAGAGAAATGTAGATGAGAAATAGGAAGAGATTTGGATGAGAGAGAGAATAATATCAAAAGATATTTGTATTTGATTGAATGAATGATTTATTACAGAAGATCATACTACTTATAGCAAACTAGAGCAATGAACCTAGACAATCAACTACTAACCGAGTCAAGGAAAATATCTAACTCCTACTAAAATATCTAACTAACATAACTACTAAAAATATCTAACTACCTAAGGCTTTTGGTGCCAAGAACAACCAATTCAATTATTGCAATGCAAGAATGAAACGCATCACTTAAACTAAAGACTAATACATCACACCTAGGCTAAACTAACAGCAACATTGCAGCATCCAACAGCGGCTTATCAGCCACAACGACCCCTTGAGCCTCATCAAGTCGGATCATAACAATCACATCTCTTATCTTGAGACAGTCTTAAGAGTCCTTTGCACCAACCAACTCATTGCTAATCACGCCAAATGCACCTTTGGGACACGTCGTGTTGAGTATTTGGGATATTTCTTTTTAGGAGATGGAGTCTCCACCAATCCGTGAGAGCTTGAGGCTGTCGCCAATTGGCCACACCCTCAAACCCTGAAACAACTTTGTAGGTTCTTAGGTCTATCAAGTTATTATCGCTGGTTCAATGCCCACTATGGCGCCATAGCTTGACCATTGACAGATCTTCTTCATAAAGAAAATTTTGTCCGGAATCCGGATGCCGAACTCGCCTTCGCTTGATTGAAGAACGCCCTAACTTTAGCTCCTGCCATCAGGACATGTCTGTTTATGAGAAGGAACGGCTAGCAGTGGTGTTTGCGGTAGAAAAATGGGCACAATATGTCACGAGTCGCCATTTCACCATATGCGCGGATCAACAAAGTTTGATATTTCTTGTTGAGCTACAGTTGACATCTTCTCTTCAACACTTGTGGCCCTCCCACCTAATAGGCCTTGATTATGATCTCGTTTATAAGAAAGGCTATGAAAATAGAACCGCCGATGCTCTCTCTCTTCTTCCAGGGACAGAAGTTCTGTGTATGGTGTTATATTCCACATCGTCCAATTTTACGTCATGGCTAATCAATTCTTTGTCCAAAGATCCAATACTTGCATGCATTATTACTAGCAACGAAATAGAGCCTCTTTCTCACCCCCGGTATTCTTGGAGTCAAGGACATTTGCGTTACATCAGCCCACTTGTTGTAGGCAGTGATGCCACTTCGCCAAGACATCCTTTTGTGGCTTCACGATTCTGCTCAAGGATGACATTTCGGAATTGATGCCACTTACTACCGTATTCAACCTTTATTTTACTGGAAAGGTCTTTGTTAGGACATCAGCAATTATATCTGCCAGTGCACCATTTGCTAGAAAAACAAGTACGAAACAATGGTGCAAGCGAGCCTTTTCCAGCCACTTCCCGTTCCCACATCAGTTTGGAATAGTGTCTCTCTCGACTTCATCATAGGGTTTCTACCATCCGAGGGTCAATCTGTTATTTCGGTTGTGGTTGACCGTCTAACAAAATATGCCCATTTTATGTCTCTGGCCCATCCTTACACTGCTGTTACTGTTGCTCATCTTTTCTTGGATCAAATTTACAGCCTTCACGGTCAACCAGAAACAATCAACAATGACCGAGACTCGGTGTTTACAACCATAGTTTGGCACGAACTTTTTTCCAGACTTAGCACCCACCTAAACTTATCATCATCGTATCATCCGCAGTTGGATGGTCAGACGAAAGTTCTCAATCTATGCCTAGAGACCTACTTACGATGTATTGTTAGTCAAAAGCCACGCTAGTGGAAACACTGCTTTCCAATCCTCAGCCCAGACCTCGCCATTTGAACTGCTCTTTGGTCAGCCTCCCCCAATTCATCTTCCTTACATACCAGGCGAATCCCATGTTGAGGTAGTTGATCATAGTATGACAGCTCAGGAAAAGGCCATTAGCTTCCTAGTCCTTCATCTTCTCCGAGCCAAAAACAACATGAAGCAGCTGGCGGATCGTCAACGCACTGACTTGGAATTTTAGATAGGCGACCTTGTGTGGCTAAAGCTCCAGCCCTACCACCAGTAAAGTATGGAGCATAGAAGTTTTCACAAACTGTCAACCCGCAGCTATGGCCCTTACTGCATTCTGGACCGAGTAGGTGCGGTTGCTTAAAGGCTTAATCTCCCAACACACTCCACCATACATCCTATCGTTCATGCCTCTATGTTAAAATGCTGCTTCTCGGTTCTAGCTACTAGTACTTCACTGCCAAGCACATGGCCCCATGCTGCGCCCCTGCCTCAGCCCGCTGCCATTCTAGATCGTTATAAGGTCAAACGTTGCCGCATTGATTCCACCCAAGTTCTAGTTTAGTGGATTGGCCAGAGTGTTGATAATGCTAATTGGGAATACTTACATGACTTCCAACTCCGCTTTCCTAACTTTGATTCTCGAGGATGAGAATTCGCTCAAGGGGGCGGCATTGATACAAACTCGACGCATACCACCTCGGTTCCTAACTTTGATTCTCGAGGATGAGAATCCTCTCAAGGGGGTGGAATTGATACAAACTCGACGCATACCACCTTGGTGTCTCCTTTCCTTTCGCCCGAAGCCCACCCACCAAGCTCCCTGCCAAGGCCATCTGCATCATTGCTCTCAGCAACTGGCGTAAAGAGCAGTAGCAGCAACGGTTCTCTTTTGCCAATACACTAGTAGATATTTTTAGGTATTTTTTTTAGATATTTTGCCTACATATAGTAAGGAGTTAGTTGGGATTGGGCTTATGACGATTGATGTTGCCTCTTTCCTTCTTCTCCCAAACCCTAATTTTATGTCTTCTCCCCTTGCTTAGTTGTAATCCTCCGTTATTGGAGCTTCCTCCATCAAATATATATACAAATACATACAAACCGGGCAGCCGTTACTGCCCTGTAGCCTAACTTGCTTGAGATTTCTATTGATTTGAGCTAGATTTCATTCGGGTTGTACCAATTTTGATCACAAGATTCCGTTCAAAGATGGGAGTAATCCTGAAAACATATGACCTTACCGTTACCCGCTCTTCCAAAAGGACATGATCGACTCACTGATCAAAGAAATGTTGCAAGCTGGTGTCATCGAAAACAGTACCTCGCCTTTAACCTCCCCTATGGTGCTAGTCAAGAAGGATGGAAGTATGCGCCCATGTGTTGACTATAGGGCACTTAATAAAATCACTGTAAAGGATATGTTCCCTATACTGATTTTCGAGGAGCTCCTTGATGTGTTGGGTGGAGCCTTCTACTTTTTGATTGTTGATCTGAAATCAGGGCAGCTGCAAATCAAAATGGCGATTGAAGATATTCCGAAGATGGCTTTCCAGACTCACTTGGGTCATTATGAATTCACTGTGGTGCCCTTCAGGTTGTCTAATGCCTCATCAACATTTCAAAATTTAATGAATGACATCTTCCGCCCTTGTCTTCGAAAATTCGTTCTTGTCATTTTTAATGACATCCTCATCTATAGCAAAACTTTTCCTGACCACATCTCTCATCCTGAGACAGTCCTAAGAGTCCTTCGCGCCAACCAACTCACTGCCAATTGCGCTAAATGCACCTATGGGATACGTCGTGTTGAGTATCTAGGACAGTTTGTTTCATGAGGTGGAGTCTCTACGGATCCGCGAAAGCTTGAGGCTGTTGCCAATTGGCCATGCCCTCAAACCTTGAAACAACTTCGCGGGTTCTTAGGGCTATCCGGTTATTACCGCCGGTTCATTACCCACTATGGAGCCATAGCCTAATCATTGACAGATCTTCTTTGTAAAGATAATTTTTTCTAGAATCCGGATGCCAAACTCGGCTTCACTCGATTGAAGAACACCCTATTCAGCTCCCATACTTGCTTTCCCCGACTTCACCAAACCCTTCATCAAAGAGACTAATGCATCCGGCATAAGCATTAGGGCCTTCTTAATGCAAGAGGGCCGACCCTTGGCCTACATCAGCCGCACTCTAGCTCCCCACCATCAGGGCATGTCTGTTTATGAGAAGGAACTGCTAGCAGTGGTCTTTACGATTGAAAAATGGGAACAATATGTCACGGGTCACTATTCCACCATATGCGCACCAAAGTTTGAAATTTCTTCTTGAGCAATGGTTGACATCTTCTCTTCAACACTTGTGGCTGTCACGCCCGATAGGCCTCAATTGTGACATCGTTTATGCAAAAGGCTCTGAAAACAAAGCCGCTGACGCTCACTCTTGCCTTATGGGGATAGAAGTTCTGTGTATGGCATTATCTTCCATATCGTCTGATTTCATGTCATGGTAATCGATTCTTGGTCCAAAGATTCAATTCTTGCACGCATTATTACTGACAAGGAAACAAAGCCACTTTCTTTCCCCCGGTATTCTTGGCGTCAAGGACATTTGCGTTACAACGGCCGACTTGTTGTAGGCAGTGACGCCAAACCTTCGCTAAGACATTCTTGAGTGGCTTCACAATTCCGCACAAGGTGGCCTTCCGAAATTGATGCCACTTACCACCGTATTCGACCTTCATTTTACTAGAAAGGTCTTCATCAGGACATCACCAATTATATTCATCAGTGCACTATTAGCCAGAAAAACAAGTATAAAACAATAACGCCAGCGGGCCTTCTTCGGCCACTTCCTGTCCCCACATTAGTTTGGAATAGTGTCTCTCTCGACTGAAGGGTTACCGCCATTTGAGGGTCATTCTATTATTTTGGTTGTGGTTGACCGTCTCACAAAATGTGCCAATTTTATGTCATTGGCGCATCTGAACACTGCTATTACTTTTGCTCATCTTTTCTTAGATTAGATCTATTGCCTTCAAGGCCTACCAGAAAAGATCATCAGTGACTGGGACCCCATGTTTACCAGCATGTATTGGCGCGAACTTTTTTCCCCGACTTGGCACCCAGCTTAACTTATCATCCTCCTATCATCTGCCATCAGATGGCTAGACGGAAGTTCTCAATCTATGCCTAGAGACCGACTTACGATGTATGGTCAGCAAACAGCCTCGCTAGTGGACCCGTTGGCTTCCCTTGGCGGAGTGGTTGTACAACACGACTTTCTAATCCTCTGCCCAGACCTTGCCATTTGAGCTGTTGTATGATCAGCCTCCCCTAATTCATCTTCCTTACTTACCAGGAAAATCTCCAATTGAGGTAGTTGATCACATTTTGACAGCTCGGGGAGAGACCATCAACCTCTTACGCCATCATCTTCTCCGAGCCCAAAATAGAATGAAGCAGCTGGCGGATCGTCAACCCATTGACAGGGCATTTCAGAGAGGCGACTTCATTTGGCTAAAGCTCTAGCCCTACCGTGGAGCAAAGGCGTTTTCACAAACTGTCGCTCCACTACTGTGGCCCTTACTGCATTTTAGATCGAGTAGGCGCGGTTGCTTACAGGCTTGATCTCCCAGCACACTCTGCCATACATCATATTGCTCACGTCTATCTGTTAAAACACTACTTCTCGATTCCCGCTACCAGTACTCCGCTGCCTACGACATGGCCTCCTACTACGCTCCCGCCTTAGCCTGCTACCATTCTAGATCGTCGTATCGACAAACGTCTCCGGATCGTCGCCACCTAAGTTCTAGTTAAGTGGGTTGGCCAAAGTGTTGATAATGCTACATGAGAATACTTACATGGCTCCCAACTCTTCTTTCCTAACTTTTATTCTAGAGAATGAGAATCCTCTCAAGGGGCAGCATTAACACAAGCCCAACACATCCCGCCTCAGCGTCTCCTTTGCTTCCGCCAGAAGCTCACTTGCCAAGTGATGTAGACTTTGCGTATGCGTTAGCAAGTGCACTAGTCGTACCAAGTAATATAGAAGTGAGTAGAGTATCGTTCCCACGAGGATTGTATTGAGTGAACACCAAAATTAGTAGCTTTAATACTATTTGAAAGAACGAAAAATTTAGGATTTTGATATGAAATAAAGTAAAATAAAAATAAAAAGAAATAAAAGTTAAAACAAGATTAGAATGTGC
The DNA here is from genome assembly GCA_018398585.1 of Simmondsia chinensis. Classification (NCBI taxonomy): domain Eukaryota; kingdom Viridiplantae; phylum Streptophyta; class Magnoliopsida; order Caryophyllales; family Simmondsiaceae; genus Simmondsia; species Simmondsia chinensis. Next base: position 9,336,608 of record JAGTTD010000011.1, read on the forward strand.
TAATTTTTTGTTGGTTTTTATCTGTTTATAAAGTCTAAGGCATCCGATTTCACCTTAGTTGCATCAATGCGCCTTTTCTATTCTCGATATTCAAGTTGTTACTGTGTGTTGATAGTTGAAAGTCTTAATTTACTAAATATTCTCTCTCGAGCAACATTTAGCATACTCTTTAACATATTAACCCATCACTCTCATACATGAATTTAAATAAGAAATGAGTTTTTAAAGCTCCATGATTTTCTTTTTTGAAAACCACACAAATCGCGTTAATGTCTCTCGAGCATTCACCCAATATGTGGTGCTTATCACCTCAGCAATCATCATAAATCTCCTCTCAAACTCATTATGAATCATTATAGGCTTTAAATTGTGATAAAGCATTTAAAACTCATGAAGAACAATGATAAACACTTCAACAACACAATAACATAAATATTGAATACTTTGAAATAGAAATAAGTGTATATTATAAGTTAGGCTACATCGTAGCCCTAAAATAGCAAAATTAGTTCATGATAAGCTTAATATTAAACATTATAAACACAAAATTCATGAACTTAGGAAAGAAAAAAGGATAAAAAGAACTAAAAATATAAAATTACAAACCAAACTTTCTTCCTTCCTTCTCCTTTCCTCTTTCTCACTGTTTTTTTCTCTTTTCTCAATCAAATCTTGTGATTTTTGTATTGAAATCTAATGCTTAAGCACCCCTACACCATCCCCTATTTATAGTAGTTGAGTTAGGATAAAACAATTGTAAAAAATCTTCAAATTTCATCCTCATTAGCTGAATGTTGCGGCTGCTGCAGTTGTGTTCGAAAGCCCTGCTCTCCCTCCTTTTTCTTCAAATTTTTTTTTTTTTTTTTTTAACATTCCATTGCCCAAAACCTGCACAAAAGCATCATGTGTATGTTGTATAAGGTGTATACAGTGAATTTGAGCTAAAATATTGCATAATATAGCCACCCAAAGTGGAGAAAGTAAGCAAGTTGTGCAAAACTGTCAATTTTCTGCAGCAGCTGCAGTGATGCTTGTTCATCCATTTTTTTTCATTTTTTCTGAATTCCACGCCCAAAACTTGCAAAAGATGAGTTAATACATGTTAAAGTATGTTTGTAAAATTAATTTGGGTAAAAAGCATTGAGGTTTTGCTCCCAAAAAGCAAGTTGAAGTTAATTGCACCACCACCTGCACCCTTGCTGTCCAGATTTTGCGATGGTTGTTCAACTTGATTTTTTTTCATTTTTTTTATTGCTTTGCACTGTCCAAAATCAGCTTTAACATCAACTTGAACATATTAATGAAGTGTTCAAGAAGTTCTTTCATGTTATTTGTCCATTTTATTGACCCATGTCTGGGAGGTCCCAATCGATCGGGAAACACCCGATGGATCGGTGTGCCGATCGATCGGAACCGGGCCGATCGATCGGCCCTCTTATGGCCCAAAATCCCAAAAATACACTTAAATCACCCGATCAATCGGACTTCCCTCCCGATTGATCGGTGATCCTATGGCAACCCATAAACTTAAAACAAGTAATTTGAGACATAATCCTAACATTTTTTATATGAAATTTTTTTTTTGAAAGATTAATGTCTTAAATTGTAGAAAATAGAAAATCTTCTTGTTGGCCGTTACTATTCACATCGCCATACAAAGGCTCCAAACTCTGGGAGGCACTGAAGCCGACTCTAAAACATAAAACAGGAAAAATTTTCGATTTTTGTTTTTTTTATTCAAAAATTTTAATTATTATTTTATTATACTTATTATTAACATTACTTTTCCCACCCCCAAACTTTAGTTTTTTTAAAAAAACTTAAAAAGATAAGGTGAGAGATACTTCTAAGGTTTGAGGGTTGTAATTGATAGTGCATGTGGACATCGTGCTACCCCCAAACTTGTTTCAAAATACCTGTCCAAATAGAAATATGAGACAAATAAAATAATGAAAGGAAAACTAAGATAAATAAGGATAGAAACACTTGGGTTGCCTCCAAAGAAACGCTTTAGTTATAGTCGTTAGCTTGACTTTTTGAGTGGCTTACTCGACATTGTTGAGATGAATGGAAGTTTTCTGAGGCTCGAGCTCTCCATCAATGTAAGATTTCAGTTTTTGCCCATTGACCTTAAAAGTACACTTTTTCTCTTCCTGAATCTCAACCATGCCATATGGAAAAATACAGGTTACAATAAAGGGTCCCGACCATCGAGGGCGTAGCTTTCCTGGGAAAAGTCGTAAGTGGGAGTTAAACAGTAGAACTTTTTGTCCCACTATGAACTCTTTGTTCAGAATGTGCTTGTCGTGCCATCTTTTGGTTCTGTCTTTGTAAATTCGAGCATTTTCATAAGTCGCATTTCTGAACTCATCCATCATGTTAATTTGTAGCAACCTCTTTTCGCCTGCAGCTTCTAAATTGAAGTTTAAGGTTTTATGGCCCAGTATGCTTTGTGTTCCAATTCTACTGGTAAATGACATGCTTTGCCATAAACCAGTCGATATGGAGACAATCCAATAGCTGTTTTGAATGCTGTTCTATAGGCCCAAAGTGCGTCATCTAACTTTTTCGACCAATCCTTTCTAGAGGCACTCACTATTTTTTCAAGAATAACTTTCAATTCTCGGTTTGAAATTTTCACTTGTCCACTTGTTTGAGGATGGTATGGAGCACTTACATAGTGTGTAACTCCATACTTACTCAATAAAGCTTTAAGTTGGCGGTCACAAAAATGTTTTCTGCCATCACTTATAATTGCTCTATAAGTTCCAAACCGAGAAAAGATGTTTTTTCTAACAAAGTTTACTACAACTCTGGCATCATTTGTCGGAAAAGCAGCTGCTTCGACCATCTTGACACATAATCTACAGTAACCAAAATAAATCTGTTAAAAATTGATGAGGGGAAAGGACCCATGGAATCAATCCCCCAAACGTCAAATAATTCAACAACCAAAATGTTATTTAGGCCAATAATTCAACAGCATTTCATGTTTCTTGGAGATGTTACCTGTCCTTTGACATCTATCACATTTATTAACAAATTTTAAAGCATCTTTAAAGAGTGTAGGCCAATAAAACCCAGATTGTAAAACCTTAGCTGCAGTATTTGTCCCACCATGATGGCCACCAGTTTCAAGAGAGTGACAGTGGCGTAGAATGTTCTCCATTTCCTCCTCCAGTACACATCTTCTTATAATCTGGTCTGCACAATGCTTATACAAGAATGGTTCTTCCCAGAAATAGTGCTTTAAGTCAGCGAAGAACTTCTTCTTTTGTTGATAAGTTCGTATGCAACCAGATAGTTAACATTGTCAGCGTACCATGGACAATTAGGATTCTCGCTTACCACCATAAGATCTTCATTCGGAATTTTTCGTTGATAGAGGGACCTTCGTCCTCTCATTTGAGACTTGGCAGATGATCTGCCACAACATTTTCTGTACCCTTTTTATCCGAATTTCTAAATCAAATTCTTGAAGCAAGAGAATCCATCTAATTAGTCTCGGTTTTGCATCCTGTTTTGCAAAACGTATATCAGAGAAGAATGGTCAGTGTAAACAATTACCTTTGAATTGAGCAGGTAGGAACAAAATTTATCAAATGTAAATACTACAACTAGTATTTCTTTCTCGATAGTAACATAGTTAATTTGTGCATCTGTCAAAGTTTTACTAGCATAGTAAATTACATGAAAATTTTTGTTCCTTCTTTGTCCTAGCACAGCCCCTACAGCATAATCACTAGCGTCGCACATAAGTTCGAAGTGTAGAGTCCAGTTGGGTGCTAAAATTATTGGTGCTGACACTAGTTTCTTCTTCAAGGTTTCAAAGGCATGCATGCAGTCACTATCAAAGTTAAAAGGGATATCTTTCATCAATAAATTGCAAAGAGGTTTAGTGATCTTAGAGAAGTCCTTAATGAACCTTTTGTAGAAACCTGCATGTCCTAAGAAACTCCGAATGCCCTTGTCATTGGTAGGGGGTGGTAATTGTTCTGTCACTTTAGTTTTTGCTCTATCAATCTCAATTCCTCTTTTTGAAATCATATGCCCTAATACTATTCCTTCTTGTACCATAAAATGACATTTCTCCCAATTCAAGACAAGATTAGTGTCAGTGCATCTTTGCAAAACCATAGAAAGGTTTGCTAAACAATCATCAAACGAGGTTCCAAAGACTAAAAAATCATCCATAAACACCTCTATGAAATTTTCCACCATATCATTAAAGATTGCCATCATACATCTTTGAAAAGCCGCAGGGGCATTGCATAACCCAAAATGGCATTCTCCTACAGGCAAAGGTGCAATAAGGACAAGTGAAAGTGGTCTTTCCCTGATCTTCCGGGGCTATAGCAATTTGATTGTACCCTGAATATCCATCAAGAAAACAGTAATACGAATGACTTGCTAGTTTTTTTAGCATTTGATCAATGAATGGTAAGTGGAAGTGTTCCTTTCGGGTGGCATCATTAAGTTTTCGATAATCTATGCAAACCCTCTACCCGGTGACAGTCCTAGTAGGGATGAGATCATTGTTCTCATTTTCTACTACAGTTAAAACACCCCCCCCCCCCCCCGAATTACTTGCGTTGGGCCAACCCATGGGCTATCAGATATGGGATAGATGATTCCAGCATCTAATAATTTGACAACTTCTTTTTCTTACTACCTCTTTCATGGCAGGGTTTAACCGCCGCTGAGGTTGCACAGAGGGTTTGAAGCTATCCTCTATGAGGATTTTGTGCATGCATATGGAATGGCTAATTCCCTTGATATCTGAAAGGGTCCATCCGATTGCTGTTCTATGCTCTCTAAGAACCCTAAGCAACCTTTCCTGTTCAATATTACTCAATGAGGCATTAATAATAACAAGATAAGTGTTAGAGATACCAAGATAGGCATATTTGAGATGTGGTGGCAAAGGCTTGAGCTCTAAGTTCGGCGGCTCTTCTTCTTCCGTTCTTTGCTGGATTTCAATTGCTCGAATGTATTCCACTCTTGTTTCGCTGTGCGAATCGAAGGGTTCGCAACTTTCCAGGTATTAGGCACATTCCCTTATTAACTCGTCTTTCGTGTCTATGGTCCCTGACTATGTTAGACACGCTTCAAGGGGTAACTTAGGAAATGTGTCCCTGAATGTCTCAGTGACCAACTCATCTACAATATCAATCTCAAAACAAGAATGCATGTTAGAGGGAAATTGAATAGCATTAAAGACGTTGAAGGTTACCTGTTCATCTTGTACCCTTAGGATCAGCTTTCCTTGTTGGACTTCTATCAGGGTTCTTCCTGTAGCAAGTAAGGGTCGCCCTATAATAAGAGCTATCTCACAATCCTCTTCTATATCAAGCACGATGAAGTTCACTGGGAAGATGAATTTATCAACCTTCAGAAGGACGTCTTCAATTACACCTCTAGGATACTTGATGGATCTGTCCGCAAGTTGGAGAGATACAGTGTTAGGCTTCACCTCTCCTAACCCAAGCTTCCTGAAAACAGAGAGATGCATTAAACTTATACTTGCACCGAAATCACACAAAACCTTATCAAAACTAATGGAGCCAATGGTGCAAGGTATCGTGAAACTCCTTGGATGTTTTAGCTTGGGAGGCACCTTCTTTTGTAGTATGGCACTGCATTCTTCAGTAAGTGCTACCGTTTCGAACTGTCCCAACTTTCTTTTATTAGACATGATTTCTTTCATTAATTTGGCATATTTGGGCATCTATTCTAACATGTCAGCAAAAGGTACATTAATGTTTAACTTTTTGAAAATTTCCAAGAAATTAGCAAATTGTTCGTCCGCTTTTGTCTATTTCAAACTGTTAGAAAAGGGGACTTTCGGGTTGGAGGGTTGAGGTTCCGCCCTTTTTGGTTCATTCTCTTCTTGGACTTTTGTCCCTTTCTTATTTTCCAATTCCTGATTTGCATTAGTGGACAGGTCAATTATGGGTTGTTCAATTGGCATGGTTTGGTCTACCTGAGTTGGCTCTTTCAAAATTTTTCCACTTCGTAATTCTATTACTTTTACTTGCTCTCATGTGTTAATGACAGTGTTACTGGGTAAGAAACCTTGAGATCTATCAGAAAGGTGATTTGAAATTTGCCCAATTTGGGTCTCAAGGTTTCTAATGGTCACTTCTTGATTGCGAATCAAAGTTTCTTGATTTTGAAGCGTTGCTTTGGTGTTTTTGCATAAACTTACTAAATAATTCTTCGAGATTAGTTTTTCTTTCAGGGGGCTAAAAAGGTTGTTTTTGTATCCTTTGATTGTTCCATGAAAAATTTGGATGGTTTCTCCTCCCGAGATTATATGTGTTGGAATAGGGCTTATTTTTTTGAAAATTTGAAACAAAATTGGCTTGTTCATGGGTTGATGGGGCGAAAGGCTTTTCTATTTGGCATTCTATGCTAGGATGATTCCCTGCACAAAATTCACACGTTAGTATAGGAGAATTTATGGCATTCACGTTCATGTTCATCTGTTTTTCAAGCGTTGCAACCTTAGCAGTTAACCTTGTTATTGCATCCAGCTCGTATATTCTTGCAGGTTTCTTTTGCTCTGTTGCCCTTGCATAGTTATTGCTAGCCTTTACTTCTAGCAATTCATATGCATCTTCTGGAGTTTTGAGGTTCAGCGATCCTCTAGCCGCCACGTTACCATCGTTTGAGTGCTACGTGCCAACCCATTATAAAAAGTTTGAACTTGCATCCAAATAGGTAAACCATGATGGGGGCACCTTCTTAAAAGTTCGTTTTAACGTTCCCACGCCTCATACAAAGATTCCGTATCGTATTGCACAAACGAGGTAATGTCATTCCTCATCTTAACTGATTTGGTTGGTGGAAAATATTTTGCTAGAAATTTTTGAGCCAAATCATCCCAGGTGGTAATGGTTCCTGAGGGTAATGACATTAACAACGCTTTGGCTTTATCTCTCAGTGAAAACGGAAACAAGCTTAAGCGGACGGCATCATCACTGACACCGTCATGCTTAAACGTATCGCATATCTCTAAAAAGTTAGCGATATGCAGGTTTGGGTCTTCATTGGGTAGACCACCAAATTGAACAATTTGTTGAATCATTTGTATAATAGCTGGTTTAATTTCAAAATTATTTGCTTGAATTGGTGGACATCGAATGCTAGATGTGCACCCTCCAACAGTAGATACAATATAATCTTTTAAGGTCCTTTCATCATCATTTCCAGCATTATTAGCCATGGTTTCAGTCCTTATTGTTTTCCTTATTAGTCGGAGTATTTTTTCGATTTCAGGGCAAAAGGAGTTATTTCTTTTTCAATTAAATTTTGCATACAATGTAAAAGTAAACAACTATAAAGTTAAAAAAAAAGGATAACAACAAAGAGAAAAGTATAACACAAAATTTAACAAAGCTAAATTCTAAAGGGAAAATAGGTATTACTGGAGGTTTTAAAAAATTAGAGATAGCAACCCTAACTTTGAAAATATATCTAGATGGTAAAAGGAAATTAAAATAAAGTTAAAATAAACTAGAAAACATGAAAATAAAATAATTTAAAATTAAAAAAAAAACAAATTTTGGTAAAAGAGAGAGTTAGCAGCCCTAATGTTTTTAAAAACTTAAAAATATCAAACTTTACTTTTAAAATACTAACAAAGCGAACTTAATTCAAAAATAAAGATAGAATATAAGAAAAATAACAGAATAACGCAAACTAAATTTTTTTTTTTTAATATACAAATTTTTATTTAATTAATATTTTTAAAAATTTCCTTTATAAATAAAATAAAATGAATGAAAATAGATTTATATTTCAAATTTAACAAAATTTATAAATTAATAACAATTTTAAATTAGCACCGAAACTAGTAGGTATCGATATCACTCAAATAGAGACAATCCCCGGCAATGGCGCTGAAAAATTGATGCAGACTTTGCGTATGTGTTAGCAAGTGCATTAGTCGTACCAAGTAATATAGAATTGAGTAGAGTATCGTTCCTATGAGGATTGTATTGAGTGAATACCAAAATTAGTAGCTTCAATACTATTTGAAAGACCGAAAAATTTAGGATTTTGATATGAAATAAAGTAAAATGAAAATAAAAAGAAATAAAAGTTAAAACGAGATTAGAATGTGCTAATTTTTTGTTGGTTTTTATCAGTTTATAAAGTCTAAGGCATCCGATTTCACCTTAGTTGCATCAATACGCCTTTTCTATTCTCAATATTTAAGTTGTTATTGTGTGTTGATGGTTGAAAATCCTAATTTACTGAATATTCTTTCTTGAGCAACATTTAGCACACTCTTTAACATATTAACCCATCACTCTCGTGCATAAATTTAACTAAGAAAAGAGTTTTTAAAGCTCTATGATTTTCTTTCTTGAAAACCACACAAATCGCGTTAATCTCTCTTGAGCATTCGTGCAATTTGTGGTGCTTATCACCTCAGCAACCATCATCAATCTCCTCTTGGACTCATTATGAATCATTATAGGCTTTAAATGGTGATCAAACATTTAAAACTCATGAAGAACAATGATAAACACTTCAACAACACAATAACATAAACATTGAATATTTTGAATTAGAAATAAGTGTATATTACAACTTAAGCTATATCGTAGCCTTAAAATAACAAAATTAGTTCATGATAAACTTAATATTAAACATTATAAACACAAAATTCATGAACTTAGGAAAGAAAAAAAGATAGAAAGAACTAAAAATACAAAATTACAAACCAAACTTTCTTCCTTCCTTCTTCTTTCCTCTTTCTCATGGTTTTTCTCTCTTTTCTCACTCAAATCTTGTAATTTTTGTTTTGAAATCTGATGCTTAAACACCCCCACACCATCCCCTATTTATAGTAGTTGAGCTAGGATAAAAAAATTGTAAAAAATCTTCAAACTTCATCCTCATTAGCCGAATGTTGCGGCTGCTGCTGAAGCTACTTTGTTCATTCATTTTTTTTAATTTTTTTCTCAATTCCACTGCCCAAAACCTACACAAAAGCATCATGTACATATTTTATAAGGTTTATACAATGAATTTGAGCTAAAATTTTGCATAATATTGCTACCCAAAGTGAGGAAAAGTTGTAAGTTGATCAAAAAAATCTTTTTTTTTTTTTTTTTTGCCAATGCAAGTTGCGTTTTTTACCCCTTTTTTTAATTTTTTTCTGCAATTCCACCCCCCAGAGTTTTCAAAAGATGAGTTAATACATGTTAAATTATGTTTGTACAATGACTTTGGGTGAAAAAAGTTGAGTTAGAGCTGCCAAAATGCAAGTTGAAGCTGATTGCACCACCACTTGCACTTAGATCCCGCAATAGCTGTTCAACTCGATTATTTTCATTTTTTTATTGCTTTGCACCACCCAAAATCAGCTTTAACATCAACTTGAACATGGTAATGAAGTGTTCAAGAAGTTCTTTTATGTTATTTGTCCATTTTGCCACCCAAAATTGCAAGTTGAAATGGATTGGTTGAGCTCGGTGCATTTTCTTTGTTCTTGCTGTTCTTTGCTGATTTTCTTCAAATTTTTGAGCTTAGACCCACCTAAATTCAGAATTTACATCAACTTTGACATGTTAATGCATTGTTTAATTAATCCTTGCACTTGATTTGTGCATTTTGTTACCCATTTTTGCAAGTTAAATTATATTGTGCATGAACTTGTTGTTTTCTTACTTTAGCCATGTTAATTATTATGTTTTGCCAATTTTTTGCTTTGGTTTGGTGTACCTTGCTTTTACTTGTTGATGTTAATGATAAAACCTAGCAAGATTTAGCATAAAATGAGTGTTTTTGCAAGAAAATGGCAATATGAGCAAAACAGAGCTAACTTAAGCAAAAGCGATAAAAATTTTATGTAAAATATTTTTAAATATATTAAAATAATATAAAAAATTATATACTAATTTAGACTTATCACACTCTGCACTCAACTTGGGCTAAATGGAAAAAAACCCACATGAAATCCAACAAGTCGACTTGAACCTCACAATACCGGTAGACGTACAAAGCAATGCTTAAATCAACAAGCCCGACCCAATACAAGATTCAGGTAGGGAAGGCCACAAGGCTCGAAAGGGCCACGAGGGGCCTTCCCCTTATGGACTTACGGGCCCAAAACATGCCCAGCGCCAGCATGACGCTGGGCCAAGAGAAGAGGCTCGAATGGGCCCAGGAGAGAGACCTCTCCCCCGGCCCAAACGAGCCTAGGAAAGCCCAGCGCCTTATGGCGCTGGGCCGAGAAGAGAAAACCGGGCCCTGTTGGCTCAGTTGCTAAAGAAGTCGCCCCCCATGAGGGAGGTTCATGAGTCACAAGATGAAGCCTGAAATTAGGCCTAAGCTTTGGCCTTGAGAGAGGAATTCAGGTTGTTAATCCGAATTCAACTCCCTCCTTACCTAGCGAAGGCCAAAAACCAACCAATCTTGAGATCCATTCACAGTTGGGCCTTAAAAAAGCCCAAACTCCTTGTACAGATAGGTTCATCCAAACCCAGGACCAAAAGCCCATCCCTAGTAGACACGGGATCCTGTCCATCTCAGGTTCAATCGGCTCACTCATACCGCCAATCCCAACCATCTGTACCGGCCCAACCGAACCCATAACCCGAACACGCAGCTCATCAGTGACCCAAACCTGAACAAGCCTAACAAGCAAACTACCCTTTCCATCTTCCAAGGCATGACCCAAAGGCCCTAAATCAGGAGGCCCTAAAGCTTCAACTAAAATGGGCCCAAAAGCTAGCCCATGTACCACAAGCCCAAATAGAATGCTGAGGCCCATTAGGCCCAAAGCCATAAGCCACCAACCCATCCAAGACATTTGGTGGGCATGAAGTCACTAACTTAAGGTCATGCAAGCTACCTTTCTCCAAACTCGAGCTCGAAAGCGCAACCCCATTGGACCCGGATTCCCCACAAGTTGTGGTCCCATCGACAAGCCCAAGTCGATTACCAACCGTAGCACCTTGCACACACCTCACCAAAACCCTAGCACCACCCGATGCCACGCCCACCCTCCACCCACTGCAGGCAAAAAATCGGCAGCCCTTTTTCTGACCACAAAGGCTCGATTTCAAAGAGGGTGGGAGAGGACAAGTGAGAGAACACAAATTTAACCAAACTCAAGCAGATTCAACAAAGATTCGAACCTCACAATCCTCGGAACACAGTGACCATCAAAATCAATGAACAAACTCATGCCCAGAGAAGCCATAGCCATAATTCCAATAAAAACCCCATACTAAAATAAGCATAGGAACCAAAACCTCCATCCAATGCTTAAGAGGGATCTCAAGACATGTGAATCAAAGGAGAGACGCCCCCAAGAAGAGGAACAAGGAGAAACCATCGGAGGAAAGGGAGGACTTTGAATGTGACTTCAGGGTGTTGAGATTGGGAGGTTGCGATATGGTCTGAGGGGTTGATTGGATGAAGACCATTAGTGCCTTTCTTTTTGATTTTGCTCAATTGACAATTTCATTCAAAAGAGAAGGACAACCTGTATAGTTGCAAGGCATTAATGAGCAAGGACAATTGCAAGTGATAAGTGAAAAGCAATTACAAGGAGTGTTCAAGAAGAAATATTACCAGTGGGTTGGACAACTCCATTCCATCATGCCATTAATGTGGAGAAATAGGTGAATTATAATCCTTCAATTGATTCTCTGTTACTGAAATATCATGACTTGTTTGAGCAACCAAGTTCCTTGCCACCAAAGAGAGCATTCGATCATACCATTCCATTGAAAGTTAGAACCTTCATAATACTTCATTTAGGCGAAGTGACAATAATCAACCTCGGGGATAGAACTGAAAAATTGAGACTCAGATATATTTTTTAATATAAAAACTTTTTTATTTTCATATGCAAACCTAGGCTTAGCATGCAAGACTTTCTATATTTATAACCTCAATGCACCATTTCCTTTACCATTAAATACCGTTGCTGAGCATTTAAAAGATAATTATTTCACTTCCATAACTGAAAGCATTATTTGGTCAAAGCATTATAAGATTGTTTATGAAAATATTAACCGTACAATTAAAGTTCAAATTTTTTTTTTTTGGATAAGTCAGTGTGTTACATATCAAAAAAATCGTACATGAGTACGAGGGTCATACCCTAAGACACGGAAAAAGCCCAACATAGTAATTCATAAAAAGAACGCAAACAAGCTTAAGAAAAAAAGCAACAAGGCAAAGGCCAACCGAGGAAATAAAATGCGTACATCAAAGAACAGCAAAGTAAAATCCTAACACGGAACATGGAGAAATCATGGAAGGCGAACTCAGGTCAAGGGCGAAAGACCAGATACTGCTTCTTCGAAATTTCAAGCCACTCTGATGCAGACTTTGCGTATGCGTTAGCAAGTGCACTAGTTGTACCAAGTAATATAGAAGTGAGTAGAGTATCATTCCCACGAGGATTGTTATTGAGTGAATACCAAAATTAGTAGCTTCAATACTATTTGAAAGACCGAAAATTTAAGATTTTGATATAAATTAAAGTAAAATAAACTAAAAAGAAATAAAAGTTAAAACGAGATTAGAATGTGCTAATTTTTTGTTGGTTTTTATCAGTTTATAAAGTCGAAGGCATCCGATTTCACCTTAGTTGCATCAATACGCCTTATCTGCTCTCGATATTCAAGTTGTTACTGTATGTTGATGGTTGAAAATCCTAATTTACTAAATATTCTCTCTCAAGCAACATTTAGCATACTCTTTAACATATTAACCCATCACTCTCGTGCATGAATTTAAATAAGAAGAGATTTTAAAGCTCTATGATTTTCTTTCTTGAAAACCACACAAATCGCGTTAATCTCTCTTGAGCATTCGCCCAATTTGTGGTGCTTATCACCTCAGCAATCATCATAAATCTCCTCTCGGACTCATTATGAACCATTATAGGCTTTAAATGGTGATCAAGCATTTAAAACTCATGAAGAACAATGAAAAACACTTCAACAACACAATAACATAAACATTGAATACTTTGAATTAGAAATAAGCGTATATTACAACTTAGGCTACATCCTAACCTTAGAATAACAAAATTAGTTCTTGATAAAGTTAATATTAAACGTTATAAACACAAAATTCATGAAATTAAGAAATCAAAAAGGATAGAAAGAACTAAAAATACAAAATTACAAACCAAACTTTCTTCCTTCCATCTCCTTTCCTCTTTCTCACGGTTTTTCTCTCTTTTCTTACTTAAATCTTGTGCTTTTTGTTTTTAAATTTGATGCTTAAACACCCCCAAACCATCCCCTATTTATAGTAGTTGAGCTAGGATAAAAAAAATTGTAAAAAATCTTCAAACTTCATCCTCATTAGCTGAAACTTGCGGCAGCTGTAGCTGTGTTCTGAAGCCCTGTTCTCCCTCCTTTTTCTTCAATTTTTTTTTACATTCCACCGCCCAAAACCTACACAAAAGCATCATGTGCATGTTTTATAAGGTGTATACAATGAATTTGAGCTAAAATATTGCATAATATAGCCGCCCAAAGTGGAGAAATAAGCAAGTTATGCAAAACTGTCAATTTTCTGCAGCAGCAGCAGTGATGCTTGTTCATCCATTTTTTTTCATTTTTTCTGAATTCCACCGCCCAAAACTTGCAAAAGATTAGTTAATACATGTTAAAGTATGTTTTTATAATTAATATGTGTAAAAAGCATTGAGTTTTTGCTCCCAAAAAGCAAGTTGAAACTGATTGCACCACCACCTGCTCCCTTGCCGCCCAGATTTTGCAATGGTTGTTCAACTCGATTTTTTTCATTCTTTTATTGCTTTGAACCATCCAAAATTAGCTTTATCATCAACCTGAACATGTTAATGAAGTGTTCAAGAAGATGTTTCGTGTTATTTGTCCATTTTGCCACCCAAAATTGCAAGTTGAAATGGATTGGTTGAGCTTAGTGCATTTTCTCTGTTCTTGCTGTTCTTTGCTGATTTTCTTTAAATTTTTGAGCTTAGACCCACCTAAATTCAGAGTTTACATCAACTTTGACATGTTAATGCATTGTTTAACTAATCCTTGCACTTGATTTGTGCATTTTGTTACCCATTTTTGCAAGTTGAATTGTATTGTGCATGAACTTGTTGTGTTCTTATTTTAGCCATGTTAATTATTAAGTTTTGCCCATTTTTTTCTTTGGTTTGGTGTATCTTGCTTTTACTTGTTGATGTTAATGATATAACAAAGCAAGATTTAGCATAAAACTAGTGTTTTTGCAAGAAAATGGCAATATGATTGAAAAAGAGCAAAATCGAGCAAAAGCGATAAAAATTTGATGTAAAATGTTTAAAAATATATTAAAATAATATAAGAAAATTATATACTAATGGGATGTAAAATTTTTAAAAATATATTAAAATTATATACTAATTTAGATTTATCACCAAGCTCCCCGTCAAGGCCATCTACATCCTTTGCTCTTAACAAATAATTCAAGAACAACAGCAGCAACAATAATGGTTCTCTTTTGCCACGTCACTAGTAGATAATTTTGCTAGATATTTTTAGGTGTTTTCTTTAGATATTTTGCCTATATAGAGTAAGGAATAGTTAAGATTGGGGTTTATGATGATTGATGTTGCCTCTTTTCTTCTTCTCTAACCCTGATTCTATGTCTTTCCCCCCTTTCTTAATTGTAATCCTCCTTTATTGGAGCTTCCTCTATCAAATATATACACAAATACATACAAATGAGGCAGCTGTTACTGCCCCGTAGCTTTAGTTACTTGAGATTTCCATTGATTTGAGCTAAATTCATTCGGGTTGTATCAAAATTTCTCCTAGTGAATATTTTTTCGAAGCCTACATTCCGGATGTCAAGGGGTCATTGCCGACAAGATCTCGCGGTCTCGATGATTTCTCCCGGGCAACAATTACGGTTGACAATCCAGGTTTTTCTTATTATTATCATTATTTTAAAAGCTTTCCTTTAATTTTCACAAATTCATTTATGATTTTAATTCAATGTTTATTATTGTTTAATGTTCTATGTTCATTATATTTATATTAGAATAGAGGTCCTTTAGATTCAAAATTAAAGAATTTTAAAGTTATTTCTGCTCCGCTTGATCGAACCAATTTAAGAAAAATTTAGTTTCCAAAATTAAAATTTTCCAATAATTGGTATCAAAGCCACGTCTAATTATATTCATAATTGGCATGAGGTTAATATTAAGCATAATAAATGTCATGAATAAGGTTAAGAATGAGAGAAATTGAGAATTTTGTTAAAGGAAAGAATACCTAATTATATTATTCAAGAGTTTCATAACTAGATTGTTGGTTCATCAAATTTAAATTATTTAAGTTATGACAAATTCAATTGTAGGCCAACAGATTCTATCCCAAGCACGGGGAATAAAGGCGCGAGACTTCTTTTCTGTACCACACCATAGAAAGGCTGATAAGATTCGCTTAAGTTATTGCACAACTCCCTTTGGGAAAAGGAAAATATTGCCCCAAAAAGACATAATACTCATAAGGACTGAGTTTATTAATTCCCTACGTCCCGCATACGAAATCTTTCTATGCTGCCATCCGAAAATCCGCTCCCTTACTTTATCAAAAAGAGGTCCATACTGATCAATTCTTAGCCTAGCCCCAGAGATCGGAATGCCCAAATATTTTAGAGGAAGCTCCTCAATTCGAAAACCCAACCCCTGAACTATCCCCTCTCGGTCACTTTGCTCCACCCCTGCAAAACATATTCCACATTTCATCACGTTCGGTTCAAGTCCTGAGACGCTCGAGAAATGAAGAAACTTCTTCCATATAGCATTCACCGAATCATGATCCCCTCTAGAAAAGAGAAGAAGGTCATCGCCAAAAATCAAATGTGTAAGATTCAGTTTCCAGCATTTAGGATGAAACTTATATGATCTACAAATGAAGGGGGTATTGGTTTTAAACAGATTAAATATTATAATACTGCCCAATTGATGCGTACCCTTTGGTGCATTCAAGATAAAAAGGATTCTTTGTAGGTTCGATGGATACATGAGGTTTATATGAAAGGCCGTGATCTCTGGACAGTGGGCAGAACGATAAACGACTCTGCTTTTTGGAGAATGTATTTACAGTGCCGTGATTTGCTTCTGGAAAACTTTGATTAGCCCAAACAGCCACGCATGTGCTGCAAAAATGTGTGATCAGTGGGACTTTTCAGTGCAGAGCTGCGTATGAACTCATTCGAGACAAACAGGAGAAGATGCATTGGGGGCGTACTATTTGGGGTAAATTCTCTTTCCCTAAACATAGTTTTATATTATGGCTAGTGATATCAGATGGATTGTTGACTAAGGATAGATTACAAAAGCAGGGAGTTATGCTTGCTAGTCGTTGTGTTTTGTGTTCTAATGCCAGGGAATCGACTGAGCATTTATTTTTTGAGTGTGAGTGGGTCATTAAAGTTTGGAGAGAGATTTGTTATTGGAGCGGGATCTGCTTCATACCGAACCTTAAGCAGTGCTTTGACTGGTTTGGTAAGAAGGTTAGAAGTCGACTCTCGGAGTCGCATGTAAAACGGGCGTGTTTGGCAGCCACGGTCTATATAATATGGGCTATGAGGAATGCAGTTATCTTCCAAGATCATGTTAGGGATCCGAGCTGGGCAATTTCTGAAATCCATAAATTAGTTTGGTATCGTATAAATTTTGTGAGTTAGTTTTATATTAGTTTTGATGAGTTTTGTTTTTGTGTTGAGTTTGTGAGTAGGTCTAATTTTGAGGCCTGGGGCTTATTCAAGTTTCGATACCGATTGTAAATGAACTTTTGATATAATGAGAATTATCACGCTTGCCCTTTGCCAAAGATAAATTCAATTAATTTAAATAAGTTAAGTGGGAGTATTATTCTAAATAATCTAATGAGATTAGATATTCAAATAGTTGAGGGATTTAGATATATATATATATATATATATATATATAATACCATATTGAATATCTAATGAGATTAGAAGTTCGGTTAAGTTAAATGCTTGCATTATCACATAGAGTATCTAATAGGATTAGATATTTGGTTTTGATCCAATGAGATTAGGATTGGATTTAATTAATTATTTATTTAAATAATAGAATAAATTAAAAAAGAAAATCAAAGTGGCACGCCCCAAGTTCAAAATAAAAAAAAAACATAATTTTATTTTGTTATTTAAATAACTTTGAATAAATAAATAATTGATTAGGGTGAGATCTAAATTAAGATTATGCGATAGTCTTTTTTAAAAAGAGTAAAACTCTTTAATTATCACATTGAATATCTAATGAGATTAGACATTCGGTTATTTTAAATATTTTTTTTTGGTAAGTCAGCGAAATATATATATGAAAGAAAATACGTACAAGCTATAAGGGGCATACCCCAGGACACGGCCGAAGCCTACAAGTATGAATCAAAATCAAAAAAGTTTGGACAAAGTTCGTACAATATGCAACCAAAGAATAACAAAAGGAACAAAGAAAAAGCTAAGTCTCAAACCCCTAATGTTGAAAATGAGGCGTGACGGTGAGCTCCTCTGAACGTAGAAGCAGCAAGCAAGCGGCTCCTGACTAAACCCGTAATCTCCTCTCGTACGGCTGCAACTGATCTGGACTGAGAAAGCTGAACCCGAAGGTTGTGCTCGTACCAAACAGTATACACAGTCGCAGAGAGGCAGAGTCGAGCTCTGATACTGCCAATCTCGCGCCCCCTGAGGTGCTGAGCAGCCCAGGTGACAAGAGCATCCCAAGGAAGGGTGGGCCAAGCGATAGATGTACTCGGAGCAACAGAACTCCAGACCGAGGGGGAAAAAGAACAGGAGAAGAAGAGGTGCTCGTGGGTCTCATCAGCACAGTCGCAAAGCACACAAACACTCTGAACCTCAAGGGCTCCAAAATGCCGAAGTCGATCCCGGGTCCATAGTCGCTGTCGAGAAGGAAGCCAGAGAATGAAGGAGTGTCTCGGTATATGCAGGTTATTTTAAATATTTTAATCTAATAATCAGATTTAATTAATTAATTATTTATTTTATATATATATAATAGTTTGACTACAAATGATGTAAATTCACCTTTTTTATTTCTAATCAAAAAATTAAATAAATAAATTATTAATTAATTAATTCATTGGAATGAGATTCTAATTAGGAGTATGTAATAATTTATTCTAGAAGTGTTTAGAAAAGTAGTTAATTAATCCAACCTAGTTGGGCCTTGAGTAATATTTTAAAAATAGTTTCATGACGTGAGGCTTTTTAAATTTTATTAACATATTTAACATTATTTAAAGAGTTTAAAAATATATAATATGAATGAAATTAAAAAGGCCATGTAACTTTATGAAATATTTGATTTCATCTAGTAGGAGAATTTTTCCTCTATGTCTAATTAGATTAGAAAATTCAATAGTCGAATTATTTGAAAGGAAAAATCTCATAATGTATCTTATAACATTAGATTATATAGGTTGGATAATTAAATGAACCTAATGTGATTAGGCTTTTATTTAATAGTTAAATAAAATTTAGAATATGATTCTAATAATTGATTATGATTTAATCAAAATTAAAAGAAAGATGCGTCATTTAAAATTTCAAGTGGGATTGAGTTCAGGAGTTGACTGCTCACGATCTCCATTACTGGTCTAATAGTATAGTGGATATGCACTACTCCCTCAGGAAGGGCGTTTGTTCACAGAATATAGGGTTAGACTTCCTTAGGATAGACAGAGGTGCAGCAGATGTGTGCCGTAGAGTATCTTGTTAACTTATACTAATGTTTAGGTAATGGTATACACTTGACTAGGATAGTATGTAAATCTCCTAGGGAGCATTAAGATACTGCCTTAAAGGCCAAGGAAGAGATAACGAGTTAGTTATGTTTAAGAAACATATTAATTGAGAACAATTCTCACCTTACTGATAACCCAGTGTAGCCTTACCGACGGGGAGTAACTGATAAATTAGTTTGGTCATCATAGCACACCAAGGAATGGTTAGGTGGATTCCATGCTTTGTTTGTTTGCTAAAATTAATTAAAAGGTTCACACGACTCAAAATATCAAGTGGGAGAGAGCTTCTAAGTGAATGCTCATCGCCTCTATTACCGATCTAGCAGTATAGTAGGTGGGCATGACTCCCCAAGGAGAGTGTTCATTTGTAGAATACAAGGTTAGATTTCTTATGATAGACTGAAGTGCAAGAAAAGTGAGTGTGGCCATGCCGCTGTGGAGTACTTCGTGGACTTGTATGGATATCGAGGTAGCGATGTACTCCTGACAAGGTTCTATATTAATCTTCCCGATGAGCTCTATTGTATGACCTTAGAGGCCGAGGTTAGAGTAGTGTGTTAAATATGTTCATTAAAGAGTTTGAAAGAAAACATATTTATTGAGAAATATTCTCACCCTTCTGATATCTCAATTCAACCTCGCCGACGGGGAGTTTTGGGCAGTTTGGTTGGGTCGCCACGGCAAACATGTAAGTGTCATATTGTGAACTCTGATCTTTGATTGTGTGCTAACATTAAAAAGGGAAACCCTATATGTTATATCACTTGCTTTACAATTGTGATTTTTAAATTGGTTGTTAAATCATGCATTGCAATCAATATTGATATATATGTTACTTGTCTATTTTGTTATGCTCACTGTGATTTAATATCTCTGAGTACATGTGGAGTACTAGTAGATGCTCAGAGTTCTCTAGTTTGCTGTTAGTATATCTACTAAGTTGAAAAGAATGTTAGGAACGTTAAACTAGACTAATGAGTTAGTCAGATGCAACATTCAGACGTTAGATGTCGAATACGTTCTAGTATTAGATACTTGACTTGTCAACTATATAGTGGAGATGATCAGATATTTGAAAGAAGTGTTTGATTAGAAAACTGGTTGCATGAGAACAATAATGAGAAAAGGTGTCATAAAAGCTAAGGGAGGAGTCCACTTAGTGTAGGCATATATCTCAAGAATTAAGAACCTCTACAGGGTAAAACAAAACAGGAGTCAAAATAATTTAGTCTCTTTTATGAAAGTACTGGACATTAGCACTAAAAGGGGATTGCTTAGGTACTTAGATACTATTGTTTTCAAGACTAGAAAGTCAATATGTCAAGGCATATGATATCATGTCTCCTCTAATTGTGATCGGAAGGTAGTTTACTAGTGTTATGATGAATGGGTTTTCAGTATGGGAACTCAGAGATGGTAATTTAAGTTAAGGAATTTAGCTTTGACTTTGAGTAACTATCTTAATGTATTAGTTTCTTTAGAAATTTAATTTCTATATGCTATTTGTTTTGTTTGCAAAATGGACTTATAGTTAAGTAAATAAAACATTTATTTAGAAGCTACATTAGCATATAGTTGATTTCTTCCAATCAAAAACTATGTTGATGGTAATTTATTAGTCTAATACAATCTAGGCTATGTAACCATATAAGAGAAAAATATCCTAAGGTGCATATAGCTTTTAAGTGCCACTTGATCTTAAGTCAGATTAATTTAATATGATTCAAAACTAGTTAGATTTTTCTTATGGTATCATTAAGTACTGAAATGATAATCGGTATGCAAATCATGTTCGAATTAGTGATGACTAAAGGCAATAGAGCCACTGAGTTGCTAGAACTTGCTCATGAAATGTTTATAGACTACTAAAAGTTCAAGCGAGCCGAAGCGATGAGTATCTCATAAAATGTTTATGAATGACTACTTAGTACGTTGAAATATGGATATACCTATGAAGGCTGAGTCTTGAACCCTTTGCAAAGTTCAAAGAATTAAAGACTTAAGTTAGGATCAGGTAGGTAATTATGTTAAGTCACTTTGATTAGATCAGAGTGGAGGATTTCAAGAGAATTCTTATTTTCCTTACTACAAAGAGTTATGGAAAGGATCAATAATATGCTATTGAATATGGTAAGATTCATGTGATGGGTCACATCTACATGTCAAAAGGTTTGTTATGTAAAAGGTTTTAGAAAGCGTTCTAAAAGAGCAGCGGATAGCTTGTGTTTCATAAATTGATATTATGAGATACTGTGTCTTAACAATATTATACAACATATAGTGTAGATGATGTATTAGATATATCTTCAACTAGGCTATTTTCAAATTAAGTACATCGGAGCTTTGGTATAGTGGGAGGATTGTCAGGGTCACCTGATGGATTCATGTCTTCAAGCTTAACGGTTAAGCATGAAGGTGAATCCGATCTTTTTGACTATAATAAAACTCTTAAATATTAAGGTGCAGACCAATAAGACAGGGCCATTAAAGTGAAGTTAAAGTAATTGTATTTTAACTAAGTCTGAAAAATTGTAGAGGCTTCAAAAGATTTTAAGTCCATTAGATTGGATCTGAATGGACCTACAAGTACAAAGAGTCGTTTAAGGCCAGATTGATGGTTGTGGGTTAGACCCTAAAGGAAAGAATTGTCTTTGATGAAAACTTCTGGCCATATGTTATTTTTAAGACCATAAGGATACTCTCATCCATTGTATTTCATATGATGAGATACGGGAAATGGAAATCGAGGTGACGTTCTCTGAATATTCTTCTTGATGAGCTTATATATATGATACAACTAGACAAGTTTTTTGCCAAGAGTAAGGAGAATATACTATGCAAACTAAGGAAGTCTGTTTGTAAATTTAGACAAGCATCTTGCTCATTGAATAGCAGATTCAATGATTGCTATCAAATCCTATGGATTTGAATCAGTGGTTAGGGAACCACGAGTGCAGGTGTGGCATGACTGCAAAGTAGTGACTTTCAAGTTGTTGTATATAAAGGTGGCATTCTAGTCATTGAGAATGATGTGGAATTATCATAAGCTATTAAAGTTTTAATTGTCCACTTAGTTTCAAATGAAAAGATCAAGATGAGTAGACTATGTTCTTATGGTCAAGCCTTAGTGAGGTTCTAAGGAAGGATGTTGAGTTTATTGCGGTTTTTATTTTTTTAAAGGTTATTTAGACGTTATATATCTGGAATCCTTGTTTACCTTTCTAAGTGGGAGTCATTACATGGTGAAGAGTGAAACAGTCTTGTAATGCTTATTTTACTGTGGAAGTCGAGTACTTGACATCTACCAAGTTGTTAAGTAGACTAGTTGACTCAAAAAGTTACTAGTAGATCAGTGCTTATGAGCAAAGGAATAAGACAATGACACAATAGTATTGGTTAAAGTTTACATTCAAAGAGTTGACAGATCCCTAAAGGGTAGTTTAGAAATGCAGGGCCAATTGGGTTTAGGAAAGTGGGAGATTGTTGGAATTAGTGTCTTGGAAAACCATATTAGTTAGTCCTAAATATTAAATAAATAAAATTATTTTATTTTTATATTGTCTAAGTATATTTTACGGGTCAAATATGTGTGTGATGTTGTTCCACAACGTTCCATAAGATGAATGTATCCCTAGATGACATGTCATCCTTGGTTTATGTGGTAAATAACATTGAGCCACGGATGGACTTAAATCAAAATAGTGATATGTTGTCAAAGTATATATTCGTAGGTGGTGATGAGTTTCGACAACTTGTCTGATAAGACTATAATGTGGTACTTTAGATGAATTGTCTTGGTCTTGTAGATAGGGATCCAAAAAAATTATATTCGTGTTGTCTATATGATTAGAACACTGAGCAGGACCACCCGAATTGGTTGTTTCTTTACTACTGTTAGAAAAAATTAATTCCATAAGGCAATAACTCTAAATTCAGGAAATAGTCTGAACTTGTGCATGGATTATCCGTTACTTTAATGTACCAAAAGGATTAGTCAAAGTGTGTTGGCTTAAATCTTACATGCATTCAATAATGGCATGAGGTGTATCGGGGACAATTGTTTTATGTGGAATCTATAGCCTCTAACGAGATAAAGATGTCCCCGTAGTTGATTTGTAAATTTACATACAGATTTGAGGAGCTTTGGCCAAAGTATTCAATGTGTTTGACATATGGAATAGGTATAGAAATTATTTTCTATATTATTGACTTGTTCGAGAAGGGCGAGTCCGGAACTATGGTGAAAGATGTGGAAAAATTACCGATAATTGTTAAAGCTATTTTTCCTCATGGACATCTAATAAAGGGGTTAATTGTCACAGTGAAAGTCACTTGAGAATTATTGAACAAGTATAATTAATTCTAGAGTACAGTAATGTTCGGTAGCGTTGATAATTAGATTTGACCCCTTTAGAGCTAGAATTAAGTTGTCCCTGGGGTCCCTTTCCAAGCCTTTAGAAGTACACCAGTTGAAAACATTTAAAATAAATTCATAAGATGAATTATTTTTTCATGAGATGAATAAATTAATTTTGCTAAACATAATTCATGACATGAATTATTTATTCATAAGGTGAAAAAATTTATTTTACCAATTATAATTAATGAGATGAATTTGTACACGGGAAAATTTAAACAGAATTTAAAGAAAAGGAAAATAAAAATTGATATATGATATTACAACGTAATGTGAGGAGATTCCTTTTGAGTCTGTTGACTCTAACCAACTTTGGTTTGTTGATGTCAGCGTGACATCATTAGCTTTAATGTTTTCTTGTTCTTTTAGTTTTCATTGGTAGTGAAATAGCTATATTATTTTCAACCACTTTTTTTTTTGGTAAGTTAGTGATATTTACCATATATGTGAAAACATATATGTACAAGTCTACGAGAGGCATACCCCAAGTCAAGACCAGAAAGGCCTACATCAATGAATCAAATGAATGAAACAAACAAAGCAAAGCATCAAAGGTTAACATGACCAAACAAAGGAGACAAAGCGAAAAGCCAAAACAAAGAGCTAGTGCTCAAACCCCCACTCCTGCAAAAGCTGAGTATGACGGTGAGCACCACAGAGCGTAGGAGCAGCAATAAGACTGCTCCGGACCAATTCTGTGACCTCCTCGATGACAGCAGCGGAAGGTCTGCACAATGAACGCTGAATCCTCGGGTTACGCTCATACTAAATGATGTAGACCGTCGTAGAGAAAAAAAGGCGGGCGAGGATGAGATCCACCCCTCGGCTGCGGAGCTAAGCCGAAGCCTACTGAATAAGCTCATGCCAAGGAAGCGCAGGCCAAGCAGTAGAGGTGCGCGATGACACCCGGGACCAAATAGAAGCAGAGAAGCTGCAAGCGAAGATGAGATGGCTATGTGACTCATCATCTGAACCACACAGCACGCATGTAGACTGGACGCCTGGAGCCCGATGTCTCAGCCGTCTGTCATGAGTATAGAGCCGCTCACAAGAGGCAAGTGAGAGAATGAAGGAATGCCTCAGAATGTGCAGCCAGAACTAGAGGAGATGATGGATGGAGTCCTCCTCCCTCCTACTACGACACCAACTTGTAACTCAAGCGAGGGCATTAAGGTAGTGCGGACCTAACTCATGTCCAACTAGTAGGGCTACAGGTTTGCAATTTGCTATCTTGTCCGTTCCAAGTCGAGAGTTGGGTTGTGTGGCTCGGGAAAAGGCTTGGGCTAAACAACTCCCAGAGTAGAGGGTATCGCGTCAAGCTAGTTCAACCACTGTGAATTTGCATCTCGCATCATTCAGTAGCTTATTATTCTAGCCAAGACTCTATTATAAATAGGGATCTTGGATATTCAGTATGGCAATTAATAATTATTTGAGAAATATAATTTTTTAGAAACTTAAACAAGAGGAATTTCTCTTTAAAATTTCTCATAGTAAATATTTTTTCGGAGCCCACACTCTGGGTGTCAAGGGGTCATTGCCGAGAAGATCTCGCGGTCTCAATGATTTCTCTCGAGGGACAATTGCGGACTACAATCTAGGTATTTCTTGTTACTATTCTTTTAAAAGCTTTCCTTTCATTTTCACATTTTTATTTATGATTTTAATTCAGTGTTTATTATTCTTTAATATTCTATATTCATTATGTTTATATTAGAGTAGAGGTCCTTTATATTTAAAATTAAAGAATTTGAAAGTTATTTTTGCTGCGCCTAATCAAACCAATTTAGGAAAATTTTAGTTTTCAAAATTAAATTTTCCCGACACTATATTAATAGCAATTTATTGGTCTAATACAAGAAAGTTTATGTAACCATATAAAAGAAGAATTTCTTGAAGCCCATAAAGCCTTTAAGTGGCACTTGATCTTAGGTCACATTAATCTAGTATGATTCAAAAACTGGTTTGATTTGTCTTATGCGATGATTCAGTACTAAAATGATAACCAATATGGGAATCATGTTTGAATTAATGGTGACTGAAAGCGTCTTTAATAGTAAAGCCAGTAGAACCATTAAGCTACTAGAACTTATTCATAAAATGTTTATGGACTGCTAACAGTTCAAGTGAGGAGAAGCAATGAGTATTTAATAAAATTTTTACGATTTCAAGTAAGGAGAAGCGATGAGTATTTCATAAAATGTTTATGAATGACTACTCATTCAATTAATTTATGGATATACATATGAAGACTGAAATTTTGAACCCTTTGAAAGGTTCAAAGAATTAAAGACTAAATTTGGGATTAGTTAGGTAATTATGTCAAGTCACTTTGATAAGATTAAAGTGGTAGTTTTAGGAGAATTCTTGGTTTTCCTTACTATGGAGAATTGTAGAAAGGATTAATAATGTTTTATTGAATATGGTAAAATTAATGCAATGAGACACATCTACATATCAAAAGGTTTGTTAATATGAGATATTGTGTCTCTCCAATTTGATACATCTAATTATGTAGATGATGTATTAGATACATCTTTCACCGAGTTATTGTCATGCTAAGTACATGAGAGCTTTGATGTAGTGGGAGGATGGTCAGGGTCACCTAACAAATTTATGTCTTTAGTCTTAACGATAAAGCATGATAGCGAATTCGATCCTTTATACTACAATATAACTCTGAAGTCTAAAGATGCAAACCAATCGGTCAGGGCAATGAAAGTTAAGTTAAAGTAAGTGTATTTTGACTACATTTGGAAACTTGTAGAGGTGTCGAAAGACATTAAGTTCAATAATTGGATCTCACTAGATTTACAAGAATAAAAGAGTTGTGTGGACGAGAAGGTTGAGACCTTCTAGGGTAGATTGATGGTAGTGGGCTATACCCTAATGGAAGGAATCATCTTTGATGAAACCTTCTAGCCAGATGCTATGCTGAAGTCCATTAGGGTGCTCTTATCCATTGTATCTGATTGTGATGAGATATGAAAATGGAAGTCAAGATGACATTTTTTTTTTTGAATAGTCATTTTGAAAAGGTTATGTATATGATACAACTAAACAAGTTTGTTGCCAAGAGTCTGAAGCACATAGTATGCAAACTCAAGTAGTCTATTTGTAGACTTAAATGAGCATCTTGTCCATTGAATAGTAGATTCGGTGACGGTTATCAAGTTCTGGTGATTAGAATCAATAGTTAGTGAACCATTAGTGTACGAGTGACATAACAAGAAAGTAGAGACTTTCTAAGTGTTGTTTATGGATAACATTCTACTCATTAAGAATGATATAGAATTGTTATGAGCTGTTAAGGTTTAATTGTCCAGTCCATTAAAAAGTGAAAAACCTAAGATGAACACACTATATTCTTAGGATCAAGCTTAAGCGAGATTCAAAAGAAAGGACGTGAGTTTGTCATGGGTCGTTTGTTTTAAAAGGGAGTTTAGATGTTAGAAATATGAAATCCATGTTTACCTTTTAGTGAGAGTCATTAGATGTAAAGTAGTATTGTATTGCTTAGCTCACAATGAAAGTTGGGTATTTAAAAGCTATGGAGTTGTTGAGTAGATTAATTGACTCAGAAGGTTCTTAGTTGATCAAAGTTTGTGAGCAAGGGAATGAGATAGTGACAGGTCAGTATCGATTAAAGTTTATACTTAAAGAGTTGACAGATCTCTAGGGGATAGTTAGGTTTAAGTTTAGGACAAGTGGGAGATTATTGGAATTGTTGTCCTGGAAAAACCCAATTAGTTAGGTTTAAATATTAAATAAATAAAATAATTCTATTTATTTACTGTCTGATTATGTTTAACGAATCAAATATGTGTGTGATTGTTTTCTAAAATGTTCCATGAGATGGACGTTGCTGTTTTCTATATTTTGTTTGAAGTGGTGTATATGTGGTCACCATAAATGTGAAAACAAAACAAACATGCAAAAAGGACTCACTGTAACTAGGGAGTGAGCCTAATTATGAACCACATGTCTTAAACCTCAACCATTTACCGTTTTCAAAGAAAACGTTATGATATGTTGGTGTCTCTGACTTTGATTATACCGTGAGTCCTACTTACGCTTCAATTAAGAAGACTTTGTTAAATATTTTTGTGAAATTTTTTTTATGACAAAAACTTAAGACATGGACCTAACTCAAGTGGCAATTATGGTGAAGGGGCAGGGCTAATAGACGCCTTTTTTCGTATACTTAAAAGTCAGGAATTGGAGCTCTGCAGTCCACTTACAAGCCCGAGTCAATTAGATTTTTAAGCTGGACACCTTTGACTTATGATAACTCGAATGAGTTCAGGTCTGACAAGATTAAGGTGGAGCAAACCGTATTCAAGTCATTGGATTAGGATAAATGCAATCAAGGGACAAGCCTTAGCCATTAAAGGCATAATCAATGGCACGAACCTAAGTTCACCTAACTTATCAAGAAGTGACAATAGTGTTAAGACAAACGTAAATAAGGGACAAAGCCTTGGCCATCAAAGCCTTAAACTAAAGCCTCAAATCTCAGCTTGTCGATTTATGGAAACAAATTAAAACTAGAAAGTCATACCTGAAGCTCAAGAACGGTATTACTATGGAAGTAAGTACAACAAGATCTATGTTACACTACGCTTAGCTATGTTACGGTACTCCTAAGAAAGAGTACAAGTGTGCTGTAAAGAAAAACTTAAAGAAGTTATGTATTGAGTGTATAAGTACTACGTTGGACTAATGCAGAATCCGTTATTTATAGAAAAAAAAAACTACTCCTAATTTCACAGTAGCTTCACCCACTTCTAGCCACAAAGCTCCTCTCTTGTGCTCGCTTACTCTTCACCAACGTGTCTTGAGTTTTCAGAGGGAAATCCTTGATGCCCACGTCCAGATTTTTAATTGAAGTTCCCTTTAGAAGACTCATGACCTCCTGAATTAAGCTTAAGGCCCAAGCACATGAAATTGATCTCCAAGTAACTTCCTTGAGCTTGGAAACTACTATGCTTACAGCTTTCCTGGCAACTCCTCGAGCTTGAACTCACTTCACCCTTCAACCATCTTGAGCCTTAAGTGGCTGATAACCTTTTCAAGGGTAGTAACGCTTCCCAAGTACTCACCTCAAGATGCCATCATCACAGCACGTAAATGTCATACTCCCCTCAAAGAGGATCTCACGTGATGGCCACGTGACACTTTACCCAAAAACGGCATCGTCCCTGCCCTATCAAATTTAGGGTGTAAACAAATGCCCCCTTTTAGCTGTTGGTAAGTTCAAATTTAAAATGGATAAAATCTAACTGATGTGACCCTTAACAGCTACAGGGACTCCTTGAGAGAATATGTATGCCAGTTACTCTTCTTTCCCGTGTATTTATAAGTATGACAACTAGGACTTAAAGTTTTCACTTTTTCCTTTGTTTTCTCTCTGCTTTTATCAAGCACACTTGAAATCTCTTGCCTTTGTCACTACATTGGTGAATCCTTGATCCAATTCACACCCATTTTGTGAATTTATCAGTGGCCATGAGGATATAAGAATGTTGTTTGCTGGAAGGGGGGTTAATCTCCCCTATAATATCATTGCTCAGCCTCTGAATCGCCATGGTTTGAGAATGGCATGCATCTCAGCAGCAGGGACCCTAGGTACATGTCAATGTCTTTGCCATGCTCTACATCCCTTGGCCTACATTATGCAATCATCTATCATTCATGGCTAAAAGTAGCCATAACACCTGATAAGCCAGTGAATCTTATTGCCAACTAGATGGGATCCAAAAATATATCTTTATGGGCTCTTACCATTACTAGCATTGCTTCATCCAAGTCAAGGTACTTGAGAAGTACTCCACTAGCCTCCCTTTTATATAGTTGTTTATACTCACCATCTAGGTAGAATCTATGAGCTCTCATTTTCATCTTCCTACCCTTAATGTAATCACGAGGGTTATTGAAGTAATCTATTAAAGGCTTCCTCAAGTCCTCTTATTGACTTAGGAAAGTCTGATGTGCCTCATAGTACTCCAAGCATTCATTTGGTGTACTTTCGAAGGACTCTGTATACTTGATCTCATGATCCAAAACGGTAATCTTAATGACCATAGTTTCTTCACACCATGTTCTAGGTAATTTTTACCTAGATGCCAATTGAGCCAAGTCATTGGCCGCCTTGTTTTGTTCTCTTAGAATGTGCTCGAACTGTACCTCATTGAAATTACTCAATAGCTTACGCACCATTGATAGATATCGACTCAAGGTATCACTCATACACTAGAACTTCCCATTCACTTAGCAGATCACCAGTTGCAAGTCCTCTTTGATAAGAACATTGAGGACTTGCATTTCTAGAAGAGTTTGAAGGTCGATTATCAGAGTCTCATAGTCAGCATGTTATTAGAGCATCTTCCCACCAAGGTGACAGCCAATTTAGTGATGATTCCTTTTGGGGATTCTATCACGATTCCCACTCCAGCACTAGAGTTGGTCCTTAAACAATCAAAGAATAGTTTCCAAGGCACCAGTTCTACCAATAGAAGCTGTTCTAGCTCATCATCTAAGCCAGCTTGAATGTTTGGATGGTCAACTAAAAAGTCCACTAGGGCTTGCCCCTTCACTGACTTTTGTGCGACATAAACCAACTCAAATTGGGGTAGAGCTAAGCTCCACTTGTTCAATCTTCCTCTCAAAAAATGGTATGTCTAGCATATATTTAAGGATGTCTGCTTGAGGGACCACATATATAGTGAAAATTTTTTTTCAATCGAGGAATACTTTATTTTGCACTCATTTAGGCAATAGCTAAGGTAGAACACAGCCTATTCAAAACCTTGTCTCATTGTCTTATACAAGTAAACAACCAATAGATTTCTTGGAAGCAGAGACATAGATCTTCAAAGGCTTTCCCTGCTTTGGCGGAATCAGTACTAGCGGCCTAATCAACTATTCCTCGATAGCCTCGAATGCTGGTTGATGTGGGTCCTCCCACTTGAAGTCCTTCTCAGACTTGAGCCTCAGCAGTGGAGTGAAGACCTTTGTTCTTCCTATGATATTCGAGTTAAAACATCTTAGGAAGTTAACCTGCCCCAGGAAGCATTGAAGCTCTTTTTTGTTTGTAGGTGGCTTGGCCACTTGAATGACTTTAGTCTTATTAATATCTACCTTGACGCCCTTTTGGTGTACTAGAAAACCTAGAAAGTTTCTAGCTCATACGCCCAAAGTTCATTTTAGTGGATTCATCTTAAGGTTGTGAGTCCTCATCCTAAGGAATGTAATCCATCAGATCTTCCAAGGGCTTAACTTTAGATTTTGATTTGACCATGATGCTATCTATATAGACTTCCATGGTCTTGCCAATGAGATCATGAAAAATCATGCTCAAGGCTCTTTGGTGGGTGGTGCCAACATTCTTCAAACCAAAAGGGCATCCACCCATTCAAACGTCCCTATTGATCCAGGACATCTGAATGCCATCTTGTGGGTATCCTCTGAGGCAATCATAAATTGGTAGTGCCCATATTAGCCATCCAGGAAAGACAAAACCTCATGCCTCGAGGCTGAGTCAATGAGCACATTAGCAATAGGTATTGGGTACTCGTCCTTTGGGGTGGCTGCATTCAGACCTTTGAAACCAATACAGACCCGAATTTTTGCCAGCCATTCAATGTACCTAGCAGTTTTGATGAATTTGCTCTTTAGGAGCCTTTCAATTTCTTCCTTGACCAAATCAATGATTTCTTGGGACATTCTTCTCTGGCCCTGAATGATGGGCTTCGAGCTTGGCTTGAAAGGAAGTCTATGCTCAATCACCTTTCTATCTAAGCTAGGCATCTCATGATTATCCAAAGCAAAGCAATCCTTTAATTCACAAAGCAAAGCCAGGTACTGCTCTTTCTGCTTCTCAAAAAGCAAAGCACTTAGATAAGTAGGTCTTAGGTGTTCTACCGAGCCCAAATTAACATTGAAGAGGGGGGTCTTGGACCTCAGCCCTTAGATCCTCCATTTTGGATGGTGCTAATCTTAAGTCAGAGAGCTCCAACTCCTTTTCTTGTGTTGCATGAACTTGAAAAACCATGAAATGGTTGCTCAATCTACAGTTGATCCTTGGCGTGCCAGGCTTCATGCCTTGCTAATGTTGAGGAAATGGCCTCTTAGGCCATTATTAGGAGGTCTTGGTTCCTCCGCATTGGGATTCTAAAGTGCCCTAGAAGTCCCCTTCGTCGAGAAGAGCCCTCATGTATCCCCAGAAGTCAAAGTCTTCAGACTTGACATCCATTTAACCAACCTCAGCTTCAATTAGTAGGTTGAAAATGATGGCGATCAGGTCTTGCTGTTGGGTAGATTCTAGAGTGATCCTTTTAACGTCTATGAGTCCCACATCATCCTCATAGAACTTTGCCTCAACATGGTTGGAGCAAGCCATGAATGGCCTCTTATCTGCCCTAACAACCTCATATTTGTCATGATTTCAGAAGATTAGCAACTGGTGAAGTGAAGACGGAATACAATAATTGGCATGAAGCCAATCTCTACCAAGTAAAGTATTATGGCTTGACGCAGTTTCCACGATAAAGAAAGCTGTTAGCTTGCTTAAGTTGGCAACAATTAAGTTAATCGGGATGACCCTTTCAGATTTGGTGGTAGCTCCAGAAAAGCCACATATTGCCACATTTGAAGTGATTAAGTCTTCTGACTTACCAATGTGTCCTAACATATATGAAGGCAAGACATTGATAGTCGTGCTATTATCCACCAAGACCCTGTTTACCAAAATGCCATCGAATTCAGCCTTGATGTATAGGGGCTTGATGTGTTTATTGGAGGTATTAGGCTCATCAAACATCATCTTCAATATGGCAGGTAGATCATCAGGCAATTTAGATGTTATATCATTAACTTTAAAAGATAAACAATAGTGTACCTGTAGTGGTGGCTATTTGTTATGGTCCAAGAAGCCAAGGCATGAGCTGAAGGTGGCTGTGTTGCTGTCCTACTGCTATGCTGCTGCTTTAATCTATAATGTGCTGCAACGGTGGCTGTCTTGCAGCCATTTGATGATCATTTAGTGTAGGGAAGTTGTATTAGCTTGTTGATATGGTAACTAGAATAAGTCTTGATGTAATTAGTTGCATAAGTCTCATGTTAAGTCAGGTAATAAGTGAACTTTAGTGGCATGTAGCCAAGGTGGTCATTGGCCGGTCACGGTTGGCGGCTAATTAGTTAGTTGGCAGTTAAGTCGGTTAGGCCATGGGTCTGCATGCATTGTATCTCTAGATATTTTTTAGTCTTAAGCCACCCCAAGAGGAAGTAGTATAAGTAGATGGCTCTAGCTTGTAATCCATAACAACTTTGATGAATGACAAATTGATATCTTTTGATATCTCTCTCTATTTCTCATCTCCCTCTTCTTATCTCTTCTTAACTCTACATTCTCCCCTCATCTCACACTCTCACTATCCCAACCAAGGTTAAGGACCAAGGGAAATATTTGAACCTTAAAATTTGGTATCAGAGCCTTGATTTGGCTTCCGAATCAAGCTCTAAATCAGAAAAAAATTACAAAATTCGATTGATTGCATTGCAATTAATCAACAAAAACAGTTTGATACTGCAGTTTATGTGATTAAGAATTCAATTCTGAGTTCTGAATTTGAAATTGGCGGTTACTGACATATGCAATATTCATATCCTACGGATTGACTGGGAGTTACTTCCGGTTGGGATAAAATTTATTGAATTACATTGAAGAAAGTTTAATTGATTAGTATTTGTTGATTACATTCAACATCAAAGCTGATTCATATTGAATTCAGTAGAATCGATCAGGCATTAGTTGCTGAAGCTGTGTGCTAAGCATAATTGATCTTGATCAAATATTCTTTTGATCAGTTGAAGAAGAAGTCTACGTGAGTTGCTGGATCAATCATACACTTGATCATCATCAAGAGAACAGAAACAAGCTGCATTGAGGTTAATTCTGATTCTACAATTCAGTAACTGAGATTGAGGTAACGGTTTCTGAACTTCAAGTCGCAATTCAATGGGAATTTGTGTTTGTTGTTGGTTTGTGATGAAATTGGGTTGATAAGTATAGAAGTGGTGAGAATTCAATAGAATCTGTGTTGATTCTTAAGAATTATATGTTATTAAGTTGAGATTTGCTTAGGTGAATCTGACATTGAGCTGAGCTCCGAAAGTGTTGAAATCTGATTTCGTTCTTGAAGATTGCTTTGAGTATTGTGTTGAAGACTTGATTGCGATCTAGAATCGAGTTTAATTCAGAATTGTAAGTCCAAATATTCAGGAAAGCATCACTGTTAGGGTTTGTTCGAAGTTAGGGTTCGTTCACGAATTCTGCTTTAGGGTTTGTAATCTGTGACGATTGTCGAACCGTTAGTAAGTGATTGTTTTGTGCAAATGAAGGAGTATAATTTCTTTAAGCAATCATTGGTTGAAGTGATTTGAATCGAATTTAATTCTCCTGCGAACTGAGCTGTTCCAGATTGACTCATTGTTGTTCATTGCAAATATGGATGATATGGATGATGATGGCTCTTGTCAATCAGTGATGAGTGATTATTGGGAGAAAATAAAGCAAGAATGGAGGCAAGAATGCGAGGAGTTTTGGCAGAAATAGAAACAGGAGCCACAACGAATTTTTGATCGGCAGTTTTCAGCTCATCAGTTTACAAACATCAATCGAGATGGTGCTGGTGTTCTTGATGCAAATGAGTTCCCGAAGCTAAAGGATAGCTTTATACAACAAGAGCTCAATGTTGAGGAAAAAGAGGAAGTTGGAGTAGAAGTCGTTGTTGTTGAAGATGAATTCGACCAAGACAATGCCGAAATTGATGAACACAAGTTAGGAGAACCTGAGTTTGAGCAAGATGATTATTATGAAGACTCTTTGATAGAGTTTGATTACTTTGAAGACATTGAGCTACAGCAAGATATGTTTCCGGAATGGGATTACGATTTATAGATCAAGGGAATGATAAAGAAAGCAAAGAGCAAAGTGAAGAGGAATCATCTTAACGACGCATTGAAAGATTTTTGAGGGAAAAAGAAGTTTACTAAGCAGAAATTAAAGCATGTCAAGTTAGTGATTGAGTCATGGTCTCCAAAGGATGATTCAATACTACAAGTGGGTCACTATGAAGTCCCTGCAAGCAATTGAGCAGAGAACTATGCAGACCCGAAGTATCCTGCTGGAAAATTTGACGCTACTGCTGAAATGTCACTGAATACAACACAGAATCTGCTAAGTATGATTCCATGGCAAGCTGGTATGCAGAATTTAAGTACCTCCACTCCTGAACAATCTCATTCTGTTGGGAAGGTTGATGTCACTGCTGTAGTGGCAATGTAAACACCACAAAACATGTTAAACACTTCTCCAAGGCATCTTGATACTCGAGATCAGCAATTACTTTGTGCTGGCAGTAATGTAGTTGATGCAAAACAAGGTTCATGGCGTGGAGGAATGGTGTGTTCAAATACACATTCATATGACGAGTTCCCTCCAGATCCGGGAGAATATTCTCAAGACTATATGAAGCTAAAAAGAGTCAATTTTCTGTGGAAGAGAAGTAATCATGTTGCGAGAGTGCATTTCAAGGTTCAACAAAGGAGAAGCATGGTGTCTATACAAGCAATTGACTTAGTGGTGGTGAATAAATTCAGTAAAGTGCTGAAACAGAATTCTGTGCAGACCAAAATCAGTACAATCGATGCCTCAACTGATGAAGTTGATGTTAGGAGTCCCTTTGATCCGGCAAAGAATGAATTACAAGTGTTTGGAGAAGCTAGGCATCCGGTGCTGCTGTTTGATGATGAAGAACTTGGTGTCAGTGCAAGTATTGTTGGAAAAATGGTAGAGGCTATGGGTCATTGCGAAGTTAACATCAAAGCAAGCTGTGAAGACTAGGATTACACCGGTTGCAAGCTGCAAAATTCTCATGATAATGAAGTTTCTATTGTTCCAGAATTGGTGTTGCTTCGGTTCCTACAAAAGCGCTTACTTGAAAGGGTGGCAATTTTTGCTAGTTGTTTGATGAATTATGGATGGTTTGAAGAGGTGTTGGGCCTCAGGTACGACCTCATAGATGGTGCACAAAGCCAAGTAAAGACAAAGATGATAACATTTGAAAATTGGAACACGCAGCGACTAAAGCTTTCTGTCAGCACTAGCTAAGTTGCTCAGATTGAGTGTGGTTGGTGCTATTATGGCTTTATGAAGATGTAATAACTTGTTCGCATCAAGAAGCTTCCTTGTGGACAAGAATGGAGTTGAAATTTGTAATACCCGCAGCTATGAGTGGTCTTGGTTATACATTGCTGAATATTTGTGTTATGCAGCACAACATGAGGAATTGGGAAGCAATCAAGAGTTTGTTGAGCATGGTCTGAGATGTTTTAGTAAGTGGGTGTTTAAGCAATACAAATTTTGGATAAGATCCAAGATGAAAGGGTTGCAGCTGCATCCTTATGGAATTCCAATGTGTTTTGTTGTCATGATCAAGAAATGGGGCCGTTTGAACTGCACTTGGGAATGTCTACAAGCTGATTTTGATATTTGGTTCTCTTGGTTTAAGTTTGGAAGACCTCCAGAGTTGCTTAAGGACTGCATATGCAGCTTTATTGGTTTATCGACAGATAACATCTGTTGTGTAGCATTTCACAAGTTAAATTACAGAACTGTAGCTGCGTTTTGTGACTCTCGGCAGCAAGATAGTATTTTGAGCTGTGTTAACGGCATCATGAGGTGTCGTGAATGTGTTGTTAATGTTTGGTTTGATCAGTGCAGACCCCCTGAAGAGTATTATACATTCAAATGCAAACATTGTGTCGAAACAAGCATCCTACAAGGTGTCCTGCTGCAATTTCAGATTGAGTGCTTCAGATGTCTTCCAGCTGCATAACTCCAGCCAGAAGTTGATCTTCATTGTTACAACTCTCTTCTATTGTTGATGACAAGAATGTTTTCAGGGGGAAGGGAATGTTATGATCCAAGAAGCCGAGGCATGAGCTGATGGTGGCTGTATTGCTGTCCTACCGCTATGCTGCTGCTGTTATCTGCTATGTGCTGCGATGGTGGCTGTCTTGCAGCCATTTGATGATCATTTAGTGTAGGGAAGTTGTATTAGCTTGTTGATATGGTAACTAGAATAAGTCTTGATGTAATCAGCTGCATAAGTCTTATGTTAAGTCATGTAATAAGTGAACTCTAGTGGCATGTAGCCTAGGTGGTCATTGGCCGGTCAAGGTTGGCGGCTAATTAGTTAGATGGCGGTTAATTCGGTTAGGCCATTGATCCACATGCATTGTATCTCTAGATATTTTTTAGTCTTAAGCCATCCCAATAGGAAGTAGTATAAGTAGATGGCTCAAGCTTGCAATCCATAACAACTTTGATGAATGACAAATTGATCTCTTTTGATATCTGTCTCTATTTCTCATCTCCCTCTTCTTATCTCTTCTTAACTCTACATTCTCTCCTCATCTCACACTCTCACTATCCCAACCAAGGTTAAGGACCAAGAGAAATCTTTGAACCTTAACAATTGGTATCAGAGCCATGATTTGGCTTCCGAATCAAGCTATAAATCAGAAAAAAAAAAAATTACAAAATTTTTGTGTTGCAATTAATCAACAAAAACGGTTTGATACTGATTTAGTTCAGTTCATATGATTAGGAATTCAATTCTGAATTCTGAATTTGAAATTGGCGGTTACTGACATATGCAATATTCATATCCAACGCATTGCCTGGGAGTTGCTTCCGGTTGGGATAAAATTGATTGAATTACATTGAAGAAAGTTTAATTGATTAGTATTTGTTGATTACATTCAACATCAAAGCTGATTCATATTGAATTCAGTAGAATCGATCATGCATTAGTTGCTGAAGTTGTGTGCTAAGCATAATTGATCTTGATCAAATATTCTTTTGATCAGTTGAAGAAGAAGTCTAAGTTCGTTGCTGGATCAATCATACACTTGATCGTCATCAAGAGAACAGAAACAAGCTGCATTGAGGTTAATTCTGATTCTACAATTCAGTAACTGAGATTGAGGTAACGGTTTCTGAACTTCAAGTCGCAATTCGATGGGAATTTGTGTTTGTTGCTGGTTTGTGATGAAATTGTGTTGATAAGCATGGAAGTGGTGAGAATTCATCAGAATCTGTGTTGATTCTTAATAATTATATGTTATTAAGTTGAGATTTGCTTAGGTGAATCTGACATTGAGCTGAGCTCCGAAAGTGTTGAAATCTGATTTCGTTCTTGAAGATTGCTTTGAGTATTGTGTGAGGACTTGATTGCGATCTAGAATTCAGTTTAATTCAGAATTGTAAGTCCAAATATTCAGGAAAGCATCACTATTAGGGTTTGTTCGAAGTTAGGGTTCGTTCGCGAATTCTGCTTTAGGGTTTGTAATCAGTGACGATTGTCGAACCGTTAGTAAGTGATTGTTTTGTGCAAATGAAGGAGTATAATTTCTTTAAGCAATCATTGGTTGAAGTGATTCGAATCGAATTTAATTCTCCTGCGAACTTAGCTGTTCCAGATTGACGCATTGTTGTTCATTGCAAATATGGCTGATATGGATGATGATGGCTCCTGTCAATCAGTGATGAGTGATTATTTGGGAGAAAATAAAGCAAGAATGGAGGCAAGAACGCGAGGAGTTTTGGCAGAAATAGAAACAGGAGCTACAACGAATTTTTGATCGGCAGTTTTCAGCTCATCAGTTTACAAACATCAATTGAGATGGTGCTGGTGTTCTTGATGCAAATGAGTTCCCTCAGCTAAAGGATAGCGTTATACAACAAGAGCTTAATGTTGAGCAAAAAGAGGAAGTTGGAGTAGAAGCCGTTGTTGTTGAAGATGAATTCGACCAAGACAATGCCGAAATTGATGAACACAAGTTAGAAGAACCTGAGTTTGAGCAAGATGATTATTATGAAGAATCTTTGCTAGAGTTTGATTACTTTGAAGACGTTGAGCTATAGCAAGATATGTTTCCGGAATGGGAGTACGATTTATAGATCAAGGGAATGATAAAGAAAGCAAAGAGTAAAGTGAAGCGGAATCATTTTAACGACGCATTGAAAGATTTTTGGGGGAAAAAGAAGTTAACTGAGCAGAAATTGAAGCATGACAAGTCAGTGGTTGAGTCATGGTCTCTAAAGGATGATTCGATGCTACAAGTGGGTCACTATGAAGTCCCTGCAAGTAATCAAGCAGAGAACTATGCAGACCCGAAGTATCCTACTGAAAAATTTGATGCTATTGCAGAAATATCACTGAATACAACACCGAATCTGTTAAGTATGATTCCATGGCAAGCTAGTATGCAGAATCGAAGCACCTCCACTACTGAACAATCTCATTTTGTTAGGAAGGTTGATGTTACTACTGTAGTGACAATGAAAACACCACAAAACATGTTAAGCACTTCTCCAAGGAATCTTGATACTCGAGATCAGCAATTACTTTGTGCTGGCAGTAATGTAGTTGATGCAAAACAAGGTTCATGGAGTGGAGGAATGGTGTGTTCAAATACACATTCATATGACGAGTTGCTTCCAGATCCGGGAGAAGATTCTCAAGGCTATGTGAAGCTGAAAAGAGTCGATTTTCTATTGAAGAGAAGTAATCATGTTGCAAGAGTGCGTGTCAAGGTTCAACAAAGGAGAAGCATGGTGTCTTACAAGCAATTAAGTTGTTGGTGGTGAATAAATTCAGTAAAGTGCTGAAACAGAATTCTGTGCAGACCAAAATCAGCACAATTGATGCCTCAACTGATGAAGTTGATGTTGGGAGTCCCTTTGACCCGGGAAAAAATGAATTACAAGTGTTTGGAGAAGCTAGGCGTCCGGTGCTGCTGTTTGATGATGAAGAACTCGGTGTTAGTGCAAGTATTGGTGGAAAAAAGGTAGAGGCTGTGGGTCATTGCGAAGTTAACATCAAAGCAAGCTGTGAAGACTAGGATTACACAGGTTGCAAGCTGCAAAATTCTCGTGACAATGAAGTTTCCATTGTTCCAGAATTGGTGTTGCTTCGGTGCCTACAAAAGCGCTTACTTGAAAGGATGGTAATTGTTGCTAGTTGTTTGATGAATTATGGATGGTTTGACGAGGTGTTGGGCCTCAGGTATGACCTCATAGCTGCTGTACAAAGCCAAGTAAAGACAAAGATGATAGCATTTGAAAATTGGAACACGCAGCGACTGAAGCTTTCTGATCTGATACAGAATCTGAAGGTTTTTGGGGTGGTTTGTTGTGGCTGTTCCGAATGGAAAAATTATATGCACAAGCTTCAATATTTTTTGAATGTTTGGATGGAGGAGTACAACAAGGAAACAAGGTCAATTCTAGCAGAAAGTGTTTCACATTTCAGCATTAACAAGCAGGACAGATCTCCTTTGGTTCTGAAATTAATCTCAGTAACTTTGAATTGTCATATGTGTCCTGATTTGATGTACATTCTTATGTTCATTGACAAGGAAGCAAAGCTTTTTCATTTGAGGCGAATTTGGTGGCTGGAAGTGCTTGGGGTCCAAGGACATCTGCTGTACTGATTGCAAATGGTGTGCCGCAGCATTAGCAAGGTCGATTGGAGTGTTTTGGAAGTTCAGGTTATGATATTGGATCTTTGGCATTCAACAATGATTTGTGAACTCTTAGTTTGTGTGGTCTATGCAAGTGTTTAGGAGGATAAGGCTGAGACTTTCAAACCTTACAAGTTCACAATCAAGATTAGAGTAGTGGAATTATTGGAGGCTGCTGAACATTCTTGGACAATTACAATTCCTTCACTGTCAGCACTAGATAAGTTGCTCAAATTCAGTGTGGTTGGTGCTATTATGACTTTGAGAAGATGTAATAACTTGTTCACATCAAGAAGCTTCCTTGTGGACAAGAATCGAGTTGAAATTTGGAATACCTGCAGCTATGAGTGGTCTTGGTTATAAACTGCTGAATATTTTGGTTCTGCAGCACAACATGAGGAATTGGGAAGCAATCAAGGGTTTGTCGAGCACGGTCTGAGATGTTTTAGTAAGTGGGTGTTTAAGCAATATAAATTTTGGATAAGATCCAAGATGAAAGAGTTGCAGCTGCATCCTTATGGAATTCCAATGTGTTTTGTTGCCATGATCAAGAAATGGGGCTATTTGAACTACACTTGGGAATGTCTACAAGCTGATTTTGATATTTGGTTCTCTTGGTTTGTGTTTGGAAGACCTCCAGAGTTGCTTAAGGACTTCATATGCAGCTTTATGGGTTTATCGGCATATAACATCTGTTGTGCAGCACTTCACAAGTTGAATTACAGAACTGTTGCTGCATTTTGTCACTCTCGGTAGCAAGATAGTATTTTCAGCTGTGTTAACTGCATCATGAGGTGTCGTGAATGTGTTGATGATGTTTGGTTTGATCAGTTCAGAACCCCTGAAGAGTATTATACATGCAAATGCAAACATTGTGTCGAAACTAGCATCCTACAAGGTGTCCTGCTGCAATTTCAAATTAAGTGCTTCAGATGTCTTCCAGCTGCATAATTCCAGCTAGAAGTTGATCTTCATTGTTACAACTCTCTTTTTTTCTTGAGGACAAGAACGTTTTCAAGGGGAAGGAAATGTTATGATCCAAGAAGCCGAGGCATGAGCTGATGGTGGCTGTGTTGCTATTCTGCTGCTATGCTGCTGCTGTTATCTGCTGTGTGCTGCGATGGTGGCTGTCTTGCAGCCATTTGATGATCATTTAGTGTAGGGAAGTTGTATTAGCTCGTTGATATGGTAACTAGAATAAGTCTTGATGTAATTAGTTGCATAAGTCTCATGTTAAGTCATGTAATAAGTGAACTCTAGTGGCATGTAGCCTAGGTGGTCATTGGCCGGTCAAGGTTGGCGGCTAATTAGTTAGATGGCTGTTAATTCGGTTAGGCCATGGATCCACATGGATTGTATCTCTAGATATTTTTTAGTCTTAAGCCATCCCAAGAGGATGTAGTATATGTAGATGGCTCTAGCTTGTAATCCATAACAACTTTGATGAATGACAAATTGATCTCTTTTGATATCTCTCTCTATTTCTCATCTCCCTCTTCTTATTTCTTCTTAACTCTACATTCTCTCCTCATTTTACACTCTCACTATCCCAACCAAGGTTAAGGACCCAGAGAAATCTTTGAACCTTAACACTATTTCAGCCACGAGCTCCATTTAAGGCTCCTCATCTGATCCTAGGACGTCACCCTCAAGATGATCTTAAGCATCGGCTGCCATGAATTCTAAGGGAAGGATTGTATCTAGTTCCCTTGGTTTGTCCCCTTCTCAGGGTTGTCAACTAGGGGTGTATCCTTATCTTGCTGTTCAAGACTAACGTTAGTCGATATGCCCTACTCTGGGGGTCAATCCTTAAGATCAAACTCTGATGTCTGAGATTCTTCCATAGGCTGGGGGACGTCTTCATTGTGGAAATAGTTTTCGATGTCAAATCATGTTGGGTTAGCACGATCCCGCAGTTAACACTGAGAGGGGAATACACCTCCTCATTCTCAGCTGATTTTAGAGCTGGGGAGTCCTTGGCAAGGTGATCCCACCATGATTCTTGCCCTTTAGAAGATGAGAAACGAGCCCATCTCTTGAGTTTCTTGTGAGTTACCCCTTTACTAATAGTAAAAGGCTTGGACTTAGTCAATGGATCCTCAAGATCCACGTGCTCGGCTTGCTTGTCCTTTCAGACCCTGGCTTCCTCTTGAGAAAGCCTAGTCAAGCAAGAATCAAGCGCAATTCTCCACTGAGCTGCCTTTTCCCGCACCTATTTTCTTTTCTAAGTTCGAGTAATTTTGGAAGGACCAACTGCCTCATGATTAAGGTGATTCCTCTTCTGCACATTATTGAACCTGATGCCCGAACGTTGATGTCCTGACTGTCATGGTGCCAGACTAGTGTCCACATCTAGTAAGGTGTACTTCGGGTTCCTCTTAGGGTGCCCTGTCCTCATGATGATCTGAGTCTTAGGCACTGAGCCTCGAGAAAGGCTTGATGATGACATCTTTGTTGGAGAAGCCACCCTTTTCTTTGGAAAAAGGCTCAGCTTCTTAATTCCAAATACCATCATAAGTCAGCAGAGGTCATGGGTGAGGCGCAGGAGTTTTCTTGAAGCCTACTTGTTTGAGGTAAAGACTATTTGCCAATGGTTGTCCAAGAGAATCACCATGGCTAACTCTTCTTCCCTAGAGGGAAGAATGGTGCCTTCCTCCAACTACTTCGTTATGAACCTTCTGAACATTCCATAGTCCTGTGTAGAGTGCTCAACCATGATATGCCATTTACAGTGATCCTCTGGCAATGTCAACATGGTTCGGGGAACCTCGGTGTTCTTGATTCGAGCAGCCTATAGAATAAAGCATTGGCCACAGCCATATCCCCCTTGTTTGCATTCATCCTGCACAACGATTCGCCATTAGTTTGGCTGTTATAGGGATGCTAAGTCTTTACTACCTCGACTATTTTGACCTAGTAGGACTAGGAAAAGGGTCTTTATCTACACCTATTTGTCCTTCTCCAGGGAGATTAATTGCCTTGTTTCTATGGCATCCTGAACCACGTTTCTAATGATCATGTAGTTCTTCATTGAATGAGTCAACAAATCGTGCAACTTATAGTATAACATTCCCTTATTCTAGTTGGGATCTGGTTTCCTGTGCTTACCCTTGATTTTGAGTTTATTATTTGCCTCTAGCCAATCAAATATTACGTCGACTCTAGAGTGGTCAAACGAATATTTTCTGAACTCTTGGGACTAGTAAGACTTTCTGGCTTTGGCATCCTTCTCGATCAGAAGATTACAAACCAGGGGAGGTCCCTTGACATATTCAACTACGTCAATCTCATATGGAGGATCTTCCTCCTCCTCTGTAAAATCATGCACATAGGTCTCGTACACGCTATTTTGCTTTAGGCTTCTTCTTTTAAGACCGCTTTGTATTGAACAGCGCATTCTGCCAGCTGAAGAAGCATCGTAAAATTGGAACCTTTGAATTTCTCCCTAAATTCAATATCCAAGCTGTTAAGGGCCAGCTTGACGTACTCAACCACAAGAAGGGTTATAGTGCATTCTAACCTAGCTCCCTTGAACCGGTTAATATATTCTTCCACTAGCTCGCCTGGCTTCTGTCTCATTCGAGCTATGTTTGACATGGAATTTCCTAATTTCATTCTCGGTAATTGGGCCTAAAATTTCCTTGCCATGTTGGCCCAATACTAAATAGAATTAAGGGGAAGGCTGATATACCACTAGAAAGCGGTCCTAGTCAATGAGCTAGGGAACATCCTTAATTTGAGATATTGGTTATCTTCCGCTTCTCTACGTTAGCAATTAAGCCTCGCCGAGTGCTCGAAAGCAGAAACAGTCCCTTTTCCTGAAAGGAGGGTAAACTCGGGGATTTTGTATGCTCAAGGAAAAGGGTAATCCCTTTCCATTTAGTCAGGATAAGGCTTACTATACAAAGGTCTATGGACACTTGTGAGGCCTGGCCCATACATTTGCTCAATGAGGGCGGCGAATTGATCCTCGAGGGGAAGGTTAGGCACATGATTATGTGCTTGCAACTGCCCCGCAAGCGATTGGGGATCTCGAGGGGATCTGTAGGATAACCTTAAGCACCCACACAATCAGGTGTGGGAACAGTTGTTGCCCCCCAAACCCTGGATAACCTTTATCATAGTGGCCATGCACTTGGTTAGCCACAAAGTATGTCCCAGTAAGACCTACATTACATGGCATGCCTAGAAACATTACCAGTAGCAGCAAGCTATTGGTTCATTCTTGCTTGATCAACCCCCAAGGATGTGGGTTGTTATTTTACCCCCCCCCCCCCCCCCCCCCCCCCCCTAAAAAAAACCAGTATGATAAGTATGAGGAGGTCTATGAAGAGAAGTCTGATTCTCTCAAACAGGAACTTGACCTTGCATTCCTAGTTCCAGGCATTGAGTGGATCTCGAGGCAACCTCCACTACTTGAGGAGGGTACGAAGGGCTATGCACCCCTGAATCGGGGATAGGTAATGACGGTGCAATGGGGCTGAGATCCCTAATGGTCAGAGAGAAACTTTGAGTAGAGAGTCCAACAACTCCAAGAGGCACATTATCAATTTTATGGCTGGATTCCAAGTGTATAATACCCAGGTTAGCCACCGTTGGGTTTTTTGCTCTCTTAGGAGCCATACAGTTAGCCTGAGCAACTGGTAACCGTAAGCTCGAGCGTGTCTTGCGAGGATAACCTGCTGGGACTGATGGAAAAGGTGCAGGCCTAAGTTGCTTGATATCCTCCCTAACGACTTGGACCAAGCCATTATGAGTCTCAGCTTGTCTAACCAAGATAGGCTCGACTAGCCACATCCTTAGCAATAAGGGTAGCAATAGAAGATAAGGTTGAGTTCATTTCCATCAAGACTCTATCAGTCTCTTTGTGGAGCCTTTCGTTAACAGAGGTTCCAATGTCATTAATCACGGCTCTCATGGCAGCAGATTTTTTACGCGGAGTTGATAGATTGCGCTCTGTTTCAACACGTTGTCTCTTGATGGCTTCTCTCACTGTTTGTTGGGCTCATTGGTCCACAATCTCTAAACAACATTTGAGTGTAGCCATGAAACTCCTGTGAGAATGGCCATCGAGCCTAATATGTTCATCTTCTGGGATGTCATTGCCATCACCACTCTCGCTACCGTGGTTGTGACGTGGTTCA
The DNA here is from genome assembly GCA_018398585.1 of Simmondsia chinensis. Lineage (NCBI taxonomy): Eukaryota > Viridiplantae > Streptophyta > Magnoliopsida > Caryophyllales > Simmondsiaceae > Simmondsia > Simmondsia chinensis. The sequence goes on from JAGTTD010000011.1 coordinate 9,381,562, forward strand.
TGCATTGAGATATGGAACTTCGATCAAGAGGATGCTTGAGCAGGGATCCAATAAGGGCTAAGCATTCTTTCCCTTCATGCTCAAGGGCACTAGACCGCCAGGTTCTGGTAATCAGTGGTGCGCTAAAGATGATGAAGTCTTGTTTCAAGCCTCCCATAGTGGTCGCCAAAAAGGTGTGTTTGCTATATTTTGTTTCAAGTGATGTATGTGTGGTTGCCATAAATATGAGAACAAAACAAACGTGCAAAAGGGACTCACTACGACTAGGGAGTGAGCATAATTACGAACCACACGTCTTTGACCTCAACCACTCACCGTTTTCAGAGAAAAGGTTGTGATATATTGAAGTATCTGACTTCGGTTATACCATGAGTTCTACTTACCCTTTAATTAAGAAGACTTTGTTAAATATATTTGTCACTTTTTTTATGTTTTTTTTTATGACAGAAAATTAACGATATGGACCTAACTCATGTGGTAGTTACAGCGATGGAGCAAGGCACATAAACACCTTTCCTCGTACACTTGAAAGTCAGGAACTAGGACGGAGACAAACCCAAGAGCTCAGTGGTCCACTTACAGGCCCGAGTCAATCGGGTTTTTAAGCCTGGTACCTTTGACTTATAATAACTTAAATGAGTTTAGGTCTGACAGGATTAAAGTGGAGCAAACCATATTCAGGTCATTGGATTAGGACTAACGCAATCACTGGACAAGCCTTGGCCGTCAAAGCCCTAATCAATGGCTTGAATCTAAGTTCACCAGACTTATCAAGCAGTGACAATCGTGTTAAGACCAACACAATCAAGGGACAAAGCGTTGGCCGTCAAAGCCTTAAACTAAAGCCTCAAAACTCAACTTGTTGATTCGTGGGAACAAATTAAAACTGGAAAGTCATGCCAAAAGCCTGAGAACTGTATAACTATGGAGGTAAGTACAACAAATATCTACATTACGCTATGCCTAGCCAATTTATGCTACTCATAGGAAAGAGCACAAGTGTGCTGTAAAGAAAAATTTGAAGAAGTTTTATACTGAGTGTATGTGTACTACTTTAAACTGATGCAGAGCCTTTTATTTATAGGAAAAGAAAATAACACCTGCTCCTAATTTCAAGGAAACTTCACCCACATCTGGCCACTAAGATCCTCTCTTTTACGCACTCACTCTTCACCAATGTGTCTTGAGTTTTTGGAGAGAAATCATTGACGCCCACGTCTGGATTTTTAGTAGAAGTTCCTCTAGAAGCCCCACTTCCTCCCGAATTAAACTTAAGTCCAAGGCACCTAATATTATGCTCCAAGTAACTTCCTCGAGCTTGGAAACTGCCGTTCTTGCACCTTTTCTGGCAGCTCCTCGGGTTCGAGCTGACTTTACCCTTCATCCATCTTGAGCCTCAAGTGGCTGATACCTTGTCAAGGGTAATAATGCTTCCCAAGTACTGGGCTCGAGACGCCATTATCACAACATCTAAAGACCTGACTCCCCTCGAGGCGGACCTCATGTTCTGGCCACGTGGCACTTTACCCAAAAAGGGCGTCATCTTAGCCTTACCAAAATTAGGGTGTAAGCAGTCATCCAAGACAACATGTCGGGTCTGGTTTAAGTGGTCAACGAGATTGAGCCACATATATGCTTAAATCAAATAAGAGATATGTTGATGAGGTTGGAAAACTTGTCGGATAAAACTATAACATGATACTTTAGATCGCTTACTTTGTCATGTAGATAGGGATCCAAAAGTATTATATTGGTGTTGTCTATATGATTAGAACACTAACTAGGACCACCTGAGTTATTTGTTTAGGAACCGATATGAGAAATAATTAATTCTGTAAGACGATAACTCTAAATCTAGAAAACAGCTTGAACACGTGCGTGGATTATTCGTTTCTTTGATGTGCTAAAAGGATTAGTCAAAGTGCGTTGGCTTGAATCTTATGTGCGTTGGGTAATGGCATGAAGTATGACGGGAATAGTTGTGTTACGTGGAATCTAAAGTCTGTAACGAGATAAAGATGTCTCTTTAGTTAATTCTCAAGCATACAAATAAATTCTAGAATCTTTAGCCAAAGTATTCTATATATTTGGCTTTTGAAATTAGTACGAAAATTATTTTTGTATTATTGAATTATTCGAAAAGGGCAAGTTGGGAACTATGGTAAAAGATGTGAAAAAAATAACAATAATAGTTAAAGTTGTTTTTGCACATGGATATCTAATAGAGGGGTTAATTGTTGTAATAAAAGTTATTTGAAAAATTCTTGAGTGAATATATTTAACTATAGAGTGCATTAAAACTTATTTAGTGTAATTAAGTTTTACTAAATGGTAATCAATTGTCATCATGAGGCGATAATCAAATTTGACTCATTGGGAGCTAAAGTTATATTGTTCCTGAGGTCCCTTTGCAAGCCCCAGCTTAAGCACTGTTTGAAAATATTTAAAAAATAAATTCATGAGATGAATTATTTAATTATAAGATAAATAAAATTTTATGCTAACTAAATATTCAGGAGATAAATATAAATTACGATAAATTATATAGTGGTTTAGGCAAAAACTAAAGAGAGAGAGAGAGAGAGGAAAAGACTACACAACCTCGCACTGGAGGAGCACACGCCCTAGACCTAAAATAAAAAAAAAAAAAAGCCTCATTGACATCAGCAAGGACTTTATACGCATGATACATGCGTGGGTCACCAGGACTATTTTTATTCAAATACATAGTTTAGGATTTTGGAACCTGGTTCTCTCTCTCAAAATCTAAAAACGTTTTAGAGGTTTTCTAAATTAATATTTAGCATATTTTTTTTAAAAATTATTTTTTGAAAAAAATTGAAGGAAAATATTTTTTCGAAAATTTTTCCTGAGTTAAATATTTTTGGAATTCCACACTCTCAGTGCTAGAAGAAGTCATTGCGAAAAAGACTTTGAGGTATCTAGAATTCTTATTATAATTTTAGATCTTCAAATAGAAGTTGGGATATGCGTTTCAGGTGCATCTAAATTAAGTATTTGATATTTAATTTGTTTTCGTTTATTTTACATACTATGTTTATACTAGTTTTATCCGATATTTTTATTTGTCATATTTTTGAATCTATTAGAGTAAGATCTAGAGCTAATTAAATAGTTTAATTTGGTGAAGGCTTTAAATTTAAAATTGGTGAAGGCTTTAAATTTAAAATTAAGAATTTTAAATTGGAATTTTACTGCACCCACTCAAATCGATCTAGGAAAAAATTTTGAAATATGTTCCCAACAATTGGTTCATGATTGACATTAAAAGCATGAGGTTTGATAAAATTGAAAGTATGTAGAAATACGAATAATATGAAATTGAGAATTTCATTAAAGGAAAAAGGTAATCCTAAATAATGTTGTTAAATAATATAATATTGCGATTGAAGGTTCTTTAAAGTTTTAAATTGTTTAAAATTTTAGATAAGTCATGAAATAAAATCGGCCTATGAGCAAACAAGAGGAGATGAGCAATTTTTATATGGAAAACCCCTCCAATATGAAGGGAAAAAAACCACGGGCCCGTCAATAAACCGTACATTCTTTCACTCTCACCAAATCATAGGTAGGCACAACATATTATCTTCTCCAGGCCCAGCTAGAGGTAGAGATGGCCAGTGGGCCGGGACCGGCCCGGCCCGGTATGGTAGCGAGCCGAACCCGCCCCGGCCTACGATCTCTCTAACGGCTACTCCCACCATTTCATATTTTTAAAAAAAAAATTCTATCTTTTTTTCTGTAAATACTCATCCAAATTTCTCATTTCACCACAACAATCTCTCCATCTAATTGTTTCTTCTCTACTAATCCAAAGTTCTTTTGCTTTAAATCTCTGAAGTTTGAAGTTGCAACTTGGTCTGCTAGTAAAATCTCGTATAAGTTCAAATTTCAGTTTTCGCTTCGGTAAAATTTAGTATCGAAAGAAATTTTATTGTTTGTCATTTTTATTTACCGAACTTGCATTCTAATCACAACTCTTCTTCATCTAGAGTCAGTAAATCTAGTTCAAGCTCTTCACGATAGCCTAAAATTTCTAGAATGGGTAGAGTTGTAGAACTTAATACCCAGGAATGAATATTTTTAGGACCCGATCCGTCTCTTCCCTACACAGACACTTTAAATTGGGATGAGCAAGAACAGGGGATGGGGGACTACCAGAATTAGAACCCGAATATTTTGTATTTTTACAAGTTGAATTTAGAGAGGGGGGGGGGGGGGGGGGGGTGTGCTGCCGGGCCGGGCTCGGCTTGACCCGAACCAGCCCGTGGTCACCTCTAGCCTAGAGGTATGTAAGTCATCAAGAATTCCCTTGAAACAACAAATCATATGAATCTCATGCCCTTTATAAGCATTAAACCTTAAGGATAACATATGAGTCATCATAATTCAGTATTCATATACTCTTAAAATTTGCCACTATAATGACTAATATCATCATAATTTATGAATATGAAATCACATAATAGTCTTATTTTTCATGCAATAATCTTACTTATGTTGCTGTCAATTTGAATATCTTAATATCAATGTCATTAGGAATCAACATATATAAAATAATCATACAATGTTTACCTTTCATGATCCACTAATTTTAATTCCATTCAAATCCACACTACTTTTGTTTTTACTGGGCAAACAAAAAGCATTTATGTTCTTAAATTAAAATCGCAAAAAATTCATGATTGCATTAATATGCATATATAAATTAATCACACAACCGCATTAATATCCATGCTTATACCTAAATTGTATTTAATATTAATGACCATGCATGTATTAATTACACTAATTGTACATTTATTAACCTTGTAACGCCATTAACATATATTTATGTTTATACTCAAATTCTTTTCCATAAGTATGAACATACATGCATATCCCCACTAGATCGTTATGAGGATGTATAATTAACTACATGCATGTGCTAATTGTCGTGTCAATATTTACGCATGCAATATTTAGTGCAGCATTACATTGCTAAGTACACATTCAAATATTACACTGTATTCACATATCCAAATATATATGAGTATCGAAGGGACAATTACTTACAAAGTTAATATGCGATTCTCAATAATGAAAATCAAACTTTTGATTATCATTATTTAATGAATTTAAACTATGAATATGTTTTCATATTCTATGAAAAATCCATTGTTCCTTTCTACTTATAATTGTATACCCCAATTTTCATAATGGTCTGATATAACATACACCACATACTATAGCGTGAACAAGTACATCTTTACATACACACATACATAAGATGTGTTCTTATAGGTATGGTATATCTTCATAAGATATCTTCCTTTTGGCATGTGTATTTGGTATACAAAATAGCATATAACCTTAAAAGGAGTCGATTCCCAAAATAATGCTGAAAAATAAAAAAATAAAAAAAATAATGCCAAAAAATAAATAATTATCAATCTACTGTTGAACCGCGTTTTATAAACGCGGTTATACTAAACCGCGTTCAATAAACGAGGTTATATGCAAAAATAACCGCATCAAGCAAAAAAATTTTTATAAGGCATGAACCGCGTTTACAAGACGCGGTTACCATCACATAAAACGCGGTTACAATGCTTTATGAATTAAACAACACAACAAACTAATAGATATATATAAATAACGAACTACTATATAAAAAATAATATAAATAAAACATAAATAAATGTTCAAAAAAATGAAACATAAATAAATATTACCGTGATATATTTCACTGCTACTAGCTGGTAACCAAGCCTCGTGCTCCTTTTTCATCTTGCATGTCAATACATTATGACATTTTCTCTTACAGAATTCACGTGTGACCCTTCGTGTATAGTCATTTCATCCATTTCATTTTGAATTCGTTTCGAGCGTGGGCGTCCTTGACTTCAAGACTTATGTTGTACAATGATATGAACCGCGTCTCAAAGACGCGGTTTAGGCGCATATGAACCGCGTCTTAAAGACGCGGTTTATCTTGAATGAACCGCTAACGCGGTTTATGTTCATATGAAACGCGTCTTTAAGACGCGTTTTATAAGTGGTCAAAATTAATTCGGTTTTTTTTTGGAGTGAACCGCGTTTTCTAAACGCGGTTCAATATTAGATTGGTAATTATTTATTTTTTGGCATTATTTTTTTTATTTTTTTATTTTTCAGCATTATTTTGGGATCCGACTCCCTTAAAAGCACTTGAATTGGTTTTTAACAAGCATTTATAATATATTTATAAGTGATAATTTCATGAAATAAAGCAATGTTATCATATACATGCATGTCCTTTCAGCTTTTGCTATATTACAAATTCATAATAAAAATTCAACAAGAGTGTGTTCACAATTCATGATTTGGCAGATTTATCTCATTAATTTTGTTATCTATTCAACCACATTATTTGAAATTGCCAGTGAGATTTAACAACTAATTTAACAACTAATCTTATAATAAACATGTATCCACAATTCATTTACGTTTTATTATTAGTTTTGGTGCCGTCTCAGTGTCTGGTTTCAACAACAATGCCAAACAAGGATTTCGTTTTTGCTATAGCCTCAACGTCTAGTCTCAATAACAAAACATGAATTTTCCTTTTGTTTTTATATATACCCATATTATACATCTAAATTATATACATATTTAATTGTATACTTGTAGTTTCACCTTGTAAAAGAGAATTAATTTTTAAGATTTAAATATAAACAATTTTTAACCGGCATTACCAACATCTTCCGATTTTGTAATGCAAATGTCACATCATAATACATATTTTATTTTCTTCATTAAACATTAATGGTAACTACCCACACAAAATTCATTCTTTGGAACACGCAGGTTCGAATCTTGGGCGAAGCAACATCCCAACTCTTTTACATCAATTTATGCAAAGTAGTTTCTATTGATAAAACAAACTACAATATTATGACCCCTTCTTTTTTTTTTTTTAATTTTGATTTTCCTTTTTGTTAAATTAGTATGATACAATTCCATTTGATTCAAAATTCATGTACCATCGAAAAGCACTCAATCCAAAATTCATAATACTATCCATCGAAATTATGCTAAATAATGAACCATGAGTACTTATATTTTGGCTTTTATATCGTATGCAAACTTCTTATATCAATTAACAACAATACTTTATGTTCAAATTCACATACTTCTTAAGAACTTTATGGTTTTCACACATATTTGAATGAGAAAACTTACCTTGATCCTTAGAGATTTATATAATAGAAAGACTCAAGAAGGCATCTCATTTCTCTTCTAATCACTTTCTCCAATCTCACAGAGTTCGCCATCAAATCACACCAAGAGAAGAACTCATTTTCATGAACGAAAATAAGTCTTAAAATTGTTAGGAAAATATGTAAAACAGGTATCGAAATCAGTCATCGGCCTCAAGCCATGTAGCAATCCATTTTCCTTAAGCCTTAATTCCATGGATATTGAAATAGTCCGAGGGATACAATAAAACCCAAAAAGAAAGTGAGAGTAAGAGCATCGAGAGGATGGATAACAGAGATTTAAACAATGAGTTCAAAGTTATGTTTTTCCCTAAGTTCTTCAAACTTGAATTTGGTGGGCTTTATGTAGAAGTCCCAAGTGTCTCTTCATGAAGAAACACATCCTCTAAAACAAATTTAATTAATTTTTTAAAAGTCACAAATAACTGCACAGAGTAACGGCCATAATCGCTCTGTGTGTCGGCACAGAACTCTATGTGTCGACACACAGACTTAGCCTCTTGTATTTGTAAGATTGTGAGTCGATACACACTTAACATGTGTCCACACACATCATATTTAAACCAAAATATATCAAATACGCATCAAAAAATACTTTATTTTGAAAATATACAAATAGAAACAATAAATAAGCCCAATTAAAAATGGGCTTCTTCCTCCAAGTGAGAGGGAATACCCAACACTCAAATATTTGGTACTCACATATCCAAATCTAGTATGCCAAAGATTTACAAAACAAATAATATGAACATAGTTCTATTGGCCTCAATATTAAGTTCAAACTTTTTTTAGATAATTAGCAACAAAATTCATGATATAAAATAGGCATTCCCGCAAGAGCAAGGCTTGAGCCAACCCGTGAAAAAGCGTGCAAGAGAAAGGGACAAAACAAAGGAAAAAAATAGACGACACTAAACAGTACTAGAGGACTCCACCATCAATGGAAAGGACAAAAAACAGGAGGAGAATGAAAAAAATGCGCCTAAAAAGGACAGGGAGGGTATGATAAAAGCACCCCAAAGCTTCAAGCTGAGTTCACAATATTGTAGAAGGAAAGACAATCATCTACATGGATGCATGCTAACTTTATCAGTTTCACCGAGTGAGTAATTTAGTGCAACACTTAACTTCCTATTTGAACTTCATGATCGGCTTGACAATAATCAATTCAAGCATAGCCTTTACAAATAGTATGTTATGCTCAATAATAGAATAATATTCAGAAAAAAAATTATGCTTGAAACCTGCCTGATTCAAGACATAACCAAAGACAAGGTATATTCAAACTTCATGAATATAAAGGTCTTCTTCAATGGTGTGAAAGTTTCCAAGCAAAATCTTTTAGTTACCCTCAACAACATTATCAAACTTAGGACCTTTTTTTCTTTTAATTGGCATGCGAGCCCAGAGGCCCTAATGTCCACCTACCAACCATCATAATGTTTAATAATCGTCATTTCAGTTATCATGGTCCTCAGATCATTCCTCAATTGCAATAGTTTGAGATTTTCATCAAAATGACCCATTTAATAGTATTTGTGATGAGAACCCTCAACAAACTTAGATTAATAGTTCTAGTCATGATTAATGTATATTTTCTAGGCCATTATTTTCCATCTTGATTTTGCCTCTTAGTTTGAGTTGGGTGACGAGCCTTAAGTTTTGACCTTATGGATTGTTCTCGTTGGTATAGACAAAGATTACCTTACTAGATTTACCTTTGGAAGCCTGAGGCCGTCTTAAAATTGTTGGAATGAAATGAAGAGAGTATCATTCTAAATGCATAAATTAGAAAGATATTACCAGGAATGAGTGAAAATAACCTAATACCAATGAAGTAAGAGTTCAGTGAGGCACGAATCACATTCTCTTTTTGTTTCTTTATATTTTAAAGGGTAAGGAGAATGCTAGGCCATTTATCTGTAGCTAACGTAGCCTAGCGATTTGAGAGCAATTGGTCTAGAAATACCAAAGGGTTGAACAGTATCATCGGCTGTCAAATTAAAACCCGAGCTACTACCTTGTCTTCCACCGTGTTACCTTCGCGATCTTAACCTCGCCAAACCTTTGAGGAAAATCCCAATTATCTTCCACAATGATTGTGATTTGCAAGGGTTAATTATATTCTTTAGTTATGGTTCGAATAACTATTAGATTATCCACTTCGATTCACAAGCGACTGATTTTGATTTCTAGAACTTCTTTTGCGGCCTAGGCTTCGTCCTATAAAATTAAAGCCTTACCAATATTCCCAAAGCTCAGCCCAAGACTCTCTTCTCTATTATTTCTAATGATATATACAATGTTGCTTGCTCTTCTCTTTGAGCCCCATCAAAATTCAACTTAGCTCACCCCCTAGTAGGAGGGCTCAGCCAAAGATCCTGCCTATGTCCAATCGTCCTACCAGCCTTATAATTAGACCTCCTGTTAATCCTCCCATCCCCTCCCCTAAGTCTGGATTCAATGATACTACCTTCCACCCACAGGAGGACTTTTTTAGGACTAGACTTCCGACCCTTAACACTAACCCATTTCTCACTTTCCACATAGACCATAGAGATGTCATAACAAGTTCTAGTTGCCTTCCTACATTCTTCTTCGTCAAATTTTTTATAAAGGATTGTTTATCGGAATTGTATTTTTTATATGATGACATCCTTTTTAAGGTGGAATAGCACTGAACTTCTTAAGAAGAGTAGTCGGTAACTTCTCTAGGAAAGCAAATGCATCTTTTGATCAGGATGAGCTAAAAGTGTTGCCCTCTTCTATATTCTTTCCTATCAGTCCACATGATATTTGATGGTATGTACTAATGTTTCAAACTTCCCTTTGCTCCTTTTCTTCAGCCTCGATTTCTTCTTTCTACCTCCTATTAATATCCACGATTTAACAAAACAATAATTACATTATGGAACAATTTGTCTAAGGTGCAGAAAATTAATTTTTGTGCACCTAAAGACAGCAAGTGCACTAGCAATTGTCGGTGAATTTGCACATATTATATTTGTTTTTCATTTTTTGATTAATTTCTTTGGTTTTTTTTTTTTTTTTAAATTCTGACTAGCATATATTTTTATTTTATATAACTTATTACTGTATCATAAGTTCGATTAATCTACTTAAATCAATAGGGACATTTAGGTTTACTTTAGACTTAGGCTTCACTTATTATTTCTAACAAATTTCCTACGTACCCTATTCAGGGATCAAGTCGTTATTAGATATAATATTGAGTGATTTTTTTTATAGGTGTTAGACATTAATTAGCTATTATTAAACTTATGTTGTCCAACTCATTTTTTTTAATAAACAAATATAAATTATGAATGTTGAGCGTTTTTTAAAAAAAATTTCTTAAAAACAATTGATTTAGATATTACTTTTTTGTTTTTAATTCTTTTAAAGGCTAAAGAGATTTGATTTGAATATGATTTGAAATTTGAAATTTTGAATTTTAATTACTCATCGTAATATCATATTGTTTTGTACACTTGAAAAATTGACCTAGGCCCTTGACATCAAGTAAAGATTGTGCATAAGATTAAGACCAACTGTCTTATACGCAGCTCATTGAATTTGATTATTTTAATTATATAAATTTTTTATTTTTTTATATTGTAATTTTATATTTAATTTGCTTTTTTACACTTATAATTGCACTCAATTTTTTATCCTTGAATTTTCAATACAAGAAGAATTAAGTTCGAATTTGTTGTTAGTTAGAATTTTAACCGATTTGATGAAGATATGATTTAATAGGGGCAAGACAGGGAAGTTTATACGTAAGAATTAGAATTCACAAATCTCAATATGTCTCATTAGTCGTATTTATGTTAATTGCTACACTACTTTCCCGTTGGATGCCCTTTGCTTTTATTTATGCTTATTTAAAATTTTTTATTTATGATTTTATTGGATTAGGATTTTTGTATGCCCCATTTACTTGTTCTTTAATACAAAACAACTTTTTATTTTTAATTTTTAGTACTTCGAACTACACCAAATGTTAATATTAGGTTCCTTATGTACTCTTTTTATGATAAAACTAAAGTAGCTCAATAGTTATTTTTTTATTCTGTTTTTGTACAATTCAACAAAAACATAGTGATGTCACAATAATAATGTGTATCTTGGCCCTGCATTGATTCAAATGGATCAAATAGGAAACGATACCCTGAATAATAGAGATAGGGATGAGTTGAATAAAATCCGTATAAATGATAAAGCAATGGAATGAGAAACAAAAACAGGACGTGATTTATCTATTTTCACATTTGGTTTTGTGTGCATGGCAAAAGAAAAAAATTGGGAGTTAAGATTGTCAATTACGGTCATCAATATTTTTTAAATTTTAAACCGCATTTTTTGAGAATTTAAAGTTTTTTAGTAGTTTGAGTGAGATTTTAGTTCGAAATGAGAATGAGTAATCAAATCTAAATGGTTTAGAAAGAGTCAAGTAGTGAAGTTGAATCCATTATGAGTAATTCTTGTGGTAGTCGCGAATAATTCCTATGGTGATATTGGGTAATTCAAGTGCTGATCAAGAGTAATTCCTGCGGTGCTCGTGAATAATTCCTGTGGTAATCACATGTAATTCCAAGGGTGATTACAGGCAATTTTTGTGGTGAAAGCGGGTAATTCTTGTGGTGATTGCAAGTAACTCCTGTGGTGATCACGAGTAATTCACGTGGTGATCACGGGTAATTCTTGTAATGATCACGGCTAATTCCTATGATGACCGCAAATAATTCAAGTGGTGATCATAGGTAATTCCTAATGTAATCGCAGGTAATTCCTATGGTTATTGCAGGTAATTCCTTTGGTGATCGCTGGTAATTCCAGTGGTGACTGCAGGTAATTCAAGTGGTGATCGCAGGTAATTCCTTTGGTGATCACGGGTAATCCCCCTGTTGCAATCGCGGGTAACTCCTGTGGTTACCGTAGGTAATTCCTTTGGTGATCGCTGGTAGTTCCGATGGAAACTGCAGGTAATTTATGTAGTTATCGGGGTTAATGTTTGTGGGGATTGCAGGTAATTCCTGTAATGATCGCAGGTAATTTATGTGGTGATTGCGTTTAATTCAAGTGGTGATCATGGGTAATTCCTGTAGTGAGGGTAATTCCTATGATGACCGCGGGTAATTGAAGTGGTGATCACAGGTAATTCTTGTGCAGATCGCAAGTAATTCCTAAAGTAATCGTACGTAATTCCTGTGGTTATCGTCGCTAATTCCTTTGGTGATCGCGGCTAATTCCAGTGGTGACTGCGGGTAATACATATGGTGATCGCTGGTAATTCCTTTGGTGATCACGGGTAATTCCCCAGTTGCGATAGCGAGTAATTCATGTGGTGATCTTTGGTAATTGCTGTGGTGTTCACAGGTATTTCTGCTGTGATTGCAGGTAATTCTTGTACTGATCACAGGTAATTCTTGTGGTGATCGTAAGTAATTTCGGTGGTGATTGCGGGTAACTCCTATAATAATCATGGGTAATTCGAGTGCAATTTAAGTCTCGATTGCGGGTAATCACGTGGTGATCGTAGGTAATTCCTATGCCGATCATGGGTATTCATGTGATAATCACGGATAATTCCTGTTGTGATTATGGGTAATTCTTGTGGTGATCTCAAGTAATTCCTATGGTGATCGCCGGTAATTCCAGTGATGATAGTAGGTAATTCCTACGGTTAATAGTAGGTAATTCCTGTGGTGATCACGGGTAATTCTTGTTATGATTGGGGGTAATTCTTGTGGTGATCCCGAGTAATTCCTGTGGTGATCCTGAGTAATTCATGTGGTGATTACTAGTAATTCTCATGATGATCGCAGGTAATTCAAGTGCTGATCGCGGGTAATTCCTGTCATTAATTCCAACTAATAGCAATAGGTTAAAATTGAAGAACAACGAAAATGGCTTATCTAAGGCGACATTTTTCATTAAATACTAGTTTGTTAACTTACAAACATGTTAATAATACACCTCAATATTGTATGCTATAAAGTAGATCAAATTATTAAATTAGCATGACATATTTATATTTATTAAATTAAATTATCAAATTAGCATTACTAAAAATAGTTCAAATTATCATAGTTGAGATAGGTTACAGAAAATTATATATAATAACAATAGTATATCTCTCAAATACCTAACACAAGTAAAGCGTGCCGTAAACAGGTTACACAGGTCAAAACAAAATTCAACCCAATTATCTAAACGAGTTAAAGGGGTCCACCCGAATTCAACCCGGCTTCAATAACTCCGACCAAAATCCACTATCTCTGTGTCATGTCTAATTTTGCGAGCCCTACCTAGAAGGCTTCCTTAGTCACACATATTTCATAATCAATTGACAAGTTAAGGTTTTCGATCCAAAAACCCTAATTTCTCAACCTTTCTGTTTCCCCCTCAAAACAAAATCCTAAATATGAATAACAACAATCAAAATACAATAAAATTAATGAAAAGTTAATTTCAATGCAAAATACAAGAAATAAATTACCTTCAATTATCAGTGCGAGAGAGAGGAGGAGAAAGAGAGAGAGAAACGTGATAGGAGAGAGGAGAGAGATGAGATAGTGTTAGAATTTTTTTATAATTTTAGTTTTTTCAGATTACTTATTTAGCAGGTTGCCTGTTTTTAAATTAATAGTTTTGATTTAATTTATTTAAAATCAATGGCTAATATTCGTTTTCTGTAGGTGAAGAAACTAAGAAAAGCCCCATTATGGAATTTAACTTAAAGTTTCAGTAAAACCACCCATGACAAGCACGGCCCACTATGCTCATCCGAAAAAACCTCATATTTGCAACTCCTTCACTACAATGTGATGGCAGTCCCAATTTAAAACTGTGTTTACTTCCAATATCTGCATGTTCTTTTCCCCAACCCAAACTATAATATCTAGGGGGACCATATAGTTTGATATATGCATTATAAGATTAGGGGTGTTTGTCCACTCCTAAACTGAACCGCACTGAAATAGGTCTATTGATTAGGTCTATCCTTGGACCAAATTAGCCAGTTTGGTTTGAATTTCAATTTAGATTGGTATTTTAACTCTTCATCGATGTTATTAATGGGTGACACTTCCGGTTTTGTCCACGACCAAATAATATAGCGTGTTCTGGTTTTCGGTCTATGTTTGACCACCCTAGAAGTTATTTCCAACAAAGATGATATGACAAAATCACAATTTTTGTCTGATCAAAGAACCGTTGCAGTAGCTTCGCCGCCTTCAGGATACAACGCCCAACTGGAGTTGACACAACATTAAAAGTTAGAACCTTCATAATACTTTATTTAACCTCAGGGAAAGAACTGAAAATTTGAGATTCAGATATATTTTTTAATACAAAAACTTTTTTATTTTCATATGCAAACCTAGGCTTAGCATGCAAGACTTTCTATATTTATAACCTCAATGCACCATTTCCTTTACCATGAAATACCGTTGCCGAGCATTTAAAAGATAATTATTTCACTTCTATAACTGAAAGCATTATTTGGTCAAAGCATTATAAGATTGTTTATGAAAATATTAGCCGTACAATTAAAGTTTTTTGTTTTTTTTTTGATAAGTCAGTGTGTATACATATCAAAAAAATCGTACATGAGTACGAGGGTCATACCCTAAGACACGGCCAAAGCCCAACATAGTAATTCATAAAAAGAACGCAAACAAGCTTAAGAAAAAAAGCAACAAGGCAAAGGCCAACCAAGGAAATAAAATGCGTACATCAAAGAACAGCAAAGCAAAATCCTAACACGGAAGATGGTGAAATCATGGAAGGCGAACTCAGATCGAGGGCGAAAGACCAGATACTGCTTCCTCGAAATTTCAAGCCACTCTGATGCAGACTTTGCATATGCGTTAGCAAGTGCACTGTTGTACCAAGTAATATAGAAGTGAGTAGAGTATCGTTCCCACGAGGATTGTTATTGAGTGAATACCAAAATTAGTAGCTTCAATACTATTTAAAAGACCGAAAAATTTAAGATTTTGATATAAAAAAATGTAAAATAAAATAAAAAGAAATAAAAGTTAAAACGAGATTAGAATGTGCTAATTTTTTGTTGGTTTTTATCAGTTTATAAAGTCTAAGGCATCCGATTTCACCTTAGTTGCATCAATACGCTTTTTCTACTCTTGATATTCAAGTTGTTACTGTATGTTGATGGTTGAAAATCCTAATGTACTAAATATTCTCTCTCGAGCAACATTTAGCATACTTTAACATATTAACCCATCACTCTCGTGCATGAACTTAAATAAAAAAAGAGATTTTAAAGCTCTATGATTTTCTTTCTTGAAAACCACACAAATCGCGTTAATCTCTCTCGAGAATTTGCCCAATTTGTGGTGCTTATCACCTCAGCAATCATCATAAATCTCCTCTCGGACTCATTATAAATCATTAGAGGCTTTAAATGGTGATCAAGCAATTAAAACTCATGAAGAACAATGAAAAACACTTCAACAACACAATAACATAAACATTGAATACTTTGAATTAGAAATAAGCGTATATTACAACTTAGGCTACATCGTAACCTTAGAATAACAAAATTAGTTCAAGATAAACTTAATATTGAACATTATAAACACAAAATTCATGAACTTAATAAATCAAAAAGGATAGAAAGAACTAAAAATACAAAATTACAAACCAAACTTTCTTCCTTCCATCTCCTTTCCTCTTTCTCACGGTTTTTCTCTCTTTTCTTACTTAAATCTTGTGATTTTTGTTTTTAAATTTGATGCTTAAACACCCCCACACCATCCCCTATTTATAGTAGTTGAGCTAGGATAAAAAAAAATTGTAAAAAATCTTCAAACTTCATCCTCATTAGCTGAAATTTGCGGCAGCTGTAGCTGCGTTCTGAAGCCCTGTTCTCCCTCCTTTTTCTTCAATTTTTTTTTACATTCCACCGCCCAAAACCTACACGAAAACATCATGTTCATGTTTTATAAGGTGTATACAATGAATTTGAGCTAAAATATTGCATAATATAGCCGCCCAAAGTGGAGAAATAAGCAAGTTGTGCAAACTGTCAATTTTCTGCAGCAGCAGCAGTGATGCTTGTTCATCCATTTGTTTCATTTTTTCTGAATTCCACCGCTCAAAACTTGCAAAAGATTAGTTAATACATGTTAAAGTATGTTTTTAGAATTAATTTGGGTAAAAATAATTGATTTTTTGCTCCCAAAAAACAAGTTGAAGCTGATTGCACCACCACCTGCTCCCTTGCAGCCCAGATTTTGCAATGGTTGTTCAACTCGATTTTTTTCATTCTTTTATTGCTTTGCACCATCCAAACTTAGCTTTAACATCAACTTGAACATGTTAATGAAGTGTTCAAGATGTTATTTCATGTTATTTGTCCATTTTGCCACCCAAAATTGCAAGTTGAAATGGATTGGTTGAGCTTAGTGCATTTTCTCTGTTCTTGCTGTTCTTTGCTGATTTTCTTTAAATTTTTGGGCTTAGACCCACCTAAATTAAGAGTTTACATCAACTTTGACATGTTAATGCATTGTTTAACTAATCCTTGCACTTGATTTGTGCATTTTGTTACCCATTTTTGCAGGTTGAATTGTATTGTGCATGAACTTGTTGTGTTCTTGCTTTAGCCATGTTAATTATTATGTTTTGCCCATTTTTTTCTTTGGTTTGGTGTATCTTGCTTTACTTGTTGATGTTAATGATAAAACAAAGAAATATTTAGCATAAAACGAGTGTTTTTGCAAGAAAATGGCAATATGAGTGAAAAAGAGCAAAATCGAGCAAAAGCGATAAAAATTTTATGTAAAATGTTTAAAATATGTTAAAATTATATAAGAAAATTATATACTAATTTAGACTTATCACACTCTGCACACAACTTGCGCTAAATGGAAAAAAACCCCCATTAAATCCAACAAGTCGACTTGAACCTCACAATACCGGTAGACGTAGAAAGGAATGCTCAAATCAACAAGCCCGACCCAATACAAGATTTAGGTCGGGAAAACCACAAGGCTTGAAAGGGCCACGAAGGGCCTTCCCCTCATGGCCCTAACAGGTCCAAAACATGCCCAGCGCTAGCACGACGCTGGGCCAAGAGAAGAGGCCTGAATGGGCCCAGGAGAGAGACCTGTCCCGCGGCCCAAACGAGCCTAGGAAAGCCCAGCGCCTTATGGCGCTGGACCGAGAAGAGAAAATCGGGCCCTGTTGGCTCAGTTGCTAAAGAAGTCGCCCCCCATGAGGGAGGTTCATGAGTCCCAAGATGAAGCCTGAAATTAGGCCTAAGCTTTGGCCTAAAGAGAGGAATTCAGGTCGTCAATCCAAATTCAACTCCCTCCTTACCTAGTGAAGCCCAAAAACCAACCAATCTTGAGATCCATTCACAGTTGGGCCTTAAAAAAGGCCAAACTCCTTGTACAGATAGGTTCATCCAAACCCGGGCCCAAAAGCCCATCCCTAGTAGACATGGGATCCCGTTCATCTCAGGGTCAACCGGCTCAATCATACCAGCAATCCCAACCATCTGTACCGGCCCAACCGAACCCATAACCTGAACACATAGCTCATCAGTGACCCAAACCTGAACAAGCCTAACAAGCAAACTACCCTTTCCATCTTCCAAGGCATGACCCAAATGCCCTCAATCAGGAGGCCCTAAAGCTTCAACTAAAATGGGCCCAAAAGCTAGCCCATGCATACCACAAGCCCAAATAGAATGCTGAGGCCCATGAGGCCCAAAGCCATAAGCCACCAACCCATCCAAGACATTTGTTGGGCATGAAGTCACTAACCCAAGGTCATGCAAGCTACCTTTCTCCAAACTCGGGCTCGAAAGCGCAACTCCATTGGACCCGGATTCCCCACAAGTTGTGGTCCCATCGACAAGCCCAAGTCAATTACCAACCGTAACACCTTGCACACACCTCACCAAAACCCTAGCACCACCCGATGCTACGCCCTCCGCCACCCATTGCCGGCAAAAAAACTGCAGCCCTTTTTCCAACCACAAAGGCTCGATTTCGAAGAGGGTGGGAGAGGACAAGTGAGAGAACACAAATTTGACCAAACTCAAGCAGATTCAACAAAGATTCGAACCTCACAATCCTCGGAACACAGTGACCATCAAAATCAATGAACAAACTCATGCCTAGAGAAGCCGTAGCCATAATTCCAATAAAAACCCCATACTAAAATAAGCATAGGAACCCAAACCTCCATCCAACGCTTAAGAGGGATCTCAAGACATGTGAATCAAAGGAGAGACTCCCCCAAGAAGAGGAACAAGGAGAAACCATCGGAGGAAAGGGAGGACTTTGAATACGACTTCAGGGTGTTGAGATTGGGAGGTTGCGATATGGTCTTAGGGGTTGATTGGATGAAGACCATTAGTCCCTTTCTTTTTTATTCTGTTCAATTGACAATTTCATTCAAAAGAGAAGGACAACCTGTATAGTTGCAAGGCAATAATGAGCAAGGACAATTGCAAGTTATAAGTGGAAAGCAATTACAAGGAGTGTTCAAGAAGAAAAATTACCAGTGGGTTGGACAACTCCATTCCATCATGCCATTAATGTGGAGAAATAGGTGAATTCTAACCCTTCAATTGATTCTCTGTTACTGAAATATCATGGCTTGTTTGAGCAACCAAGTTCCTTGCCACCAAAGAGAGCATTCGATCATACCATTCCATTGAAAGCTGGCACACATCTAGTAAATCTTCGACCTTACAAGTATCCTCACCCACAAAAGAGTGAGCTTAAACGACAAGTAGAAGAACTGTTTGAAGACAAGGTTTATAAGACATAGCAATAGTCCTTTCGCTTCTCTAGTCATATTGTTTAAGAAGAAGGATGGAACTTAGAGAATGTCCATAGACTATCGCCAACTAAATTCACTTACAAATAAGGATAAGTTTCCCATTCCAATCATCGATGACTTATTGGATGAGCTATATGGATCTAAGTTCTTCTCCAAGCTGGATCTGCGGCAAGGCTACTATCAGATTAGAGTTCAAGAAGATGACACTTACAAGACAGCTCTTAGAACACATCATGGGCATTATGAGTTTATGGTGATGCCTTTTGGGCTATCTAATGCCCCGGCTACATTTCAAGCATTGATGAACTCAGTATTCAAATCGTTCCTCATGAAGTTTGTTCTTGTATTCATTGACGATATCTTGCTCTACAGTACTTCTTGGGAGACTCATTTGAGCCATCTCGAACCGGTATTCTAGACAATGAGGCAGCACAAGCTTTATACTAAACTTTCCAAATGCTCCTTTGCTAAAACACAAATGAAGTATCTTGGTCATCTCATTTCAGAAGGAGTGGCTACTAATGTAAGAAAGGTACAAGCCATGAAAGATTGGCCTATCCCTAAGACTCTTAAGCAGCTTCGAGGGTTCCTTGGATTGACAGGACATTATCAAAAATTCATGGCTAGATATGGAATAATTGCAAAACCTTTAACTGATTTGTTGAAGAAAGATGCCTTCCACTGGAATGAACTAGCTAAAGATGCCTTTGAGCGATTGAAGGATGCAACGTCTTCTGCTCCTGTCTTACAAGCCACAATTTTGGGAGTTGGGGCAGTGTTATCTCAAATTGACAGGCCCTTGGCATACTTGAGTCAAGCCTTAAGTCCCAAGAATCAAGAGTTGTCCACATACAAAAAGGAGTACTTAGCAATTTTGTTGGCATTGCAAAAATAGAGGCACTACTTGGAGGGTTACCATTTTATAATCAAAGCTTGAAATACTTGTTGGAATAGAAGATCAGTACGAGAGTTCAAAGGAAGGGCCTTATGAAGATGCTAGGATTACATTATACCATTGAATATAGGAAGGGGAAGGATAATAGTGCTGTTGATGCCCTTACAAGGAAGCTGGAAGATCTGGAGATGGCTAATTGTGCTGTTGTATCCATGGTTGTACCCTCTTGGATGGAAGAAGTGATGAAATCATACGATGGGTATTCCTTTGCTTAAGGCTATGTCACGACTCAATTTGCTCAAGGAACAGTGAAAACTGATTCTAAAGTGACAGTTAGCCATGGAGTAATCAAAATCAACGGGAAGGTTTATGTTGGAACATGCTCTGATTTAAGGAAGTAGGTCATGTTGGTTGCCCATAATTCTGCTTGGGGTGGAGATTCTGAGATTGAAGGAACCTACCAGAGATTGAAATAGTATTTTCATTAGCCTGGTCTGAAGAAGGAAATTCAACAGCTAATCTAGTAATGTGAGGTCTGTCAAAGGACCAAGAGTGAGCGTTAGCCTTATTTGGGATTACTTTAGCTCTTACCCATACCTGAGAAAGCTTGGCAACACATTAGTGTGGACTTTATTGAAGGGTTGCCTAGCTTAGAAGGGAAAGAAGTCATTTGGGTGGTTGTTGATCGTTTCACAAAGTTTAGTCATTTTGTGGATTTTAACCGTCCTATTGCTGTTGAAAGGCTAGCAAGGCTCTTCTTAGATCATATTTACAAGCTTCATGGATTACTACAAACTATAGTTTCAAACAGGGACAAGTTGTTCACAAGTAATTTTTGGCGCGCGCTCTTTCAGTTACTAGCAACTATCTTGGCAATGTGTTCATCTTATCATCCGCAGTCGGATGGACAAACTGAGAGGGTCAATCAATAAGTTGAACAATTTCTGAGGAGCATGACTTTCACTCATCCTAAGAATTGGAATAAGTGGCTTTCTCTTGCAGAATTCTGGTATAACACACACACACACTTTCATTCAGCTCTCGAGACTACCCCATTCAAAGCCTTGTATGGATATGATCCACCCGCTATGATGATGCCTCAAGGGGCAATCTTGAATATGGCTGAAGTAAATGAACTGTTGGAGCAGAGGAGACAACTTGTGCAGCAACTCAAAGGTAATTTACAAGTTGCACAATCGCTGATGAAGTATTTTGTTGATAGGAAAAGAACTGACATAACTTTTGCAATTGGTAATTATGTTCTCTTGAAATTACAGCCTTACATGTAGTATTCTTTAGCAGTGTGCAAGAATATCAAGCTGAGTGCACGGTTCTTTGGGCCTTACATGGTGTTGGAGAGGATAGGGAAGGTTGCCTATAAGCTAGAGTTGCCATCAGATTCATCAGTACATCCTGTGTTTCATGTATCCTTGCTTAAAAAGTTCGTTGCAGCAGGTGCTGGTGCTCCTGCAGATCAACCACAAGTCAAGCTGCAAGGCTTATTGGTTCAACAACCCCAAGTAATTTTGAACTCAAGGCTGGTTTAGCAACAGGGGAAGAAGAAAAAAAGGGTTTTCGTGCAGCGGAGTAACTTGAGCCCCGAGGTTACTACTTGGGAAAATTAGACCTTCCTTCAATCTCAATTTCCTTCGTTTCATTCTTGTGGAAAGAATGTTCTCAAGGGGGGAAATTGTAATGATCGGAGCTCAATTCAGGAAGTTTTGAAGTGCTGTAGTTGCTTTACGGGTTGTAAGCCAAGAGTGGTCAAGTTCTAGCAGTGGGGAAGTTAGTTGAATCAGCTAAGTTGGTATGTTAGTCAATATTGGCGTCTGAGCTTTAGTAAGTCGGTTAATTCGTTAGTCTTGGTGCAGTGTATCTCTTTTAATCTCATCTTGTATAAATAGCTTAAGCTCTTGTAAGATTGATTCATGGAATAATAAAATTGATACTTTCTCTCTCTCATCTCTTATTCTCTCTCTAATTCTCATCTTCTTCACTTCTCTTCTTATCTAAACTCTATCCTATCCTGGGTTATGAATCAAGATTGTTCTTGATTCATAACAGAACTTCCCTTCAAATTTAATTTTAAATATGCTAAAATCTTATATGAATATAGAAATGAGATTTAATTGTTAATCATGAATAAAAATGTTCTAATAATTTAAGGGGATAAACATCATCAAAATTATGAAAACTTTTAAAATAATAAAAAAAAATATTTTCTTATTAAATATTCAACATAGTATTAGTTAAAAATCCAGCCCACATAATCCCAATCAATTATTACCCTGTTTTATTTAAGTTGTCATTGTCGAACCAAGGTTCAATCAGCTTCTTTTTCTGTGCATAATTCATAATCCCCTCAATGGCGGATCCAAGATTTTCACTAAAGGTACCTTCAATGCAATATAAATAAGCAAAATATAAAAATTAAAGGTGTCCTATTTTTATCTAGGTTCGCCGAAATTTAATGAGCCGGTTCCCAAAATAATGCTAAAAAATAAAAAAATTAAAAAAATAATGCCAAAAAAAAAATATTTCCAAATCTACTATTGAACCGCGTTTGCAAAACGCGTTTAAATTTCAATAAAACTGGATCAAGAAAATGCGGGTATTTTCAGTATAAGCCGCATTTAATAAAAGCGGATCACTTCACATAAAACCGCGTCTATTAAACGCTATTTAAACATGAACCGCGTCTATAAAACGCGGTTTATCCATGAACCATGTTTACAAAACGCGGTTTAACGTCAGGAATCCAAAATCCCCTTCTTTTTCACTTATACTTACTATTATGCCGCAATTCTTTACTTTTTTGTTCGCTTATAGTTTTCATTATGCCACAATTTGTGATGATTATTATCATATTGATCCCATGTCTCTCTTAATGAAGCTCCAACATTATAAGTGGAGGTCAAATAACTCCAATAATAGTACTTGAAAGATCTCCAGTGTATAAGCAAAAGAAAGGAGGAGGCGAACGACGTGACTGGTGGTGGGTTAACAAGAAAGAGGCAGAGAGACGGTGAAAGCAGCGGAGAGAGCACGTGTGAATGAATGGGCCGGGGCTTTTTAGATAAACCTAGTAAACCGGATCACAAAAATGCGGTTATAACAACTATAAACCGCGTCTTCATGACGCGTTTTTGGGTTTAATAAACCGCGTCTTCATGACGCGGTTTTATTGATAGAACCGCGTTATTAAAACGCGGTTTATATTAATGTCAAACGCGGTTTATTAAAGCCGCGTTTTGTAAACGCGGTTCAACAGTAGATTTGGAAATATTTTTTTTCAGCATTATTTTTTTAATTTTTTAATTTTTTTAGCATTATTTTGGGAATCGACTCAAATTTAATTGCATGAACTTGACTGAAAATTTTAAGTGGCAAATGTTGCAAAAATATGTTAGTACTTTCTTCCAAGATATGATATTTTTTCAAAAGAATATTGGCATGGCATTTAATTTTTGACAGTATATAAATATCTTTTGATGAAATTTGATAAGTTTTTAACAAGTGAAATGACCTTTTTTGTCGAAAATGGAGATGTAAAGCATATATATTGTTTGAATCATACATCATGTCAACATTTTTCTCAGAAAATTTCATAGGATTGCATAGAAAATCACCAAATTTGGGTAAAGAATACCTAGATGATACAATTTTAAAGTCTTATTTGAATGCCCTATGAATTAAATTCCTACAGAAAGTTGTATTTCATGGGAACTCAGTTTATGTGTTAATTTTCTAGGAAGTAGGTAAAACACGTTTGGTTGCCAAGATGGGAAATATAGCTTCCTGGGGAGGCTAATTAGAAATGAAGGAATTAGAACTTACCTGAAAGGTTGGGTAAGGTACTTCCTTTGATTTGAAGGAGTTGAAAATTGCTTAGCAATTTTCATTTCCTGTATTCTGTCTGCTTCCTGCCAACCAACAAAATTTGTAGTTTCCACGAGTTTCTACATCTTGCGTTTACATCCTGCATACTAAACGATGCCTAAATCTTATGCTCTACTTGCCATTTGGATATGTAAATTGGGTCTCTTTGGGCTTCAACCAAGATCTTTGCGAGTATAAGTTGGATTGAGTCAGCCCATTTAGAGTTGAGTCGCTTGAGTTGGGTCATTTTGAGTCTCGAACCAACTTTAAATCAGGTTGAGTCTGTGTCTCGAGTCCTGTTGAATTTTGGATCAATCAAGTTAGGTTGTTAATGGAGTTAATGAAAAATTGTAATTCGTTTCACCCCCAAGAGCCAAAACATATACATGATTTTTAATTAAATTCAATACAATTGGGTAGTGCAGTTATCTTTCAAATTGCGACTGGTGAAACAAACAACAAATTAGATTTATTAACCTTAATTTCAAGTTCAGCACCAATTACGCGCTCTAATTTCATGTGACAAATAGGACCTTAGAGAGAGAGAGAGAGAGAGAGAGAGAGAGAGAGAGAGAGAGAGAGAGTGTGTGCGTGTGTACACGTGTGTGTGTGTATATATATATATATATATTTCAAATTTTAGAAATTTAGAGTTGGCTTTAAACCCAATCGCAAAATAATGTAAATCATTTTTGTGCATGCAAATAATTTTTTTTTGGAATTTGAGGGTGGGCAAGATACTTTAAATTCGCCACTGGTTCCCTCTACATTTGCTTTGAGAGAGTGAAGATTGAGATAGTTAATACTGCCTATATAAATTTGGAATGCAAATGAAGAGAAATCAAAGAAGAAAAGACATATAAGGAAAAGGAAAAAAAAAAAGGAGAAAGCTATTAGAAAAGTCATATGTTTCTTATGCCAATTAACAACAACTAGTTTGTCATTCAAGTAGTTGAGTTCATTCTAACTTGTTAGAGACATATTTGGTAAGCAGTTACTTAAATTTCCATGGTTAGTTTGTTGATCCTATTATCTTTATTTTCCACTAATTTGCTATATAAGCGGTCTGTATAGAGCTTTTACTCATTCACTTGAAAAGACAAACATGCAAAAGAGAGAAACATCTTTTCTCGCACTTCTTTGTGCTTTTGCTTTGCATATTTTTAATTTTTCTCCGTTCAACGCCTCCATATTTCTAATATGATATCAGAACATGGATTCTAAGGCTTTCATGAAAATCCATATTTTAACTTAAATGAAAATGGCCAAAATGAAGCTGACTTAAATTAATTTAGAGCTGAAAATGCTCAAAACATACCTAAAAATCAACAAGACAGACCCGGTAGGAATGAACAAAACCAAACCGAGGCTATATGAACCTAGATAACTACTAGTTGCCCAAAGATAGAGTTAGGAGGAAGATCAGGGCCCATATAGGTTTGGATATGCAAATTGTACTGCCTATTTCAGTAGAATGGCTGAATGCCATGGCTGCAGAAATGAAACGCTTAAGAAAAAAAAATTTAGACTTGGGTTTTAGTCCCTAGGCTAAAGGGTAAGCTGTTAATAGGTTAAAAGTGGGTCTATAAGGTTAAAAAACTTGAAATCCCTGAAGGACAGCCTGGGTTTAAGACCAGATTAGTGGCCAAGTGTTTCATCCAAAAGGAGAGGGTAGACTATACTGAAATTTTTTTCCCTGCTGTAAAACATACTACTATTTGTTGGTTGATGTGCTCAACTGCCAAATTTGATATGTGCCTAGAACAAATAGATGTTACAACAACATTTTTACATGGTGACCTTGAGGAAGAGATCCTCATGAATCAACCTGAAGGTCTTATAGAACCCCAATTCTGTGGATTCTTTGTGTTTGCATAAAAAATACTGTATGGCTTACAACAGTCACCAAGACAATGGCACAAGCGATTTGATGTATTTATGCTTGATAATGGTTTGACTAGATCTCTTCATGACACATGCTTTTATTTTAAAGATGTTGATTATGATGATGCTATATTCGTACTAATCTATGTTGATGATATTCTCTTAGCAAGCCGGCTAAAAAATAGTTACTTGACTTAAAAATAAGGTTAAATAGCTCATTTGACATGAATGACCTGGGAGACGCTAAGTAAATATTAGGAATGGACATAATCGGAAACAGATCTTTAAAAATAGTTCACCTTTCTCAAACCTTTATCTAATTGAGATATTAAAGAGGTTTAAAATGTATGTCTCTAAAGTTGCAAAACTACCCATGGCATTATTGGAATAGGTGTCCTAGTAAAACCCAATTATCTAGTTTTAAATATTAAATAAATAAAATTATTTTATTTATTTGTTGTTTGATTATTTTTTATGAGTTAAACATATGTATGATTGTTTTTTCTGAAATGTTCCATGAGATGGACGTTTTCCAAGATGACGTGTCAGGTTTGGCTTAAGTGGTCAATAAGATTGAACCATGGAAAGACTTAGATCAAACTAGTGACATGTTGTCAAAGTATGCTCGTTGTCGGTGATAAGTTTGAACAACTTGTCTAATAAGACTATATATGATACTTTTGCTGACTTGTCTTGGTCATGTGGATAAGGATCCAAGAGTATTATATTAGTGTTTTCAATAAGATTGTAACACTGAGCAGGACCACCTGAGTTAGTTATTTCTTTAACTACTATCAGAAATAATTAATTCTGTAAGGCGATAATCTCAATTCGGGAAATAGTCTGGACTCATGCATGGAATGTTAATCACTTTAATGCCTAAAATGAAGAGGTTAAAAAGAATAACTAGGATCTTACGTCGTTGGTTTATTGCATGACGTATGGCAGGAACGGATATTTTACTAGGAATCTACAGTGAAAGATGTCCCTTTAATTGATTCACAAATATACAAACAGATTCAAAAATATTTCGCTATAGTATTCCATATGTTTGACATTTGAAAGTAATACGGAAATTGTTTCTGTATTATGAATTGTTCAAGAAGGGAGTCAGAAACTACACGATAGATATGAGAAAAATAACAATAGTAGTTAAAGTTGTTTTTGCTCACGGATACCTAATAGAAGGGTTAATCGTCGTAATAATAATAATAGAATTATTTGAGAAATTCTTGAGTGAATATATTTAATTCTAGAGTGCAGCAAAATTTATTTAGTGGAATTAAGTTTTATTAAATGGTAGTCAATTGTTATCATCAGATGATAATCCGATTTGACCCACTTTAGAGCTAGAGTTAGATTATCCCTGAGGTCCCTCCGCAAGTCTCAACTTAAGCATTGTTTGGAAATATTTAAATCGAATTCATGGGATGAATTATTTATTCATAAGATGAATAAATTAATTTCGCTAAACATAATTCATGTGATGAATTATTTACTCATTAGATGAATAAATTAATTTTACTAAATAAAATTCAAGAGATCAATTTTATAATTGTGGGAATTAAACACAAAAAAAAAATAAAAAAATAAAAAGGACATCACAGTCTAGCCCGTGTAGCCCGTGCGCGGGTATACAAACTCGTATGGTGAGGCAGGTGCGTGTAGTGCATGCGCCTGGCCTCCTGGCCGGCAATCTACATCCATTGGCGCCTGCGAACCAGGATGTGACACATGTTGTGTTGCATCCAGTATCCGCGTGCAAATCCAATGACCTATCAGAGGCAGCCATGTGTCAACGCCTTTTGCTTATAAATACATGGGTATTTTTCCGTGAAAAATCTATTTTGCTTTTTTAAGGTTTTAGGTTTTGAAACCTAGTTTCCTCCCATGATAAAAAACCTAAATTGTCCGAGTGTTTTTGTAAATTAATGTTTGCATAATTTTTGTGAAAAATAGTTTTCATGAAAGATTTAAAGGAAACATTTTATTCCAAAAACTTTTCTAAATTAAATATTTTGGGAGCCCACTCTCCGATGCTAATTGAGGTTTATTGTGATATGGAGGTGTCAAGAAGGTTTCTATTTCTAATTTCAGATCTTCAAATTAGAGTTTAGATTCATGCTTCAAGTATGTCTAAATTAAGTATTTGATATTTAATTTGCTTTCCTTTATTTCTTTTATTCCACATACCATGTTTATACTTGTTTTATTTAATGTTTTTTTTATTATCATATTATGAGCCTATTAGAGCAAGATCTAGGTCTAATTAAATAGTTTAATTAGATAAGGGCATTAGATTTAAAATTGAGAATTTTAAATTATTTTTCCACTATGCCCGGTCTAGTAGTTGAGGGAAAACATTTTTGAAATACGTTCCCAACAGTCATCACATTATAGATTTTTAGCAAAACAGTGCCCAGAAATTGAACAAGAAAAACTTAGAACATCTAGTATACCCTATGCCAATGCCATAGAATCGTTGATGTATGCTATGACATGTACTAGACTAAACCTAGCATTCCCTGTGAGTGTACTATCTAGGTTTATGACTAACCCAGGAAAAGTCCACTAGGATAGGGTTAAATTGTTAAGATATATAAAATGAACCTTAGATCAAAGTCACCTACAACTAATGGGTTATGTAGATGCGGACTTTGTTGGTAATTTAGATAGGAGAAGGTCAACCTCAGCCTATATATTTACCATGACCTATGGGGCCATTAGTTGGAGGTCAAAGTTACATTCTTCAACTGCACTTTCAACAACTGAGTCAGAGTTTATGGCTATATCATAAGGAGGGAATTTGCCTTAGAGGTTTACTATCTGAAATTAACCTGAACTTAGAACCACTTGAGATATATTCAAATAGTTAGTCAGCAATTGCATTGTGTAGAATCCCAGTTTACCATGATAGGACCAAACATTAAATGTTAGGAGGTATTTTATCATGGACTAGTTCGATGCAAACCAATTTGAGTTGCTAAAAATAGATACTAAATATAACCCAACACACATGGGCACCAAATCAGTCCTTTGGAGAAGTTTATACAGTGTATTAAACTTGCCCAAACGGAATGGAATCCAGGATGAAATGGTTTGTGAAATTGCTCCTTATTATTAGAGAGGATCTAGTGGATAGTATAGACTGTAACCAAGGTGGAGATTGTTGTATCTTAATTGGTACCCATATATCCTATATCATGCCTAGATATAAGATTTAGGGAGCTTAGATAAATAATAGGATTATTACAATACCAAAATGCACCACCAAATGTTAAAATTGAACTCAAAACACTGCATATAATAATCTGTGTAAAGAAATGGCAGAGCTGTAAATAAAGGCAAAATTTCAGTTAGGATTTCAGAATTTTTCTTGTTTTGTCATTGTCTAAAATTCCCCTACTGGTTTTTCCTGTTTGTTGCCCGTGCCACGTTGAATGTTGCGCAACTGTACCAACCTTCCGTTTTTTGCGTGATGTGTGTCGTCCCTCCAACAGCCCAGATCAACTGAGGTAGTGCAACATGAGCTGTAGGATCCGTGTTTCTTTTGACAAATCTTGGTCATTCCTTCAAGATTAATCAACGGCTTAGATTTGGATTTTTGGTACGGTTTGTGATTCAAATTCATTTTCTTAGTTTTACTTAACAGTTTTCTTTCTGCCTCTTCTCCCTACAGCTTTCTATGAGTGAAACCATAACCCTGATCCACTTCTTAGAGCTAATCCATGGAGGTTCTAAGCTTTATAGCCTAGATCCATGGAGGTATCTTGCTACTAGTGAGAAGACATTACTGATTTAGGGTTAGATTTGTATGTTTTGGTCTTAGAAGCCATGTATTGAGTCTGCATTTGAGTTGTTGCATTGCAATTGGTTCTGTAAATTTGTAATAATCGCTAATACAGTGGAGATCTCGCTAAAAATAGGGAGTTGAGGACTAGGACCATCTCTTTTGGTTCTGAACCTCATAAAAATCCTGGTGTTCTTTGTTTTATTGCTTTAGTTTCAAGATGTCGTGTTTGTAAATTCAATTCTTTTTTTACTTTTCGCGACTTGTAATTATTTAACTTAAGCCAACTTACATATTTGAGCCAACAGTCCCTCTTTGTGAATAACGCCAAATAAGAGAAGAGTCTTAGAACACTTGAAGAACCACATGGAACTATCCTGTTTGAGCCTATATACTCTTATGGAGCCAAAAAACAAACTCTAGCACTACCCTCGTTAGGTTATATCTCAAAGGAAGTATCATATAAACTTCCTCATATAAGTCCCCATGAAGACGGTGTTGTCAACATCTAACTCAAGAAGACACCAGTTAAGTTTAAGGGAAGGGCAAGGAGAACCTTAACAGTATTAAGCTTAGTAGCAAGAGAGAGGGTTTCAAAATAATCAACCCTTCCCTTTGTGAAAAGCCTTTGGCAATGAGTTGAGCTTTATAATGAAGAACCTCATTAGTAAAATTCAGCTTTAGTCCCAATTACAACCAACTACCCTCTTGCCTAGGGGCAATGGTAGATGCAACATTGTGGCACTGTGGAGAAGTGCCCCTAATAAATTCTAGAAAAATACATAGTTAATATTATATTTGACTATTTATGTAAGTAAAAAGTCCAATGGCCCTGAATAATTTTCCAACAATTGCTAAGTTAATCTCATTTCCTATATTTCTATATCTGCTAAAGAATAAAATATTTTGCAAGTCATTGTAGATTTTGAGGCCGGTCCTGATATTCCCTGCACCTCATGCACACATTTCAAATGGAACCTTTTATATGTAATAAAATTCTAAAAATTATAATATTAAAACTTATTTATATTAACAACTAAGACTTTAAAGATACAATCCTCTAAAATTTGGGGCCCTTAAATTTCAGGGGCCCAAAGCAGGTGCTTGGGTTGCTTAGAGTTATGTCCGGCCCTGGATTTTGCTAAATTATAACCATTTAATATTGCATTAAGTTATTGTCACACAACCTTATTAGCATTTAAAACACCATAAATTTATGTAGATTTTTAGAATATTTCACTAGAAACATTTAGTACCTATTGGATTCTTAAATTAAGAACACTTCTCAAATTTTAAAGAGCGTACGACAAATAATTGGGTTATTCACATTTTAATAGCTTGACATTTTGTTAAGATCGAGATTAAATCTGGATCTTAACCTAAGATAAAGAGAGTATGGGATGAGAAAGAAGTGAAGTAGATGAGAAAATAGAGAGAGTTAGATGAGAGAAATAAGGTTTAATCTCAAAAAGATTGCTTTGATAGTTTTATTGAATGAATAGGAATTACACAAGATCACCTACTTATAAGAATCTAGATACAATGCACTAAACTCTCTACCTTAACCAACTATTACAAAATATCTACTAATACCAAAATATCTAACTAACTAACAACTAAACTATTGGCGCCGAGACCAACAACCACATGACAGCAGCATGCTTACTGTAGGACACCATACAGCTGCGAGCTACCAGATTACAAGACAGATTAGCAGCCTATTAACACCTCATAGCTAGAACAACACTTAACTAAGACTAATACATCTTTATTAGCTAACGACCCCACAATAACAACACCAATTCAGCTACATATCAGCCCCCAGCAGCAGCTACCGAACACAGCATTATCCCCTCTCAAGTCTTGGATTCTCCAATCATAACATTCCCTTCCCCTTGAAAACATTCTTGTCCTCAAGAATGGAAGAGAGTGGACACAATGAAGATCACTTATTGCTTACGAAAAGATAGCTGAATTGATGAACTTCTTGCTGAAGTTCTACAGCTGGAATGACATCTGAAACACTCCATCGGAAATGCAGCTGATACATGAGGATGACATCTTGTTTCGACTCAATGCTTGCGTTTGAATGTATAATACTCCTCAGGACGCCTGCACTGATCAAACCAAACATCAACAACACATCCAAGACACTTTCTGATGCAGTTAATATAGCTCAAGGCTCGATATTGCTGCAGAGAATCATAAATCGCAGCAACAATTCTGCAATTCTACTTGTAAGATGCTGCATAACCGAATTTAAATGTCATTAAACCCATAAGACTGCATATGAAGTCCCTTATCATCTCGGGCAGCCTTCCAAATTCAAACCAATTGAATAGAGCAACAGCACACACTTTAGAGGACTTCCAATTACGGCTAACGCAATTCAACAACACAAACTTGACTATGAGCCTGAATGATTTCCACCGAGCTAAATTTCCAAAAGTATCAATCACTCTCCAAGGAAACAAGGTCACCATTTGTACTATCAATATAGCAAAGCTCACATCCCACAATTTGCAGTATACCAATACCAGATTATTCACCAAAACATCAACTTCCGCTTGTATCTCATTTTGCTCCTTATATATGAGCGATATTCTGCCGTAATGTTGGTTCAAAGAACCCTGTAATCAAGGCTCGTTTTGAACCCATTTTCTTCTTAAATGAGCGAACATAGATCTCTTAACAATGAACAAAAGTATGCTTGCAAAGTACACCAGCCCATGAAGCCAATGGAGCAACAAAGCAGCTGTGCATAATTCAGGTTCAAGACCTGATCTGGTCTTAACTCCTCTACTAAAGCATCTAATGATTTCTGTTGGAGTTAATCTTGATCTCCTGTTGATGTTTTCAACTGAGGCATGGTGATGACATCGTAGCTGATACATCTGACTCTTCCATTCAATGTAACCTGCTGCAACAATGGCCACATAACAGACTCTCAGTAAGTTGTAGTGAACGTACACCGACGGCCAAAATTTCAGCAGCTGTAACCTCCAAACTTCAGTGGTTTCTTTGTCCTCAACTGAAGCCCTGCAGATAAACAACTTGCAAATATCCTCCCAACTGCATGGTGTCATCATAAGGCCCTTCGAGTTCTTGGTGAATGTGTGCAGGCTCCAAGAATGCTTGTTTCCATAGAGTTTAAACGACTTAACAGCAATAACAAAACCAAACTCAAGCTTCTTCTCGCGTTCTTGACCCGAGTACGGTCTTCCAGAGATTCTTACAGCAACTTGCCAAAATAACCGATCTTTGGATGCATTCAATTCAACAACTGACCTGTTCTTGCTCACATACAGCCAACACTTATGCAGATCAGCTTGAGAATCAACCTCTGATTTTGGGGCTTGGGTTGCATCAGAATTAGATCTACATCTGTTTCTAAATTGCATCTGATTTATGCTACTTGTTGTTGATTTAACATCTGTCAATGTACCACCAGATTTCCCCAAGGCGTCAGGGGGTCTACCATTATTGTTCTTAGATGAGTACAAATCGACTTCACTCCATTGAGCATGCATTTGGATCAGGCCCTGCAACCCTTCCAGCTGAAATGATTCACCCACTTGCACTGGATTCACATCAGCATATAGCATTGCTGAGTTTCTGTCATTAGGTTATTGGATTTCTTCACTCAACACAAGAAAGAATAAGCCAAATACCCGCCTAAGGAACCAATAGAGCTTCCCAACAAATGCAATCAACACCTGAGCAGAGGCTGTTCTATGCTTAGCTTTTCTATTGATATATAAGCCAGCTCCTGCTGGTCTTGAGCTTACATCTTCATAGACAAGCTGAGCTACTGCTTCAACTTGTATGCCACTTCGGTTTATCCTCAATGTTGCATTGATCTTTTCCATCTAAACATTAAGAAAATACTGAAGCTTGTGCATATAATTTTTCCATTCAGAACAACTACAACAGATCACCCTAAACATGATGAATCTGGTCAGCACCTTTCAGTTGTTGTTTGTTCCAATTTCCAAGTGCTATCATCTTTGTCTTCACTTGGCTTCGTGTACCAGTTGTGAGGTCATACCAGCAGCCCAACATATCTTCAAACCATCCATAATTCCTCAAGCAACTAACAGCAGCTACCATTTCTTCAAGGAGAAACTTTTGTAACAATTGAGACTTCAATGACACCAATTCTGGATTATGCAGTTTGCAACATGTAAAAGCCTTTTCCTCAAAGCTTGCTTTGATGTTAACTTCATAATGACCCACAGCCTCTACCATTTGTCCACCATTACTTGCACGACCACTGCATTGATCATCATCAAACAGCAACACCAGAGGTCTAGCTTTTCCAATCACTTGTAATTCATCCCTTTCCGGGTCAAAGGGACTGCCGACATCAATTACATCATTTGAAGCATCTATTGTACTAATGTGGATCTGATCAGAAATCTGCCTCCCCACATTACATCCTTTGTACACATTCATTAGCTCAATTGGTTGCATCGGAACCAAGCTTTGTTTGTTGTGAACCTTGAAATGCACTCTCGAAGCTTGATTACTTCTTTTCAGTAAAAATTCGACTCTTTTCAGCTTCATAGAGTCTTGAGAATCTTCTCCCGAATCAGGAGGCAACTTTTCATAGGAGTGTGTATTGGAATACACTTTTTCTCCCCTCGAAAAAGGAGATCATCCCGATCCTGCTGATTGTCCTACCGACAGTGCATTTCAGCCACTCTAAGTTCGTAATCATTCACCCAACACAAGAGACCTTGCAAAGCATCCAAGATAATGTTGTTCTGGTCCTGAATTAGCACAACAGCATGCCCAAAAGTGAACTTAAGCATACTTTGATTTGTATTTGATGACACTACAGCAGCAACTCCCTGGTCCTGATCTGGTGGTCGAACAAAATGTTCTCTCATCCAGTGAGCAAGTCGCCTGTGTATTGAACTAGGAGGCTGAACAAGATGCCCTGCATTCAAAGTGTTCGGCCTGATGTGTGCTGAATGATCCTGAGGATGCACATTTTGTACACAATTCAAGCTAGACTGATTTTGCACTTGCTCGAATGCACGCACAGGAGATCTGGAAGTTACTTCAGCTGCTGGAATTGGATCTTGAGGACTAACACTAGCTGTTTGAAGTTGAATTTCTAGATTAGCTGACACATTAACAACTTGAGGTTCACCTTGAGATCTTTCATCAGCTACTGCGGGTCTAACGGCCTCACAATACACCTGATGATTCAATTCTTCAAAAGACCTCACAAGTTGAACAGCAGGAGAATTTGGCCTTCTAAATTGTTCTCGAATCTCAGCTAATTTAACTTCAAGTTGCTGCATTTGCTAATCAAATCGCATGTTAAACCTTTCTTCCCATTCTTATGATTGAAGAACGACCTGATCAGATATCTTTACCTCAATCGGCTGAGCTTGCTGATCAACCTTATCATTGATCTGCTGATTATTTTGATTCATTTGAAGTTGCATATCAATCTAATTCTGCCTTGATGTTTCTGCATTAGATTGCCTAATTTGAGCAACCACTGCCCTCAATTAAAGTTCCAATTGAGCATTCATGACCAGCTCCTGACCTGCTACAACACTGCTGCTAACAACCTCAGCGTGTGTCGACTTGGCAGTTCCTGATCTTGTTGTCACACCTCCATCCATAATTCGCTCTTAAACTTCACAATGTGAATTAATCTGATTGATTTTCAAATTAATAGCAGCACAATCACTAGTTATGATCAACACTTTTTTTCTAAAATTCAAGATCAAATTTAAGATCACAAATTTGAATTTGATCTTCAATCACTGAATTCTGTTGTTTCGCTGCCAAC
Source organism: Simmondsia chinensis (assembly GCA_018398585.1). Lineage (NCBI taxonomy): Eukaryota > Viridiplantae > Streptophyta > Magnoliopsida > Caryophyllales > Simmondsiaceae > Simmondsia > Simmondsia chinensis. The sequence continues at coordinate 9,416,913 of JAGTTD010000011.1, forward strand.
AATGAGATCAACACAAGCTTGAATTCAAGGACTCACAATCGATCATTAATTGAACCTCTTTTTATGTGTTTTTTCAGGCACTTTTCTCCGCAATTTACAATAGAATTCATAACTGAATTCTTAAGCAAATTGCAATGCAATCAAAGGATATTTGATATCAAATCACGTTTGATTTGGAAGTCAAACGAGGCTCTGATACCAATTGTTAAGATCGAGATTAAATCTTGATCTTAACCTAAGATAAAGAGAGTATCGGATGAGAAAGAAGTGAAGTAGATGAGAAAATAGAGAGAGTTAGATGAGAGAAAGAAGGTTTAATCTCAAAGAGATTGGTTTGATATTTTTATTGAATGAATACAAATTACACAAGATCACCTACTTATAAGAATCTAGATACAATGCACTAAACTCTCTAGCTTAACCGACTATTACAAAATATCTACTAATACCAAAATATCTAACTAATATCTAACTAACTAAAAACTAAACTATTGGCGCCGAGACCAACAACCACATGACCGCAGCACGCTTACTGCAGAACACCATACAGCTACGAGCTACCAGATTACAAGAGAGATTAGCAGCCTATTAACACCTTATAGCTAGAACAACACTTAACAAGACTAATACATCTTTATTAACTAACGACCCCACAATAACAGCACCAATTCAGCTACATATCAGCCCCCAGCAGCAGCTACCGAACACAGCATTATCCCCCCTCAAGTCTTGGATTCTCCAATCATAACACATTTTTAAAAATAATAAAAATGACCTTGACCTTTTTGAATAAATAAAAAGATCTCTAACTTTTTGTGTTTTGATAAAAAGACCCCTCGCCGACGTGATGACATCATTTTTCATTGATAGAGCTAACATGGCAATTATTATTTTATTAAATGCAACAATAAAATAACAAAAATACCCTTCAGTACCCTTATTCTTACTTTATAAGCACAAAATTCCAAATATTGTCTTATGTAAATACTATCTGTTTTCACCTAATTTGCTTGAAAATATGGTTAATAAATGGTATTTTAATCATTTTATTGTAACATTGATTAAAAAGCAGTTGTCACGTCAGCTTTGCCGATAAAAAATGTCGTCGGCACATCAAAGAGGGGCCTTTTACAAAATCTTATGGGCATTTATATTAATTCAAAAATATCAAGATCCTTTTTGTTATTTGCAAAAATGTTAGGGTACTAAAATGTAAATCAGTCCTAAATATTTTGGCCTAGTAAACATAATTTTCTTATTCTAATTGAATTTTTCATATTTGTAGTTAATAACTTTTATTGTTTGATGAACAAACTTTGAAGTTATTTAAAATATAAAATAAACTCCGAAACATTGGAAGTTGTTATAAGTGTTGATGTATTTTCAAAATATGTAAAGAAAAGTATGTTAAAAGCTTGTTGAATACGTATATAAGTGTATTTGAGATTGTCCTGATATATGTTGAAGTGTTTAAATCTTGTTAGGGGTGTGTTTCGATACATGGGCCATGTGTGTCGACACACAATCCAACAGAACTGTAGGGGAACAGCTGTGTGTCGACATACATGGCCCATGTGTCGACACACAGCTCTTTTACAGAAGTGCACACAGAAAATCAATGTGTCGGCACACAAGTTTATAGTAAGCTTGTGTATCAATGTGTCTGTATAGACCTGTGTGTGGACACACAGCTTCGACACACAAGTCTGTTTTGACGGTTTATTGCGTGCTTTGATCCTAGCTTTTGGCGGCTTTTTGTTTTGTTTTTGGGACGTCCCTCTACCCATATATGCACATACATTCCTCACATTTTGGCACATGAATTGAATCAAAAGATTGAGAGGAAAAGTTTTCAAAGAGAGAATTAAAGGAAAACATCATTCCTTGAGTGCAAATTTTTGTGTACTTGTGAAAGAAACTTTAATCTCTATTCATCTCTATCAATCTCTCCCTTTACACACTCTCACTTCGTTTTTGGTTGTTGTTGTATTCCCGAGGATATTTCATATACTGAAATAAACCTTAAGAAAAGTGATTACACGGCCTCAACACCTGAAATCCTTCAGTTACCCGGTTGCAAGGTTTTTGCAAGTATTTTAAAGATTTGCCCTAACAAGATTTAATTTCTGATTTGGGATATGGCTTCATCTCTAAGGGAAATGATAGCCAATTTCGTGAAGTTAGATAGGTTTGATGGCGGTAATTTTCGCTGATGGCAGAGGAAGATGCACTTCCTCATTTCAACTCTGAATGTGGTGTATGTGTTGAATACACCATTCCCATCCCCCACTTCTAAGAAGGAGGAGACTTTGGCCGAGCAGAGGGCCATACTGAAATAGGAGAATGATGACTACATCTACAGAGGGCACATACTAAACGGCATGACTTACGCCCTATTTAACATCTACTCAAACGTGCCGACCGCAAAGGAACTATGGGACGCTCTCGAGGTGTGCTACATGGCTAAGGATGCTACAAGTAAAAAGTTCCCAGTTAGTCAGTTTAATAACTATAAAATTGTAGGTAATCGTCCTGTCATGGAGCAATTCCATGAAATTGAACGAATTTTGAATAATTTCAAATAACAAAATATGAACATGGATGATACATAGTTGTTTCGTCCTTGATTGACAAACTTCCCCCTTCGTGGAGAGACGTTAAGAAAAGTTTCAAACATAAGAAGGAAGATACGTTAATGGAGGATTTGGCTAACCATTTGAGAATTGAGGAAGGCTAAAGGGTATAGGATGACAACAAGGACTGCCCCGGTGATGTTGGAAAAATCAACATCATGGAAGAAGGCTAGTCGAGCAAAGGATCCAAGAGAACCGCACACTTCTAAAAGAAGAAGGAGGACAAGAGGCCGAAAATGGTCTGTTGGGAGTGTCAAAAGCCCGGTCACTTATGTAGGGACTGTTACCGCCTTAAAAACAAGAAAGGCAAGGGGCCTGATCATCGCACCAAAAAGTCAACCAATAAGTTTGGAGCCATGATATTGGAAGTCAACCTAGTCGAGAGTGATAATTCTTGGTGGGTTGACTCGGGGGCCACAAAGCACGTATATAAGGACAAGGGGTTCTTCACAACTTTTGAACCCATAGACAAAGGAACTGTGTTGTTCATAGGTAATGGGACGGCTATACCGGTTAAAAGGAAGGAAAAGTTGACTTACTTTTCACCTTTGGAAAAACCCTTACTTTAACCGATGTATGTTATGCCCCTGACGTGAAGAAGAATCTCGTGTTCGGTGGCCTACTAAATTGGTTTGGGTTCAAGTTGGCCTTTGAGGCTGACAAGTTTATTCTGTAAAAGGGGGGCGTCTTTTTCGGCAAAGGTTATTTGTATAATGGAATGTTCAAGATGAATGTTGGTAATAAAATCGATAATTCTATTTATATGCTTGACTTGTCATTTTTGTGGCATCAAAGATTAGGTCATGTGAATTTTCATAGATTATATGAAATGGTTAACTCTTTGTTGATACCTCACATAGATAAGGTTGATGATAAATGTAAAACGTGTATGTTAACAAAAATAACGGGATTGCCATTTCCATCGGTGCAAAGAGAGACTAATTTACTTGATCTAGTACATATCGATTTATATGATATCAAGAACACACCGAGTATTTGTGGAAAGAGATATTTTATAATATTTATAGATGACTATTCAAGATTTTGTTATGTGTATCTCATAAATCACAAAGATGACCCGCTAGATAGACTAAAAGCATATAAAGCAGAAACCAAATTACACTATGAGACCTTCCTCAAAAGCCTTAGATTAGACCATGGTGAGGAATACTATGATCCTTAGTATTTTGAAACCACCGAAATTGTACATGAGATCATAGCTCATTATATGCCACAACAGAATGGCGTGGCTGAGAGGAAAAATCGGACTTTGACTGAAATGGTCAATTCAATGTTATCTTATTCCGGTCTCAGCGATAGGTTTTGGGGTGAGACCATGTTAATGGCCTGTCATATATTAAATCGAGTTCCAAATAAGAGAAATAAAATAACTCCATATGAACTATGGAACAAACGATCCCCTAATTTGAACTATCCAAAAGTGTGGGGTTATAGAGCAGTCGTTAAAGTCCCTGAGCCTAAACGTAAGAAGTTAGGTGAACGAGGCATTGATTGCATTTTTGTTGGATATGGGCCTCATAGTAAGGCATACCGGTTTTATGTCATTTAATTTAATGATTATATCAATGTAAATACAATAATAGAATTCAGAGATGCCATCTTTGATGAGAATCGGTTTATCTCTATCCCTAGACCAAGGGATTATGTGCCGGTTGAGAATGACACTCAAGTGTCATATGATGATGTTTATCATGAGAGGGAAGATGGCCCTGAAAGTTCTCTAGAACTCCGAAGGAGTAAGAGAGCAAGAAAAGAAAAATCTTTCGGTTCAAACTTCTACATGTTCTTGGTAGAAGATTCGAGAAATGACATGGTTCAAGCGACTCCATATTGTTGTGTTATGGAAGCTGATCCTTTGATGTTTGGTGAGGCAATGAGGTCTCATGATGCCTCCTTTTGGAAAGAGGCAATGAATGATGAGATGGATTCTATCTTAGATAATAATACCTGGATATTGGTGGATCTTCCACGAGGCAGTAAGCCCATCTGGTGTAAATGGATCTTCAAAAAGAAGATGAAAGTCGATGGAACGATAGATAAGTTCAAGGCCCGATTAATGGCTAAAGGGTTCACGCAAAAGCATGGATTAGACTACTTTGACACGTATGCCCTGGTGGCAAAAATTTGAACTATAAGAGTTTTGATAGCTCTTGCCTTAATTTATAAGCTAGCGATTCACCAAATGGATGTTAAAATGGCATTCCTGAATGGTGAGCTAGAAGAAGAAGTATATATGGAACAACTGGAAAGTTTTGTTGTTCCGGGTCAAGAGAGAAAAGTATGTAAACTCATACGTTCTCTATACGGGGCTAAAGCAAGCCCCAAAGCAATGGCACCAGAAATTTGATCAAGTTGTTCTGTGCAATAGATTCGTTATAAACGAATCAGATAAATGTGTCTATAGCAAGTTTGATAATGGCAAAGGGGTCATTATATGTTTGTACGTCCCTGACATGCTGATATTCGGTACTGATGTGGAACAATTGGAGAAAACTAACATTTGCTCTCCAAAAACTTTGCTATAAAGGACATGGGTGAGGTAGAGGTAATCCTCGGTATAAGGATTGTAAGGAATGGTGATACCATTTCCTTAACGCAGTCTCACTATGTTGAAAAAGTGTTGAAAAAGTTCCAATTTATTGATTGTGCACCGATATCCATTCCAATGGATCCTAGTGTGAAGCTAGCTCCAAATAAGGTAGCTCCAGTGTCACAATTGGAGTATGCACGAGCCATTGGTTGTCTGATGTATGCTATGATGAGCACATGGCCTGATATCGCCTTTGCTATTCAAAAGCTAAGTAGATATAACAGCAACGTAAGTAAGATGCACTGGGACACTGTACATCTTGTACTGAAGTACCTAAAGAAGACTATGAATTATAGCCTTTCTTATATAGGGTATCCTCCTATCTTGGAGGGATACTTTGATGTGAGTTGGATCTCCAATATAGAGGATCATGCATCCGCATGCAGATGGGTATTCCTGCTGGGGGGGGAGGGTGTGGGGGGTGCGATTTCTTGGGGTTCTAAGAAATAAAATTGCATATATGATTCTACTATGGTGTCGGAGTTTATAGCTCTTGCGTCTGTGGCTCAAGAGGTCGAGTGGTCAAAGGATCTCTTATATGAGATACCTTTGTGACCTAAGCCGATCTCACCGATGTCTATCCATTGTGATAGTCAAGGTACGCTTTCTAGAGCATACAGTGATGTGTATAACGGGAAGTCTAGACACATTGGTGTGAGGCATAGCATGGTGAGACATCTTATTTGAGAAGGTTTTATCACTGTGGACTTCGTGAGAACAAGTCAGAATCTAGCAGATTCATTTGCAAAAGGCCTGGTTAGAGATTTGGTTTTGAAAGCAAGTAAAGGGATGGGGTTGAAACCTGTCATTTTTAGTCACCCATGATAGGCCCTGAGCTCGACGCCTAGTATGGCGCTAGGTCTCGGGTTCGATATGTGTGTCAACACATAGCTTCGACACACAGGTCTATTTTGACGGTTTATTGCACGCTATGATCCCTGCTTTTGGGGGATCTTTTTTTTTTTAGGGGAGGATGTCCCTCTACCTATATATGCACATACATTCCCCACATTTTGGCACATTAATTGAATCAAATGATTGAGAGGAAAAGTTTTCAAAGAGAGAATCAAAGGAAAACATCTTTCCTTTGAGTGCAAGTGTTTGTGTACTTATGAAAGAAACTTTAATCTCTATTCATCTCTATCAATATCTCCCTTTACACACTCTCACTTCATTTTTGGTTGTTGTTGCATCCCTGAGGATATTTTGTATACTGAAATAAACTTTAAAGAAAGTGATTACACGGCCTCAACACCTGAGATCTTTCGGTTACCCAGTTACAAGGTTTTTGCAAGTATTTTAAAGATTTGCTCTAACAATAAGTATGTTAAAGAAATGGAGGTAAGGAGATAAAGAAAGGCACATATAGGCCACTACTACCATACATACAATGTTATTTTATGTTATATATGAAAAATGTTATATTAATGTTGTTATCTATTATTTTTCACAATCGTCGAATATATTTTAAAGAAGACATACTCATATGCCAAACGGCATTCTACACTAACATAAATAATACACAAAAAGAACATATTTAACATATACTCTAATTAGATACTCTATAATATTACTATAACCACCATTCAGATGTGCCCCTCGTGAAAACGTTTTCTAGATACGCTATTACCCTACGGTAAAGGGACTACAAACCACATGAGGTTTTGCTTTATTGTGCTAATTTTGGCATCCACAGTAGCACGCCAATGAGACAAATGAACAACCTTAAGGTAGTATTCAGGTTTTAGGTAAGAAGAGAGAGAAGAAACGGAGGCTCTATAGATAGGATCAAGTTCAACATTGGGCAAAATAGAGGATATAGAGTGAGTAGTACAGCATGAAGATGGTGAAAAGAAAGTAGTGAGAAGACTAAAACGATAGTCTTGAAGGTAAGAACGGGGGTGGGTCTTAGGTTTGGGACCAGGAAGCAACAATAAAATGTTGCCGGTAATATATAGTGGGGTCATTGCTACTAGAGTCAAAGAGGGGAGCTCTCTTGAGGAGATGCTTGTTGCGAGAGCTGCTGAGTGACAGTCAGGACTCGATGTCAGCATGGTGAACGACTGTAGGAAATTCTTCAAAATTAGGCATGGGAGAGGGATTGAGATGTGAGCAAAAGGGTTAGGATTTGGGGCTAATTTAGCTTATGGGAAATGGTCTCATGAAACAACATCACAACATCATCAAGACAATCCCTTTTGTAGAGTAAGGATATCCCATGAAAATACATGCTTGTGCCTAAGGAGCAATATATGTCAATAAGCAATCAAAATACAAGCAATTGATAACACCAAGGTGTGTATATGTGGGCAGTTTAAGATGAGTACGTTCGACCAAGCAACAAGGGGGAAGGTCAACAGTTAATGATATGAGCGTCTAACAAGACGTAATCACTCCAAAACTTGAGGGGAAGGTTAGCCTAGAAAAGAATGACAGGTGCTACATATAGGAGATGTGGTGTGTCCTTTCAACTACCGGGTTCTGTTGGGGGGTCTTGACACAACTAGATTGGTGCAATAAACCATTAGAGCTAAAACAATTCAGCATGATATTATTCATGGGTATTATCTGTCCTAGCCACCATATTCATTACACCAAATTGGGTAACAACATATGCATGAAAGTTAATAAGAAGTCAAGTGGCATCACTTTTATGTTCCAAGAGAAAAACCCAAGTAAAATGAGAGTGATCATTCACCGTGGTCAAGAAGTAAAGATGATGGTGTAGAGTCTCAACATGAAATGGCCTCCAAATGTCATCAATATATGAAATCAAAAATATCCGATGCTATGTGATTATGATAGGGGAATGGGAGGCGTTTCTATTTTTCCATGCAACAAATGGGACATGGTATGTTATTACCAACACCATTGACATCATCAATAAGGTTGTGTAACATTTGTAACACATTATTGGAGGGATGCCCAAGTTCATAATGCCAACTTTTCTTTGGAATCAACATTGTTTGAGAGACGGAAAAGGGTCGTAGATGCATTAAAACAGCCGTAGGGAGGAATTGGGAAGAATTTCCAAGCTTCGGGTCTCTAGTGCTAAAGATGAGATAAAGTCCATTTGCTCTAGCCGCCTTTCTAATCATGTCTGAGCTGGTACTTCTCTATAGAACACAAATAGTCAAATAAAAATAATAGGAAACACGTGAGTGTTTTGTCATGCAACCAACTGAAACTAAGTTAAATTGGAAAGAAGGTATGTTTAAAATGTTGGTGAGATTGGCACCAAATGAACAGTTCCATGGACTTTATTTCAAGATTCTATCCATTTGGTAAAGTTGCATACATACGTGGATAAGGAAACAACGAGTCAAAGAAATGGAAGTCCTCAATCATGTGATTAGATGCCTCATAGTCAAGAATCCAGGCAAGAGGTGTGTTTAAGGAAGAAGAACTCATTGGGGAGGGAGAAGAGATAAGATTTATGGAACTCAAACCGCCACTTATATATGTATCACCGTCAACCTCGGTGGCAGTTGCAATAATGAAGCCTCCTTGACTTGCAAGTTGCAGGCTATTGGGGAGGGAGAAGAGATAAGATTTATGGAACTCAAACCGCCACTTATATATGTATCACCGTCAACCTCGGTGGCAGTTGCAATAATGAAGCCTCCTTGACTTGCAAGTTGCAGGCTAGGAAGAGACAACAACTATTGACACAATCCAACAACATTATTAAAGCCCCTTAGTGTCTGCAAAGCAACAATAGGCAAAGCTATTTCACCAACACTTGTGGGTTATGGGGTGACAACTATGGTAATAGCAACACCATGATTTCCTTGTTGATTTTTCCCGCATGCTTTTATAGCTAGGTGGATAGTCTTGGAGCTTGTAACACTTGTCCATGGTAAGTCCAGGAAGCCCATATAGAGTACAAAGGGCCTATGTCCCTTCCCTTGTTCGTTCAAAGGCTTTCGTTCATTCTTGTTGGCCATGACCATCAAGTCGGACAAAACACTCAAAGAGCTAGACTGCTTAATAACTGCCAACTACTTTTCTTGCCGACCGACCAGGAGAAAACCTCACTTCTTTTAGGTGATGTCCTCATTAGTGATGTGTGATCCCTTGTTGTGGAAAAAGCATTAATATGTCCCATAAGAAAAGTTATGATTTGCTCTTGTTGATAATGTGCTAAGGCTCTCTTGGCTAAATTATACTTGCATAATCCATAATCACAAGTAATATAAGGTTTTTAACAGTTTAATTCTCTTTGAAGGCTCTTTAAACGTATAAAGTATTTAGCAATTGCAAAGTTTTTAACAGTTCAATATTCTCTTGTTTTAACTCAATGATAACTCTCTCAAGCTCAAAATATGATTGCAAAGTTATCTGGTTGTACCTGTCATGGATGTCCTCTCAAGCTTCTTATGAAGTATTTCTCTTGGTAAGTCAGCAAGCTATATAGGATAAAAGAAAAATATGTACAATCTACAAGGGACAAACCCCAAGTAACAACTAAAGCCTATAATGAAAAACAAATGTTCTCAAAACAACAGAACACAAGAGCTAAAAAGCTACAAAGGAACTAGGCCTGAAATCCCCATTGCCTAAGCAAGGGGACAATGGCGCTGAGCACCACTAAAAGGTGGAGCAGTAAGCAAGTAGCTCTAGATCAAACCCGTAATCTCCTTGAGCATTGCCTCAACAAGCCTGGACTGAGAACACTGAATCCTGAGGTTGCGATCATACAAAAGGACATACACAGTCACTGAAAGGCAGTGACAGGCAATGATATTGTCAATTTCATGACCCCTGAGATGCTGATTAGCCCAAGGAACAAAGTCACTCTAGGGAAGAGTGGGCTAATCAACAAATGTGCGTGGAGTAACTCGACTCCGGACAGAAATAGAGAAGGGGCAAGTGAAGAAGATGTGCGCGTTTGTCTCATCATTAGAACCACAAGGAACGCAAATACTTTGAACACCTAGAGTTCGATGCCTCAGCAGTCTATCACGAGTCCACAATCGCTCACTGGAGGCAAGCTAAAGAAGGAAAGAGTGCCTCAAAATATGAAGTTGAAACCAAAGCAAATGATGTGTGGAGTCCTTCTAACTCCAGATCGTCTCCCAAGCAGGCTTGGTGATGAATTTCCCCGCAGGGTCACCAATCCATTTAATGCAGTCCGCAACACCAACTCAAGGGCTAAAATGAACCATGTCCCAGACCTGGCGGAACTCTAAACAACCTTGTGGAAATCTCTACTGATCACCAATAATATCTAAGACTCAGGAGTCCAACGCGAAGCTGGACGACGCAAGCAAGCCAGCAAGGAAGCGCTTCAAAAGATGGACACATGGAAACCAATAGTCTGTCCAAAGGACCATATTAAGCCCATCACCGATAACATGACAAAAAGCGCCTAAACAAAGACTGTGAGTCCCAAGGATCTGCTTCCGGCACTAGGAGGCCGAGCTCATTACTTGAATAGTCTAGAAGCTCTTGCCTCTAAGGCTGTTTAGATGAACCTAGTGAGGCCATAAAGAGGAGGGATCTGAGAGAAGAAACCAGATGTGCTTCATGATTGAAGCCTGGTTCCACTTAGCAAGACGGTGGATCTCCAAACCACCCTCATGTCTGGGATAACAGAGGTGTCTCCAGGCAAAACCCCCCCCGCCCCCCGCCCTTTCTCCCTCTTAGGGCCAGCGAGGTGCCTTTCCAAAGGAAAGCAGCAAGAGTCGACTCGATCTTCCTGATCATCGCCTTTGAGAGTATGAAGATCAATGACCATTAGACCTGGACAGCAAATAGATACAACCTGATAAGTTGTAGGCAACCAACATATGATAGAGAGCATGAAGTTTAGAGGAAGATGTGAGATAGAAAACAGCTCAAAAGTGGCTTTACGGTCAATGTAACGCTGTCGAGAAGTAATGAGAAGTACACCCAGATACCTAATTTCTATGAAGTATTACAAATTGCTTATAACAATCTTAGGTCAAACGACATTCATCAGCCAAGAAAGAATCATATTATCACACCTCCAACTTGTTCTTGGCATTGAGGGCTACAAACATGGATTGATTCTAGTTATTGTAATTATGGATCACGATCAACAATTTTGTAACCAGGATGGTGCTTGGATTTTCACTTGGCGTGAAATAATGGAGAATTTACATCATTGTGCCAATAGAAGCCAAATATCGAGCACGAGCAATATCTGATGTTTGCACAACGTCTTCATTTGTTTCGACCATGATCCAGTTTTGATGATCAGTAGTCTGAGGTTTGCTGGTCAAGAACAAGAAACAGACACAGTGAAACCTTAGAGGCTTTGTTTGTGGCCAGAGGAAGATGATCAAGGAGAAGAAATATATCTTCCATGTCCGCGGCAGGAAATAGAAACACTTTATTACCATATTATAAAGCAAAAATGAGAATAAGAGACAATTTTCAAATTGCTTTGCCGAGCAAGTGATGAGAGGAAGAAGACGAAAGCTTATGGGTGCTAACTTGAGATTTGCTGCTAATAAAGGAGAAGTGAAAATTTTATTAATTATGTATAGGAAGGAACATATCCAGTGCTTCTAGGGCTCCCGCCTACGCAGGGTCGCGGGGAAGGGGGGATGTACGCAACCTTCTCCCTTCAGGGTATTAACCTGAAGAGAGGTTGTTTCCGAGTGCCCCCAACCCAAGGGTGAGGACTTCCCAAGAGGTCATTCATCATGGTACTGCTCTCGCCCAAGCAAGTTTAACTTTAAAATTCTAATGGGATCCGATGACCGCGTGTTAGTACCCTCATTATTAATTGTGTATAATACATCATATACAATGGGATTAACCCCATATACTTATACATGTATGTACTTATATATACATAAATGTACACAAGACATGCCTCACATGAGAGGATGAGGGATGAGACAAGAGAATATGAACCATTAGATTTAAATCAACTGCTCCAATTTAGAATTTATTTTATATCTCTCATTAGAGTTAATTACTTAGATTTTCTTGATTTAGATCTAATAATCTGTATTCTCTTCTCTCATCTCTTTTGCTCCCATGTGAGTCATGCCCCATGTATACACACACATATATATATATACAGGTAAGGTTACAAATGAGCCGAACCGAGCCGAGCCACAGCTTACTTGGCTTGGCTTGTTAACTAAATGAGATTGGCTTGGTACTGATATCATTCATCTAAGCGAGCCGCATATCTGTGCTCGACTTGGCTCGACTCGTTTACTAATTTAGACCAGCTTGTTAACTAAATGAGATCGACTCAGTATCGGTATCATTTATGCTTGATTATTTGGCGAGCTGGCTCATTGAGCTTTGTTCACTCATTAGTCTCATTTATCAGGCTTGTTAAGCTCATTTATTAGGCTTGTTAGACTCATTTATGATTATTGTTACTTGGATTGCCAGAAAAGGGTAATAAAATAAATCACGCATGGTAATTAAAAATTAAAAAACCATATATGTTATTCAATTCTGCAATCTAGACTTGCAAGCCAATAATCAAGCTGGCTCGTAAGCTTTTTAAGCCGAGTCGGCCTCGGTTTGGTTTGGCTCGTTTATTTAAACAGCCACCTTAAACGAGCCGGATTGGCTCATTTGTAGCCCTAATAAAAAGCATAACTCCTATGAGAGGGTGAGAGTGAGGAAATATTCTGAACAACTCATTTGGCTGTTGATACTATCTTTCTCCCATCTAACATCACCCCCTTCCCCACTTTAACTAAATATGCTGCCCAAAATTCATTCTCTTATTTCTTACCCTCTCATAAAACTCATCACCATTTATGGGTATGGCAATGGGGCGGGGGCGGGTACGAGGGGTGCCTCCTCCATACCCGTACCCGCCATCCAAATTCATAACAATACCTGCCCTATTACTCGCCACGGGTATGAAACGGATACCCGTACTCGCCCTAGCAGGCACAAACCCATACCTATACCTACCCCATTACCTACGGGTATCCAATAGATATCCAATGCCCATCCTGTACCCGCCCTAAATTGGAAACAAAACAATCATTCATGCCCGCTCATATTGATTATTTGAAACCATTTTTAAAAATTCAATTGTATTTTTAATTGTAACATTGATAAACAATTTAGATAATTAAATTTAAACACATATTTTTAATTTCAAAGTTAATTAAATATAAAATGGAGCGGGTAAGGTGTGTATAAGGTGGGACAGGTAAAACACTACACCCATACCCTCCCCATACCCGTGGTGGGTATGGGGCTGATACACCCGACCTATACCCGCTACTTGCTTCATTTATATTCATACCCACCGGATAATGAGTTCTACCCACCCCATTGCCATTCCATATATATATATATATGATGGTGTTCTTATGAGAGGTGAGAGCGTGAGAGGAGCGAATCCTGGCCCTTCATTGTAATGGATGGGTAAGATTTGTTGAACATTAAAAAAATAATAATAATAATTTATGGCCCATATCCCTTCATGGGGCAGAAAGAAAGAAGGGATAAGAGAGGAAAATTTTAAAAAAAAAAAACAAAAACTCAACAAATCTTAATTGTAAATTTTTATTATTTTTTTAATGTCCAACAAATCTTAGCCGTCCATTACAATGGGTCCAAATTCATCTGTGTATATATATATATATATATATATATATATATATATATATATATATATATATATATATATAGAAACCAACACAGGAGGTGTTGCACTGCAATCCAAAAAGAACCCAATAAAAACCTAAATACAAAACAGTTACAACCCAATAACATACTAATTACAAGGATAACCACCCAAAAATGTATCCCAAACGGATAATGAATTCTAATAACTTCCTTTTTGATTTGAAGTAAGGCTCCATTTATTTTGGCAGAAAAGTAGATTGTAAAAATTAGTTTTCCTATTTTCTATTGCTTGTTGTACATTTTGTGACAGGAAAGGTTTTCCAGCAGAAAATTGTTTCCACCCATTAGAGGAAAATGACTTCCCTTTTAAAATGAGAAAAGTTGTAATTTTGAGGGGCGCAAAAACTTTCACGGTAATTATAATGTGAATTTAGATCGAATCAAAATAAACCAAACTAGACCATAGACATTTAATGTCACAACATTGGCCAAGAATTGAGCCGAATAATTAAATTCAACTTGGATGTCATTTTGTCATTGTTTCAACAAAACAATTTTAATCAGTTTGAATTACTATATAATATTATATAGGTAAGTTATCAAGGTGGCCCAAGATTGTTGCAACTACTACATAGGTACCAAACAACACGCCGTCACCGGATCCTATTAGAACTCCGAAGTTAAGCGTGCTTGGGCGAGAATAGTATCAGGATGGGTGACCTCCTGGGAAGTCCTCACCCTCAGGTTAGGGGCACTGGGAAACAGCCTCTCTTCAGGTTAACACCCTGAAGGGGGAAAGCTGCATACATCCGCCCCCCCCCCCCAGAGCCTGCGTAAGCGGGAGCCCTTGAGGCACTCGGTATGTTCCTTTACTACATAGGTACCAAAATGTCTCAATAATATATAATGATGTACCCTAGAATCTAAACATTTTATCACCAAGTACCCTACAACAGCAACAGCAACAGGCCCACTGCCTTGAGGGCTCCCACCTAAGCAGGGTCGGGGGTGGATGTAAGCAGCTTTACCCCTTTAGAGTGTAACCCTGCAAGAGGTTGCTTCCGAGGACCCCAACCTTATAGGGTTGGCAACACGGGAACTTTCCAAGAGGTCACCCATCGTCGTACTACTTTCGCCCAAGCACGCTTAATTTCGGCATTCTAATGGGATCCGGTGCATTAGTACCTAGTAAATGAACCCTAAAGTTTAATATTTTTAAAAATCGGGTATCTTTTTGCCAAAATTTGGTAAATTCTAAGTGAAAATTGTTAAAGTGGTACATGAGTTCAACAATCTATATGTAACCTATATTATAATGCGATAATTTCATTTGTCAAAAAATGCTAAATTGACATATTATTTTGATAATATTTAAGTAATTTTTGTCAGAACGCTGACAACCTTTTAATAGTATTGTCATAATCTATATCACATCAATTTTTGGGCAAAAATTAGCCAAATTTTAGTAAAAATTCACTAGATCTTAACACAGTATATACCTAGGTGATAAAATTTCTTCTCTCAAGATACCTCATTGTATATATTAAAATGACATAGTACTTATGTGATAAATGCTCAAACTTTAGAGTATCTAAGCGATAATTTTTCCTAATTTATATAGCTTTAATAGTTTTTTTTTTTTTTTTTTTTGTTACTTCTCATATATGTGGGATTGCTACTTGTATTGTCCTTTAACAATATATAAAATAATTGGTGAAAAATGCTTTTATTAGAACATACAAGACCTCATAATGCAGAATTAAGTTTTTCTTTTGAAACAAACAACAAACAACCACAATCACATTTTAAATTTCCTAAAAACACCTTTTCCGAAGAAAAATTAATTTCAAGATTCTACTTCTCCAAAAAACAAACAGAGCCTAAATTTATTAACATGACAAATTTTCATGTCTACACCCATACATCATACACACTAGAGAAGTGATAAGAGCATTACTTTTTTATTCAACACACTACAGATACATGCAAACCAGTCTTCTCCTGACAACACTAACCTTCTAAGTCCTTTGGGCTAAACAAAACTTACCCTTCTTATGTACCATTTTATACGTTTAAATTCCCACACACATACTATACAAAAGAATAAGAAATTAACACTATTATATAACCAAAGCTTAAATTGAACATTAAGGCCCTTGCGGATCGTCGTCGCCAACAGGCTCATCTTCCTGTAACATGTTCATCAGCATGTTTATCTGATCCTGTAACATCGTGTTTTCTCGCTCTACGTCAGAGCGCTTCCTCTTCTCTTCCAACAGCTGGATTTGCAAATGTTCCAGAACCCGTGCGTCCTCTTCCAACTGCTCATTTAGTCCATCGATTTCACGATCCTGCAAATATTATTGAAAGCGTTTGGTTCAGTTGCAAACCTTCTGTTTTTTGCAGTTCTTTCCTCGGTTAAGGATTTTGATGGCTGACTCCGAGTTCCAAGTTGGCATGACAAGCTTTTATCCCTGGTGAGTGCTTGTTGGCCAGGGTAAATCTCACACAAATTCGAGTATAAATTGGACAAGGTCATATTCAACTATTCTCCAAGATTTTTCTATGTTTTTGTACTAATGAAGTGTTCCAGTGTCATACCAAATGCCAAGTCCCTTACGCAACACATGTTTGGGTGAGATGACATTATTATTGAGTATCAATCTCCCAAATCATTGGCTAAGATGCAAAAACTATGCTAGTTTCTCCTACAGAAAATAACAAATATTGGTGTGCGTAATTGAACCATTGATATTGAAACCAAGGGCTATTATCGAATTAGATCAAAAAAAAAAAAAAAAAAAAAAAAAAAAGAGAGCTATTATAGAAATGCTTCGATATTTATCTGAATTCATTGAAAAATATTGCTGGTAACTTCAGATCCAAGAAAATTGACCGACGTACCTTAAAGAGTATTAACATTTAAGAAAAACACAATAAAAATTGTATAGTGTTTCACAAATATATTACAGGAATAATATATTTTGGCAAGAAACAAGGGTGCTGTAGTTACATTTTTTATATCGGAACGCTGGCTGGGATGTCAGAAAGCTAACTTGTCAGTAGTGTAAGGATCATCACTTTGGAAAAATTAATAATTTTATTAAATTTAGATATAGCATCCACATAAGTGGAGTCAATTTCTCAGAGTTTCAGTATACATTTTGACAACCAATTTTCACGACAATCTTATTCTTTTTTCTAAACCATGTTGTGTTTCTCATGTGTTTAATCATAAAAGACATGCTAATTTTAAAAAAAAAAAAAAAAAAAAAACAAAATTTCCGTGGAAAAGTTTTCCATTCCCATTTTCTAAACTCCCATGTTTCCTTGAAAATACATTCAAAAAGAATCACTATGCCATGTGTTCCGAAAAAAAACATGATTTTCCCCTTTTTCCCAATATTTGGGAACATTCTTTCTGTTTTCAGTTTTCCTTTGCAATTGAGGGGGTTTTTCTTTTCCATGATTTCTAATTTTTTTTCAGTTATTCCTTGCTCATAGAAAACACTTGAAAACATACAGCTAGAAAACTAAGAAATTTTCACAAACTGTCGCCCAAGGCGTTTCTTGTTCACCAAACTTAGTGCTCTTATAACCTGAGAAAATTTCAATCTTGTAGAAGGATGTCCAAAGGAGATTTCAATGTGTCAACATAAATAAAACTACATTCTTGAGTGTACTGAGGGGGGGTTGGAAGTAAATACCACCTTTCGATTCATTTCTTGGATGGCGATCCTTCGCATGCTCTCGACAACATCCACATTCACCAGCTTCCGCTTCTTCCCTATGAGCCAGCCTTTTGGATATGCTGCAGGGTCGAAGTCTGGTGGAGGGAGTAAGCTTTCATTTGAGGGTCGTTTTCTGGGCAGATTATTTGTACGTTCCAAGGGTTCAAAGAGAGCCTTTCGTCGCTCAGAAAGAACATTATCTGGAGGAGTCGAGTCCTGTACCTTGTCTTCAGTCGTGGGTTCTTGTCCTCTGATTGTCTCAGCAGTTGGCTCATGACTTTGTCCAGGTAGATTTTGCGTGGTTGCTGTCACAAGAAGCTAGTCTTGTGGAGCCGGTTTTAAAGTCAAGAATCATTCATAAATACAAACCAAATCGAGCAGAATACTCAACATACGCCAGACAAGACCAAATCATCTATTGTTTTAGCCTGTCGAATTCTCTTAATCTAGGGCTTCCAGTCTTGGAAACTTTTCTAAAATAGGGGAGTAAAACTGCGTATTTTTAACCCACCCCAGACCCAACTTTTGACAGGGTATAGTGCACTAGGTTGCCCTTTGCCCTTTATGCCCATCATAGGCCATAACTTAATTGACATGAAGTTGAGGGAAATTTATTAAACAAATAGAATTCATTCTATGAACTTATCAAAGAAATATCATCTTTGATCAAATACAAAGTTCAATTCCCGACCATAGTAGTGAGAAATGTTTGTATGTTACTTAATCAAGCAATGCTTAATCGCCGTATTCGCAAAAGAGAGGTGTTGTATTAGTCAAAGTTACTCCCCATGGTCTAGATATTGTGCCACAAAAATATTGGTCATAACATTAGGCCATACAGACTACAAGCTTTCATTGTCTTAAGAGTATGGTGAAGCAAAATTCATAGCTTTTGTCAAACAAAGCTTCCCATCAGAACCACTAGATCCTTCACTCTGTAAAATTAACCAAGCTATATGTTCACTAATAGATCTTCATAAAATCTCTTAAAAATCATCTCATATGCCAGAAGAAACTACTCTACCTAGGTTCCATGGTACGAAGCAGAGGCTATTTAACTAATTGCTGAAGAGGAAATTCAGCCTGCATTAACTTAGAATTGAGACTTGATCATAAAATTTTGAAAATATTACATTAATTAAAAACTTACTATAATGTTTAGAAACTATTCACCAAATTAAACATTTAGGCTCCGTTTGTTTAGTGGGAAAATTAGATTCTAGAAACTGGTTTTCCCGTTTTCCATTGTTTGACGCCCATTCGTTAACAGAAATGATATTCCGAGGGAAAATGTTTTCCCTTCAAAGGGTGAAAAATGACTTCCCTTGTAAAATGGGACAAGTCATCATTTCAAATCCTCGATGTATTCACCGATTCGAGTTTGGATTAGATCGAGTTTAAGTTGTCTATAAAAAGCTATAAAATAATTGGTGGAAGATGTTTGCTTTTAAAATAAACAAAGGAACATCATAAGGTGGAAACAAGTTCTCCGTTGAAACAAAATGGCGGAAAACCTAAAGTGGAATTTGATTTTCCTAGGGAAAAAAGGATCTCTCCTCTACCAAACGGAGCTCCAAGTCAGTGTCACAATTGTCTAAACTCTATGGTCAAATTTTACTTATACAGACTTTGAAAATTCAAAAATAAGTCTAATTTTGAGATAAGAGAATTGGCATCAGGCCGGGTAACTAGCCGATCTGTGTCTCCAAGCCTAGAACTTGATTATTAATATTACATGCCCCTTAGATCCCATTATATCATGTACAAAAATAAATACAAGAGCTTTGTTTGGCCTTGCCCCAAAGTGTTCTAGCCATACCGAGTCAAGTGTTATGCAGTGGGGAAAAACAATTGAGCCTTATCTTTTTTTTTTTGAGAATTGCTTTTTTTTCTTTGGATCGAATTGAGAATGGCTATTCAAAGTTTGGTGAGGTGCAAAAATTATATTTTGAACATCAGCACTTTCTTATTCTATAAAATGTGTCAGTTATTGTAAACTTAAGATATATCCTAATTATTGATAATAATTGATCATTAAATAAAAGGAAATTATCACTTAAGTAACCCAAGGTTTGACTATTTATCATCTAGTCAACCTACTGTTTCAATATACACAGTGAGATAACTTGAGGTCTAAAATTTCTATCACTTAGGTACCCTGAAGTTTTAAAATTATTTCAATCAGTTACCCTACTGCCAAAAATCTATTTTAATTGGAAAATGATAAAGTGGAGCACGATTCCAACAATATATAAATATCTTTGTTAGAATTTGATTTTTTGCCAAAAATATTGACACAACACATGATTTCAGCAATATACAAATAGTTTTCATAAAAATTTGATAAATTTTACCGCAATTATCTTAGTTTTTGTTAAAACTATTAATATGACTTTATATATTATATTAATCATGTGTTGTACTACTTTATGTATAAAATTGGCCAGATTTACAAAAAATTCATCAAATTTTGATATAACTTACCTAAGTGATAAACTATTCAAACCTCAAGGTATCTCATTGTGTATATATTGAAATGTTAGGGTACTAAGCCTCGGATAAGTGATACCTTAATTAAATAAGTTAGACCAAATTATTTTTTGTTTAAGTTGTATTTTATACAACGCATATTTCTTAAAGTTAAATATAACAACAATTATAAGTAAACAATTTGTAATTTAAATTAAACTACTTTAATAATTATTTTAAGGCCACCATACTTTATACTGCGGACCAGCTTCTCGGGTTGGGGGTCCTCGGAAACAGCCTTCCTTCAGGGTAGCTCCCGGAAGGGGGAAGGCTGCGTACATCTACCCCCCAACCCTGTTTTGCGGGAGCCCTTGGAGGCACTGGGTTGTTGTTGTTGTTATTGTAATAATTATTTTCATATTTGTTGCTAATAAGTAGGTTTTGAATGCCAATGAATTGTTTACTGTAGGGGCTGAATGAAATTTATGATATTTGGTATGGATAATTTATTCTTTTATACTTTAGAATTGCTTTTCCAAAATGGGCCTCCTCGAAAAGCACTCATCCTCGAGCTTTCCCTTGGAAAACCATTCTTTCTAACCGTGACGTTTGGTTTTTTGCAAATATTGTTGTAGCTTTTGCCAAAAAACAGTTCATTAGCAAAGCCAAAAACACCCAAGGAAGGGCGGGCTGGGGGGGGGGGGGGTGGGTAAGCAAAGCGCAAATTATGTAAGTGATAGTCTTAAAGATGGACATAACTCTAAGCAACCGCTTGAGGTCCCAAGTTGTAGAGGCCTCAAAGGCAGTTACATATTAGTCTTTTGTTAGTGTTTATGTTATTAAAAGCAACGATGTTATAAATGAAGAACCCCATTTAAAATGATTGCTTTAGCCTTAAAAATGTCAGAATAGACCCGTATTGTCCTTTATAAGGAACAACAGCAGCAGCAGCAACAACAACAACAACAGACCCAGTGCCTCAAGAGCTCCTGCTTAAGCGGGGTCTGGAAGGTGGATGTACGCAGCCTTACTCCTTCAGGGTGTAACCCTGCCGAGAGACTGTTTCCGAGGACCCCCAGCCTTCTAAGGAAGTTAATTACAATTAGACGTTGCAGATAACTAAGAAAACTGGAACCTCTCCAATCATTATTTAAGAAAAAGCCCAATCATCATTTTCTACAACTAAAATAAATTTAAGTAAAAAAATTACTATTTAAATTTAGGGAATTTATCATTTAGTATCCTGAGTTTTGGTCATTTCATCTAAATAGTGGATACTCTCGGGCTTAAAAAATGTATCACTCGGGTGGCCTAAAGATTAAAAATTTACTAATCAAGTATACTTTGTCGAAAATTCATTGGATTTTGATTAGACAATACAGTCGTGGAACATGATACGACATTATACAATACCTTCCATCAAAATCTAATAAATTTTTATCCAAAACATACTGATATTCACATAATTTCAATGATATATAAGTAGTTTTTGTCAACATCTGATAAATTTTTATCATGATCTGAATTTATTTTTCTTTTTTTCTTTTTTTTTTTTTTTGGGAACTGGATTTTGCTATAAATTTATAACTTATATATATTATCATAATTTATATACTTTTTTTTTTTGGAAAAAACATAATTTATATACAATATTAGCTTTTTATGATAAAAGATTTTTAAACGTTAGGTAATTCATTGTTGGAGTAACGTAAGAGAAAAGACAATAAGAAAAAAGAGTAACTTCCATTCATATAACAGTCGTTCTCACGCCATTAGGTTTAATTCAAGTTCGAAGAACTGCGAATGGCCGATTGAATTTCCCCAAAATCGGTACAGAGAAACAGATTTATCACACATGGTCAAAGAGATCATCATCGACGTTCTCAAATTGTTCAAGCACGTCAGTAGTTACTAATTTAAGACACAAATTTGAGCTCAATTTCGAGAATCAAAAGCCAAATCTGACCATAGCACTCTAGAATAGTCCAAGCAAATCAATAACTACTAACTCAAACGCAAAATTAAGCTAGAAGATTGTACAGAGAGATGCAAAGTAAAATTGAATGATACAGAGAAAGGGGAGAAGAAGGAAAAAACCTCGGCGCTTGCGAGAGAGCCAGAAAACCCTAGTAGAAGAGGGAGGAGAGAAGCCATCCAGAGTTACCTCTGCGCTTTTACCGTTTGAAGTCTTCGCTTCTCCCATCCCAATTCAGCTGACCAGAGAGAGCGAGCGAGCGAGCGAGAGAGAGAGAGAGAGAGTTGAAGGGATTTGATTTTGGAATTGGAATTGGAGTTTGGCGAGAAGATGAGGAGTTTCGTGTGCTCGTGGGTGGATTTGATTTTGGAGTGTTTTGGACGCAGTCTGTCATCACTTCGGTAACATTTGTTGCCACCCTCAAATTGGTAGCGGGTGGTGTTGGAACGTTGAAATTTTTTAAAACAATAAAAGATGAAAGGACATTAAATCTTAGACTGTTTATAATGAATAAGGATGTTGGAATTTTAAGGTTGTGTACTTTAATTTTATTTAATTTATTTAAAGTTTTGTTTCCCGTATAAAAGGTTTTCTTGTTGTTGTTATTCTTGTTCTTATTGTTGTCCTACGTAAAAATCTGAAGGTAGGAAAGCTATTTTATATATCCTTTCTTCTTTAACTTGGTAAGTCTTGTGGGTCTGAACTTTTGTTCAAGAGCAAGTCATATTGATGATGACTGATTAAATTGAACTGAAAGTTCTTGGTACAAATATTAAGAGCTTATTGCAGAAGATGTGATTATAAATTACTTATCGAGGTCTTTCACTCAGTTGGATGGGATGCAATGAATAATAAGGGTTATTCATTGTCTTGATCCATAAAAATACTATAAGAGGAAAAAAGGCATTATGAGAGTTAAGGAAAGTATTCACTTAGGGTCTGTTTGGCATTGCTTATTTCTAAAAAATAAGTGTTTTTTTTTTTTTTTTTGAAAAAGCATTTTTCTGAAATTTTAAGGGTGTTTAGCAAACATGAATAAGCATTTTTTTATTAAAAGCAAAAGTAGTTTTTTCTGCTTATAAGCAGAAACAGAAATTTGGTGCTTATTTTTTTTAAGCAGAAGTAGAAGCAAAAACTAAACGATTGAGAAAATTTTATTTCAGGTACCCTGAAATTTATTAATATATTTCAAAAATAATTTATATATTTTACAAATAGCTTATATGTTTTGAAAAATATATTAAATATGAAAAAAATATTTTAATAATTAATAATTTGTTTATGATATTTAAAAAAATATTTTAATTATTTAAAAATATTTTAATTTTCTTAAAAAATTAAATATTTTTAAAATATTGAGAAAATATTTTATAAATATTAAACATATTTTAAATAATTAAGAAATATTTATATATTTAGAAAATATTTTAAATAATAAAAATATTTTAAATATTGAAAAAATAAATTAAATATTTAGAATGGTTATGAGTATTTTTTCAACCATAAAAGGCTTCTATTAATGTCATTTCTAGTAATTTTATAAAAAAGTGCATTTTTTTTAACATTGGCCAAACACTCATAATAATACCACAAGTGTTTCTTTACTGGTTGGCCAAACACAAACTGCTTATTTGAAGCAACCCTTTTTACAAAAGTACTTTTACAAAAAATGCTTCTGAAAAAAGCAGTTTTTCACAGCAATCCCAAACAGGTCCTTACTCACGATGTATATCTTAGGGAATTAGAAAGTTATACAGTGTTAAATAAAATGAAAGGTAAAAGGAAGTTCTCTCTTTTATGAAAAGACTGGATATTAATATTTAAAAAATGGAAATTGCCCAAGCTACTTAGTGAATCTTATCTCAAGACCAGTAAGCCATCGAGACAACATGTTCAATATCTTGTCTAACTCTATCATGATTGGTTAGTAGTTCACCAAGTTCCTAATAGTGAACTTAGGATCAACTCGTTATATATGCAAGATGTTGTAGAGTTTTAAGCTAACTAGGAAACTATATGATGGCAAGTTGTACCTAATGCTCAAATATGGTGCAAAGGTTCTAACATTGGCACCAAAGATTATAGTTTGAGTTTGGAAACATAGTTTTGATTTCCACAAACAGTAATACCTAGACATGCTTAACCTAAGAGTTGCCAATTAAATTAGACTATGTATTATGATATATGAAACTCGGGGTAATTAATTTGGGTTTATGTATTATAATATGTGAAACCTAGGCTAATTAAATTGTACAAGATATTATAATATAATTAGAACTCATTGTTATTATAATTGGGCTAATAAATAAAATAATGGGCTAATTTTAGAAAGGGTCTATTAGTAATATTAGGGTTATATAAATTTACATATATAGAAGAGAAGAGAAGGTTTAAAACCCTAGTTTTCTCTTTCCCCTCTTCCAATCGCTCTCTCTCCCTTGCCTCTCTCTCATCCTCTCACGTCTCTGCTTCTCTCAACATAATCCCTAATTTTCGATTCTACTCTTGATAAGTTTTCGAAGCTAATTTGTAATAGAGATTCAGATATCAGGTTAGAAGAATGTGAATGTAAGTATACCACTTTCCCTACTTGTTTGTGAAATATAAAGATTGCTTTACATGATTTGATGTATAAGATTATATTTTGAATGGTTTATTAGTTTGTTAAAATAGGATATGGCATATGTGTTTAATTGATTGTGTAATTTCTACCCACATGATTTGAATTATATTGATTCATACGTTGATTTTATGTTGAAATATGCGAATTTTTGAAAGAATTTGTACTTGTGATTATGAGAAAGAAATTATTGTGAACTTGTTATTTAAATTGAAAGGCTTTATAGGAAGAGCTCACAGATAACTACGTGACCCTTAGAGGTTTATCGGAAGAATGTGAAAAATGTGAAAGTCGATCTTTGACCCTATTGTGGGAATAATACTGGCACGGAGTCTCCGATTTGTCTATTAGTTCTTTTGAACTTACAGATACTATGTTGATCCTAAATGGCCTATTGACCTAGAACCGTTCGAATGTGAAAAATATCGATCTGTGACCCTGTCGCGGGTATAATATTGGCCATAGTCACTGATTGGTCTATGAGTTTTACCAAGAGCTCTTGTAAAATAAATTAAAGTATAAAGTGGTGATTTGTGCTTCTTATAACCTAAAATTTTGAAGATAAAATCCCGTTTTAAATAATATGCCCGATCCATGTAGGGTTTGTGGTGTACTTGCTGAGCGCGTTGTTTGCTTACCTAATTCCTTTACTTTCCAGATTAGTAGCTCGTGGCAATTTTCTCAAGGACGAGGAAGATAGAGCTGCTTACTATTCCAAGAATTAGTTTAATTTTAGTAGTTTAAGTTTTAAATAAATTATGTAGCAGGATATTACGGACTATTGGGATATTGTAATTTTGCTCTTTCATACGATTAGTTTTAAATCGTTGATGATATAGTATTTGGATTTGATTTGGCATATGTATGGGAGACTTTATGGAAATTTGAGGAAATGATGAACAGGAAATTTTTGGGCTTCATACTATGATGATAGGATTCATTATATATGGCCGTGTAATGCTCTTATCGACTTAAGCTTAATTGGTATAATATTTGGGGGCGTTAGAAAAACTATCATTATGTACCTGTTTATGTTAGATATTTGATTTCTATTTCTTGTTGGACTTATATAATTTTTAAGTTATTTTCTAAAATTAGACTGACACATCAGAAAAATAAAATGTTTATTTGAAAAGGCACATTAGTGGATAGTTTATTTAATTTATAAATCATAACTCTATTAGTGGTACTTCTCTATGTCTAATACAAGCAATACTACCGTACCATATAAAAGAGAATCTCCTGAAATAGGCATAGTTTATAACAGGAATTTGTGCTTTGGTCACATTAATTCAAATAGGATCTAAAAAGCGGTCCCTGATAAACTTATAGGATCATTTGGATTCGAAAAGTTGAGCATTATCAAATCATGTTTGAAGTAATGGCTAAAAGAGACCTTAAGAATAAAGGAAACAGAAAGCCATTCAGTTGCTTGAACTTATTCGCAAAGTGTTTCTAGATCAACGAATGTTTGACCGAAGTGTGCTATGAGTATTTCATCAATGGATGATTACTCAAGGTATCAATGTATATACACTTATTAGATGAAAGTTTGAATCCTTTGAAAAGTTCAAAAAATTTAAGATCAAAGTTTAGATTAACATGCAGAGATAACAAGACATTTCAATTCGATTGAGAAGGTGAGCGCCTTTTGGGAGAGTTCTTAGATTTCCTTACGACAAATGATATTGTAGAAAGGAGCAATAAAACATTATTGGATATGTTAGAATCAATGATGTATCATGCTACTATATCTATTTTCTTTTAGGGATATGCCCTACATAGTTGCTTACTTATTGAACTTGGTTTTATACAGATTAGTTCCTGAAACACCAAGGGAGTTGTCAATACAGCCTAAGCCTATTATTAGATATCTCTAAATTTGTAGGATCTCTAGCCCATGTATTCAAGAAGGACACTAATAAGTTAGAATTAGGGACAAAGGTGCACTTTTATATAGGTTATCCTTAAAAGAACAAGAGATGGTCAATTTTCCAATCTTAGTATACTAAAATTTTTGCTCTAGAGGTTTTATAAATAACCACAAGAGTATACTAAGCTTATGTTAGAGGAATGAATATTGTTTTTCAATAGCATAATACAGCTCGACATATAGTGAATGCGTTTGATGTTTCCGCAGCTAGCTTTAATGTTTAACTGAGTAAATAGGGGGCTAAGACATAGTGGAAGGATTGTCAGAGTACCTGACAAATATATGTCCACAACCTTAAAAATTGAGTATGATAATGAATTTGATCCTCTTACCTTCAACAAAGCTCTTAAGGATAAAGATGCAGACCAATGGATTAGGGCAATGAAATATAAGTTAGAATAAATGTATATGAACCAAGTGTAGAGGCCTGCAGAGGTGTTGAATGGCATTAAACCCATTGGATCGGCATCAGTATACAAGAGAAAGAGAGGAGTAAATGGAAAGGTAAAAATCTTCGAAGTAAGGTTGGTGGTAAAGGATTATACCCAACGTGGAAGGAATTGCCTATGATGAGACTTTCCAGCCAGTTGCGAAGCTTCAGTCCATAA
The DNA here is from genome assembly GCA_018398585.1 of Simmondsia chinensis. Taxonomy (NCBI): domain Eukaryota; kingdom Viridiplantae; phylum Streptophyta; class Magnoliopsida; order Caryophyllales; family Simmondsiaceae; genus Simmondsia; species Simmondsia chinensis. The sequence goes on from JAGTTD010000011.1 coordinate 9,444,079, forward strand.
ACTACTTTTATCCATTACATCTTATGACGAAAAGATATGGTAAATGGATGTCAAGATGACTTTTTTGAATGTTCATCTTGAAGAAGATATCTATATGATATGACAAGGCATTGTTGCAAGAATTAGGTGCATACGGTATAAAAAACTAAAGATATTTATATGTGGACTTAAATAAGCATCTCGTTCATGGAAATTAGATTTAATGAAGCTGTCAAATCCTTAGGTTTTAACAAATGGTTGATGAACCAGGTATGTAAAAGCAAAATAACTGGAAAGTAGAAGGTGTTGTATGTGGATGATATTTTACTCATTAAGATTGCTTAAAGATGTTATCAGGTTTAAGATTTGGTTATCACGTGCATTCGGTATGAAGATCTAGGAGAAGCTAAGTGTATTCTCAAGATCAAATGTATGTGAGATTGCAAGAATAAGATGTTGAACTTATTATAAGCCATTTCATTTCATAAGGACTGTACACATTTGACGTCAAAATTTGTGTTGACCTTTTAAATAGGAGTAATTAGATGGTAAAGTTCAATCAATCTTGTATTACTTTGTTCACTATTAAAGCCAAGTGCTTAACAACATGATAAGTTTTAAAGTAAGCTTTTTGGCTTGAAAAGCTCCTTATAGATCCAAAGCTTATGAGTGATAGAGTGACATAGTGAGATACCTTAATTAAACTATTATAAGTTGGCAGATCCCCAGCAGATAGATATTTGATGCATAACTAATTGAGTTTACGATATGTAAAAGATTGTTACAAACAATATCCTAAAAACCTAATTATTTGATTTTTAATTATTGACAAATAAAATTATTTTATTTATTTGTTACCATGTTATGTTTTTACGAGTTATATATGTGTGTAATTATTTTTTGAAACACGTTATGAGATCGACATTGTCCCTAATGATATATTAATATTTAATTTAAGTAAACAATAAAATTGAGCCACAAATAGACTGAGATCAAAAGAAGCAATATCTTGTCAAAAAGAAGTTCGTTGTCGATGATAAGCATGGACTACTTATATGTTAAGATCATAATATGGTATAATTTGATGACTTGTCTGGGTCACATGGACAGAGATCCAAAAATATCATTTTGGTCTTTGTTGATAAGATTGGAACTCTAAACTAGACCACTTGAGCTATTTATTTCTTAACTACTATGAAATAAATAATTCATATTATGCTATTAAGTAATGACTCTAAATCTTGAAAATGTTTTGAAGTTCTGCATAGAGGGCATTTCACTTTAATTTACTTAGAAGTAGGTCTCTCAGAGTGGCAACTATCCTTTGTATGTTGGATGGTAGCATAAAGTATGGTGGGAGCAATGATTTAGTAGGAATCTATAGGCTTTTCTTATGATAGAGATATCCCCTTAAGTTCATTTGCAAGTGCCTGAAAATTTGTTATATTTGCCCAAAGTATTTCAAGTGAATTTGAGTGAAATACTTTTTTTATATCATGAAGGTTTTGAAAAATTAAAACTTGAGAATTAAAGGATAAGCTACAAGAAATAAAATGGTAGTAGTTAAATAGAGAGGTCGGTCGTTCATTCAACAATAATATAAGAATTCTTAAATAAATATGTTTAATTCTAAAATACATCAATATTTATTTAGTGAAGTTAAATATTATTTTCCGTTATTGATTCTCATCACTTCCTCTCACATTTTATATTTTTGGTTCATCACCATCCAAAACCTATCCACAATTTCTCAGGAGCTTCTTAAGACTCTTAAAAACTTTTCTTTTAAGCAGTTTAACAATTAAACCTTAAACTCCTTCACTTGTTTCCTGTCAAGTGTATAAGAGTGAAGTGGTCAAAAATCAAGATTTGGAGGAGGAAAGGCCTTTGATTGTCCTCTTTTCCTGTTCAAGTATAGTATTTTCTTGTTCTCAAATTTGGTTAAGGTAAAGAAGGGTTACAGAGGTTATTCTAGAACAATTATATTAGCTTTCATGAGTGTAATTAATTGGAATTGTCAGGGACTAGGCCAATTTTGAGTAGTTCTTGCTCTAAAGGATTTAACTAGAAAATATTGTCTGGGTATGATTTTTTAATGGAAACTAAAAAGAAAAAGGATTATGTTGAGTCCTTGTTGAACAAATTGGATTATTTATCTTATTGTATAGTGAATCCTAACGGCTAGCTCAAGCCCAATTCCAGGCTCCAATTTCAAGCTCCAAATGCAACTTAAAAATTGTTTTTAGGAAATTTCTAAATTTTTTCTTGTCTCCCTTTTTATGTTCTATTTCGTCATTCATCCTAGAATTCTCAATCTTATTGTGCGACTCTTGTGGATTCTACTAAAGGTAACTATATTGCACACATTGTAGCTAATTGGGCTTGATGCGTTGGAAGATATCACACTTAGAGACTAGCAGTCTCTTTGAGTTCTTCTCTTGTGAAATATCATCTGGGTTTCTCTTCTTGTGGAGCACTCTAGGTATGAATCTCTACCTTTCTTTCTTCATTGTTTGCTGCCAAGGTTACTTACGTTGATTTTTGGTAGTTCATATCGTTCGGATTCATGGGCCCCCGTTTTGCTGCGAAACAGAGCATGCATGGCCAATGCTCATGCTCATCATGTTGATTTTGGGGTCTAAATGTTTGTTTGGTCCAAGTTGAATTTTAATTTGTTGTTGAATTTTAATTTGCCTTGGTGTTGTATTTTCTTTCCCATTTTTTGCTTATGCTTCTTGGCTTTGGGTGGTGGTAATGGTGGTTTTGGTTGGTAATGATAGTGGAGGTTGGATGGCATGAGTTGATGATGGGTAGGAGATGCAGTTGTTACTTGATTGTTATAAGTTTGTTGCCAAGATTCCTTTGTTTGTTAGCTTCTTGATTTTTGTGGAGTTGGGATCATGCTTGCAGTGCCCTCGTCTCCATCCCGAGTTTCGGGTCCGGTTCCTCATGTTTCGGGTGAGTCACGTTTAGATAGTTTGGGTCCTCGCTCTTGGGCCGATGTTGCTACTACAGCTCCCCCCGGGGGGGGGGGGGGGGGGGATCCCTTCGTTTTATTTCACTGTGACTTGTTAACGGTGAAGTTTTTACGACCATCACGGATGAAGATGTAGCCCCGAGGCTCGAGGAATGGGAGCATTGTCTTGTAGGCCAAATTATTGGAGGTCGTATTGCTTACTCTAGATGTCTCACCCTTGCCAAGTTTCTTTGGGGATCGAAAGGTGTTTAGTGCATCATTGCAGACAAAGAGGTATAGTACTTCCGATTAAAGTCGATAGCAGAGTCGAATCTTATTCTTGAGGCTGGCCCTTGGACTCTAAATGGGCACTATCTTTCTCTCGAGCAGTAGTGGCCTGATTTTGCTCTTTCTCATGACTTACCTTGGATCTCTATTTGGATCCAACTACATGGCCTCCCGGCCTCCTTATGGTCAGAGAATTCTTTGAGCTCGATCACTAGCGGGGTTGGTCACCTCTTTTCATGGACTAACCCACCCTTGAGGGCTCTATGGTGAGCTATGCTCGCATTTGTGTCCAAGTTGATGCCTGGGTTGACCCCCCAAAATGATTGACGGTTGAATACAACGATCGGCTTATGCCAGTCACGGTCAAGTTTGAGGGGATGCCAAAAGTATCCCAAAAATGTTGTGTTTTTGGGCACACATGTCACACCCCAAATACCATAAACATTAATGAGGATGAAGTTCCAGTCGCGGTGGCCGAGAAACGTCGATGTCGGAAAGGGGTGGCCGGTGAAGTCGTTGGTGGTGGTAGGGGAACACATGCCAGGCCCAATTCTCATAAGCCCTCATCGAATGGGCCGTGTACTAGGCTGCAGGGTGAGGAGAGGAGAGGGATGTTGGTCTTAGAAGAAATCAGGAGATTGGGCTGGGGAGCATTAGGCCAAGGAGAAATGAAGTTGGGCCAAGGAGAATTGGAGCTAGGCCGGTTGGGCCGCGTACTACCTCCCTTGGGCTATGTGCCTCTTCGGTTGTTGGGCCACATTAAGTTGGGCCTAATTCTGGGCCGCGTCCTCCCCCTTGGTTCCACGTCTCTTCTGTTGGGCTACATATTGGGCCCAATAATGGGCCACACATTATTTCTTGTTTTTGTGTTCCTGTCATGCTGATTTTGAGCTACCCATGACTTGTGCTAGGGAAAATGGGCCTGTTTTGGAGGGGCTTTCCTCTCGTGATTCATCTATTGCTACAACTAGGGGAAATGGGCCGGTTTGGAGGGGCTTTCCTTTAGTGACCCATCGTTTACTACTCCTAGAGGGAATGGGCCCATTTTGGAGGGGCTTCCCTCTCGTGAGCCACTTATTATTACCAGTAGGGGGAATGGGCCCGTTTTGGAGGGGTTTCCCTCTCATTCTCCTCCTCTCACTACATCTAGAGGAAATGGGCCCGTTTCGGATGGGCTTTCTTCTAGAGAGTTTCCTATTTCTCATACTAGGGGAAATGGGTCTGTTTTGGAGGGGGTTTCCTCTAGTACTCTTCTTACCACTCAAGGGAATGGGCCTGATTTGGAGGGGCTTCCCTCTACTGGAGTTGGGGCATGCGCGATTAGTGGGACTGGGCTTGAGTTCGGATCCCTTGGGACGTGTGTGTTACCACGTGAAGAGGAGTCCATGGTTGGAGGGCCACGTACTAGGGAGGAGGATGCTACGCATGGTAGGGTGAAGGTGTTATTTCTCCAAACACACGCATTGTCCTTTTTGATTCTGGCTCTATTTCTCTTCCCTCGAGGACTTTGGCTGACTTTGTACCCATGTCCTCTCATTTGTGTGGTGTTCGGGATTCAAATTCCGCTGATGTGTCTCTGGAGTTGGAGGAGGCTCAGGACGCCATTCTCAGGGTTACTACCCCTATTTTTTGTACTTTGACCTAGTTGGCCAGTGTGCCAAGCCTTGATGTGTCGAATCAATTTGAGAGATTCTTGGACGCTTCCACTTCCCGATGTGTTGAGGACCCCGTGGTTGTCCCTTATGTTGGGCATCTTACTCGTGTAGCTTCTTGATGTGGGGGTCGCACTGCCTCCTAGATGGTTTTATTATAGTGGTCAATTGTTGGAATATTAGGGGTCTAAATAACCCTGATTCTTCCCATGTTGTCTGCGATTGGTTCGTTGAGACCAAAACCAAACCTTTTAGTGCAGAGGATGTGATTGTTCGCTGTGCCGATGGATGGAGATTTCTCTTTAGTGGGTTTAACACTTCTTGGTGTCGCATTATCGTTGCTTGGGACTCGGGCGTCTATAGAGTTGAGTTGATTCAGGGTGATGATCAGTTCCTTACTTGTCATATCTCTGATTTATTTGGAGGTGTGGGCTTTATCGCTATGTTTATTCACGACTTTAACGAGCCTGGTCCTCGTCGGGTATTATGGGACTATATTCGGAGTGTTAGTACTAGTCTTTTGGGCGAGCCTTGGATCTGTCTCTGGGATTTCAATGCCATCCTTAGTCCTCCTAATAGATGCGGGGGCCAAGAGAGGTGGCCTCGGCATTTAGACGATTTTCAAGAGTTTGTTACCGGGTTCGAGCTTACGCCTATTCTTTCTTCGGGACTTCATTTTACATGGTCCAACAGGGCTAAGGATTACAGATTGATCCTCAAGTGACTTGATTGGTGCCTTGTCAGTGAGGGTTGGCTTCGTGACTGCCCTGTTGCATCCGCTGAGATCTTTGCTCACTATCTTGTTTCGGATCATAGTGCTATCATTGTGAGAGGGCTTGGGGAGCATCGTGGCAAGCAACTTCCATACAAGTTCTTTAACTTCTAGACCGATCGCGATGACTTCTTCCCTACCGTTAGGCGAGTCTGGAACACTTGTGTTTGAGGGCACTCTGATTTATCAGCTCACTCAGAAGCTGAAGTTACTAAAGAGTGAGTTGAATGCCCTCAACACCCACCATTTACCCCTATTTCAGCCAGAGTTAAGGTGGCTCGGGATGCGTGGGCCTTGGGTCAGAGGGATTTAGATGAGGGCCGTGAGAGTTCTGTCCTTTGACTAGAGGAGCGTCGCCTATTCCATGAGTATTCACACTTCTGTCGGGATGAAGAGGCATTATATCGTCAGAAGTCGCGTATTGAGTGGGCTTTCACTCGGAGATCAAAGCATTCGGTTCTTCCATTGGTATGCTCTTCATCGGCAGGCCAGGAACCGAATTTTGTCAGTTGTTGGTCCAGATGGTGTGAGGACATATGATCCGCCGTTGATCTCTCGTACTGAAGTCGCTTTCTTGCAGGAGCTGCCAATTGAGCCTAATGGTCCGTTGACTGAGGATGTTTCGGAGCTCTTTGACGCGTGCATTTCTAAGGATCAGGCTCGCCCGCTGATTTCCCCGATCTCTGCTGTTGAGGTTCGTGATGCTCTCTTTTCTATTGGTGACGATAGGGTCTCGAGGCCTGATGGTTGCAGTTCTCTCTTTTTTAAGAGGGATTGGTAGGTGGTGGGTGGAACAGTTATCAGGGTTCTGCAGTCTTTCTTCATTTTAGTACGCATGCTGGGTGCCCTGAACACCACCAGGATCTGTCTCACACCTAAAGTGAAGAATTCCACCACTTTTAGTGATTTCTGCCCTATCTCAAGTTGCTGTGTGATCTATAAGTGCATCACTAAGATCCTTGCTAACAGGCTGAAAGGTGTCCTTCCTGGGTTGATTGATGATGCTCAGACCGCTTTTGTCCTGGGCCGTCGGATTTCAAATAACATCTTTTTGACGCAGGAGCTGATCAGCAGTTATCACCTTCAGGTCTTGCCTCGTTGTGCATTGAAGGTTGATATCCGCAAAGCTTTTGACACAGTCCGTTGGGATTTCATACTAGCTGGTACGAGGAGTATGGGGATTCTCGAGATCACGTTTGGTTGGGCACAAGAATGCTTTTCTACAGCCCTCTTTTCTATCGCCATCAATGGTGAGCTTAAGGGTTTCTTCCACTCCAGTCGAGGTGTTCGTCAGGGCGACCTACTCTCTCCTTATCTGTCTGTTATCGCTATGGAAGGTCTCCGAGGTTTACTTCGCCAAGCTATTAATGGCCCGCGGTTTTGTTATCATCTATGCCACCGTCGCACTGGGTTGACTCACTTATGCTTTGCTGATGAACTGATGATCTTTTTTCGGGGTGATTTGGCATTGTCGCAGTTGTTCGTGAGGCTTTAGATCGATTTGTTGTTCTTTCCGGGCTTTTCTCGAATGCAGCAAAGAGCTCTGTTTTTTTGGCAGGAGTTGATTCTGCATCTCAGGGGGATATTCTTGGCATTCTGGGTTTCAGTCTTAGGCCGCTCCCAGTTTGGTATCTGGGAGTGCCACTCATTACTTCTCGGCTGCGGTATGTAGACTGCAAGCCGCTTCTGGATAGCATCCTCTCCTATATTTAGCTACGGACCTCTCGTTCTCTGTCATACATTGGCCGCTTGTAGCTCATCTAGTCTGTACTTTTTGCTATTCAGGTCTACTGATCGTCGGTCTTCATGCTCTCAAAGACGATGATCAGGAAGATCGAGTCAACTTTGGAGACGTTTCTTTGGCAAGGCTCTTCGCTGACCCCCTGGGGGAGTGAAGATAGCTTGGAGGCATTTGTGTATCCTAGATGGGAGGGAGGTCTAGGACTTCGTCGTCTCGGTGAGTTGAACCAGGCTTCGATTATGAAGCACATCGGTTTCTTCTTTTTGACCCTTCGTCGCTCTGGCCGCGCTGGGTTCATCTGAATCGGCTTTAAGGGAGGGGCTTCTGGATGACTCGGGTGATGAGTTTGGCTTTGTGGTGCTGGCAATGGCCTTGATACTGCTTTTGTACTGACTATTGGCTGCCGTGCGACCTTCTATTGAAGCCCTTCCTTTCTCGACTGCTCACCTCTTTTGGGCTTATGTGGGATTCTCGTGTCTCAACCATTATTAAGGGTGATCAGTGGAGATTTCCACAGGGTTGTTCAGAGCTCCAACCCATCTGGGACACGATTGATTCAGTCCTTGAGCCGGTGTGGCGGATTCCATCCGGTGTTTGGGTGTCCCTGCAGGGCCAAGTCTGCTTGGGAGTTGTTGCGGAGTGGGAGAGAAGAGGACACTATTCATCACCTTCTATGGTTTCAGATGCATATTGTAAGGCACTCCGTTCTCTTATGGCTCGCTTCTTAGAAGTAGCTTTGGACTCCGGACTAGCTTCTGCGCTTCGGTGCACTAGGAGTTCAGAGTGTTTGTGTTCTTTGTGGCCTTGTTGATGAGACTCATGAGCACCTTTTCTTTGCCTGTGCCTTTTCTGCCTCGATATGGAGCTCCCTCACTTCAAGTACATCTATTGCTTTGCCTACCCTTCCTTGAGACAATCTCATTACTTGGGCTGCTCAGCACCTCAGGGGGCGAGAGATTGGCAGTACTATAGCTCGACTCTGCCTCTCAGCAACCATGTATACTCTCTAGTACGAGCGCAACCTTCGGGAGCAGCGCTTTCAGTCCAGATCAGTTGCGGCCGTGCGAGGGGATTACGAGTTTGGTCAGGAGCCACTTACTTGCTGCTCCTTCATTCAAAGGAGCTCACTGCCATGCCTCCTTGCTTCAGCAATGGAGCTTTGAGTCTTATTTCTTCTGTGTTTCCTTGGTTTTGCTTTGGTTGCTTCTTGTATGGACTTTGTTTGAGCTATGTTTTGACGTCGTTTCATCATTATAGGCTTCAGGTGTGTCCTGGGGTATGCCCCTTATAGCTGTATTATATTTCTTTCATCTATATATTTCGCTGACTTGCCAAAAAAAATTTGTTGTTTGATGAATATAGTAGTCCAGTATAGTAATTTTATCCTTGTTGATCTACAAGTGGAACCCTTTGGAAAGAGATGATGCCATTGTTTGTTTAAGTTGAGCCTAAACAGCTGCACCGAGTCTCTTTTTGGCTAATCTGGCAGTTGTTATGGCTGATTTGGTTGAAGAAGAAAGACCCTTTTCAATGTCAAGTGACGTCAATGCCATATCCTCTTTCAGGGATAATCTCAATTCCACTATAGCTTCCCAAGCTTAAATAGCCATCCTCTTGAATTTTCATGAGGTATAATTTGGCAGAGTTGGTGTCCAAGGGGTGCAATTTTCTTGGGGCAATGTTAAAGAGTGCATCGATATAGTAGCCTTTAATTTTGAGTGGGCCTCTGTATTCCTTAATGCCTCAGAATTCCCAGAACTAGCTATTAGATCAAACCATTCTCCTCTTGTGCTTTCATTAGATGGTGAAAAATCGAGAAGAACTCGAGATTTTAAATTTGATTCAAATGGTGAGTAAATAATCAGTGTAGAGAGGTGGTAACGGCCGGTTAGGACGCGGATATTCTAGGTTCGAGAACGTCCACACTTGTTAGCCCTAAAAGCCATTTATATAGTAATTTTGATGACAACAATTATTTAGTAAGTTATTGTATCTAATTATTCTAATTTTGTTTGAAAATGACTCATAAGACAGCTAGAGAAAATCATGATTAATCATGGTAATATTAAGCTTTCTAAGGCGATGGATCAAGAGGAAAATCAAAGTTGAAGAGAAGATTCATCCAAAATCCTGAGAACGAGATCTGAGTCAAGGCATTTCAAGTTGTTTATTTTTATTTTTTAGGACATAGGATCGAGATATATCAATTGATTCAAATCTCAATGATTATATGCGATGCTATAAAAAAATTGTTTTAAAAATATTTAGAAATTTTGATTTCCAAATCTTATTTTGAAAACACTCAATTTAAATTCAAGCCAATTAAAATTTTCAATAAAAATATTTTATAAATTGGCATTGGAAAGCAAGCCGAAAAATAACAAGATCAAAAATTTTATTGGACTGAAATTTTAGTTTGATTAGAAAATTATTCATTCAAATAAATAAGCCAACTTGGAAATTAATTCAAAAAATAAGCTAAATATGGTAAATCTATCAAGCTAAATAATCAAAATTGTTCAAATCGACCCAGCCATGCTGAGTGTCGACACACATACATATAGAAGCCAAAGCAGGCTACAGTGTGTCGACACACAGAGGTTGTGTGTCGACACACAGCCCTGCAACGGTTCCAAATGGCTACTTTTGATTCAATTTCTTTCCTAATGTTTTCCTAAACAATTCAAACGTTCATAAGCCCTTCATTTGTCTATAAATAGGACTTGAATACTTTAGTTTTAATTATCCAATACTCTCTAAGCATTCTTGATTAAAAGCTCTTGTTCTCTTATTGTGCTTTGATGTTTAATTTTGAGTTTTTCTTACAATTTTCTTGAGCATCACTAGTTCTCTTTTCTGTTGAGTATTTCAGCTTAATTGGTATATCTTTAGCTTTGGATAAGCTTGATTTATTGTCAATTCACTATTGAATAGAGTGAGAGTTTTTCATTGCTTCATTTCATTTTCTTGTAAAGGTTGGATCCTGAGTCTACTGTTACAAAGGATAAATTGTAAAAGGTTGGATCTGGAGCCTATGTACAAAAAAATTGGTTGTAAAGGTTGGATCTTGAGCCTAGGTTTTAAAAAAATTATCAAGCTAGTGAAAGGCTTAAGTGACAAAGATTAGCCACTTGAGGAGTGGTCTAGCTTCCGGATTGGAAGTGAACCGCTATAAAAATTGCCAGGCATCATTTTTCTTCTCACCTTTATTTTTTACATTTCATATTCTTCGTTTATCTTTTAATTTAGTTTTTAGTTCTTAAAGTTTAAATTTTTATTTTATCATGAAAGAACCTAATTCACCCCCCCTTAGGCTTCAAAGCTTAAGTCAAAATTGTGGAATTGTAAGAAGTTGTTAAGGAGGTGGAACTCAGAGAAATATAAAGAAAGGAGGGACATATTACAAAATGCAGTAGCAAGGCTCACCTCTCTTCAAAATTCTGTCTTCACCGTGGGCACTAGAGGAGGAAAAACAAAATAAAAATAAATTATATCAGTGGTGGGAAGGGGAAGAAAGGTATTGAGACCAACAAGCTAGAGTCAATTGGCTTCAATTTGGAGATATAAACATGAAGTTTTTTCACACATCAACATTGCATCATAGGAGGATATATGCGATTCTTAGACTCAAAGATGATCAAGAGAGTTGGTTAGATGATCACGGAAATGAAAAATTCATTTTGGAACATTGTAGGAAGTTTTACGCTATTCAAACGATTATTATTGATCAGGGATGTGCTACATGTTGTTCCTACTCTGGTTACCAAGGAGATGAATTGAGATTTGATAGCTCCGGTCACTTCTAAAGAGATCAAGGAGGGTGTTTTCCAGATGCATAACTTGAAGGCTTCAGGTCGTGATGGTGTTTCGGTGTTTTCTATCATTAGTTTTGGGAATATGTTGGAAATGATATCATTCATGCTATAAAAGCTTTCTTTGAAAGTGGCCTCCTTAAGGGGATGAACTATAGTAAAATATTCCTTATTCCAAAGTGTTCCAAACATGAAAAGATTCCGCAGTACTGCCCATTATCCTTTGTAATTTCAGGTTTAAAATTATCACAAAAGTTATTGCAAATCGATTGAAACCATTTTTGGAGGGGTTGATCTCTCCTACCTAAGCTACTTTTAAGGTACGTAGATTCAAAATAATATCATAATTACTCATGAAACTCTTTTGGCTATGAAAACAATTTAGATATCAGGGATATCCTATTATGGCCCTCAAGTTAGACTTGAACAAAGCATATGATCAAATCAGTAGGGCACCTTTAACAATCACTCTCCAAAAGTTCAGCTTTTGTAACTTTCTTGTAAATTAGATTATGGAATGTGTAATATCGGTGTCCTTTAGTCCCATTGTGAATGGGAAGAGAATTGAATCATGCAAGATGGGTAGAGGATGATTCAAAGGGTGGTTGATTCAGGGTCACTCGAAGGGGTTTCTTTCTTTCATACTAATTGGAAGTCATGCATTGTTGTCAAGGAATTAATTGACCTATTTTGTGCTACTTCAGGTCAAACATTTATTTAGCAAATCTAGAGCATTTTCTAATTTAATGTTGATCCTTAACAACGTAATCGGTGCTGTTTATTTTTTAGGGTTACTCATTTCCAAAGTCAAGATTGTTATTTGGGGATTCAGGTTTTTCTGGGGAAAAAATAAATCAATAGTGCTAAACTATATTTTTTAAAAAATAGCTTCAAAGGTCAAGGGCTAGAAATCTAGATTTCTTTCACATGCGGGAGGATAAGTCCTAACTAAAGTTGTGCTATCAGTTGCTCCTATTTATGTTACACATTATTTTAAACTTCTGGTTTCCTTTTGTAAGAGATTAAACTTGATTATTGCAAGATCCTAGTGGAAGAGAGGTGACTTAAACCAAAAAGGCATTCATTTGTTAATTGGGATAAGATGACTTTACATAAATAGAGGGTTGGTATGAGTTTTCAGGATATAGAAGGTTTTAACCTTGTGCTGCTCGCTAAGCAAGCTTAACATTTGTTATCAAGACCTAGTTCCCTTCAGGGGAAGGATAGTAAAGGAGATCTACTTCCCCAGTTGTTCATTTTTAGCTGCTAGAAACATATCCCATTCATCTCGAATATGGAGAAGCTTGGATTTAGTGTAGCTGCTTTATCTGGTGGGGCGTTGCTCTTGACCCAAAAAATTAATTATTATTTAAGTGGTAATCAAATATTATCCTGTGATGATAATTGGATTTGACTTCTATGGAGCTATAATGAATTGTCCATGAGATCTCTTCCCAAGACTCAACAAATACACCTTTTAAAAATATCTAAATTGAATTTAAGAGACCAATATATTTATACCAAATATTATTCAGTGGATGAATGTATACATGGATAAAAGTTTTAAAAAGAAAGGGGAGATCGCCAAATAGTAGGGAGTTCCTCTATGCTATCCTTTTCCTTCTCCTTGTTACTGGATATCTCGTTCGTACGCATCTTCTCTTTGTTTTGATAAGATCAAAGAAAGAACTTTTTCTTCCTCCGTAAAAAATTCTTCCAAAAAATTTGAACCTAATTTTTTCAAGTTGAGTACCCGGTTCTCTAATGGATTGGCCCGTAATAATAACTACAGCTTCTCCCAATTCGACCAAGTCACTGTTCTCTATTTTTATACTACTATTTTGACGCCGAAAAATGAAATGGTTTCCAGAAATCCAAAAGAATTTTTATTTTCCGAAATTCATTATTCATTTGTAAAATGGACTAAGTTTTTTTTATTATGTTATCCAATTATCCAAATATATATATATATATATATATATATATATATTATATTGTTTATCATATAATTGAGCAGCTTGTTACAGTAAATAGAGAATAAGTTGTACAAGTAATTATTGTATAAAATCAGATAACAATAAAACTAAGGATTGAAAGTTATACTTATTTTGGGTAACACGTCCAGTACTTACTCGCCCAATATTTACAATTTCCGCTAGTTATAGGCCTGGTGCTGTAACTGTGATGAATAGACTATTATTACTATGTAAAATTGGGTAATAATAAACTAGACATAAATTAGAAAACTGAACCCTAATAAGCAAATCACCACCAAATGGTGTCACGTGTCATGTATCCTTTTCACATCCCTTACTTCTGCTCACACGAGGAGTAAGGGAAGGATCAAGGGCGATAAGCGAATGGAATATAAAGGGGAGAAGAGCCATTACAATGAGGGGCATAACATACACATACATCTCCCTTATTCATCTCATTCACGCCCCCCCTAGACGATCCCCTCTTTGAAGCAATAATCGTAAACATTCTGTTCATCTTAAGTTAAGTATTTTATGCTTATTTTATTTACTATTAACACTCAAACTAGCCTATTCATCCTAGTGGCCATAAAGGGCCTAGCTAGTCAGGCCTTCATCCCGCTATCCTTTTATGGCCTTAGGAGAGGCACTAGGCTGGTCTTACATGAGCCCCTTTTTATCATATTCCCTTAAGCACTTCAACTAAGTATCTTGATGATCCTATTAATTTGTGGACTCTTCATTATTATGTATATTGACTACTTGCCTTTATTACTATTTTATGAGATTGATATTGACTTGAGCAACGAAGGGGTCACCCCACAAGGCCCTCTAACTATTTGTTTGACCTTGCATGAAATATCAAGCTGAGCGCATAGTTACAGCCTGAGTTCAGCTCATACTAACGAACCTCACCTCAAACATAATTCAAATAGGATGAATAAACATACTGACCAAATTCATCATAAACATTTTGGCGTCATATCTAGGAAGGATAACAAACTCATGCCTAGCTTAGTATTTCTTATAAGACTCAAGCATTTTTAGCATCAGGTGGGTTAATTTTAACATTTTTTGATCTCTTTGGCATTTTTCCTTAAGTGAAGCCAATCAAAGAAACTCCTTTCTTTGTATATTTGGCACAAAAAAGGGCCTATTTGAAAGAAATCAAGTATATGTTGAACAAAAATGAGTTTGTCTCATTTATCAGGAATTAAAACAAGTACATCTTTAAAAACGAGTCTTTCTTGTTTACTTTTAGCCAAAAGAAGTCTTTCCTATTCCTCATAAGCAAAACAAGTCATATTTCTTCTAGGGAAAAACAAGTCTTTTATTTCTTTTGATCAATGACGAACCTTCTTCGCTCTTTTCTAGTGAAAGGCTTACCTTTTCTTTTTTCCTTTGCGGAACAATATAAAAAATCATTATGGTTTCATAGAGCTCCCAAGAACTTTATTTTGATCAGTGATTTGACCTGTAACTCCCAACGGAATAAAAGTTATGCCTGTTTTAAGTTTGAAGGTTATACCACCATTGCGCTGGATAAAGCCCACCTTGCTTTTTTTTTTATGTTTTCTTTGGCCAAAAATTAAAAAAATTATCATGGTTTCGTAGAGCTCTTCAATAGCTTCATTTTGATAGGTGGTTCAACTCGTAACTCCAGACGGATAAAAACTTATGCCCATTTGAAGTTACCAGATCCTCTATAACCATTAACACTACCACCAAGTATTGACCATCGCCACTGAAGTTTCACCGTTGCTCATTAGAAAAATGCATACCTTGAAAAAACTCCACCGGAAAATGTCCACCATGAAAAATACCCACCACAGAAAAACGCCCACTACGCTGAAAACAACCACCATCGGAATAACGCCCTGATACAGACTAAAGGAGGTTCCATCCCAAAACCAATTGCCAATGGGTGGAGTACCCCCCTAGTGTATAAATTGGTACATTTTTGTGTCTTCCCACCGATATGGGATACTTATTTTTCCTTTTTAGCTCTTTTTGGGCTGTAACAAACCACAACGCTTCGCAACCGTCGTCCTCGACGGCTGTCACTCTAGGTAGCTTCACTCTGAATAGGTAGCCCTTTTCTCTGGACGGCTTCACTCTACTCTAGGTAGCCCTTTTTGAAACATAGGCCCGTTATAAGTGGTTTGTCCAGTATGGCCATCGGGCACGGTCCGTCCCATACCGGATCGAGCACGACTCCGGAGCACGGTCCGTCCCATACCAAACCCGAGCCCCTTGGAATCGATCCGAGGATCGACGGCTCTAATACCAATGATACAGACTAAAGGAGGTTCCATCCCAAAACCAATTGGCAATGGGTGGAGTAGCCCTCCTAGTATATAAATTGGTACATTTTGTGTCTTCCCATCGATGTGGGATACTTATTTTTCCTTTTTAGCTCTTTTTGGGCTGTAACAAACTAAAGAAGCTCACGCCAGGCACAAGTTTAACAAACTCAGTAGCAGCATCTTTTATTTCAGATATTTTCCATTTCTGTTGATTTCATTAAATTGATTAATTGCATTATAAATATGGGATGATGAAAAGATTGAAGGATTATCAATGAAAGTATATCTCTTATCTTCTCCCTTCTCCCTCAATTTCTCCCTTCTTTTCTCCCTCAAAACTCTACTTTCTCTTCAATGTCTATTTCTTTTCTTCCTTAAACTCTATTTCTTGGTTCGAATTGTGATCGGGATTCTACTAATTTAGAATCCTATATCAGTGGTATCAGAGCTTCGACCCTCTCGACTGTGGGATCGAATTGGAGTTCATCGTCATCATCACCACAGCCGCCGGAATTCATCATCACCATTTTTCATCATCAACCTCATCTTCACCATCAACCTTGGGCCTTTTCGCTACAACGTGAACCCCATCCATATCAAAATCAGCAGCAGCTCAACCGCCATCACCCAGGTCATGATCAATAATCACCCTCCATCATCATAAGCAGCTGGTAGCCTCGACCGTGTCTCATCAAGTGGTTAACAACTGTTTTTCAAGTCCGCACATCAGGTGTTCGACAAAATGCCTGAACCAATACAAGCTTCTATGGATGGTAATACTCTCTACTCAACTAGGTTGAGTGAAGTTGATTTTCCTCTATTTTATGGAAATAATGTTAGTAATTGGTTAAGTGAGTGTGGTAAATTCTTCTGTATTAACCAAACCGCTATATGGGACAAGGTTAGAGTGACTTCTAACCACATGAGAGGCTTGGCTCTCCAATGGCATTATAAATTCATGAGAATGATGGAAGAATCAGCTAGACCGACTTGGTACGAGTATATGAATGCCCTCAGGATGAGCTTTGGGAGTAAAGAACCCTTGTATGAATTGCTGAAATTGAGGCAAAATGGACGGGTTAGGGAGTATCAAATAGAATTCTATGCGCTCTTAGCTCGTACCAACCTAAATGAACAACAACTCATTAACACCTTCATAGGTGGCTTAAGGGTAGAAATTTCCTTAGAAGTGAAATCAATACAACCCACTCTCCTTTACCATGCTTTATGTTTAGCTAGATTAGAAGAGTCTAAGATTGAGTACTTAGGTCAACAACTCAATAATTCAAAAACTCCCCTTCTTCCAATGCCCAAAGCCACACAACCCAATGTTACACCATTGACAAAGCTAAACACTCAAACCTCTACTACCTCAAATTCATCGACACCACAAAGCCCCTTTACTAGATTTGAGCTGCGGGTGAATTGTGCAGAGGAACTAAGTGGTTGTTGTGATGGAAATCATGATGGGAGATGTAGTTGTGAGGACAAGTGCTTAAGTGAGGTCGCAGAAGAGCACATCAAGAGTGACAACTCCCAGCTCACAATGTCAAAAGGAGAAATACCATCTGATTTTATATCCCAACAACAACAAGCAGAAGTTGGGTTGTTACCCTCTGCACTGCAGGTGCAAAACAAGCAGGAGCAAGGCCAATTTGATGACGAAGGAGCTGAGATTCATTATCAACCGAGACCTCCTCTGGAACAACTGGCTATCTTGCAAAAAATTGATCAAGTGGGAGGGGAAAACGCTTCCAAGGTTACTGGTTTCAGCAGTGCTAAGGCTGTTGTTACTGTAGATACTTACACCATATGGGATGTTGGGACTCTTAGATTCTCTATAGGTCCAACTGCATTCCCTAGCAGTGGACTACACAGTCTAGCGGCAGAGGTCCTACAAGTTACAGCTGAAGATATCCATATTGTGGAAACATGCCAACTACACTACAAGGTTGCGAGACATAACGCAAGGGAGTATCATGAAATAAGACCTCCTGAGGTGGTGAAGCCCAAAGTGAGTTTAGACTCGATAGGAATTGATTCAGAAGAGCAAACAATAGCTGAGAAGTACCTGCTGCAGCAACCAGTTGACATTGGTGAAATCAGATCACCTGCTGCAGCAACTTGTTGCCGCACACATTTGACTTTATTCCACAGGCACAACCTGTTGCAGCACACATTTGGCATTGGAAAAATCCGAAGTTTAGAGAGCTGTGTTGGATCAGTTATTGGAGTTATCAGTGTGCATCATGTCCCAGAGCCTCAACAGAATGGGAAAGAATCATTTCAAGCTGATGTGTGAAATCTGCAGCATAAGGAAATGGAATTATGTGCTACTTTAGAAGCTAATCAACTCTCACATCAAAAATATTAGTACAAATTGCAGCATTTTTACGTGTTTTATCTACTTATAACCAGAGGCATGATGGTATGGATTGGTGTTAGTGTTTGGCTGATCTAGTATGGGACTGGCAGACCTCCGGAGGCGTGTTCGACAAATCAAATACAACCTGCTCGTCTTTGGCCACTCTCTTCGGTAACAATTATTCTTCATAGCTCAATGCTCTACTTAGATTCTTGGGGACAAGAATCTCTTGAAGGGGAGAGTATTGATACAGTTAAAATAACGGACAAGAATCTCTTGAAGGGGAGAGTATTGATACAGTTAAAATAATTAGTTAATCCAATAAATGAATTTTGGGGGGTGACAACGGGGATTTTTGGCGGCATGCGGGAAAAGTCAGTAGGGAGCTCACGCCAGGCACAAGTTTAACAAACTCAGTAGCAACATCTTTTATTTCGGATATTTTCCATTTCTGTTGATTTCATTAAATTGATTAATTGCATTATAAATATGGGATGATGAAAAGATTGAAGGATTATCAATGAAAGTATATCTCTTATCTTCTCCCTCAAGTTCTCCCTTCTCCCTCAATTTCTCCCTTCTTTTCTCCCTCAAAACTCTACTTTCTCTTCAATGTCTATTTCTTTTCTCCCTCAAACTCTATTTCTTGGTTCGAATTGTGATCGGGATTCTACTAATTTAGAATCCTGTATCACGCCCACCAGAGTTTGACACCACCGTGATTACCCTGCCACAGTGTAAGATCACCACGCGACGTTTTGTATTCAAATCTTAAACCACCACCACGCGCGACGCTTCGCCTACTGCCAACATCGCGTAACTTCAAACACCCACAACCATCATCGTGACTTTCGTCTGCCACCAACTCTTTAGAACTTTAAATACTCACAACCAGCGCGTGGACATTTCATTTGCCACCATATTTATACGACCTCAAGCACTCACAACCCCTGACTCTACTTCCTCTTCCCACACGACCATCACCAGGGAAAGATCACTGCCATCTCCTTCAGAAATTGCCACCATGACTCTTCTTAGTACGACCACCATGCGACACTTTGCCTATCACTGCCATACGACGACCACTGTCACTCCCTTCGCGCGTCACCATCGTTTGCATCTGACTACCACCATTCGTGCACATAACCACCACCATACGATACGATCGCCACTCTTTCACACATGGCCACCGCCACTACAGGAGTCGGCCACCATTGTGCTACAGTGGCCACCATTAGTGACTCTCTTTCCTACATTAAACCCTAATTAGGTCCATTTTCGTTACAATTTTGGCTCAATCTAACCTTGGTTGAACTAATTTCCGTTACAATCTCAATTCAATTTAACCCCAATTGTTTTCATACAATCTTAGTTTAATTCAACCCTAATTGGATCAAATTTTATTTTACAATTTTAGTTTAATTCAATCCTGATTGGGTCAATTTTTATTGCAATCTTAGTTTAATTCAACCCTGATTGGGTTGATTTTCATTACGGTCTTAGTTTAATTCAACTCTAGTGTGGTTGATTTTTGTTACAATTTTACTTTAATTCAACCCTAATTTAGTTGATTTTCATTACTATCTTAGTTTAATTTAAACCCTAATTGGTCAATTCTTGTTACACTCTTAATTTAATTCAACCCTAATTGAGTTGATTTTTGCTACAGTCTTAGTTTAATTCAACCCTAATTGGGTCGCTTTTCGTTACAATCTTAGTTTAATTTAATCCTAATTGGGTCGATTTTCTTTATAGTTTTAGTTTAATTCAGCCTTGATTAAACCAATTTTAGCTACAATCTCAATTAAATTGAACCTTAATTGGGTCAATTTTCGTCACAATCTTAGTTTAATTCAACTTTGATTTGATCATTTTTTTGTGATAGTTCCTATTTGATTAAACTATAAAGGGTCGACCTTTTTTCATAATCCCAATTCAACTAAGCCTAATCAACCTTCATTGCAGTTCATACCAATTATCGTTCAATCAAATTCTAATTGAATAGATTTTTATTACATTTTATTCTTATTCAATTAAACCCTGATGGAACCGACTTTCATCGATTCACTTTTGTAATAATTGAAATCATTAATCCTATGTGTAATTCTGGCTTTGCCTTATTTGCTTGTGGATATGTTCTACCCTGATGTCTTATGTCTTTGGCAATCTCACCTGAAACTCTTTTGTGTTCTTATCAAGTTTAAGGCTTTTCTAACTGCTGTTTTACACCTCAGCTCTACTAGATAGTTTAATTTACTTACACACTCAGCTATTATATAAAGTAAAAATCTCTCCGCTTTTTTTTCTTGAGGGATACAATTAGACATTTTTCTCTTAGTCATTGATGTACCTTATATTTACATATTTTATCTCTCATTCCCACAACATATTTGGCTTTCACATGTGTGTTTTTGTTGTAATCTAGATACATTTAGGCTTGGAGTGCAAAGGAGCAAACCAAGGTTGAAAAGTGGCATAATCAAGAGTAATTAGGGAATATTTAAAGACTATTTTGAGAAACCCAACCATGTGTGTAAAAGAATTACCCATCGGGTCAAGATTTGGTTGAATTCAAGCTATCAATTGATTGATTTGAGCTGGAAAAACCACAGAAAAACAAACAAAATATGGCTAATCGAGTTAGAACTCGATCGGGAGCTGGTGGTGGTAATGTTGCTTCAGCAGTTAATTCGGATGTGTCATATGCTGCGGTTGCTGGTACAAACGGCACAAAAGAAGCTCAGAATGTTCTTACTGATTAGTTTAAGGAACTTTATGATCACATTCGCAAATCACAAGAACAAAGTGAAGATCGATTGTTCCAAAGGTTGCAGTGGTTCCAATTGGGAAAAAAAAAAAAAATGAAGATCAGTGGTTGCAATTGGAGGCGAAGTTTATGAATTTGCAAGATCAGGTTAAAAGGCAAGGTGAATCATCCATAAATGCAATTCTTAAACCTGCTAGTCAAATAATTCCTCCAACTGAAGTAGTGCAACCGCAAGTTCACAATGACAGAGTTGAGAGTTTGGATAGGAATCGCGATAAATCTCCTTTGATGCAAACTAAGGCTGGGCCTTCAGATCATGTCGGAACAGTTGATGCTCGACCTCCAGAGGTTGAGGTTGCTGCAGGGACTCAAGATCAAACTGCAGAACAAGCACATTCTCGGTTATCTGGCCAGAACTCAGGTCTGAATACAAGAACTCCAGATTCTGTTTTGCACCACAGAAATTCATTTGATGAATTTGAACATCAAGACAGGCCACCAGATCAGCACTATCAGCGAAAGACAGTGAGTAATGATGCTACATCTGGTAGCAGGAGTAATGCTCACAGGCAGCCACGAGTGCAAATTAAGCCTTTTGATGGCCAACAACCTAAGTGGTGGTAGATGAGGTGTGAACGGTATTTCCATTTGTACAACATAAATGAAGTTGAAAAGGTAGAATTGGCAGCAGTGCACCTTCATGGGGATCATGAAGTGTGGTTCTATAGTGTGTTGAAAAGCAATCTAAATCTTTCTTGGTGCCAATTCGTGGAAGAATTATGTGAGCATTATGAAGAAGAGGACACAAGTGATGTTGTTGATAGTTTTAACAAAGTGTATCAAATGACTATCGTGAGAGAATACGTGACAAGATTTGAGAATATACGAGCTAGCATGATAGCCATTAATCGACAAGTACGGAGGCATATTATGTCTCTAGTTTCATTAGCGGATTAAAACCAAGAATCAAGAACATGGTTAAGGCTATTGGGGCAAAGACTTTGTCTAAAGCATATAATAAAGCTAAATTGATTGAAGCCATGGTTGTATCTTCAAGCAACTTCAAATCTCATCACAGAGATGCATCAGGCTCTAAGACAGGTTGTGCTTTTGATAAGAGATCTGCTAGGCTATGTTACAATTGTAACCAGCCTTATCAGCCGGGACATAGATGCAACTCCAAGTTTCTGATGTCTGCAAGGGGAGCTTGAATAGAACTTAATTCAGAAAGTGAAGATACAGAAGCTGATGAAGACAGTTCTGAGCAAGGTTCACAAGATGAATTGGTTGAGGATGAAATTGAGATTTCTATGAAAGCCTTAACTAGGAATGGAGCTCACAATACCATTCAAATTAGGGGAAAGACTGGTAACACTCCCATTACCATTCTTGTAGACAGTGGAAGCACTCACAGCTTTGTTGATCCTAAATTGGTGAAGAAAGTGAGACATGAAGTGATCAAGACCCATCCATTAGCCGCGGCTGTGGCAGATGAAAACTCCATTCTCACTCAGAATAAGTGTCAAGCATTCCAATGGGCTATGCAAGAGCATCAATTAACTTTTGATTTCAAAGTTCTTCCCTTGGGAGGATGTGACATGGTGCTCGGGGTGGATTGGATGAGATCCCTTAACCCAGTGCTGTTCGATTTTGAAAAGATGATAGTTTCTTTTGAAGCTCATGGAACTAAGGTCACATTGCAAAGGTGCGGTTGATCAAAGGCAAAAGTTTACAAGGAGGACTTAAGAAGAGTGCAATTCAGTGGTTGGGGCAATTGTTTGCAATCGCTCCTATAGAACTACAATCGGTTACTCAGCCTGAAGTGCGAGCTTTAATTGAAGAGTTTGAGGATATCTTTGAGCAGACTAAAGCTCTACCCCCTCATAGGAGTGTAGATCATGTCATTCCACTTCGAGCCAATTCAGATCCAGTGAAAATAAGGCCTTACCGATATGCACATGCTCAGAAGACAGAAATTGAGAAGCAAGTAGATGAATTGCTCCAGATGACTTTTATCAGGCCAAGCCATAGTCCTTTTGCCTCTCATGTTATTCTGGTTCAGAAGAAGGATGGAACGGCAAGAATGTGCATTGACTATCGACAGTTGAATTCTTTGACAGTGAAAGATAAGTTCCCTATTCCTATCATAGATGATTTACTTGATGAGTTATATGGAGCACATTTCTTCACTAAACTTGATTTGAGGTAGGGGTACCATCAAATCAGAGTTCTTGAGCCGGATATATACAAAACAGCTTTTCAAACTCATCATGGGCACTTCGAGTTTGTTGTTATGCCTTTTGGTCTAACAAATGCTCCGGCCACCTTCCAAGCTACTATGAATGACATCTTTAAGCCTTTCTTGAGGAGATCAGTGTTGGTCTTCTTTGATGACATATTGATATACAGCTCCTCTTTTGAGGATCATCTCATTCACTTCGAGAAGTGTTTGTTATGATTCGCCAACACAGGTTCTTTGCCAAATTGTCCAAATGTTCTTTTGCTTAGACCAAGCTTGAATATCTGGGCCATGTGATTGCTTATGAGGGAGTCTCCACTGATCGTTCTAAGGTTCAAGCAATGCGAGATTGGCCAACTCCAATGTCTCTGAAGCAGCTGAGAGGATTTTTGGGGTTGACCGGTTATTATAGAAAGCTCATTAAGGGATATGGATCCATTGCAATGCCTTTGACTGAAGTTCTTAAAAAGGATGCATTTAGGTGGACAGATAAAGCTCAAACAGCTTTTGAAGATCTCAAGACAGCCATGTGTGCTGCCCCGGTCCTAGCAATGGCTAATTTTGCTGATGAATTCATTCTTGAGATAGATGCAAGTGGATCAGGCATAGGAGCTGTTCTTGCTCAGCACGGGAGGCCTATTACTTATTTGAGTCAGGCACTCAGTCCAAAGCATCAAGCAATGTCTACTTATGAGAAGGAATACTTGGCCATTCTTCTAGCCCTTGAGAAATGGAGGCATTACTTGGATGGACACAGGTTCGTTATTAGAACAGACCATCAGAGTCTCAAGCACCTTTTAGAGCAAAAGATCGTGGCAAGAATCCAAAAGAAGGGATTGATGAAGATGCTAGGCCTTGATTATGCTATTGAATACTGAAGAGGAAAGGAAAACTTGGCTGCTGATGCACTGTCACGGAGATTTGAGGATTGTGAACAAGGTTCTTGTTGTGCAATATCCATTCTCCTACCATCATGGATGGATGAAGTTTACAAGTCTTATGAAGATGATCCCTTTGCTCAAGAATGTGTGGCTGCTAGCTATGTGAAGAATGTAGAAATTGAAGGAAGCAATGCTGATTTATCAGTATAGAAAGGCATTATCCGATTGAAGAACAAGCTCTACATTGATTCCTCTACAGATCCGAGAGATCAAATTGTTAGTGCCTCACATGATTCTGCATGGGGAGGTCACTCTGGAATTAAGGGTACATATCAAAGGGTCAAGGCGTAGTTCAGTTGGCCTGGCATGAAGAGGACAATAACAGATTTTGTGAGAGCTTGTGAAGTTTGTCAACAAACGAAATTGGGAGATCACAGATACAAGGGTTTTCTCCAGCCACTTCCCATTCCTAAGGGTGCTTGGATCAATATCAGCATGGATTTTATAGAAGGTTCGCCAAAGTCAGATAGCAGGGAAGTAATTTGGGTTGTGGTGGATCGTTTCACCAAGTATAGTCACTTCATTTCCCTCATCAGACCTGTTACTGCAGAAAGATTGGCCAATAGCTTCCTTGACAAAATATACAAGCTACATGGATTGCCTCAATCCATTGTATCTGATCGGGACAAGATCTTTACAAGCAATTTTTGGAGAGAATTGTTCAAGTTGTTGGGTACCACATTGGCTCTTAGCTCATCATACCATCCCCAAATTGATGGACAAACTGAGTGAGTCAATCAATGTACTGAGCAGTATCTCAGGAGCATGGTTTTCTCACAGCCAAAAGAGTGGAACCGATGGCTTTCTTTAGCTGAATATTGGTTCAATACTCATGTTCATGCATCTATTGGCACTTCCCCCTTCAAAGATCTCTATGGATATGATCCTCCCACTCCATTTGTGTGTCAGAAAGTTGCTTCATCAGTACCTCAAGCTTCTGAATTCATACAACACAAGAAGCATATGATGCAAGTTCTCAAGGACAATCTACTTCAAGCACAAGCAAGAATGAAGCTTTATGCTGACAAAAAGAGGGTAGACAAAAATTATGAAGTCAGAGACATGGTCTACCTCAAATTACAGCCTTATAGACAGTCCTCTTTGGCTGTCAAGAGAAATGTCAAGCTAAGTGCTCGCTTCTTTGGCCCATACAAAATATTGGAAAAGATTGGCAAAGTGGCATACAAACTTGACTTACCTCCTAACTCATACATTCACCTAGTGTTTCATGTGTCCTTACTCAAAAAGCAGGTGAAGAAAGGAGCTAAGAGTTCAAAGGAGGCACCTGAAGTTGGAGCAAATGATTCATTGCTGCTGCAGCCAGTTGCTGTTAAGGCCAACTGGAGGATGAATGTTGCAGGCAAAGCTATTCAGGAAGTATTGGTACAATGGCAAAACTTGGATAAGAACTTTGCTACTTGGGAGGAACTTGCATTTTTGAAGAGTTAATCTCCAAACTTTTCTCCTTGAGGACAAGGAGCTTTTCAAGAGAAGGGGAATGTTGTGATTCCTTTAGTTTTGGTTGTAATTGATTCATGTATTGTTTGTATAGCTTAAGTGATGCGTTTTGATGTTGAGTTCAAATGCTAGTTGGTGGTTCATTTAGGCGCCAAAGGTGGTTAGATGTCAAGAATAGTCAAATGTCATAGCTGATTCCTCTTTGTGGCACCAAATTCAGTTTGAGTCGGTTATTAGGAGGGTCTTGGTTCAATGTGTCAAGATCTAGTATAAATAAGTCCTAATATTGTAATATCTTCATTCAATCAATGAAAATTCAGATTTCCTTTGGATAATCTCTTCTCTAATTCTCATCCCCTTCACTTCTCTTCTCATCTTACCTCTTCTTTCCACAAGGTTAGCACTCAATTCTAGGATTAGAAGCTAATAGGAGCAAACCAAGGTTGAAAAGCGGCATAATCAAGAGTAATTTAAGCATATTTAAAGACTATTTTGAGAAACCCAACCATGTGTGTAAAAGAATTACCCATTGGGTCAAGATTTGGTAGAAAAGAGTCTATCCTTGGATGCATGGTTTGATTGACCATGCATTTTCGCAATCGATCAAGCTTAAAATGAGTAAAAGGTCAAAAGAAGAGTATTTATGACCCAATAATTAAAAATATGACTAATGAAATCACTGGGGTCATGTATATCTCTTTGAGAGCTTCGATTTGCTATATAATTTTGCTCGTAATGCCTTACGGATCAAAAGTTATGCTCATTTTGAGTTAACTGCGCAAGCTGTAAACGGGTGACTGATTGACCAGCTAATTTGGCCGATTGATTGGGGGGGGGGGGGGGGGGGGGGGGGGGGGCGGGGGTCTGGACGAACCCTAAATGATGCCCCACCTATGAATAGAGAGGGGGAGACCTATTTTCCCTTCTTTTTCCTTGTCTTCTCTCCTTCTCTCATTCCCGAATCCAAAGCCCAGGTCGTCGGAGTGATGAGGGAATCAAAGCAAGGATCAACGTCAACCTCAATTAAGGGAGTCTTCAATTCCTAGTTTTTTTATTCATTGTTTTCTCTTTTTAGATTTCATGATGTATAAAACTCTCATGGAGGACTAGACTCTTTTAGTTTAGGGATGAAGGACGGGTAGCTATCCGTGTCCCAAATTTATATTATGCTATTGATAATGGTTGTGTTATGTTACATACGCACCCTTGTGGGAAATTTATGATTGTTGTTTGATTTTCTTTGCGTATGCTTGTTGCTATGTTGAGGTCTCCAAATTATTAGAGTTCGTCTATGGGCTTGTAGTCTAGACTATATCATAACTAGTTTTCACACATGGTCAGGATTGGGGTTGTACCCAACTCTGAACATAATGTTTTGTATAAATTAATACTTAATTAGGAGTGACAAAGGAACTTGTTAGTACTATTGTGATAATCCATGCTATACCTAGGGTGATAAAATGGGTTATGCTCTTAGACTAGTTCATTACCCTAAGCCTTAACTTAAGGGTTAATTTAGGTTTAACATTGAATTAGGAGTAAGAAAGAAATTAGGTTGTGCAAATGAGATAACCTATGCTACATGTAGAGTGATATGATAGGGTATACCTTTAGACTAGTTCATTACCCTAAGCTTTACTTTAAATATTAGCCCAGGCTTAGTGCTTAAAGCCTAAGCCCCCCTAAGTCATTGTTATATTATAATATAATGACCGGATACGAGTAAAACGATCATGAATTCATTCCCTAAACTGACTTCAATCGAATTGGCATATTTACTTTACTGATTTCTTTAGTTAATTGCCTAAACAATCAACAAAACCCAAAAATCTAATCTCTCGTTAATAACGAAATCCGACTTTACTATGATTCCCGGTGGATACGACCCGTATGCCTGATTTAGCTACAAAGATCGCGTACGCTTGTGAATACACAGTTTTAAAATATATTTTAAAATCACATCAAGTTTTTAGCACCGTTGTTGGGGAGTCGGTAAGCGAAGTCGATTTAGGAATTAAAGAGTTATTTTATTTTTATTTTTATTTTTTTATTTAAGAAAAAATCTAAATAAATAAAAATATTATTTTATTTTAATTTTTTCCTATTTTATTTTTTCTTCTTGTTTATTTTTATTTATTTTAGTTTACTTTTCTATTTTCCTTACATCATTGCTGACTTCACACCATGTACGATTGGGAATCACTTTGTTCCCCAAACGTACATCACACCCACTGGAGTTGCATTACCCACCGTGGGTAATGCCAACTTTGAAATTAAGCCTGAGATCATCATCATGCTTCCCACTTTCTATGGGAAGCCAATAGACAGTCCATACGAGCACCTTGATTCGTTCCTTGAAATTTGTGAACTTGCCACTATCAAGGTGTCTTGACTGATACTGTTAGCCCATGTCTTTTTCTATTTTCTTTAAAAGACATAGCTAAGAGGTGGTTTCAGTCCTTACCCAGGGGTGAAATCACCACTTAGAATGACCTCTAATAATGCTTCTGGTCAACTTTTTTCTTAAAGCCAGAACGATAGGAATTAGGCACACAATAAATAGTTCTGAACAAAAAGACCAGGAGCAATTCCACGAAAGTTGGGACAGATTCAAGGAACTCCTTAGAAGCTGTCCCCACCACGAGTCACCGAAGTGGACTCTTATACAGAACTTCTATAATGGTCACATGGCTTCTAACAAGCAAATGGTTAATGCTCCGTGTAGGGGAGCTTTTAACCAACAAGATGAGAACAAGGCATGGGCGTTATTTGAGCGCCTCAGCGAATACTCCCTCAACTAAGCCTCCTCTGTGAGGGTCGTTGGAGGGAGCACATAACAATGACGTTAACCTTCAACCGGACTATCTTAATAGGAAAATGGATTAGCTTATGAATCATTGGGTGGTATTACTCCACGTGGCATTTGTTTGGGTCAGGATCATTCTGTGCTTGATTGTTTATATCCTTCTCAATTTCCCGTATACTTGCAGGAACATGTTTATGCAACTTAAGGATATTCGAGGAACAATCTCCAACATCTACAATCCCGAGTCGCGCAATCACTGCAACTTCTCATGGAAGCAGAATGCCAATCAAACTCCACCCACGAGACAACATAATCTTGGTCTTGTAGGTAACACACATCCTCCCGCCCTTTCGGGGAGGACATAGGTACATTTCTCAATCTTCCCGCTCTGTTCTACATGAAGAGCCCCCTCCCCCATCTTTGGGATATTCTTCACAGTTCGAGAAGCGTATGCTTCCATTCATGGAAGACACTACACAAATGGTCCAGTCCCATTCTCAGTTCATTGCTAAAATAGCGAACCAGATAGGACAATCAACCCAAGCACTTCATAGGCAAGAGGAAGGGAGGTTACCCTCCCAACCTCTCACAAATCCATCAGGGTTGACTAGTTCTAACCCTAACTTGCTTCCTCACGAGCAAGTTAAGGTTGTGTTAGTGTTCGGGGAAGGGAACCTTAGGAATGTGGAGATCGAGGTTGAGAAGGAGAGCACGAAACCTTCGACCATCATTGATGGGGAGGACCCTCAAGATAGAGCATTTAAACATGTTATCCCTTTTCCTTTAGCCCTTATAAGACCGAAGAAGAAGGAAGACCCAAATTGGGTCGAGTTAATAGATGTGTTTAAGGACATGGAGATCAATGTACCATTGATTGAAGTCATTAAACGCATTCCTATGTATGCCAAGTTCCTCAAGGACCATTGCACCAAAAAGAAGCCTGCGCAAGTGCATATCCTGAAGAAGGTCTAGCTCATCGAGAAGGTGAGTAGCATTTTAGCATCAAGCGCCCCACCCAAGTTTCGAGACCGCGAGGCTTTTTCAATTTTATGTGTCTTAGGAGAGTGTTACCCTAGTGGAGCCTTACTTGAGCTTGGAGCGAGTATAAACCTCATCCCTTACTCAGTTTTTTAGGATTTGGGTATAGGAGACTTTAAGCCAATGAATGTCACACTTCAGTTGGCCGATAGGACAGAGCGGATACCTCATGGGGCAGTGGAGGATGTACTTGTCAAAATTGACAAGTTTTCCTTCCCTTTTGATTTTCTCATCTTAGATATAGACCCTACTCCTAGGAAAAAATACAGCACTCCCATTATTCTAGGTCGACCGTTCCTAGCCATGGCCAACGCTGTGATTCATTGCAGGACGAGAGTGTTGGAGTTTTCTTTTGGAATCCTCAAGGGAAAATTGAATGTCTCGAGCTTTGTTCGATACCCTGAGATTGAGGACGAGTTGGAATGCTATAGGGTTGATGATATTGACCCTTTGGTAGAGTTGGATAAGCCCAATTCTACTAAAACTACTGATTGTAATAGTGTCCATGTCTGTGTCTATAGTTGTGCTTCATCATCTACACTTGGTAGGATAGAGATTCATGACCCTAATGCTAGTATTGTTTTCCTCCTTGACAGTCACGGGCCTAGAAACACTGTTGGGTTTAGGGATCGGCCCTACTAGCTCAACTTGAGTTCTATGGTAGACATTGCCTTGAATTTTGGTGGAATTTGGGCTCTAAACCGCGTCTAGCTGAAGATGTTAAACTTAGCACTATTGGGAGGCAACCCAACCTACTTTTATTTTTGTTGTGTTTTAATTTATTTTTCAACATAAATTCTCTTTCAATTGCTGATTATTTTGTTATCCCTACCATACTAACTTTGTTTTTCTTTTACTAAATACTTGTACAGTCCATATTTCTAATGCTTCTAACAAGTTTGTTGAGTATTTTGTCTTCTATGCCTTCTTTTGCAGCTTGCTATTTCTATCTTCCCTTTTTGGATTTGCTCATCACGCATAGCTGCATATGCCATATCTTAGGTCATCTCTCTCCTTTACTTCCTTGTACCTACTTTCATTGATTTGCATTGAGGAAAATGCAAGGTTTGGGTTTGGGGATGGCATGTATGGTGTGAACTTTTGTTTGTCTTTTTAGCTTAATTTTGCTTAAATTAGCACATTTTGGCATGTATGAGCGTAGAATTGTTTGTGACTTTTATTAAAGATCAAATTGGAGAAGTACTATGATGATTAGAATATTTATGTAATTAAATTATTTTTGGAGTTGACTTTTGAATTTATATTTTTGTCTTTTAACTCGTTAGAGACATTATTACTTTTCACCCTTTATTTTGTGACATATCCTACTTTTGAAGTTGAAATAGCAGAAATAATTTTAGGAATTTGAATCCACCATTTTACTCTTAATAATGTTGAAATCAATTTTCTATCTCTTTATATTGAGCAATTCCAAAAAAAAGAAGGGTGACCAATGCCCATTAATTAGGTAGGTCCTGTGACTTGTTGGATCTTGTAGCCCCTGTGTCTCGAGCAAGTAAGCTCGTAGGTGTCTTAACACCTGGTATCTTGAGCCAACTGGGTTGGGAGCTGCCGATCCAAAACTCGCTACATTGCCCACAGGGAAAGCTTAAGAAGAATCAACCAACTTAGGCTACGGTAGCAAGCACTAATACCTAAAAAAAAAGGAAAAAAAAGGTATGTGCTAGTAAAGGCTCAGGTTATGAATTCCTTTGACTTGAGCCATTAGGCCCGGGGATTGCCCTTCACTCGGTGCCTTGAACCAACTGGATGGGGAGTCACCGGCCAAAAACTCATTACACGTGTCTGAGGGGGACACGCCTGACCATGACTTATTTAAAAAAAAAAAAGAAAAAAAGGACAAAAATGGGAAAATAAGAAAGAAAATAGAAGACTTTTGATTTCAATATTGAATAGCGGTGAATTGTTAGGATAACTGATTCCTTTGATTATTTTCTTGATTCGTCTTAAATTTGGAGGAAATAAGAAAAAGGGGAGAGAAGGTCTAAACTAACTTTCCAGTAAAAAGACTTGAATCACAAGAACTAGAATAGGAACCAGTGTAATAATAACATTACACAAAGATTCTCCACTTTCAAGCACACCTTCAAATATGTTCGGAAATATTTTTTACAAGTAATTCTTGCTTTTACGTGATTGATAAAAATTTATCATCTTGAGCTTGTTTGAGCTCAAGCTTGCTTGAGGACAAGCAAGGAGTGGGTTTGGGAATGCTGATATACCTTATATTTACATATTTTATCTCTTACTCCCATAACATTATTTGGCTTTTACATGTGTGTTTTGTTCTAATCTAGTTACACTTGGGTTTTGAGTGCAACAGAGTAAACAAAGGTTGAAAGCGTCACAATCAAGAGTAATTGAGGCATATTTGAAGACTATTTTGACAAATCTAACCATGTGCGTAAAAGAAGTACCCATTGGGTCAAGATTTGGTCAAAAAGAGTCTTTCCTTGGGCGCGTGGATTGATTGACCATGCATTTTGGCAATCGGTCAAGCTTAAAATAGGTAAAAGGTTAAAAGAAGAGAATTTGTGATCCGATAATTTGCAAATCCACTAATAAAATGACTTGGGTCAAATATATCTCTTTAAGAGCTTCAATTTGGTATATAATTTGGCCCGTGAAGTGTTACGGATCAAAAGTTATGTGTGTTTCAAGATAACCGTACAAGCCGTCAACGGGTGGCTGATCGATCGGGGGCGCGTCTAGATGAACCCTAAATGATGCCCCACCTATAAATAGAGAGGGAGAGACCTATTTTCCCATATTGTTCCACGTATTCTCTCCTCTTCTCCTTCCTGAAGCCACTACGAGATCCAAGGTGTTCTCAGACGCTGAAGTGAAGGTGGTCGGAGTGCTGGAGGAATTAAAGCAAGGATCAACATTAACATCAATTGAGGGAGTCTTTAATTCCTAGTTTTTTTATTCGTTGTTTTCTCTTTTTAGATTTTATGATGTATAAAACTCCCATGGAGGAGTAGACTCTTTTAGTTTAGAGATGAAGAATAGGTAGCCATCCGTATCCCAAATTTATATTATGCTATTGACTATGGTTGTGTTATGTTATATACGCACCCCTACAGGGAATTTATGGTTGTTGTTTGGTTTTCTATGTGTGTGCTTGTAGCCATGTTAAGATCTCCAAATTATTAGCGTTCGTCTATGAGCTTGTAGCCTAGACTATAACATTACTTGTTTTCACTCGTGGTCAGTGTTGAGGTTGTACCTAACTCTAAACACAATCTTTTGTATAAATTAATACTTAATTAGAAGTGATGAAGGAATTTGTTAGTACTATTTAGATAATCCATGCTAACACCTAGGGTAATAAATGGGTTATGCCCTTAGACTAGTTCATTACCCAAAGTCTTAACTTAAGTATTAATTCGGGTTTAATATTGAATTGGGAGTATGAAAGGAATTAAGTAGTGCTAATGAGATAACCTATGTTACATATACGATGATATGATAAGTTATGTGTTTAGACTAGTTCATTACCCTAAGCTTTAGTTTAAATATCAGCCCAATCTTAGTGCTTGTAGCCTAAGCCCCCTAAGTCATTGTCATATTATAATATAATGACGAAATATGAGTAAAACTATCATGAATTCATTCCCTAAACTAACTTCAATCGAATTGACATCTTTACTTTACTACTTTCTTTAGTTAATTGCCTAAACAATCAACAAAACCTAAAAAATCTAATCCCTCGTTAATAACAAAATTTGACTTAACTTTGATTCCTTGTGAATACTGCCCATACACCCGATTTAGCTATGCCGATTTCGTTCGCTTGCGAGTACGGTTTTAGAACACCTTTTAAAATCACATCAGTCATTCATAAGTAAACTAAATTCCTTTGTATGCACTATTGAAAATGAAGAAAATATTTGTTTCCTTTTGTTGGTCTCGTATGAATCAAAAATTCATCTGATGAAGAAAATATTTGTAAAAAAAATCATATTCTATAGCTTCTTTTTGTGTATAATTTGTATTGCTCATTTTCATTGTATAATTACGTGAACATCACAAACAAGGTGTGAGCGAAACTTGCTCGAGAAAATGTCTGCATTACATTCTCAAATGTCACATCTATTTAAACTTCCCTTGTTACGGATTGACGAATAAGTTTGCACATTCTATTTTAATTCATTTGAACCCAATTAATTCAATAATTGACACAACTTTAATTTAGTCAACCTTTGTGACAATTCTACTACAAATCAAACTCCGAGTGAACTAATCTTTTTCATAATGCCACTATAATAGATTCTTGATTAAATGAACTTTTGCTACAATTTCTAATTAAACTCTGCTTAAGCACATTCTTGCAATAATTTAGAGTTCAATTAAATCATATTTAAATCAATTTCTCATTATGAATTCATCTTTTGAGCTCTTCAATTGAGAACTTACCCCTGTACCCTCTTATAGGAGGCGCAATTAGAAATGTCGATAAAGGTTTAGTTTTAAGTAGTTTTTTTTCAAATCACAATTATCAAGATTTTCATATTGAATCCCTAACTAGGCTAGGCATAAATATCTGAAATATCAAGAAGGAAATTGAGCTTGGGGTTTATTAAATTTGAATATAAGCAACGACAAAAAAATGTTAATATAGGGAATAGGTTTGACGAAGGAGTTAGTAAAGTCAGAATAATTAAGTTTAGAGTTATTGTATGCAAGGATTGGTAAGGGTTCTTAAACGATAAATCCTCCTCGGATAATGTTGAGGGAGTCAGATAGCTTGGTGCATGAATTCACAAGGTTTTTTATGAACTTGAAGAAATTAGTCTAGTGGGATTTACATTTAGTAACAAGTTTCAGGTATTCCAAATGGGATATATTGAGAAAGGTGACAATCATTATGTGCCGACATCTTACATTGCTTACATTATGGATTCACTTTAGAGGATTTTGGTTTTGATAGAAATGAAACTTCTTATATTAACACTAAAGGGGGTGATAGTTCGAGTAAAAAAATGTGCGTGTCATACTACGAGGTGAATAAACTAGTCGTGAGTTTCATCTTTAAGAGTGACTAAATGAATAAAGAATAAGTGAATCTGCTTACTCGCCATGTGATAAGACAAATAGTGTTTTCACTCACTGATAATCATTTCCTGCATACTTATAGTTATGGGCTATTAATTATGCCTGCTCGCCTACAGGCTCACTCGTTGTGGTAGGTATTTAAGGTTGAGGGCTGTCATCACCTCCTGAAATTCGGAAAAATTATACTCAATGATTGAATAACTAGTACAAAAGCCTGTCTATGCTTGCAGGCTCTTATAATAAGCAACTAACCTACTCATATGTAATGTATCTTTCTCATGAAGAACCATACTTCACTAGGTCTTTATCTGCGAATTATTAAGTCAATAATCAGACGTAATGATTCCACTTTATGTGGTTGCAAATGCAAAACGACTACAGACAAGCACATAATCTAATATCAAGGCATAAGTGCAAGTCAAAAAGGACATATAAGAGCTAAGTTTAGAAGGGATACATGGACCTATTGCAAGGTGGCTACAATTACATGACCTATTCCAAGAACTTTATTTGGGCATGTAAGAGACCCTATAACTTCCATTCAACTTGAAAAGCTTGTCAGCTTGATCTCATAATTATACTTAGTCCTTCCGATCAGATCATTCCATTTCTGACTAATCGAATTACTTTAGCGAATTTCTCATTTGCATGTTTATACACCTACAAGGCAACTTTGAAGCGAACAATTAATCAAATATGAGCACAAGGTGTCATTATCACCCATAAAATCTTAACTACCTACCATGTGTGAACGTGTCTGTTATTTCCCATAAAGCTTTTACAAGAGCTATTTAATAAAATAGGAGTTTGGATTGTGTCCGCAGCCCAATATGTAGTGTGCCGCATGCATGTATTGTACTCATAGGGCTAAGTGTCACGGTCCTAGAATCTAGGAATCGTGCGAAGCATGTCATTCCCAGAGAACAACGCGCTAGCCTACGCTATAGATCATAATGGTCTAGGAACTTGGACCCACCGGGTCGGGACGTCGGGTGTGCGAATGCAGCGATGCTACTCATAATCAAGTACACGACAAGCAGTCACACAATGAACACAAGGCTAAATTGTAAGCAATTTGCATTCATTAACAAAGCATACAACAGATATGGAGATTACAAGTTGAGTGGACTGTTCCCCATATATATACAAAACTGGACTCCATAGCCTTGACAGGAGGAAACATCAAAAGGGTCTCTGCAGTCATACGCCCCTATTTTTGAGGAGGGCTAAAGATAAAAAGAATCTATGAATTTTCTAAGAAAATAGATACATTAGGCTGTCCTTAAACCCATGGGGATGACATGCAAGAGGCTCCATCAAGCAAAACAAAAATAAGAAAAAAGTGACGCAGATAGGCCTTGTGACTGGCCTAGGGACGCCCGCGTCGAGATCTGGGTTGCTCTGGGACACCTGCATCTTGCACTAGGTAGTGGGCCCCGTATGCTAGGATGCGCATGCCTCGCGCAGCCGTGCGCTGAAGCCTACACGGCACCCTAAGGCCAGCACCCGACTCAGTGCATGACAGGGGTGCGCATGCTCCTATGCCTGGTCCCCGGGTCATGGGCACTCGGTAGGCCGATGACTATGACATCCTCCCCCACTTGACTTGTCAACGTCCCTGTTGACTTTGTCCTCGTCTTCATAGGGAGGTCTTCCTCTATCCAGCAAGTCTCTTCAACCGGTCTTCCATTCCATCTCACCAAGTACTCTGTCTTCTTCTCCCCTTGAGTATTCTTCACTTGACGCTCTACAATCACATCTTTATTGGCTGGGGTTGGAGGAGCCTTAAGGTGGATGTTTGCCCTCACTAAAAGGTTGCAAGAGGGGTCTTCTTTATCTGCATGAAAAAGGTTTTAAGCAGCTCACATGGAAAACGGGGTAAACTTTCATCCAGCTCGGTTGTTCTACTCTATATGAGGCCCTACCACCTCGGGTGACCACGCGAACTGGGCCTTCATATTGGAGCACTAGCCTCTTTTCTCTTCCACTAAGAAATCACTATTGCTTTGGATTGATCTTTACCAGCACCAAGTCTCCTGTATGATATTCCATTGGACGCCTTCCTTTATCAGCCCGCTTCTTCATTCGTTTGGAAGCTTTCTCCAGGCAAGCTTTGGTGACCTCATTGCTATTCTTCCACTCATGCGAGAAGTTGTAGGCCCTTGGGTTCGACCCTTGGTAAGGCACAGCAACAGTATGACGTAGCAGGGGTTGTTGACCTCTGACAATCTCAAAAGGGCTCTTATTAGAGGAGGAGCTCTTTTGAGAGTTGAAGCAGAATTGAGCGACATGAAGGAGCTTGACCCAATTGGACTAGTTCGCGCTCACAAAATGTCGAAGAAATTCCTCCATTAGCCAGTTGACTTGTTCAGTCTGTCCATCAGTTTCTAGATGGTAACTTGATGAGATGTTCAATTCCAACCCTAGCAACCTGAAAAATTTAGACCAGAAAGTGCCAGTGAATCAAGGGTCCCTGTCGCTCATAAAGTTAAGCGGCACACCCCAATACTTGACGATGTGCTTGAAGAACAAAGATACCATTTCTTCTGCAGGACAAGAGCTCGAGGTGGGAATGAACATCTCGTTTTTGGAAAATTGATCTACGACCATCAACACTACGGAGAACTCCCCCACTTTTGGCAAACTAGTGATGAAGTCTAGTGATACACTCTTCCTAGGTCGTGTCGGGACGAGGAGAGGTTCCAATAGCCCCACCTTCATCTGCCACTCCCTCTTGTCCTACTGACAGACGAGGCAAGTCTTCATGTAGCTCATGACATCTTCCTTCATCTAGGGCAATAGTAACCCCACATTAGCAAGCTTAAGGTTCACTGCCAGCAGGGATGTCCAGCCCAAAGTGTCGTGACACTCTCTTATCAAGGTCTTTTGAAGTCCCCCTGCTGTGGGAACAAATAGTCTTCTTCCCTTAGTCCAAATGAGGCAATCTTCTTCCTAGAATTGGTGAGTTTTTCCTTCCTGAATCAGCCCTCGGATGACTTTGACCATGGGGTTGCCATCTAGATGTTGCCTGATCTGCTCTTGGAAGGAGGTACTATGCTGCTAAAGGAGAGTTGAGCCAACATGTAAATGGTGGCCAAATCAGGTCGGCAACTCGGTGCATCTGCCACTTGGTTGCGCCTCCTAGCTTGATATTGAATCTCCATGTCAAATTCAGCAAGGAATTCCTGCCACCTTGCCTGTCTAACTGATAACTTCGGCTCGGTGGGGATGTGGCTT
Organism: Simmondsia chinensis; assembly: GCA_018398585.1. Classification (NCBI taxonomy): domain Eukaryota; kingdom Viridiplantae; phylum Streptophyta; class Magnoliopsida; order Caryophyllales; family Simmondsiaceae; genus Simmondsia; species Simmondsia chinensis. The sequence continues at coordinate 9,481,491 of JAGTTD010000011.1, forward strand.
GTGGCAGTGTTATCTGTCTTCATCACGAACTTCGACCCTAGAAGGTAATGTTGCTAGACTCTCAAACAATGTACTACGGCTAGCAGTTCCTTCTCTTAAGCAGCATAACATCGTTCGACATCCTTTAGCTTTCGACTCTCGTAAGCTACCAGATGCTTTTCCTGCAGCAAGACTCCACCAAGGGCAAAGACAGAAGCATCAGTTTGAACTTCAAACGGCTTTGTAATGTCACAAAGGACCAGAATGGGCTCCTTCATAATGGCTTTTTTCATTTCCTTAAAAGCCTGCTGGAGCAACTCGGACTAGTCCCACTTCTGATCCTTTTTCAATAAGTCTGTGAGCGGAGTTGTCTTCTTCGAATACCCCTCGATGAATCTTCGGTAGTAATTAGTGAGGCCAAGAAAAGAGTGCAGCTCGCTCAAATTCTTGGTCTCCGACCACTCCTCAATAGCTTGAACTTTTTTGGAGTCCATCCGGATACATCCATGGCCTACGACATGTCTTAAGAAGCCAACTTCTTCTTAGGCAAAGGAGCACTTCTTCCGCTTCACAAATAAGTGGTGCTCCCTCAATTTCTGGAACACTAACTCTAGGTGATGAAGGTGTTCTTCTTAGGTAGTGTTGTTAACCATGATGTCATCCAAGTACCCCACAATGAATTTGTCCAAGTATGCATGGAACACATGGTTCATCAGGGTGCAGAAGGTGGCGGAGGCATTGGTTAGCCCAAAGGGCATGATGAGCCACTCGAAAGCTCCATATCGAGCAACACACGTAGTCTTCGGCTCGTCCCCTTCTGCTATACGGACCTGATGATATCTCGAACGAAGGTCCAATTTGGTGAAAAACTTGGCTCAACCTAATTGGTCGAATAGATCTGCCACCAGAGCAATGGGGTAGTGATTTCAAACAGTCACTTTGTTGAGTGCTCGGTAATCAATGCTTAGTCTCAAGCTACCATCTTGCTTCCCCTAGAACAAAACAGGGTCCCCATATGGAGACTTTGAAGGACGGCTGAATCCCGACTCAACTAGCTCGTGTAGATGCCTCCTCAACTCTGCTCGTTCAGGAGGAGCCATTCGGTAAGGTACCTTAGTAGGGGCTCTAGCCCCAGGTAGCAACTCGATTTGATGGCCCACACTTCGTCGAGGAGAAAGAACTTTTGGCAGTTCAGCTGGCATGATGTCCTCATAGGCTTCTAGCAGCATTTGTTCAACGAGAGGAGTAATAGTCGGCTCTCTTTCTCCCTTCACAAACAGGGACGCTAGGAAAGTGGGCTCTTGTCTCTTGAGCCCCTTCTCCAATTACATGGCTGAAAGCTGAGGGGACTTGTGCCCTCCAACATTTATCGAGAGGACTGGTGAAGCTTTTACTAAACACGGACTCTGGCCCATCAGTAGGAGAGAATTAATGTGTGGCATTGGAAACAGCCTCTCTTCAGGGTAGCCCCCTAAAGGGGGAAGGCTGCGTATATCTACCCCCCCCCCCCGACCCTGCTTTTGCGGGAGCCCTTGCAGGCACTTGGTTTGTTGTTGTTGTTGTATGGGTACCCCTTTCTCCCGCCACAGAAACTCCATGTAGAGAACGAGGCTGAAGTTGTCCATAGGGGCCGCAGTGAGGTCCATGTGGCCTTCCCATCCACTGAGCTTCACCGATACTCCCTTTGCAATCACAAGGACTGGCTTAGCGGTAGAGTTGACGATTTTCAAGCTGCCTCCTTCTCGGTTGAATCTTAACTCGAGTCTCTTGACTTCTTGTCCTGAAACAAACTTGTGGGTCGCACCTGTGTCGATCATTGCTTGAGCACGCCGACCATTCACAATTTTGTCAACATACATCAAGTCGGTGGACTTTGGGGGTGCGGGGCTGGTTTTCTCCATTGCATACATCATATGGATGGCTCCTATATGGGGCTGTTCAACTCCGAGTTCCTCTGTTGGTTCTTCAGAATCTGAATCCATGGTCTAGCTTATGCTGGAGGGCACTCAACGCTCCCTTGTGGGGGCACTCGTATACCTTGTGCAGACCCTTACATAAGAAACATTGTAGCGGCCGGCTGGTTAATGAGTTCTCATTCTGCCTCCGAAAGTGCGAATTAGGCGACCCGATTTGGTTTAATCTTGCTTCCTAAGTCTTTGAACTATTACTCCCACTACTGCTCGAGGATGATGGTTTGTTTCCCTAGGAGCCACCGCTATCGTTCCCTTTCTTTTGGGAGTGAGATCCATTCAAATGAAGGTCCACTAGGCGCCCTGTGGCAGCTTGTGCAGAAGCGAGACTCTAAGGATTCTGGTGGAACATTTCCTTCTTCGCCCAATCCTTTAAGCCCTCAACAAAATGAAATAGTCTATTCTCGTTAGACATGTCTTTGATGTCCAACATAAGTGGCGAGAACTCTTTCACACACTCCCTTACGGATCCCGTGTGCTAGAGGTTTCTGAGTCGACGGTGGGAAATAAATTTGGTATTCTTTGGGTAGAACTAACTCTTTAACTCCCCTTTAAGGTCATTCCAAGTGTCAATCTTGAGCTAACCTTGGAGAATATCCTCATGCTTGGCGCGCCACCACTGCTTGGCATCACCACTCAAGTGCATTGTGGCAAGGTCCACCTTGCACTTCTCATCTTCCACACGGCAGACTCAGAAGTACTATTCCATATCGAAGAAGAAGTTGTCCCACTCCTTCGAATCCCTAGCTCCATCAAATTTCTTAGGTTTGGGGAGCTTTCACTTTGCCTAACCCAAAACTACAGTTCTCAGTAACCATAGCACGGACAAGCAAGCCAACCTTAGCGATTAGTTCCTGAAGCTCTCCACGGAGTACCTCAATGGCATCATACATCTCACCACTAAGGTCCTTGAAGTTCTCCTTGAGCTCCACAACAACAGCGTCAAGAGAACCCATATGGGTCTCGAGTTCGTTAAAAACGCGAACACGGGCTTGTAGGTGATCAAGAGATTGAAGGAACGCCTAATTCTGCGTTACCATCTCAAGTGTTGCGTTCAGGCCATCCATTCGGACCTCCAACTGATCAGTACGGTCCTTCGTGGACGGGTGAGTCATTTCTGCGACTGACAAAATCTTTTGAGAAACGGGAATTCAATCCTCAGCTCTGATACCAACTATCATGGTCCTAGAATCTAGGAACCATGCAGCGCACGCCATTCGTAGAGAACAACGTGCTAGCCTACGCCATAGATCACTTTGAGAGTGCAGCGGTCCAGGAACTTGGACCCACCAGGTCGAGACATCGGGTATGCGAATGCGGAGATGCTACTCCCACTCATGTACACGACAAGCAATCACACAATGAACACAAGGCTAAATGTAAGCAATTTTCATTCATTAACTAAGCATACAACGGATATGGAGATTACAAGTTGAGTGGACTCTTCGCCATATATATACAAAATTGGACTTCATAGCCCTGAAGGAGGAAATATCAAAGGGGTCTCTGCAATCATACACACCTATTTTTGAGGAGGGCTAAAGATAAAAAGAATCTAAAACTTTCCTAAGCTAATATATACATTAGGCTATCTTAAAACCCAAGGGGACGACATGCAAGAGGCCCCATCGTGCAAAACAAAAATAACAAAAAAAGTGACGCAAACAGGCCCGGTGAAAGGCCAAAGGACGCGCGGGTCAGGCGCTGGGTCCCGCGCATTGGGTGCTGGGTTGCTCGCCCAGTGCGCTGGGACGCGCACACCTAGCGCAGCCATGCGCTAAAGCACACGGGCCACCTAAGGCCAGCACGCGACTCAGTGAATGACAGGGGTGCGCATGCTCCTGCGCCTGGTCACAAGGTCATGGGCACTTGGTAAGCCAATGACCATGACACTAAGCATTTGAACTTGGGTAAGGTGCGTGTATACATGTGCCCGTACTTTACCATTGTCCTTGCTGACATAGTGTTGGCATCAGAATGACCTAAACATCATTAAAATCCCTTAATTCCCCAAGTTTGTGTACCCTTATTTACAAAAAAGAATATATATTACACAGAAAACTTGAAAATCATATAGAGGTTTTAGGGTATGAAGAGCATTGACTTTAAAAGAAAAAGTAAACAAAAAAAAAAGAAAAATTAACAATCAGTGATTCAAACTTTGATTACCGATTCCCCAACAACAACGTCAAAAGCTTGTTCTATTTTAATGTATGCGGCAAAAATCATGCAAATGCAAGCGTATAAGCAACCCATAGCTGTGGTGGGTATACAGGTGTCATATCTGCAGAGAATCTATATAAAGTTGGATTTGATGATTATCGAGTAGTTAAATTTGGGTTTTTGTGGACAATGTGAGTGGTTAACTAAATTAAAGGAATTAAATAATAAATAGGTATGCCAATCAATCAAAGATATTTACTAGTTAGGCTATAAATTAGGGTTAGCCTAACTTGGATTCTTTCATCATCTTTCAGCACAATAATGACTTTAAAGGCTTAGACTACAAGATCTAAGGCTAGAATAGCACAAAATTAGGGTTTAGGTAATTAATTAGTCTAAAGGCATAATCCATTTAATCACTCTAGATGCAACATAGATTATTTCAATAGCACTACTAAATTCCTTCGTCACATCTAATTTCATGTTAAACCTAGATTAATACTTAAGTTAGGACTTAGGGTAATGAACTAGTCTAGGAACCTAACCCACCTTATCATTCTAGGCGGAGGTTGAATTATCTTAGGACTAATAAATTCCTTTATCACTCCTAATTAAGTATTACTTTGTATGAAAGATTGTGTTAACAATTGGGGTACAACCTCAACCTCAGCCACCCATGAATAACCTGTTATATTATAATTTAGGATATAAGCATAAGACAACAAGCAAATAAAATTGAAAATCAAAGCATGACTACAAGCATGTAGTAAGAGAACCAATCTCAAAATATAAAACTCTCCACAAGGGTGCAGAAACAGTATAACAAAAGTCATTATTGAAAATGAAACATAAATCTGGGATTCGGAGGGCTACCCATCCTTCACTCCTCAATTATGAGTAAAAGTCCACAGGAATTCTACAAATGACAAATTCAAAAGGAAAAAGGGAAAGAAAACTCATGGATTGATAAACTCCTTTGATCAGTGCTGACTTAACTCTTGCTTTGATTCCCCACACTTGAACCACTTTCTCTTCGACCTTTGTGAGAATCGGGTCTTTGTTGGTGGCTCGAGGAGGGAGGAGAAGTGAATGAAGAGCAAAAAGTTCCATAAATTAGGTCTCACCCTCTCTTTTTATGAGCATGGCATGCCTTGGGGCCTAATTCACGACCCACCATTAAGGGACTTAATACAGAATTTGAAAGTTGAATCTTGAATCGATGAGTCCTTTTTCCATGCAAGGTCAAGCTTCTCAAAGTAATCTTCGAATTTGTCCATTTCAGCCTGTTCTTCATCGCTTTTTAAGATGTCTTACCCCAACATGTACTAAGCCTAATTATACAAAGATTATACCATAACAGGCATGTAATAGCCTAAAATATCATAGAATTGTGGTATAAAAGATAAAAAATATACATCACATCAGTGGGCCATAATAATTTTTATGAAAATTAAGTTTTTCGAGAGAATAAAAAGAGAAAGTTTCTTTATAAATTTTTTTATTTAAAATATTTTTTAACCCTACATTTCGAGTGTTTGCAAAGGAGACTGTGAAGAAGGTCTTGTGGTCTTAATAACTTTCGCAAGCACTTTTTTGGTCTTCTCTTCGGTTAACCTTTTTGACATTTTCTTTTATGTTTTCCTTTATTTTATTTTTTTTCTTTATATTATTAATATATGTTTGTTTTATTAGCCATTTTTATGTCACCATGAGCATAATAGAGTAGAGATGCCGATTTTAATTTAGATTTAAATTTTAATGTTGCGTGTATTCATTAATTTTAGGAATAGTTTTCAAATATATATGAACAGTAGCCCCTTAACTCATTTTGATACAAGTGTTCATTGTATTTCTCTCTAAAATAAAGGATAAATTACATACTAGTATCCTTAGGTAGTGCATTAACATTTTAGTCCACAAACTTTGTGAAATAATATTTAGTCCAAACGGTACACAAATTTAATAAAATAGTCCAAACAACAATGCATAAAGGTGTCAAATGGGTCTCTCATCCGACCCTTGTTCATTAGAAGTGTCATAACATTGCAATTTGTGTGTAGAATGAGGGTAATAACAAGGGGATGGCAGGTCTTCCAGCAAATAACAACAAAATTCACACTATTTCACATTGTCATTTAGAATATTTTATTAAATATATGTAATTTTTTGGAGTAAAAAATTATTTTACAATGGACTAAAAAAGTATTACATCAACTCTTGTGGTACTAATATGTAACTTATTCTAAATAAAAAAAGATTATGAATACAATACATTTTACATATATAGTTTATCAAATTACTTGTAAAATTTATATTTAGATTTAAGATGACCATTATGTCTCTTGATTTTTGGTTGACAAACTAACCCACCTTTTATATTACATTTACATACGAACTTTCTTCTATGTAGCGAATGGTATGGAACTTGGTGTATGCTTATTCATCCTACCATGGCCATTAAGTGCCCCTACTATTTTTATTCATTTTATATTTTTGTTGTCATTCTTGATTGTACAACTTTTCATACAATTAGTCCCATATGTCGGGGCTTGTCTCGCTTGAGGTGCCTCTTTATGGGTGACGTTACCAAGTGCTTTAAGCGGTCCTAGATTTTATGGAAGAGTAGTAATTGTTGTATGAATGTGTTCAACTTCAATCCAAGACGCCAATCATAAGACTATTATAAAAAAAAGTATATATCCATTATTAGTTTCAATATTATATAAAACACATAATTTAGAATACATATTTATAATATCAATTGAACTTATTTTCAAACTATTAATATTTTGTCCACAATGCATCACGAATGCTCCTAGGGAACTCGCCACACTTGCTCTTGACCCGTAACGACGTTGCCCGATGAGATGTAATATAGTTTTGGAAACTCATACATTAGTAAAGTTCTTGTATATCAAAAAGGAAAATGTTATCCATTTATTATTAAATTAAAATATAGTATAAAAATAAATAGCTTAATACTTTGACCAATATCACTGACATCTATGAATGTGTGACGATTAGATCGAAGAGGAGGTGAAGGTGAATGTTGTTGGTAAATATGGGCAAATGAGTAATCAAATTCCCATCAAGACTAACTCGAGATGGGGGCAAATAAACTTAAACGACACAATGACAAAGATGAACTCAATAAACCTCTTATTACACCAATTTGACTTGAGACAATATAATTAAACAATTGAAATTAAAAGATTCAAAGAAGAAGATTGAATCGAAGGAAGTAGCCTCGTCGTGGAGTTCACCACTGTCATAAGTTGTTTATACCCCACCGCGGTACAAACGGGATCGTTGGACACTTTGGATCCCCGGTTAACACGGTACCCAACATAGGAGTGTACACTCGGGTAATGGGTTAGAGTATGCCTCAACTTACTTAGTAACCAGAATAAGAATAGAGAGAATTTCAGAAGGAAGAAGATACTGTTTCTGTATTTTTCATACATTTTCTTGTATTAAACAACACCCTAGAGTAAGGTATTTATAGGGAAAAAATACTTAACATGTAAATTAGAATCGGGTAAGGATTGTGGGCAAGAAATCCGGCCACAATTAGGATAGAGGCGGATATGAAGAGTGCAAAATCCGGGCACAATCAAGACTAAAATAGTTATAGAAGAAGGTGGGCAGATACGCAGTCAAAACGTGTACCTCAAACTCGAACCTGGACTAATGGACATATACTTGAGCATAACAGCCTCGACGTTAGACACAAGAAGAGCCTCGAGCTCGAGACTAGTCCCATTACTCCTCTGGCGTTCGTTTATGATGATTAAAATATAATGCCTGTAAAAATAAAGGTCCAGCTTAGAAAAAGTTCACAGAACACCACATCGCAATGTGGCTTGGCGAGGCAAGGCGCTCGCACGCGTGTTTGGTACGTAAAACCCACTCGAGTCCCCTCTGGACTTTACCAATTACAAGAAAAAAGGGATATATAAATTACACTTTCCTTCACTACTCTTCCTATGTGGGATAGACGAGAAACACAAGACTTCAAAATTGAAGCACACTACCCTATATTCCAACAATATCCCACATGATTCAATTTTGGCAATAGAAAGAAATAAAGGATGTTACTGAGCAATGAGACCCACTCTTGATGATATCAATGTTTTTTGGACTTGAATCGGTACCTAGTGAATATGCATGTCCCACAACCACCAAATGATGAACATAGTCTTGAACCATGACCGGTTATTGTGAAGAGCGCACACATCCCCTTCATGAGATTCTCAGGTTGAAACACACTCCGCAATCCGGACGTATGAGGTCCTTCTCAACAAAATAGATCCGATATCTAGGTACTCAGGAACACTCTAGAGAGTAAGCCCTTACTCTCAATAGAGAATGTCTTACCACCCCACATTCCCGTAGGCGAGTCCATCAAGTGTGGTGCTGTACCATTACAGGCTATGGACAATATTAAGAGCCTTAAGCTCATCCTCATATCGTTGCAGTAGTGGTGTGTCCAGCAAGTGTGCTACCTCGCACCATCGTAAAGGGCTATGGATGACATTAAAAGCGTAAAGCTCAACCTAAATTTCATGGTAGGTTTGACAAATCCAAGCCACCAGCAACATTATCTTGGAAGGGGCTAAGGTGGCTTAATCACAAATTGCTCAACCTTGGTTTCATTTGACCCATTGCACATTAAGAATACTCCTGAGACGGGTATCCACAAAGATCAAGACACACAAGTGGGCTTAAGCCTCATTCCCTCTACTGTATCACATATTGCCTTTTTAAAAAGGCCTTTAGTAAGGGGATCTGCCAAATTCTTTTCTCTTCTTACAAACTCAAGCGAGATCACATTATTCTCAATAAGGTGCTTTACTACACCATGCCTCGGGCGAATATGCCTGCGCTTGCCATTATACACTTCACTTTGAGCAATTCCAATGGCTTCTCATGAGTTATAGTGCATCGAGATTGACGGGGCGGGCTTCCCCCATAATGGAATGTCTCCCAACATATTCCTTAACCATTCAGCTTTCAAACTTGCTATCTCAAGAGCAATAAATTCTGACTCCATGGTTGATTTAGCAATGTAGGTCTACTTACAAGATTTCCAAGACACAGTACCGTTAGCAAGCATAAAAACATAGCCAGTAGCAGAGTAATCTCATCACTGTCAGATACCCAATTGATATCGTAGTATCCCTCTAAAATGGCGGGGAATCATTTATAACGAAGACCCCAGCCCATGGTACCTCGAAGCTATCTCAAACGCTTGACCAAAGTAACCCAGTGCTCCTTGCTAGGACTATGGGTATAACGACTCAATCTATTAACAACATAGGCCATATCAGGATGAGTGCAATTCATCAAAACATCACGCTAGCAATAATTTTAGTATGCAACCTATGACACTATCATCTATGTTCCTTTCCAGGCAAACATTTGGGTCATAGGGAGTTTTAGCACGAGTGTCATCAAAGTGGCCATATTTCCTCAATATTTTCTCCACATAGTGGGATTGACATAAAGTCAAACCCTTAGGTGATCTAACAATTTTTTTTTTGGTAAGTTGATCTAACAATTTTAATTCCAAGTATCACATCAGCCTCGCCTAGGTCTTTCATATCAAAGCATGAGCTCAAGAAAGACTTAGTAGTACTCACAAATATTCACACTCATACTAAAAATAAGCATGTCGTCAACAAATAAGTAGATAACTACACAATCATTATCAACCTACTTAGAGTACATACATGCATCACCACTATTCATAACAAAACCATGTATGACCAAAGTGCAATCAAACTTTTGATGCCATTGTTTAGGAACTTGTTTAAGACCATACAAGGACTTTACAAGCTTACTAGCTTTATGTTCCATACCAGGAACCTCGAACCCCCTGGGTTGTTCCTTGCAAATTTCCTCCTTAAGGTCACCATTCAAGAAAGCGGTTTGACGTCCATTTGATGTGCTGCAAAGTTATGTACGGACGCTAGAGTAATCAAGGCTCTCAGAGTGGCTATCTTAGTCATGGGTGAATAGGTATCAAAGAAATCTATACCTTATTTTTGAGTATACCCCTTAGCTATTAATCTTATCTTAAATTTGTCAATTGACCCATCAACCGTTAATTTATTTTTAAGCACCCATTTACACCCTAAGGGTTTGTATCCCCTAGGAAGATCCACTAACACCCAAGTATTATTACTCATGATTGAGTTGAGCTCATTATTAACAAACTCTCTGTAAAGTGGAGCATCTATGGATCTCATGGCCTCATGATATGTTTTAGGATCTTCCTCTAACATGACTGCATTTACAACATGCTCATCAAAATCAGGGTGTTTAGATAGAAATGTAGTAATGAAGTCAGGTCCAACACCAGTCTCAATTTGAGCCATCTTACTTCTCCTAAGTTCTTGAACCTCGAGTTCAGGGGACAAATGACTAGATGAAGGAGCAGATGCATCAGGAAAAGAAACAGGCAATGACACATGCATAGATTCTTTCATGGGAAACACATGCTCGAAGAAATCACCATCCCGAGACTCCATGATCTTACCAAGCCCAGGGCTGGAGGTATTTAATAACATGAATCTATATGTAACACTGTTCATAGCATAACTAATAAACATAGCATCTACAGTTTTGGGACCTATTTTACTTCTTTTAAATTCTGGTAGCCCAACTTTAGCCTGACACCCCCACACTTTGAAGTATTGAAGGTTAGGCACATAGCTCTTCCATAATTCGTAAGGTGGTCCATCTAACTTTTTATGTGGAACCCTATTAAGCACATGGCATGCAAACAACATAGCGTTCATTATCTCTTTTAGGGCTCTATTTTCCTTTTGGCTATACCATTTTGTTTGGGTGCATAAGGGGCCAATACTTTATGAATTGTTCCACATTTATCACAATGCTTCCTAAGGAAGGTAGTGTCATACTCACCTCCTCTATCAGACCTAACCCTTTTGATTCTATGGTCTAATTGGCTCTCAACTTCTACCTTATACTTAAGGAACATCTCCTCAGCCTCATACTTTGAACTCAGGAGATACACCTTGGTGAATCTCGAGTGGTCATCAACGAAGGTAATGTAGTACCTCTTACCACCTCTACTCATGGTGTTCTTAAAGTCACCTAAGTCATTGTGCACGAGTTCAAGTAGGCTAGATGTTCGTTCAACTGATTTGTTTAAAGGCATCTTAGGGTGCTTGGCGTCGACACATATTCCACATTTGTTAGGTTCGATTAGACTATAGTTGGGAATTAAACTCATTTGTTAAGTTTCTTAAACAAATTATGATTAACATGTCCGGGCCTAGCATGCCACGAATCCAAAGACTCAACAATATAAGCAGAAGTAGATGCATTCTCATTCATTTCCACATCAAGCATAAAAAGACCCCCATTAATTTCCCACAAAGTTGGTATTCTTAGTGATAACAAGTTTATCAAATTCAAAAGACAATTTAAAACAATCTTTGTTAAGCAATGCACCAGAAACAGGATTTCTACTCTAATCAGGGACATACAACACATTTTGCAAAGATAAAAACTTTCCAGAGAAATTTTAGAAGGACCTTTCCCTTGCCAAGAACAGGAACTAAACTAGAATTACCCATGAATACCCCCCACAATGGCTTTTTCATACTCCTAGAATAGGTCCTTATTGGTGCAGATGTGCCTTGTTGCACCAATATCTATAACCCCCTCGATCATGTTCCCAACCATATTCACCTCGGAGATCATGGACACAAAGATGTCTCCGCTCTCGGTGAGGTTGGCCAGGGTTTTGTGTTCTTTAAGCTTTCTTGGTCCAAATCCCTTCCTATAGTTTATGGAGGTATGGCCTATCTCGCCACAGGTCCAGCATGTTCCCTTAACTCATTTCTGTCCACCTTCAGGGTTGTTCTCCACGGGTCTGCTTCTGCTTTGAGCTCGAGCCTCGGTTGGAACATCTTTTGTTCCACGACTTCTTAAACCTGTCATTCGTTCTTGTACTCTTCGACTCAACTAGATTAGCAGATATAGATGAGTGCTTAGAGGACCTTTCTTTAGCTTTTTTTCTATTCTAGTCCTCAAGATTGATATATGAAACTAGCTCTTGCAGAGTCATGTCTTTTTTCTTTTTTTTTTTTTTTTGTGTTTTGATTGATCCTTATAGTTTTCCCACAAAGGAGGAAATTTCTTAACGAGACAATTCACCGGAAAGTTCTTACACATTTTCATTCCTTCGTTAAGTATTTTAGCACACAGATTCTCATACTCGTGGAACTGATCTAAAATAGATTTATCATCGGTCATGGTGAAAGAAAACCACTTAGTGCATACATACTTTTTAGCAGTGCTATCATCCTTTACATACTTACTACGTAAGCCTCCTAGATTTTCTTAATATTTTTCATCTTACTATAAATCTGGTAAAGCGATGCCTTCATGTAATGCCGCAACATTCCTCTAGAGGTCAGATTATCTTTCACAAAGTCACGGCTCGACCTAGGAGGAGCCCTGTTACTCGAGAAGGTGTAATGGACATCTATTTATCAAAGGAAAAACTCCATCTTATCAGACCAAATTTTATAGTTTTTACTGTGTAAAGGTTTAGTCTTTGACATCTCGGGTATCATAAAACCAGTTTTAGCCATGTTTTGATTACTCATTTTAATAAACGATTTAAATTGTTGGTAAATATGGGCAAATGAGGAATCAAATTCTCAAAAACGATATATCAAGACTAACTCGACACAAAAACAACATCAACATACCTAGTGCCTCAAGGGCTCTAGCATAAGTAGGGGTTGGGAGGGGTGTGATGTACGCAGCCATACCCCTTCCGGGTGATACCCTGCGCAGGGGCTGTTTTCGAGGACCTGCACTTGAGATGGGGGCAAATAAACTTAAACGAGATAATGACAAAGATGAACTCAATAAACCTCTTATTACACCAACTTGACTTAAGACAAGATAATTAAACAATTGAAGCTAAAATATTCAGAGAATAAGATTGAACTGAAAGAAGTCGCTGCACGGTGGTGTTCACCACTACTCTAAGTCGTTTATGCCCCCGCTACTGTATAAACAGGAACATCAGGTACCTTGACTCTAGGGGTTAACACGGTACCCAACATAAAAGTGTACTCTCGAGTGATGAGTTGGAGTACGCCCTGACTTGCTTAGTAACCAGAATAAGAACAGAGAGAATTTTAGGAGGAGGAAGAGAATGTTTCTGTATTTTTTGTATATTTTTGTGTATTAAAAAACACCCCAAAGCATGGTATTTATAGACAAAAATACTTAATATGCAAGCTAGAATTGGTTAAGGATTATGGGCAAGAAATCCGGCCACAATTAGGAAAGAGGTGGATTTGGAAGCACGAAAAATCCGGCCACAATCAAGGCAAAAACTATTATGGAAGGAAGTGGGCAGAGACACGGTGAAAACGCATGCCTTGAACTCGAACCTGGTCTAATTGACATACACTCGAGCAAAATATCCTTGAGGTTGGACATAACGAGACCCTCGAGTTCGAGCTCAAGCCCAAGCCCACAAGCTCGAGACTAGTCCCAGATCTCCCCTGGAGTTCATTTACGATAAGTGAAATATAATGTCCCTAAAAATAAAGGTCCGAGTTAGAAAAAGTCCCCATCACACCACACCGCGCAGTAGCTCAGCGAGGCAAGGCGGGCACGCGCATTTGCATGTGTGATATACAAAACCCATTCTAGTCCCCTTAAGACTTTACCAAGTACAAGGAAAAGGGGATATATAAACTAGACTTTCCTTTGTTGTGCTTCCTATGTGGGATAGAGGAGACACACAAGGCTCCAAAATTGAAACACACTACTCCAATATTCCAACAGATGTCAAGGTCTAGGTTTAGACTAGTTAGATATAAAGATGAACCTGCATCTCCGTATTGAGAGAGGGCCTTTCATGATATCCCATATATTAAGGTGCATGTCTGGATGATGAAGAGGATACGAAGATGAACTTGCCTCTTCATATTGATACCCCATACTTACAGGTGCTTGTTCAGATGGATGAGGATATGAAGATGGACCTGCCTCTACATATTAAGAGGCAACATCCTGTACATATAAGGAGATGCAGGTCTAAGAGGAGGTGGACATGGACCTCCACAAAGAAAGAGTTTGAGCCCCCGTAGCTGATGCAGCCCACATGGTGGTGGGGCCAGTGGTAGGGGATGAACTAGATGCTACACCACCTCCAAATTGTATAGAGAGCCATTTCGATGCTACATCGTTCTCTCTCGCGAAATCATTCATCTAAGATCGAAATGTGGGACCAAGAGTATGCTCAAATCCCCTTCTATATCCCAAATGGTCTTAAAGACTCAAACAATCCATGTAAGTAGGTCCACCTTATCGATGGACCATTCTTCCAGTAATATAATATTAATATAACAATACAAATAATGTATATATGTAATAATAAAATAATAATACAACTTGTAATGTATTCATAGTAATACAATATAATAATACAAATAGAGTCATGTAATACAACAAATAATGTTTTTATAATATCGTTCATCATCATCGTCGTAGTCGTCTTCACCATTGCGTTCTTCATCATTATTGAGATCATCTCCATCATTGTCGTCAACTTCTTCATTATCATCATCATCATCATCATTTTAGACATCATTATATTTTCGTCATCTAAGTTATACTCATCTTCTTCTTCTTTTGTGTTTCTTGGTGGCAGTGCAGGAATCTCATCAGGCTCTACTTCTTCACCTTCTCCCATGACAACAAGAGATAAAGGGTCATCAAACTTTGTAATGTACGTTATGTGCGTGATGAAACATCGTCTTCTTGGTAAAATATTTCACTCTCAATTGTGTGACCAGTTGAAGGGATGTCATACACAGCCTTGTGTTGTATTATGGTCTTATGAAATTAGCGAATCCACTATGTGATATAATGATTTTATTTTTAATAAGTTAGTTGGAAAAATAGACTTGCAGCAACATAATTGAAACTACGATAAATTGTCGTTTCTAGTTTGGGCTTGTAGCAGCAAGATCGGATGATTGTATTATAATTTAGAATGAAAATTGTAGATAATCATATAATAGTTTTTCTATTGGGGTCGCTAAATATAGTTAAAATTATATTACGTATTATTAATATAGTGGCTTCATCTTTATACCTATTGGAAATTATTGCCTGTAGTCATTTTAATCTCATGCCACAATTCCACTGGTACGTCCCACATGCCTGGATCCTATCGCATGTCACTTCTCTCTACCGTTGGATTTGTCCTTAGTTACTTTATAAACTCTTTTGGTGTTTTGACAGATACACACAGCTAAAAAAAAGAAAAGGAAGAGCACGACATGCACATACCAGGCAAAAAAAGAATTAAGGTTGCGAGAGAGAGAGAGAGAGAGAGAACAAAGAAGCAACAAAGAAGAGAAAAACCGACGAGAAACTCGGTTGGAGCTCGATTTGAGACACAGTTTGGTAATCTTGGCTCTGATTTTGGTTCATCTTCTCCCTTTGAGGTTTGGTTAGGGTTTTTCTCACCCTCTAAAAGGAATATACCCAGCACCTTAAGGGCTCCCGCTTACGCAGGGTCTGGGGAGAGCTAATATATGCAGCCTTCCCCCTTCAGGGTGTTAACCTGAAGATCGGCTGTTTCCGAGTGCCCCTAGCCTTAGGGTGAGGACTTCCCAGGAAGTCACCCATCCTTGTACTGCTTTCGCCCAAGCACGCTTAACTTTGGAGATCCGATGACAGCATGTTGGTGCCCTCTTTGGTCGTTTTCTCACCCTCTCTTGTATTCGTATATAAAATATCTGTAGGGCCTCTTCAATTTCAGTCTTGTTGCTCGTCCATAATTGTAAAATCTAAATTACTGACAGTAAATAGACTCCTCTCAAAATCGAGGCTCGTGGAGTGGATTCATTTAGGAATCAAACCACTTATATTGTATCTTTTATTATGATTTTTGTTTTTTGGTTATTTTTTTGGTATTTTTGTTTTCTGTCACTATTGGTTTTGTTTCTCCTGTTGCCAGATCCGATTTCCATGGGCTTTGGGTTAGAATATCGAGACCCAAAGCATAGCACCCTGGTTTCTGTTTTGCACAAGAACCCATTGTTCATGTGCCTCCCATCTCTTAGGAGGATCGGTATGAAGTACATTTGTTGAGCTTGATTCACCATTATAAAACAATCATTGTAATTAAGTCTCAACCTACGTCTAATTTAACAAGTTCATGTCAAGGATTTATTTTTATTCCCCGCACCGTGTCATGCCAACAGAATATGAAGAATATGAATTTATAGGAGCGACAGACGCACAATAGTTTGAGACCGGATTGGACAGGTTTGGACTAAAGTTACTAGGATCGCAGCGTGCAGATTGTGATATAGCCACAGGGTATATGCCACTTTGCTTAGGGGAGGAGAGGAGAGGGGGGGGGGGGGGGGGGGGGGGGGGGGGGGAGGTGGGTTAGCTCATTACATAGCTTTTTGGGAACATGTCTCATTACAAAATGCATATCAAGAGAGTAATGTTTACTGCTATTCTACAAAAAAAAGCGTCATAGGTTTATTTCAACAATGTAATTTTAGTTCTTCTTTTTGGTGATTAATGTTCATGATTCATTTTCAGACAAGGTTAAATTTTTTTTTCTTTAATGTGTGTTAGACCAGTGTTTCGGAGAGGAGTATTTAAACAAGGAGATGTAATATTCTAGTTCTATTAAAGCTCAAGCAATTACTATAGTTCTTGCAAAATCAAAGCATAAAAGAAGACTCAACAATGAAAAACAATTTTAGTAAAACTCAAATACTAATTAGAAGGATAATATTGTCCACTATTTGATTTTACTGAACAAACTTAGGCTCTGTTTGGCACATAGAATTAAAATTGGATAGTAAAAATACAATTGTAATTCCAATTCTTCAATTTTGGTGGAATTGAAAATCTGATGGAATTGAAATTTCATTGTTTAGTTCATAAAAAAATTGGAGGTCAGAATTATAATTCCATAATTATTTGAGTCATCCTGAATTTTCACTCAATCGAGTTGAAGTGGTTCGAGTTTTTAAGTTAGCTATGATCGAATTTTGGTCAGAGTGGTTCATATTACATTTGAGTTATTATGGTCGGATCAATTCACTTTGAGAGTTATTTGAGTTTTAAGTCAAATTGGGTCAAGTATCGCGTAAGATCATTTGGTGTTCAAGTTAATCAGGTTTGGTCTTTTTTGGGATTCAGACTAGAATCGATCGAGTTCTAGTTGATTTAGGTCATTTCGAGCTCGAATCATCTTATTTTTGGGACAAACCTATTGTTTCACTTCAGATTTCAAGTCATATTAGGATGAATTTGAGATGGGTAGTGTTATTTTGGCCATTGACCATATTAAGTTTTGGGTCAATTTGGTTGGGTCATTTCCACTTCCTCTCAGATTGTTACATCACATTCAAGTCGACTAGTTTCTTTATTTGGATTTGCGTATCTCAAAATTCAGGTCAAGTGGGTTGCATCACGTCGGACTTTGAGTTAATGTGATTGTTGTCATTTTAGGTTCGAGTCATTCAGGTTCACAAGGTTGAAAGGTTTAGGTTAAATTTTAGGTCGCGTGTAAGTCTTTCGATTTTGAGTCATCTTGGGTTTTGGTTAATAAAGTGGGGTCATTTTGGATTTCATATCCATGGAATTAATATGAAATTATAATTTCTTACCCCATCCCAAGTAATTGGAAAGTATGATTTTCAGTTAAAATCTAATTCTATGGAATTGAAAGTGGAATTGTAATTCCAATTCCAACGGGTGAACCAAACAACAGAATTGAAATTTTAGGCCCCAATTCTATGTGATTGTTTATTGTGTATACTTAGCAAGTGCACTAAGTTGTGTCAAGTAATAAAGAGTGAGTAGAGTATCTTTCCCCTGAGGATTGATTATTGAGTTATTACTAAAATTAATAGTTTTAGGGCTTTTGAAAGACCAAAAATTGAAGTTTTGAATATGTAACAAACAAAATGATAAGAAATAAAGATGGATACTAATTTTTTTTAAGAAAAGTGTATTGTTTTTTAGAAAACTTTTTTGATTTTATAAGATCCAATGCATCTAATTTCACCTAGTTGTATTAACACAGCTTTCTATTCACGATATCTAAGTTGTTATTACATGTTGATGGTCGAAAAACCTAGTTTACTAAATATTCTCTCTCGAGCAACATTTAGCATATTTTTTTATGTATTAACTCATCAATCTCTTGCATGAATTTAAATAAGAAAAGAGTTTTGAAGATCTATGGTTTTCACGTAAGACTACACAAATCGCGTTAATCTATCTCTAGCATTTGCTCAATTTGTGGTGTTTATCACTTCAGTAATCATCATAAATCTCTTCTCAGACTCATTACCAATTATTACAGGCTTTGAATAGTGATCAAGCATTCAAAACTCGTGAAGAACAATGATAAATACTGAAACACGCAATAAACAAACTTTAAATATGTTAAATTAGAAAAGAGTATTTATTACAACTTAGGCTACATTGTGGCCTTGGAAAAACAAAATCAATTCATTGTAGACATAACATAAAATGAAATAAGAAAAAAAATCCATGAACTTAAAGAAGAAAAGGATAGAAAAGAACTTGAAATTAAAAAAATTACAAACCAAACTTTTTCTTTTCTCCCCCTTCCTCTTCTATCTGAATTTGTCTCTCTATAATTTTTTTTGCTTTGCACTTTGTTTGAATGCTTGAATGATGCTCAAATAATTATCCAACGGCCCTATATATATTATTTGAGGTTGGGAATTCATGGAATAAAAATTTTCACAAGTTCTTGCTTATTTGTTCTCTTTGCTGCCCAAAATTGCAACTTGCTTATTTTCTTCATTCCACCACCCAAGTCATGTCATTTGAATCAAGTTGAAGTTTTTCTTGAATTTTTTAAGTGGTTCTCGCTTTTGATTTGCTTGTTTTGTCACCCAAAATTGCAAATTGCAACAAGTTGTACTGTTGTTTCATCCCTATTGAACCGTGTAGTTCTGATGTGTTTTGCCCATTTTTTGCTTTTTTTGATGTATCTTGCATTCACTTGCTAATGGTTATGATAAAATCTAGCAAGAATTAGCATAAAATGAGTGTTTTTGCAAGGAAATAACAATAGGAGCGAAAAAGAGCAAAAATGAGCAAAAGCGATAAAAACTTGGTGTAAAATGGTTAGTAAATGAACCTAAATTATATAAATAATTACATATTAAATTGAAATTATCAAAATACCCCCAAACTTAAATCTTGCTCGTCCTCTAGGAAGGCTAAACATGAAAGCATAGGATCTCATGCTTTTTAAGAATTTTTAAAATAATTCAAAGCAAGTATACTTCTATTAGAAAAGAATGACCAAGTTTCAAAGCTTAAGGTTCTAAAGCCAAAACATTCTTTCTAAGGAAAAAACTCATCAATTTCCTAGGTAAATGAATTCAAAAGTTGGCTAAGCAAATTAAGTTTATCTAGTCTTTCTAATTTCAAGACATCCAAACCGAGTAGATAATAAAAATCATGTCATTCATACAAGACTTTTCAAGTATGGCCAAGACTAAAAATTATTCACAAAATTTTCTCTTCCTCTGTTTTTCGTATTTTTAAAATGAGGAACTGGTTTGCCCCAGCCAATCCCGGCCCATGAGTATATCTTCAGCGAGAATTGAACTTCTGACCCCTGAGCGATGACCGCATGGGTAAAAGACGCCACCAACTGAGATGCACTCAAGATGACCGCATGAGTATATCTTCAGCGAGAATCGAACTCTTGACCCCTAGGCAATGATCACATTGGTAGAAGACGCCACCAACTGAGATGCCCTCATGATGGGCTTGAGCTCAAAATTTGTAGTGATTCATAATGAGTATATCTTCAGTGAGAATTGAACTCTTGACCCTTGGGTGATGACCGCATCGGTAGGAGCTGCTACGAACTGAGATTCCTTCATATTTTGCTTTTACTTAGACTTAGGCATAACTCTTTAAAATCTATTATGGAAATGATAATCTTAATACAATCTATTCAAATTTTAGCCTTTTTTTTAATCATAAAGAAAGGTCAAACAGCCATGCTAACTGGTGAGCTCAAACACCATTGTTTTATCAAGATAGAGCCTTAAAATAAATCATGCATTGCAATTAGAATACAAAGACAATTGATTCTCGAATTCTTCCAGTCTAATCAAAGTAAACGAGCTAAGAAAGGCATTAAGTTTGCCTAAAAAACATGATAATAAGATCTCAAAGTTATTTTATGATTTTTAAAGTGGTCCAAAATGTGCAATAAAATTTATAAAGACTAATGATCTAAACTATAGAAAATAGAAAATCTTTTTGTTGGCCGACACTATCTATATCCCCATACAAAGGCTCCGAACTCTAGGAGGTACTAAAGCTGACTTAAAAATATAAAACAATACTAGACAAGAAAACTTTTCGAAAGCATTTGTTCAAAAATTTAAATAAATGTGAAAAAAAAATGTCTCTCCCACCTCCAGACTTAAAGTTAACATTGTCCCCAATGTTAAACGAAATACAATGAATGAAATAGTGGGGAAGAGATAGTTCCCAGTTTTGATGATTGCTTATTTGATGGTAAATATTGTCATCAGGTTACCCCAAAGTTGTTTCAAGAACCTATCAAACAAAATGTACAAAAATACAAGAAAATAATAAAAATTAAAGAAAATTGAAAGAAAAGAAGTAAGGAATGGAAAACTTGGGTTGCCTCTCAAGAAATGCTTAAGTTATAGTCATTAGCTTGACTTTTTGATGATGATCTATCCCGTATCCAGAAGGAGAATAGAGTTTCCTCCAGTCACCCTGAATGACCATTTTCTTCCTCGGATCTTCTTTGTAACCTTCTTTATACGACCACCTCTACCTTCTCTATTCATGGGATCCTTAAGCATAATGTGCCACAACTTGAATTTTCTTTTCTAATCATTTTTGCATTTTTTTGCTAAGTCATCCTTGGCTCTGAAAGCCTCTGACTTCGTTAGACAAGCTCAACACTCTATTTCAGTCATTGGTAGTGGTGGGTCGGTCAAGATAGGTTTTCATTGGTAGCGATGAGTCGATCAAGGGGGTTATGTCACATTGAGGGGGTTCTTCGAATGTGTTCTCATCCCTCAATGTTATGGCGTTAGTTTGTTCCTTAGGTTGGTGATGGTATTGTTAGGTAAAGAATCTTTGGACCTCTCAGAAAGTTCTTCTAATGTAGTCCCTACTTCAGCTTCCAAATTTTGGATGGAGGCTTCTTGGTTTCTAAAGTTATCCTTGGTTTCTTAGCTAAAAAGTGTCCTTTCATGCATGGATTCCTTAACCATCTCTTCTAAGTTATATTTCTTTTCTTGAGGTGGATGAATCGGTGACCAAGGTGCTTTGTGAGTGTTCCAAGAAACTCTACGAGGGTTCATTTATCCTTGACTGTAGGTGTTAGAGTAAGGGTTTTGTTGGGCTTGTTAATAATTTGACATGTAGTTATCTTGTGCAAAACCCAATGAGGAAAAAGTGTTACATGCTTGGCATTTCATACTAGCATGGTCACCTGCGCAAAATTCACATCTAACTATAGGAGTATGAGAAATTCTGACACTTATATTATCCAGTTGCTTTTGAATTAGTGAGATTTGAGCAGATAACGTATTAATTTCATGAATTCCCATTGGTCTTCATGGTACAACTTGAAATTGAGGTTTCATATAGTTGTTACTAACTATCACCTCTAGCAATATTTTGTGTTAAATTTTAGGATCTAAGGGAGTAATATAAATAAATTTAAAAGTTAAAAGAAATATAAAAATAATGAGAAAGCACAAAACTACAACACTATAACATAAAACTTAACAAAAACCAAATTTTAGGGGAGTTGGTATACGAATTTTTACAAAGAAGTTTAAAAAAAGGGGGGTAATAATACTAATGTTTCAAAAAACTCAAAAATAACAAACTTAACTTTCAAAAACTTATCTAGGTGAATTAAAAAGTTCAAAAAAAGATAAAACTTATAAGAGAACTTAAAAATATAACAATCTAATGCAAAAGTTAAGAAAAACAAATTTTTAGGGGGGTTGCTATACTAATTTCAAATAAAAATAACTTTACAAATCAAACCTATTGAATGAAATAAATGAAAGAAAAGAGATTTCTTCTTTAAACTAAAATTAACAAGTTTTAACAAAACAACTTTAAATTAATGCTAAAACTGGATGGTATCAATATCACTCAAATAAGAATAATCCCCGGCAACGATGCCAAAAATTTGATTGCTTATTGTGCATGCTTAGCAAGTGCACTAAGTTGTATCAACTAATCAAGAGTTACTAGAGTATCGTTCCCACAAGATTGATTATTTGAAAGACAGAAAATTAAAGTTTTGAATATGTAACAAATAAGATGAAAAGAACTAAAGATGGATATTGATTTTTAAAGAAAAGTGTATTGTTTTTTTGAAAAATTTTCTGATTTTATAAGATCCAAGACATCCTATTTTACCTAGTTGTATTAATACACCCTTCCATTCTTGATATTCAAGTTATTATTATATGTTGATGGTCAAAAACCCTAATTTAGTAAATATTCTCTCTCAAGAAACATTTAGCATACTCTTTTACATATTAACTCATTAATCTCTTGCATGAATTTAAATAAGAAAAGAGTTTTGAAGATCCATTGTTTTCACTTAAGACCACACAAATCGTATTAATCTATCTCTAACATTCGCTCAATTTGCGGTTTTATCACTTTAGCAATCATCATAAATCTCTTCTTGGACCCATTATGAATCATAACAGGCTTTGAATGGTTGTCACATATTCAAAACTCAGGAAGAATAATGATATATACTCAAACAACGTAATAAACAAACTTTGAATACAGAGAATTAGAAAACAGTGTATATTACAACTTACACCAGAGTGTACCCTTAACAACAACAACAACAATAACAACAAACCCAATGCTACAAGGGCTCTCGCCTACGTGGGGTCTGTGGGGGTGGATGTGCGCAGCCTTCCTCCTTTGGGGTGCTACCCTGAGGGGAGGCTGTTTCTGAGGACTCCCGACCTGAACAGTGTGTCATCATTTAAGCATGGAATGCTGAAAGCATAAGGTTAACATAGTTAGGGCAGTAAATAGTACAAGCCAACACTATGAAGCACACTCGATGGAAGGTAGCTGCAGTCAAATAATCAGCACGTTCACAAGTTGCAAGTTTCACAAGTGCTCACGTGCACATGTAAACAAATAGGTGAGCCAGAACGTGCGCTAAAGAAGAAGTCAATACACCTAGAGGCACTAGTGCAAGCAATCATAGGATGCACTACTCTAAGCTGCTGCATCAGTTATCCCTGCGCTCACTCTCCATTGAGCTCTATCTAAGGCCATCTCCTCCCATAGGTTTAGGTGGGTTAGGTCCCATTGTATCATCTCCAGCCATCTCTTCTTTGGCCTGCCTCTTCCTCTCCTTTCTAGCGTAGCATGTAACTATTCGCATCTTCTGATTGGGGCAGTGGGCGGTCTCCTCCTAACATGACTAAACCACCTCAAACATTGTTCTCTCAATTTATCCTCAATCGAGGCCACACCCAATTTGGCTCTTATGACGTCGTTCTTGATCCTATCCTTCCTTGTGTGTTCCCACATCCACCGTAACATCCTTATCTCTGCCACCTTTATCTTTTATGTATGATGTTGTTTTATTGGCCAACACTCTGCCCCATAAGACACAGATGATCTCACTACCATCTTATAGTATTTCCCCTTTAGTTTTAGTGAAAACTTTCTATCGCAGAGTACCGCGGAAGCCACCCTCCATTTATGCCAGCCTACTTTGATTCGGTTGTTGACATCCTTGTCAACTTTGCCATTGTGCTGAGCCATGAAACCTAAGTATTGAAACTCTCTTTCCTTTGTATGATCTCATATCCTATCTTGACCTCATTAGTGCTAGGCGCGGTGGAGGGGTAGAATTTAAGTAACATGTATTCGGTCTTGGATCTGTTGACTCGCAAGCCCTTCGATTGCAATGCCCTTCTCCACAATTCTAGCTTCTCATTTACCTCTTATAGAGACTCCCCCACCAAAACTGTGTCATCTGCGAAAAGCATGCACCAAGGCACCCCTCCTTGAATGTGCCTAGTGAGCTCATCCAGCTATATTATAGCCTTAAAAAAACAAAATTAGTTCATATTAGACATAAAATAAAGTAAAATTAAGACAAAATCCATAAACTTAAAGAATAAAAGGATAGAAAATAACTTAAAATTGAAATTTACAAACCAAACTCTTTCTCTTCTCTCCCTTACTCTTCTATCTGAATTTTCTCTCTGTTATTTTTTGTACTTTGAACTTTGTTTGAATGCTTGAATGATGCTCAAACACTTTCCCAATACCCTTATATATAGTATTTGTGGTTGAATATTCATGCAATAAAAAATTTTCACAAGTTCTTGCTCATGTGTTCTCTTTGCTGCCTAAAATTGTAACTTGCCACAACTTGCTTATTTTTTTCATTTTTTCCCTTCATTCCACAGCCCAAGTCATGTAATTTTCACCAAGGTGAAGTTGTTCTTGAATTGTTTAAGTGGTTCTTGCTTTGATTTTCTTGTTTGCTGTCCAAAATTGCAAATTGCAACAAGTTGTACATTGTTTCATCCCTGCTCAACCGTGTAGTTTTGATGTGTTTTGCCAATTTTTTGCTTTTTTTTTATGTATCTCGCATTCACTTATTGATGTTGATGACAAAATCTAGCAAGAATTAGCATAAAATGAGTATTTTGCAAGGAAATAAGAATAGGAGCGAAAAAGATTAAAAACGTGCAAAAGCAATAAAAAAATTGGTGTAAAATGGTTAGTAAATGAACCTATGTGATATAAATAATTATATACTAAATTGGACTTATCACCATGCTCTTAGAAAAAAGACTGCTCTGCAAGAACACCATGTTATCATATGCAGGTTGGGTTGAGCTCATTAGATCAATTTTGATGGGAGTGTATTCATATTGGTATAATTTATTATCCATTCCAAAAATAGCCATAAAAGAGATTCAAAACCTAATGACTCGGTTTCTTCGGACAAGTGATATATAGGAGAGCAGCAGTTATATCCCTATAGCAAGGAGTAGACTGTCTTCCAAAAGGAGGAAAGGGTCTTAATTTATTGCATTTGGAAGCTTGGAACTTGGCACACATCTTGAAACTATAATGAAACATTCATGAGAAAAAGGATTGTGGATAAAGTGGATCCATGCCTACTGCATGAAAGGAGAGGCAAAGGTGTGGGATGTGCAACAAAGAACTAATGACTCAGCTCTCTAGCAAGCAATTCTGGAAATGAGAGATCAGTTGATGAAAACTTTCCATGAAGTGGGCGATGTTGAGCGAACTGTGAGAAAAAGCATTAAAGGTGGCATTTATGATGAATTTAGTTAGTATGCTTATTCGTCGTATTGGAGTTCTCTACGAGATGGGGTTCATAAGGACGAGTTGAAGTCAAGCTCTAGCTACACCCAATTTGATATTTCTTAGCCTAAGAGGAGTAGGAGGCTTGAAGGGTTATTGCTCCAGAGAGGTGATCGTCAAAGATGACAGGAGGGAGAGACGTATGATCGCCCACATTGGATGAAGCCTACTATGGCGAGAGAGAGAGAGAGAGAGAGGGAGAGAGAGAGATGTCTCTCGGGAAGGGGTTGAGGTGAGGATGAAAGGTCCTTCTCCCTTCATATAGAATTCTAAGTCGAGTTTGGGGGTGCTGGGCATCCTAATCGTGGGCACCCATCACAGGGTGCCCGTCTTTGGGTGCCCCTCTCTTGGAGCTCGTTTATTGGATGCCCAGTTCCAAGACGCCAATTCTAGACCGCCCCTTTTTAGGTCGCGGGTATCTGGTGAGTAAATACCGAGCTAGTATTATAAACATATAGTCCCCCCACTCCATGGGTGAACTTGAGTCATTCCAAGTCCGGCGATGGAGTGGATTACGAGTCAGTCCTTAACCGTGACCTGCTAATGCACAATGTTTGCTCAAGTGACGGAGGTTTTCAACGTTATGACCTGGCTCTTTGTAATTGCCACTTATGTGTATTTTGAACCTTAATCGAGATTAATAGGACGTATAACCTAAATAAGATGTGTATCGATGAATTTGACATTTAATAGGATGTTTAAATTAATACGATTTGTAGCTGGGCGCCGGACCCATCATGAACCTTAATAGTGCTTTTAGCTAAATCACAGATCTTAACAAAATGTTTAGCGCATTGTTCGCTTTAACAGAGTGTTTAGTTCATTAGGGATCTTAATAGAATGTTTTATCTCTTTGTTTGTCTGAATGGAGAAGTTTTCACTCGTGTAGGAATTTTAGGGGAATCTGAGTTTCTAGGGACTCTTGAATTTTAGAGTATTTACAGCATTTTGTTCCTTTATTCTTGCAAGCGCTTGCATCGTTTTGAATTTTATGTGATAAGCATATGAGGATATCACTATCATGACCAGCCACTAGTTATGTACGTATTTATTTTGTAATATCCATAAAGTGATTTTGATCAAGTTATTTTGACGTGCAAAGCATATTGAGTCAAAGCTCTAGGCAGTTGACTTAATATATTCATTTAATATGTAGATGATATATGTAATACATTTGGATGAGATTAGGGAGTTCAGTATCATGCATTTGTTTTACTGCCGGAGTGAACCATATGCAATATACTTAAATGAAGTCCTTGCGACGAGTATACCCCAAAAGTCTAGAATCAAGGAAGATGAATATATTATACTACTCTGATAGGAACGGGTATGTTATTACTGCGTATGTCATGGAGGTTAGCGTATCTTTTAAACATGCAGATCCTATGTAATAAACTATACACACACACACACATATATATATAATGACAAGTGCATATCGGTGGTCAATGTACTATCTTTAGACAACCCTCAAGTGAGTCATGGTGTCAAGTATTGCACCCATTGCAGATGAGTGCACCAAAGTGGACCATGGTGATAAGCATTGCACTGTTGTGGGTGATTACACCACAATGGACCATGGTGATAAGCATTACACCCGTTGCGGGTGATTGCACCAGGCCGGACCATGGTGATAAGCATTGTACCCATTGCGGGTGATAGCACTAGAGGGGACAATGGTGATAAGCATTGCACTCGTTGCGGGTAATTGCACAAGGGCGGACCATGGTGATCAGACATTATGTATGAGGTACTTGCTAGGTATTATGCCAACTATATGGTACATCATTCTGAAAGGATATCCATGACTTATGTTCATTTGCCCTAGACATTTATTTACGAATTGATGAGTTTGGCATGGCTTATGTTGAGTGGTTATAAGTAGACCACATGGCCCCTTGCTAATACTGAGATGACGAGCATTTATGAGTAATGACTGAGGCGAAGTCCCCTAGTATAAAAGTGATTCGTCACAAAATTATGGGAATGACTGAGGCGAAGTCCCCTAGTATGAAAGTGATTCACCATCAAAATAAGGGAATTGACTGAGGCGAAGTCCCCCAGTCTTAAAAAGATTTACACTACCATTAATAAATAAACCAAGGTGAAGTTCCCCAGTCTTGAAAAGATTTATACCCCCATTGAAACAAAGATTGACTCACCCTAAACTCATTGTTGGTTTAGGTTCTACTAAGTATATTTTATCTCCAGAGGCTAGTTTAAGTGGTATGTAAAATCATTGATGTAGAGTGACGATGAAATTGCATCGTTCAGCAAGTAAATCGAGCACGGTAGGATTTTGCCTCGTAAGCTAAGTAATTCTTTTAATACGGTGTAGTAAGGTTGCAGGTGCGGTGGCACATAGCTGATAGCTAGGAACTTCAGGGGTGATGTGGTATCTTAAGCTGGAATTTTATGGATAGCTTGTTTTGATGGTGGCCTTGTGCATGAATAAGATAGGCAAGCAAGAGATTCACAGAACAGTTGAATCAACTACGAGTGGAGTTACCTTATGAGAAGAACTAAATGTTTTGTGGGCTTCGAGATAGTTACAAGGTCTCTTGCATGCTCAAGCAAAGTCCTTAAAGTGAATCATGTAACTCTGCCATATTGTTATAAGTGCTTTCACTGCTTTTGAACTTGGTGCTTATATGTACCTTTTGATTTGCACTCGTGTCTCAGTGTTGGATTGTTTATGTTGTGTATTCTGGAATTATGAAAGATGTGGTTGATGACTTTGTTTCTTTAATACCCCTAATTTAGAATTGTTGCACTTAATTGCTAATTCAACAATTTACGGGTAAGGATCTAAAGAAGCATGGTTCCCCATATAAAAGGTGTATTATAGTGAACTTGGTCACCTGATACAGTGGTCGGCAAGCATAGACAAGCTTTTGTACTAGCTGGTTAATGAATATAATTTGCCTGACTATCAGGGTTCGAGTAGTTTAGGATTGTGACGAGAATTGATTCAAGTAGGGTCAAATTAAACGGATACGGTAACGAGAATTAGTTTAAACAAAGTTGAATTAAACGAATCGGGAAGTGGTTAAAGCAAACTGATATTATAGCAAGAATTAGTTTATCCCCGTGTAAGCTTCTAAGGGTGCCATGATTCATGGCAAAGTGCTAAGCACGGCGAGCTAGATGGTGGCAGATGCTATGCTTTTAGAGGTGGGTGTGTAGTTAATGGTGATGAGGAGAGAAAAACGGCAGTCAACGCCTCACTGGGTGGTCAACATACATAAATTGGTGAAGAGAAGAAAGTGGCGGTCAATGCCTCAATAGCTGGTCAACATTCATAAATTGGTGAAGAGAGGAAAGTGGCGGTCAACGCCTCAATGAATAGTCAACATTCATAAATTGGTGAAGAGAGGAAAGTAGCGGTCAACATGGTCAACAAACATAAATTAAAGAGAGAAAAGTGGCAGTCAACGCCTTAATGGGTGGTCAATAACATATACTGATGAAGAGTAGAAAGTAGCGGTCAACACTTCAAGGGGTGCTCAACAAACATAAATTGAAGAGAGGAAAGTAGTGGTCAATGCCTCATTGGGTGGTCAACAAACATAAATTGAACAGAGGAAAGTGGCGGTCAATGCCTCAATGGGTGGTTAATAATATAAATCGATGAAGAGTGCAAAGTGGAGGTCAACGCCTCAAGGGGTGGTCAACAAACAGTTTATTTTATTTTACTTTTCCTTTGAACACATAAGGTATCCTATAATTGAAAACGGACATAACTTTTAATCCGTTGGGAGTTATAGTGCGAGCCATATATCAAAACAAAACTATTGAATATTTCTATATAACTAGAATTATTTCTTGAATTTTCGGATCAAAGAAGGCATATAAAAGGCGAAGTGGGCGTGTAGTGCACGTTTTGGTTAGGTAACTTACCTTGTGAATTAAAACAGTGATAACTTTAATCCGGGAGGATTTACTGATTGAATTATATATCATAACAAAGATCTTGAAGAGTTCAAAGCACCCATAGAAATTTTTTAAGCTTTTGATGAGAGAAAGTTTATGAAAAGTGATTTGGGCTTGCCAGAGGCGAGTAAGGTATACAACTTGCCTTACAGCTCAAAATGGGTATAACTTTCAATCTGTAAATAGTTATGGATCAAATTATAAATCAAAACGAAGCTCTTGAAGAGTTCTAGGGACCCATAAAGCATTTTTGAACTTTTGATGAAATAAAGTACATGAAAAGTGATCTGGGCTTGCTAGACAAGGGTAAGGTATATACCTTACCTTACAGTTTAAAACGGGTGTAACTTTCAATCTGTGAAGCATTATGGATCCAAATTTATTGAAAAATAATGCTATTGAATAGTTCTAGGCACCTATAGAATGGATTAGAACTTTTGATGAAATAAAGTACATAAAAAGTGATCCGGGCGTGCTAGACGTAGCTAAGACGTAGCTAAGATATATAACTTACCTTACAGTTCAAAATGGGCGTAACTTTCAATCCGTGAAGAGTTATGGATCAAATTTTGTATCAAAATGAAGCTCTTGAGGATTTCTAGGAATTCATAGAACGGTTTTGAACTTTTAATCAAAGAAAGTACATGAAAAGTCATCTGGACGTGCTAGATGCGGGTAAGACATATAACTTACCTTACATTTAAAACCGGGGTAACTTTCAATCCGTGAAGTGTTATGGACTAAATTTTGTATCAAACGAATATCTTAAGGATCTCTAATAATCCATAGAAATTGTTTGAACTTTTGATGAAAGAAAATACGTGAAAAGTGATCCGGGCTTGCTAGACCCAGGTAAGACATATAACTTACTTTGCAATTTAAAACGGGCGTAACTTTCAATCAGTGAAGAGTTAATGACCAAATTATGTATCAAATAGAAGTTCTTGGAGATTTATAGGCACCCATAGAAAATTTTTGAACTTTTGAGGAAAGAAAATACATGAAAAATGGCTTGGGCAAGCTAGACGCATTTAAGGCATATAACTTACCTTACAATTTAAAATGGGCATAACTTTCAATCTGTGGAGCTTTACGAATCAAATTTTGCATAAAAATGAATCTCTTGAAGAGATCTAGGTTCCTATGATAATATTTCAAATTTTTTTGCCGAAAGAAAAAAAAATGAAAAGGTGCATAAACGATGTGGCCATACTTGACCTTATTTAATGTAGACTCCTTTATTGATTTTGTTTGGATGGGCCTTCATAGAGAATGCCAATGAATCCAACGAAAATGTTGAAAATTAACTTACTTGACACTTAAAATGCTAGGGTCTTACAAGAAACATCAAGTTAGCCGTGAGCTTGTGATCCTTCGCACAGATGGCGCTAATTATGTTTACGCCTAATTTGGTTAGTGTGCTTATTCATCGTATTAGAGTTCTGTACGAGGTTGGGTTTGTAAGAACAAGCCGAAGTCAAGCTCTAGCTGCACGCCTAACTTGATATTTCTCACCCTCAGAGGAGTAGGAGGCTTGAGCAATTATTGCTCCAAATAGGTGATCGTAAAAGATGATAGGAGAGAGAGACGTATGATCACCCACCTTGGATGAAGCCCGCCATGGCAAGAGGAGAGGGGGGGGGGGGGGGGGGGGGGGGGGGGGGGGGGGAAGAGAGTGAGAGAGAGAGAGTGGTCTCTCCCGGGAAGGGGTTGAGGAGAGGATTAAAGGTCCTTCTCCCTTTATATAGAATTCCAAGTCGGGTTCGGGGGTGCTTGGCATCCTAATCGTGGGCGCCCGTCCCTAGGCACTGCTTACTGGGCGCTCGTTTACTGGGCACCCAATTCGAGGGCGCCCATTCTAGCTCGCCCTTTACTAGGTCGTGAGTATATGGGTGGGTAAATACCGGGATAGTATTATAAACAGGTGCTATTGTTAAGTTATCATCACTATATGAGGTATAAAGGTCATTGGAAGAGATCGGTGTGGAGCGGCTTTAGTACACGAATGAGTTCCAATTTTGTGGCTTGTGGTGTCTGGAAGTTTAAATACTAAAGAAAGATCTAATAGAAGGGGTATGCATCTAGCTTCAAGGTGTTCCGTAGATTGTAAGACCAGAGAACACTTATTTTTATAATGTCAGTGGTTTAAGGCAATTTGGTTTCGAGTATGTGATTGGAGTGGAATAAGGAAGTCGACTAGATTGGTTGAGGTGATGAAGTGGTTTGGGTTAAAGTTTCGCAATAGAATTATTGGAAGCAAGATTAAACGATTGTACTTATCTGTTACATTACAGAACATACCTAGTGCCTCAAGAGTTCCTACCTACGGAGGGTCTTGGGGTGGATGCACGCAGCCTTCCCCCTTGAGGGTGTTAACCTGAAGAGAGGCTGTTTCCGAGCCCTCGGATTGGGGGCACTCTGAAACAGCCTCTCTTTAGGTTAATACCCTAAAGGGGAAAGCAGCCCCAGCCCCCCCCCAACCCCGCATAGGCAGGAGCCCTTGAGGCACTGGTTATGTTCCATAATGTAACAGATAAGTACAATTGTTTAATCTTGCTTCTGATAAGTCTATTTCGAAACTTTAATGCAAACCACTTCATCACCTCATGCAATCTAGTCAACTTCCTTATTCCACTCCAATCACATAACATCATATCCAAATGGAGCATAATTGCAGGATATTAGAGGGCAAGGTACGAGATGGGGATATTGTGTGGAATCACACTCAACAAGTAGTGGGGAATAGATTGATTCATTTTGGGTTAAAAGTATAGGTTGTGGGGTGTCTTATAGGAGAATGAGAGGTGGTGAGATATGTTTCCTCTTTGAGTTTTGTTTTTATTTTGGGTAAAACACATGTTAGTACTTTGAGGTTTGGTGTAATAAAGTTTTAGTCCATAAAGTTTGTGAAATATTTTATTAGTCCATAAGTTTCAGTGTAATTATTTTCTAGTTTGATTTCAAGCATATGACATCAGCATTCTAACAAAAAGATGAGGTGTAAAGTTAAAGAAATTCAAGAAAAATACTAAATTTGAAAGAGAAGACATTTTGATTAAGGGTGTCTTTTTGTCTTCTTGACACATTATTTTATTTGAAATTGGACTAAAAAATATTTGCACTACAACCTCTGGACTAATAAATTATTTTATAAAGTTTCTTGACTAAAAAAATATTACACCAAATCTCAAGGTATTAATATGTAATTTTCCCTTTTTTGGTATAGTGATTAGATATAATGTTTGAGATGTAAATAAAAATTTTGATGAAGATAATATGCGCTTGCCTTTTGGTGAGAAAACAAAAGATAATGTTCACTAAAATGAATTAGTAGTATTAAGGCTCCATTTGTTTCGGGGGAAAACAACATTCTAGGAAGTAATTTTCTCCTTTTTCATTGTTTAGAAGAAGTTTGGTAGCGGAAAAGGTTTTCTCAAAGGAAAAACCTTTTCCCTTAAATGGGAGAAAATGAATTCCCTTTTAAAAGAGGGGAAGTCATCATTCGGAGGGATAAAAAAATATGATTCCTACAATATATAAGTATTCTCATTCGAAGTTTTGCTAAAAAATGCTAACACAGTATATAATTTCGGCCATGTGTAGATAGTTTATATCAATATACGATGAACTTTTTATTATAATTTGCTAAAAATAATGATATGACTTGTAAATATTTTCGTAATTATGTATTATATTAGCACTTTGTATTTGGTCAGATTCTTACAAAAATTCATCAAATTTTTATTTATGGTACCTAAATGATAAAATATTCAACTTGAGGGTACGTTATTATATACATTCAGATGTCAGGATATGTAATAAATACTCAAACCTTAGGGTATCTTAATAATAATAGCACAGCCACAAAAAGTCTTGATAATTTCAAATATATTGTATTACTACTTATGTTGTCCGATAACTAGGTATAAGCTGATTGTTAGAAGATTATTCCTTTAAAATAAACAAGGAATATCAAAATGTGTAAAATATGTTTTCCATAAAAACTAATAACGGAAAACCACAATGGGAATAACATTTTTTATGGAAAACCTTTTCCAAAGGAAAACATTTCCCGCGGGAAAAGTACTTCCTTTGGATCAAACGGAGCCTAAATGATGGTGAGAATTAATAAATAGTTGTATTTTATATGTTTGTTTTCATCGTGTGTGTTGGGACTTGAGACATGTGAGGGGGTTGAGATGTACACGACCTTATCCCTTCAGGGTACTATTCTAAAGAGAGGCTATATCTGAGAGCTCCCAACCCTAAAAGCAAGAAAACAACAATAAAACACATAAACAATAGAGTAACAATAAAACACACAAGCAATAAACATAATAGCAAACATGTAAGCATAGGGCGATATGGACCAGTTTTATTGTGTTCCTCTATCCTAAAGTGCTATATCAGCTACACATATTCTAACCTATGATTGAGTTCTAACTAAGGCCATCTCCTCATTTAGGTTTAGGTGGGTGCAGCCATATCTAATCGTCTTTATTTGGCTCTTCTTTGGCCTGCCTTTACCTCTCTTTTTATGCATGGTATGGAGTTGTTTGCATCTCCTGACAGGGGAGTGGTCGGTTCCCACCTAACATTCGTAAACCATCTTAGACGTTGCTCTCTCAACTTATCCTTAATTGAGGCCACACCTAATTGGTACTTATAGCGTCATTTCTGATCCTATCCTTCCTTGTATTTCCACACATCTATCAACATCCACATCTCTTCCACCTTCCACTTTCCACTTCTGATTGCAGTTTAACTAACCAACATTCTCCACCATATGAAATAGCCGATTTCACTACCATCTTATACAATTTTCCCTTCAACTTTAACAGAAACTTTCTATCACATAGTACTATAGAAATCAACTTCCACTTATGTCATCCTACTTTAGTCCGGTTGTTGACATCCTTGTCAACTTTGCTATCACGTTGCACCATAGTCACCAAATATTTGAAACAATCTCTTTTCGGTACGCATTCTGATTCAATCTTCACGCCTTCTATGTGTGGCCTGCTTTTGGTACATAACTTAATTTCCATATACTCAATTTTGGATCAACGAGCCATAAACCATTCAATTCCAAGCCCCTTCTCCAAAGTTCCAACTTCTTATTTACCTCTTCTCTTGATTCGTTTGCCACAACTATATCATTTGCAAAAAGCCTGAACTAATGAAAACCCTCTTGATTGTATGTAGTGTGCTTGTCCATAACCAGGGTAAACAAGAAAAGGCTCAAGGCTGATCCTTGATGTAGCCTAATTTTAATTAGGAAAGCATTTGTCCTCCCTTTCATTGTACGCACATTGGTCAATGCATCATCCTACATGTCTTTAATGGATCAAATGTAAGTTACGGGGATGCCTTTCTTCTCCAAGACCTTCCATATGATCTCTCTTGGCACTATATCATATGCCCTCTCCAAATCGATGAAAATTCATGTGTAGATCCAGTTGTCTATCTCTGTAATACTTTATAGTACAACTTAGGAGATGGATAGATTTTGCCGTAGATCCATGTGGCATAGATACAAATTGATTCTCTTATGTCGTAGTCTTCTTTCTATGACTTGCTCCCACAGCTTCATAATGTGGCTTATTAGTTCAATACCATTATAGTTGGCACAATTCTGAATGTCGCCTTTGTCTTTTTATAAATCGGTGTTAGCATACTCCACCTTCACTCGTCAAGCATCTTCTTACCTTGAAGAATTTGGCTGAATAGTTTAGTCAACCAACTTATACCCTTTTCTCCAATGCATTTCCATGCCTCAATGGGTTCTCCACCCTGGCCAACTATTTTGCCCCTACCCGTCTTCTTCAAAGCTTCCCTAACTTCCTCAGGTCTGATGTGCCTACAATAACAGTAGTTCTGATACTCCTTAGATAACCATAGTTCTCCTCGGGACATATTTGTTGTTGGGAACATATTTCAAAATTTTTCCCTAGATCAGCTTGAGTGGGCAGAGCGGAATACCAAATTAAAATTCTTAATTTTAAATCTAAAGCACTGACTT
This sequence comes from Simmondsia chinensis, assembly GCA_018398585.1. Lineage (NCBI taxonomy): Eukaryota > Viridiplantae > Streptophyta > Magnoliopsida > Caryophyllales > Simmondsiaceae > Simmondsia > Simmondsia chinensis. Next base: position 9,517,053 of record JAGTTD010000011.1, read on the forward strand.
AATTAAACTATTTAATTAGATCTAGATCTCACTCTAATAGATTCATAATATGACTAACAAAACATCGAATAAAACATGTATAAACATAGAACTAGAATAAACGATTCCAATTTGAAGATCTGAAAATAGAAGAACATCTTGAAGCCTTAAAGTCTTCTATGCAATGACCTCTTCTAGCATTGGGAGTGTGGGCTCCCAAAAATAATTTAACTTAGGAAAAATTTTGAAACAAAATTTTTCTTTCAATCTTTCGGAAAACAAATTTTCAGAAAACTATGCTAAGTAATTATTTAGAGAACTCCTAAAATAATTGTAGGGTTTTTATCCTAGAAGAAAACAAGATCCCAAAACCCAAAAAAAAAAAAAAAAAAAATTAATTCATCAAATTCTCGGCCAAGCTGCTTTATATATGGGGAAAGTTGGGGTGGGGTGACGTTACCATGACGTCACCCTAAAACTCATGCAGCACACATTTCCTCTTCTTTTTTTTTTTTTTTTTCTTTCTCGCATGTTTTTGTTCTCGTTTAAAACACTATATAATTTATTGTATTAAATATTCATCTCATGAATATTTATTTACCATAAAAATTTATTTATCTCATAGCTAAATAATTCATCCCATTAATTTATTTTTAAATATTTTCAAACAGTGCTTAAGTTGAGGCTTGTGAAGGGACATTAAAGACAATTTAACTCTACATTTAAATGGGTCGAATCTGATTATAATCTTATTATAACAATTGATTAGTACCTAGTAAAACTTAATTCCATTAAAAAGGTTTTACATTACTCTAGAATTAAACATACTCACTTAAAAATTTCCCAAATAACTTTTATTACGACAATTAACCCCCCTATTAGATATCATTGAGCGAAATTAATTTAACTACTATCATTATTGATGCAGCTGCCATCCCACTATTGGTGGGTCAACACAGGAAGGACAATATCTCCATGGTAGGAGGCTTGGCGGGGCAGGCTTGACGAGAATGCGTGGCCGTGCATTCAAGGCTGGCAGGTCTCATGGTAGGAGGTATTAGTAAGGAGCTGGCTTTGGCAGGCTTGACGGATAGCAAAAAGGAGAAACAAGGGCAAAGGTGGGACGCACGAGATGTAGTGATTCAGGGCGTGACTGGCAGCGAGAAAGACAGGATTTGAATTATAATTTCTTTCCGTTTTAGCTTTTATTTCTTTCCTTTTAATCTTTGTTTTTTATTTCTTTCCTTATTAACACCTCCTCTACATAAAGGAGAGGTAGCTAGGGTTTAGGGGAGTTCATTTTCAAATTTAAAATTCATATTGTTAAACCTCTTTTCTCGGCTTGTGAGAAGGCAAGTTCATCTTTTCCCTCTTTATTTTATTAGTGATTAATAAAATTAAAGGGAAGGCCATTGAACCTTCTCGTACCCCTATTTCCCCATTATTGCACTAGAAATTTAGCACTAACACCCATTAACACCGAGAACAACAGGAGAGGAGACGGAGGAAGGCGCCCAAAGCCCGTTCCTAGATGAGGAGCTACCGGATCCAAGGCCAAGGCGACATCAGCTTAATACCAGCTACATTGATGATCGGGATGATCGGAGGTGGGAGTCGGGTCTCCGGGTTGAAATACCTGAGTTTTATGGCAGAAGACACCTGAACGAGGTTTGGGACTGGTTGGCGGCAATAAAGGACATCCTCTAGTTCAAGGGGGTTCTTGAGAAGAAATAGGAGCCACTAGTAGCTACACGACTTCAGGGAAGGGATGCCACCTAGTGGCAATAGTTGAAGCACTCGCGGCTTCGACGGGAAAAGGCAAGAATTGAAACATCGGAGAAGATGAAAAAAAGCCTAAGAGATGCCTTCTCGCCTCACAACCACGCCAACTTGGTAGCACTAGGAACATTCAAGAAGGTAGGCGTGACTTGGTACAACTCACAACCAACTTGGATACACAAGGGAAGCCGGTTAACTTCAACACTGGGAAGGACTTGGCTAGCAGCTCCCGACCCCGTTGCTTCAATTATGAAGAGATGGGGCATCGTGCTGCTGAGTGTCGTAAGAGTGACAGACCGGGCAAGGGCCTTTACATTGAAGGGCTCCATGGAGAAGATGCCCGGGTTATCAAGGAAGAGGTTGGTGATGAGTCGGCACCTCAAGACCAGGAGGCCGGTGCAGGAGTCGAGGGTGTTATGATTCTCATAGTAGGGGCATATGAATTAGAATATGAATGGTTGTAATTAGAATAAGGTTGATGTAATAAGTAGTATAAGTCATTAGGTTAGCTTGAAGTGTGTAATTAGGTTGGTACGATAGTTAAGCTTTCTTAGTTGGTGACTGGCGCCAAAGTCGGTTAGAGGGTCATTAGTGGCGGTTAAGGCCTTATCCTTTACAGTGTATCTAGAGCTAGTATAAATGGCTTGCTCAATTGTAATAATGGATCCAATCAAATGCACAAACTATCTCATTGAGATATTTCTCTCTTTCTCATCTAACTTTCTCTATTATCTCATCTCCTTCACTTCTTTATCTCATCTAAACTCTCTTAGATTCTATCTTCCCCTAGGTTATGATTTGAGATTAGTCTCGATCATAACATTTGGTATCAGAGCCTTGATTTGCTTCCGAATGAAGCTCTAAATCAAGAAAAAAATTACAAAATCCGATTGATTGTGTTGCATAAAGGCTTTGGATGCTTGCAATTGATTTAGTTGAATCAATTTTAACTAACTCGAGTTGTTTTCTGTCAAGCTTTGGTCATTGTTGCGATTAATCATCAACAAAATAGTTTTGGTGCTGATTTAGTTTGGTTTTATGTGATCAAGAATTCAATTCTGAATTCTTACTTGAAGAGCTTGTGTGTACTATAATTTACATTCATATCCTGTGCATTGCCTAGAATTAGCTTCAGACAAGTTCAATTTGGTTGAGAAACATTGAAACAAAGTTCTGTGATTTATTGCTATTTATTACATTCAACATAGAAGTGGTTACAGTGAGATAATTCCGGAGAACTGATCAAGCTAGCTGTTGAAGCAAGTTATGGTGGTTGTATTGCTAGATCGTGGGTTCTTGATCAGAATTCATTCAACAAGATCAATCTTGTTCTTGATCAAAACTAGAGGAATCAACTTCGCAAAGCTTGAATTCATGTAATTGAGGTGAAGGTAACAGATTCTGAATTTCAAAGTCATATTTGATCAGAATCCACTTCTTGTTGCTGAATTTTGGAGAAACTGTGCTGATAAACATAGAAGTGTACATAAATTTATCTGATTCTATAAGAATTATCTTAACCGAGTTGATACTTGCTCAAAAGTGGAATTATCTTAATCGCATAAAATCTAACATTATTCTTAAGGATTGTGGTTATGAATTGTGTTAAAGTTAGTAATTGTAGCTAAGTTCGAGTTAATTCAGATTCATAGCCGGAATTACTCAAGCATTAACTGGGATTAGGGTTTTGGTTCGAGTTCTCTTCCATTCGCGAGTTCGACAGTTAGGGTTTGAGTTCTGTTGCGATTATTGAGCATAAATCAAGCGGTGGTTAGTTTGTATTAAGGAGTAGGTTGTAGTAAGCAATTAGTTGTTGGGGTGGTTCGGATCAAATCCAGTGCTTCTGTGACTTCGAACTGGAATTTGTGCAGCTATAGATAGTTTAACATTTCAGTGCTTGGAAGCAGTGATACATCAGATTAGCAGTTTACGAGTGACATTGATTTGTTGTTGTCGAAGAGTTGATTCCTTGTTGCATTGAATTCTTGATTGCGATTGTTCATTTCTCTTTTCAGTAAGCAAGGTTAGGGTTTGTACTCTACGTCATTCCTTGAATCGAAAGAATTAGAGTTTGAGCAAGATTATTTGTACAAATCTATAATGGAGGAATTCAGTAAGTGGCTCGATCACAAATTTGAAGAGCTCGATCGCAAATTTGAAGAGATGAGGATAAGTCTAACCAAGGCTGACATTGAAAGAAAGAACTTCAATGAATCTACGCTCATGGTTAAGATTCACAATGTTCTTTATTTGATCAACAAAGATATTCTCCACCACGTTTTTTATCCTTGTGGATGTGTTGAAAGAATTGTAGTTGTTTCAACATCCACCTTAGAGGTGGTAGCTTGAGTGACCTTCTCTACGAGAGCACGAGCTGCTTGTGCCATCGAGCTAAGACAAGGAAGAAACATTTTTTACCACTGTTGTGGTTTGGATATTCAGTTCCTCATTCCTGATGCGAAAATTGGAAAACCTGGTGAAGTTCCTTATGCAAGTGAGCCCTTAGATGGTGTTGTGCATCCTGACCTCAATGTTGACCAAGTAGAGGAGTTAAATGAAGAGTATGTTGTATCAATGGAAGACGAAGATTGGGCTTTGTTGCACATGTCGCACTCAGAAAAGATAGAAATGGAATCTGGTGTTGTTAATGCTGAATTCGAGCTCGAAAGTTTTGAAGTAGAAGATCACAAAACCGAAGAAGTAGTGAATAACTTGCTGTTATACATTGATGAGTTTGCTGCTGCAGGATTGTCTTCAATTCAGGTTGAAATAGAACCTGCAGTTGTGAAGAGTGTTCTAGTGTAGCTTACTCAAGTGATGTCAAAAGATTCTGAAAATAGAAAAACTCAAGCTAAGTGCACACAAGAAGCTTTTACTGCAGAACTTTTGAATTTAGTGGAGAAACTGGATGATGTTGCTGCAGTATCAATGAATGCATCACAAAATACGGTAAGTACTTATCTATGGCATATTGGCATGTAAAATCATAACCTGAAGTGTGCAAGAAGCTGCTAATTGGATGCACTACAAGATTCTTTGGGTGAAAAGATTTATCAAGTTGTGAACTCTTATGACAAGCTCCCTTCGAATCCGGGAGAGGTAGTTCATGATTACAAGAGGCTGAAACGTGAGGCTGAGTTGGAGAAAAGGTTTAATCAAGCTGCCGAAGTTTATTCCCTAGTTCAACAAAGGCCAAGTTTCGTTCTGGAAAAGTTTTTGAAGTGTTAGAAGTTCACAAGCTAGGTAATAAGCTGAAAATTAAGTCTGTTCAGGCAAGCTCTAGTGGAATTGAAGGTCATTGGGTTATGTTTGAAGTTGGAATTGGGTGGAATCTGGTTTCAACGTTAGGATTGGAATGACCATGCTAGACAACAAATTGGCAAGGGTATTGAGCTCTAAACTAAGGCTATGTAATATTCAAGCTATGGGCAAAGAACTTGCTTCAATGGTGCAACTGAACATTTTGTGGAGATGCAGAACTACATGGATATGAAAATCAGATCTGAAATTTATCTTGTTGAGCTCCATGAATTCATTAGCATTGGAGAAATTGATCAAGCTTCCTTAGTCCTTGCTCCAGGAGAGAAAACAAGTCTGAATGAGTCCTTGAAAGGCAAAAAGCCACATGAGAATCAGATTGGAATTGTTGGTTTTGGGAAGGATTTGAAATTCTTGTGTCATAGGCTGAATATTTCTGGTAATTGGGTTCTTGTGGGAGCTCAAAATGTGATTGAATTCTTATGGAGTCTTGTTGAGGTAGATTACATGTTGAACTGGTGCACACGAAGGAGAATAGCTGCTGATGAGAACTTAAGACCAGTTGTTAATTCAAGCTTTGTGTTCTGTTGTGCCTTATTGCTGCAGCATCTATCGCTAGTCGTGCTTGGTTGGGTGCAACAAATAGTTGAGCAACCTACTCTTTATCCAGATCAAGTAAGGGAGGTGAAACAAGCTGCTAATGAGGCTGAGCTCAACAAAGCAAAAATCAGTATTGAAAATGCAAAATTCTAGAGTTTTGCCTCACAATTGCAAGAGGATGCTGTTGTATGTTATCAATTGGGAATAAATTGAAGTTGCATACAAGTTGAAGCAGTAGCTCAGCTCATCTATGAAGGTTTAAGTTCAAGTCCAGCTGGAGTTAGCTTACATAGCACCAGAAAAGCCAAGCACAGGCCAGCCTTTGCTCATGTGATGGTTCCTTCTATTTTGAAGCTCTATTGATTCCTTATGCTAGTGTTCTGCGTATTCATTCTTGAGTTTGTTGATAAGGAATCAATTTTTTTTCATTGGAGAAGAGGTTGGTTACTTAAAGGGCATGTAATACAGAGTTCCCTGAAGGTCTACAGCTATAGAACATTTTTGGAATGCAATAAACAAAGGGAGACTCAAACAAGAGCTGATGACTTAGTGAACAATCTAGATTATTTCGCATTCTCACTTGTGCTCAAGGCTATAGGATCATACTTTGTTGATTCACATCAATGTAGCTGCAGCCTATCAATTGGAGGTAGTAAATTCCAGGAGGTTCAAACAAGAATTGAGGAATTTCAATCAGAAAGAGATGTGTTGCATTAGAAAGCTGGGGATCAGATGTCCTTTGTGCGTTCTCATTATGTTGGGGAAAGTTGAAGAGGTGGAAGTACATTATGTGGATTGGGCTAGAGCCCTGAAAAAGGTGTTAGAGACGTCCACATCAACCAAGATCAAGCTTAACTTGCAACAAACAGATTTTAAAGAAGAAGTAGTTGGTTCTTGGCATAGTTCATGTTTCTCCTTGCTAGCAGCTTCTGAGAATTTCGATTGGTTGAATGAATGTGCTAGCTAGACATGGAAAAGCATTAGAACAACTTAACACATCTCTTTGAATATTACAGGCATTGGGTTAGGTTAGAGCAGCACAAATGGAAATTCTATAGCTAAGTGGCAGCAGCAGCAAGCTTGGGCTTTCACATATTTCAGCAACCAGCTGGTGGATTTTGAGCTGTATTAACTGTCACATTGGGGGGGGGGGGGGGGGGGGGGGGGGGGGGCGTGGTCTGGTTTTTGATGTGTGGTTGGCTTGGTTTGATCAGTACAGACCACTAGAAGGTCACAATACATCCAAGTGTAAGCAGAGTGCAGAAAAGAGCAGTATACTTGTGTGCCTAGCTGCATTCCAGATGGCAGTACCCATATGTCCTTATAGCTGCAGAACTCCAGCAAGAAGTTCATCAATTTTAGTTATCTTTTCTTAAGCAATAAGTGATCTACATTGTTTCAATTCTCTTCTTGATTCTTGAGGACAAGAATCTCTTAAGGGGAGAGTATTGTTATGATTCTCATAGTAGGGGGATATGAATTAGAATATGAATGATTGTAATTAGAATGAGGTTGATGTAATTAGTACAAGTCATTAGTATAGCTTAAAGTGTATAATTAGGTTGGTATAATAGTTAAGCTTTGTTAGTTGGTGATTGGCGCAAAGTCAGTTAGAGGGTCATTAGTGGCGGTTAAGGCCTTGTCCTTTACATTGTATCTAGAGCTAGTATAAATAGCTTGCTCAATTGTAATAATGGATCCAATCAAATACACAAACTATCTCATTGAGATATTTCTCTCTTTATCATCTAACTTTCTCTATTATCTCATCTCCTTCACTTCTTTATCTCATCTAAGCTCTCTTAGATTCTATCGTCCCCTAGGTTATGATTTAAGATTAGTCTACTAGTGGTTACGCATACGTGTTTCATGCCAAGAGCAGAACAGGGAGATGATTGGCTCAGGAGCAGCATCTTTCAAACAACGTGCACTGTTGGCAGGAGGGTATGCCGCCTAGTGATCGACTCGAGGAGCTGCGAGAACGTTATCTCCGAGGAAGCTGTGCAGAAATTTGGGCTTATGATAGAAGACCATCCAAACCCCTATAAGTTGTCTTGGCTCAAGAAGAGAAACTAGGTAACCGTCTCGAAATGATGTCTAGTTCACTTCTAAATTGGGACGAAGCGCAAGGACAAGGTGTGGTATGACGTGGTAGCTATGGATGCCTGTCATCTACTATTGGGACAACCATGGCAATTTGATAGGGGTGCAACCCATGATGGACGACGTAATACATACAACTGCATGTTTGGGAACACAAAGATTGTCTTATTACCCAAGAAGAATGAACCCCCATAACTAGAGGAAGGTCAGAGTTTAACGTCCCCGGCTAAGGTACTGTTGGCCAAAGGCATCGGCGGAAATAGGGAGGCAACCATGCCTGCTGAGGAAATGCATTAAGCAGACAAGGGTGAAGAGCTTAAAGAGGACTCGGGAGCTGTATGGGCAGCAAGGGAGAGTTCACGGGGGAAGAATATGATGCCGGGAGAACAGTTGCCGAGTAGACTCCAAGAAAGATGTGGACGCTTCCAGATTCTGGGATTCAGTGGTTCACGGCACCGTTGCTGCCAAAGGGGGATGAGGCATGGTGGGAGTGTGTTTGCGTCAGGTCTAACATTGTGGCATTCGAAATCTCAAGCCCACTGACAGAGATGGTTCAAGCTATTCGGTGGCCAATTTGAGGATGAATTCTTTCCAATCCAGGAAGGATGATGCCATCCGCACCTCGGTAGGACAAGACCGAACTAATGATGACTTCCACCCCTTGGCGGAATAAGCTATAGAGCATTACAGAATGAGCCCTACAAGCTTGGCGGTTGAAGAGAGGAAACTCTATGTGGCAAGAGTAACCTACAAGATCCCACGGAGAATTCGAAGGCGAATTCTCTCCAATCCGGAGAGGATGATGCAGCCGCCATCCCACTATTGGCGGGTCAGCATAGAAAGGACGGCATCTCCATGGAAGGAGGTTTGGCAGGGCAGGCTCGACGGGAGAGTGTGGCCTTGTATTCAAGGCTGGCTAGTCTCATGGCGGGGAGGCATTAGTAAGGAGTGGGCTTTGGTAGGCTTAGCGGATATCGAGAAGGAGAAACAGGGCAACCGGGAGGCTCATTCTTGGCGGCATCCTAAGTTGGCGGTATCACAGACGAAAGGCAAAGGTGGGACGCACGGGATGTAGTGATTTAGGGCATGATTGGGGGCGGGAAAGATGGGATTTGAATTCAGTTATAATTTCTTTCCGTTTTAGCTTTTATGTCTTTCCTTTTAAGCTTTGTTTTTGATGTCTTTCCTTATTAACGCCTCCTTTATATAAAGGAGAGGTAGTAGGGTTTAGGGGAGTTCATTTTCATATTTAAAATTCATATTGTTAAACCTCTTTTCTCTGATTGTGAGAAAACGAGTTTATCTTTTACCAATTTCCTTATTATCGTGCTGCATCAGTTACTTTTCTCACATCTTTCTCTATAGTTCCCAATTCGTTTTTCTCGAACAATTTAATAATACAAAAATAATTTACGTATTAATTCCAAATGTCAAACGTATGGAATACTTTGGACAATGATTGTAGAGTCTGTTCATATGCTTGCGAATCAACTAAGGCGACATCTTTATCTCGTTAAAAACTGTAGATTCCACGTAAAACAACTATTCCCGCTACACTTCATGCCATTACCCAACGCATGTAAGATTCAAGTATATGCACTTTGACTAATCCTTTTAGCACTTCAAAGCAACGAACAATCCATACACGAGTTCAAAAAATTTCCTAAATTTAGGGTTATCATCTTATAAAATTAATTATTTTTTGTTGTAGTTAAGAAACAAATAATTCTGGTGGTCCTGCTTAGTGTTCCAATCATATAGACAACACCAATATAATAATTTTGGATCTCTATCCACATGACCAAGATAAGCCATCTAAAGTATCACACTATAGTCTTATCAGACAAGTTGTCCAAACTCATCATCAACTTCGAACATAAACTTTGACAACATATCACTTATTTGATTTAGGTATATCTGTGGCTCAATCTAATTAAGCACTTAAACCAAACCCAAGAGATGTCGGGACCACTTATTTGAGATTGAGTCACAAATAGACTTAAATCAAGTAAGTGATACATTGTCAAAATATATGTTCATAATCGGTGATGAGTTTGGACAACTTGTCTGATAAGACTATAATATGATATTTTAGATCGCCTATCGTGGTCAAGTGGATGGGGATCCAAATGTATTATATTGGTGTTGTCTATATGATAGGAACATTGAACAGGATCACATGAATTATTTGTTTCTTAACTACTACAAGATATGATTAATTCTGTAAGACGATAACCTTAAATCCAGGAAACAGTCAGAACTCGTGCATGGATTATTCGTCGCTTTGATGTGCTAAAAGAATTAGTCAAAGTGCAATGACTTTAATCTTATGTGCATTGGGTAACAACAAGAAGTGTAGCGGGAATAGTTATTTTACGTGGAATCTATAGTCTCTAATGAGATAAAGATGTCCTCTTTGTTGATTGGCAAACATACGAATGGATTTTAGAATCCTTGGCCAAAGTATTCCATATGTTTGACATTTGAAATTAATACAAAAATTATTTCTATATTATTGAATCAGAAACTACGGCGAAAGATGTGAGAAATGTAACGATAGTAGTTAAAGTTACTTTTACTCATGAATATCTAATAAAGGCCTTATTTGTCATAATAAAAATTGTTTGAAAAATTCTTGAGTGAATATATTTTATTCTAGAGTGCAGTAAAACTTTTTTAGTGGAATTAAGTTTTACTAAATAGTAATAAATTGATATCATGAGATGATAATTAGATTTGATCTATTTGGAGCTAGAGTTAGAATGTCCCTGAAGTCTCTTCGCAAGTCTCAACTTAAGCACTGTTTGAAAAATATTTAAAATGAATTCATGAGATTAATAAATTAATTTTGCTAAATATAATTTGTGAGATGCATTACTTATTCATAAGATGAATAAATAAATTTTACCAGATAATATTCATAATACAATTTTAAATGTGTCAAAATTTAAACAATAAAGGAAAAATCGTGTGGAAATTACCTTGATCCACGTACATGTAGTGTGGCTAACCAGCGTGTGATGGGCAAGGCAATTGGGCAATCTGCGGCAAAAGCCGTGGGCCAATCTAGGAATGACATGTGGCATAGCTGGAGCACACCAGTGCCTGCATTGGTGATTCATGTGCTTGTGGCCTAATCAATCGTTAATAGACACATGGTTTTTTTTTTTTTTTTTTTTTTTTAAATATGCATAGTTTGAGCTGTGAGACATTATGTATTGTTAGGGTTTTTGAACCTGGTTTTCTCCCTCAACGAAAACCCTAAAATTATTGTAAGGATTTTCTAAATTATTGTTTAGCATAATTTTTCTTGAAAATTGTTTTTCTAAACGATTGAAGGAAAAATTTCAAAATTTTTCCTAAGTTCAATATTTTTGGGAGCTCACACTCCTGGTGCTAAAAGGCGTCATTGAAAAGAAGACCTTGAGGTGTCGAGAATTCTTCTTCTAATTTCTGATCTTCAAGTTGGAGTTGGGATTCGCGCTTCAGGTATGTCTATATTAAGTATTTTATATTTTATTTATTTTTCTTTATTTCTTTTATTGTACGTACTATGTTTATACTTGATTAATTCGATGTTTGTTTTGTCATATAATGAACCTGTCAGAGTAAGATCTAGATCTAATTTAACAGTTTATTTGGGTCAGGCTTCAGTTTAAAATTAAGAATTTTGACTTTATATTCCGCTACTCCCGTTCAAACTCATATAGGAAAATTTTTTGAAATATGTTCCCAGCACCAAAGCCCTAGATAATCTAACCTAATTGACCCAAAACCTAAAGATGACTGATGTGCGTTCGAACTTCCCAAGTATACTAACTCGTATCAAGTAATAAAGTGATGAAAATAGAGTATCGTTCCCACGAGGATTGTTTTCTTGGATGAGTACCGAAATTAGTAGTTCTAACTCTATTTGAACGACTGAGTCTTAGAATTTGAATGCAAAATTAAAGAAAAAATAAAGATTATGTAAAGAATACTAAATTTGATTGAATTAAAGTCCAAGGCATCCAATTTCACCGAATTGCATGGATAGGATCTCTCATTCTCGATATTTGAGTTGTTATCTATGGTGATGATCGCAAACCCTAATTTACTACGTATTCTCTCTTGAGCATTATTTAGCTTACTCTTTTACCTAATCCATCAATCTCTTGCATGAACTTAAATAGAAAAAGAGTCTTGAAGATCATTGGTTTTCACACATGACTACTCAAATCGCATTAACCTATCTATAGCTTTCGCTCACTATATGTTGTCTATTACCTTAGCAATATTCATAATCTCCTCTCAGACTCATTATGAATTATTACAAATTTGAAGTTGTGATCAAGCACTGAAAAAGCATGAAGAACTGCAATAAACGCTTCAACATCGAGATAAGCAAACTACAAATACTTTAAACTAAAAACGATTGTATCTTACAATTACGGCTACATCGTAGCTTTGAAAACCCAAATTTATTTCATATCTAAGATAAAGAAAATAAAACCCAAGAAAGAAAATGTAAAAAAAGACATAGGATAGAAAGAACATGGATTGGTTAAAGAACCCTGGCCCATCTCCATTTGCCTTCATTTTGCTTCCTCTCCGTGCTTGCTCTCAAAATCACATCCAAGTTTCTGCCCTAGGTCTCTAAGATTTGATTTTTTTTTTTTAATTTCTTTTTTTAGTGCCCCTTGTGGTGTATTTATAGGCTTTACTTAGGGTTTGCAAGTGTTACATGAGTAAAAGTCCTAATTGCCAACAAACTCTATCCAATAGTGTTTGATTTATCCTCTCTTTTCCTCCTAGCCATCCACCTCATATTTTTTTCTCCCCAAGATCTAATTTTTATCTTTGTTTAAATCTTCTAGATCAACGAATAAAGATTTATACGAATAAGGACCTTAATATGCAATAAAACTACTAAAATTTTACCAATGAATTCCTTATCCAATTTTCCTTTATCTCATTACTTCTTTTGTCATGGTGAATGTTGTCTTTGTATTTGGGCTTAGTTGGCGATTCCCTTAGGCTTTATCTCTTGTCATGGGCCTTGAGATTGGCTTGAGTTGGTTTTTGGGGCCCCTTTTTTGCCTTAAAAATCGTATTTTGATCCTTTCATGCATAAAAGGCAATAATGTACAAAAGTGTGCAATAAGTATATAACTTAAGTGTAAAAGAGTTAATAAATGTGTCTAAAATCACATAAAAAGTATATACAAAGTTAGACTTATCGATGACTAAAAGTAAACATAATGTGACATGACTTTGTCTAATGTAATTGATCCATCCCATGTAACTCGGAATGGGAAAGGTGTAACGTGATTAACTTGGAACCAAGATGGCTCAAGCCCCAGATCACCTACCCAACTCAACCTAACCAGTGCTAATCTTGATCCTAGAGTGAACTCATCTAATTGACCCAAAATCAAATAGAACTTTAGAATGATATATTTCGAACCAACTAAAACCCGACCCCAGTTGATCCAAATCCCAAAATGACTCGCAATCGAAATAATCCAACCCCACCAAAACCAAATCCTAGCGGACTGAAATTAGGAATGATCTAACTCGACTATCCCAAAACTTGTGATGATTAGTTAAGAGTTACAATTCGAACTTCCAATTCTTTGACCACTCAAAAAACAGAATTACAATTCCATTTTAATTCCAATTCCACAAAATTAGAAATAGAATTGCAATTCCACATTCGAATTTCAATTTCATGTGTCAAATGGCGCCTAACGGGCGTGTCATAAAATGAAGTACAATTCAATCCATGCCATGAAAAAAACTTAGATAGCGATATAATGTATTGAGTTGTAAAGACAAAATTATAAACAAGATAATGTTATGATCTAGCTTGCTTATGTTGATATTAGACTATTAAAAGTTGAGAATATTGTTGTCAAATGATGTAATTAGTTTTCTGATTTGTAACTGGGTTTGGCGGGAAAGGTAGTTTGATTAGTTGGAAGTAATTGGAAGCCTGGTAGGTAATTCTTAGCAGTAACAACTGACTCAAGATGAATCTGCTGAATCTCTTATTCCCTTAAGTTCTTAGTATAAATAAGGGATTGATTCCTTGTATGAAGACCTATGAATGAAAATATCTTGTTCTTCTACTTCTCAACCATAATTCTCTCTATTTTCTAATCTCCTTCTTCTACTTCTCATCTCAAATTCTACTTCTTCTTAGGTTATGATTTAAGATTGATCTTGAATCATAACAATTGGTATCAAAGCTTGCTAGATTGCATTTGATCGAGTTGGATTGTATGCAATTCGACCTCAATTGCATTTGATCAAGCTTAGTAAGGTCTTAATCATCAGTTCTGGTTATTGAAGCTATAAAGTGCTTGCGATTGCATTGAAATTCAGGATTGATTGTTGTTAGGGAAGTACATTGCAATGGCAGGTGGAGTGACTACTCGAGCTAGTGTTGCTTCTTATGCCACAGCTACTGTAGTAGGAATTGCTGCTAATGACGAAGTTAATACTAACACTGGTGATCAAGCTGAGACAAGTGCTAGCATTGCTCGCCAAATGCAAGCGACGCTTGTGGCATTCTAGCACAATTTGGAGGAAACTCAGAGTTTGAGGCAGCAGATCACTAAAATGCAACAACAATTGGACAGGCATGGTGCACCTGCTGGTGAGGGATTCCGAATACCGGCTAGCCAACATATTCATTCAGCAACATCGTCAGCATCAATTGAAGGTGGGGATGGATCTCTTGTGTCAAGGAGTAGTGGCTTTAGACAGCCTCGCATTAACATGGAGCTTTCGATGGAACACTACCTCAGTCATGGATTAGAAGGTGTGAGAGATACTTCCCCTTCTATAACATAGCTAACGATGAGAGAGTTGAGCTCGCTGCAATATACTTTCGATGAGACCAGGAGACTTGGTACATTGGATTGATGCATAGCAGAACTTTAATTACTTGACCTGAGTTCGTGAAGGAGTTGTGTGAATGATATGGTGATGAGGATCTTGGAGATATTCTGGAAAGTTTCAATAAAGTGACAAAACTACTTCAGTCAAGGAGTACATGACATGCTTTGAGAGTTTGAGAGCACGGATGTTGATAGCAAATCCACTAGCTACTAAGGCATATCATGTCTCAATTTTATCGGGGGATTGAAGGTTAAAATCAACAACCTTGTAGGAGCATTGGAGCCTACTTCCTTGTCCCAGGCTTAGTCCAAATCAAGGTTGTTTGAAAACACTACCCTTGGTGCTTCTGATAGTCCACGATTCAGAAGTGTACAAGGAGCCATTGTAACTCCAACAGTTTATTCGTGAGGCAATAAGCACCTCAGTTTTAAGGAGAAGAAGTCTCAATGTTTGTGCTTTAAATGTAACCAAAAGTACTTTTTTGGTCACAAGTGCAACCCTAAGTTCCTTATGGCTGCTACTGGTGTTGACACTGAAGATGAACTAGAAGGGTTAGAAGATTCATTAAGCCCTGAAATACAAGAGCAAGAGATGATAGTGGAATCTAATGAAGATGAAATGGAGATCTCAGTTAAAGCTTTAACAAGCAGTGGATTCCATAACACCATTAGGATCAAAGGGGAAGTAGGCCATAAACCATTCCTGATCTTAATTGATAGTGGGAGAACACATAGTTTTGTGGTTCCTAAGATTGTTAGAGCTGTGGAAAATGAGATGAGTAAGACCAGCACATTAGCAGTCACGGTGGCTGATGGAAACTCAATTTTAACTCAAACCAAGTGCAAACAGTTCTCTCGGTAGATGTAGAAGCACAATTTTGCTTATGACTTCAGAGTTTTGAGGCTGGGTGGATGTGATATGGTCCTTGGTGTGGATTGGTTGAAGACCATAAGCCCTATTGTGTTTGATTTTGCTAAGCTCACAGTGTCTTTTGACAGAAATGGGCAGAAAATTCAGTTGC
Source organism: Simmondsia chinensis (assembly GCA_018398585.1). NCBI lineage: Eukaryota > Viridiplantae > Streptophyta > Magnoliopsida > Caryophyllales > Simmondsiaceae > Simmondsia > Simmondsia chinensis. Next base: position 9,532,678 of record JAGTTD010000011.1, read on the forward strand.
AAGGCATTGCTAAGCAGGGACAGCTGCAAGTGATGTCAGGGAAGAGATTGGAAGGGGTAATAAAGAAAGGAGATTACCAATTGATTGGTCATTTGTTCTCTATTAAGGCTAATTCGGAGGGAGGTAAGAAGAATGTGAATCCGGTAATTGACAGACTCATTCATGAGGATTAGGATCTTTTCGAGCAACCAACGATCCTTCCCCCTAAAAGCTCTTTGGATCATGCAATTCCTTTGAAGGCAGATGCAAGTCCAGTGAGTCTCAGACCCTATAAGTATGCTCATTCTCAAAAAGATGAGATTGAACAGCAAGTGGAAGACCTTCTGAAGACGAATTTCATTAGACATAGCCACAGTCCTATTGCCTCACCTGTGATTTTGGTAAAGAAGAAGGATGGAACCTTCTGTGTGTGCATTGACTATAGGCATCTCAATTCACTCACCATCAATGACAAGTTTCTAATTCCTATTACAGGTGATTGACTCGATGAGTTACATGGATCATGTTGTTTCTCGAAGTTAGACTTGAGGCAGGGCTATTACCAGATTCGAGTAAGGGACAAGGACATTCATAAGACTACATTTTGCACACATCAAGGGCATTATAAGTTTATAGTGATGCCGTTTGAACTATCCAATGCTCCTGCCACATTTCAGGCTTTGATGAAGGCAGTATTCAAACCATATTTGAGGAAGTTCATTCTTGTATTCTTCGATGATATACTAGTTTACAGTTCTACCTTTGATAGCCACTTGATGCATCTCAAGCTAGTATTTGACACTATGAGGCAGCACACGTTGTACGCAAAACTCTCGAAGTGCTCATTTGCTTGCTCCCAAGTTGAGTACTTCGGTTACGTTATTTCAGGAGAAGGTGTGGCTATTGATCCCTCCAAGGTTCAAGCAATGAAGGATCGGCCAACTCCTGCCACTCTAGAGCAGTTGAAGGGATTCTTGGGTCTGAAAGGGTATTTCCACAAGTTCATTTCAGGCTATGGGATGTTGTCCAAATCTCTAATATATCTCCTCAAAAAGGATGCGTTTGGATGGTCTAAAGCAACTCAGAAGGCCTTCCAACCCCTGAAATCAGTTATGCGTGTAGCCTCGGTATTAGCAATGCCAGATTTCAAGTTGCCTTTCATTTTGGAGACTGATGCAAGCAGCAAAGGTGTGGGAGATGTTCTATCTCAAGCAGGAAGGCAAATTTCTTATTTGAGCCAAGTCTTGTGTCCAAGGAATTTGGGCTTATCTATATATAAGAAGGAGTATCTGGCCATCTTGTTAGCAGTACAGAAATGAAGGCATTACTTGGAGGGGCATCACTTCATCATTAAGATTAATCATCAAAGTCTCAAGTATTTGCTAGAACAAAAGCTAACTACTCGAGTTCAGCGCCAAGGGACTCATGAAGATGCTGGAATCTGATTATTTCATTAGGTACAGAAGTGGTAGGGAGAATGTCGTAGCAGATGTAATGTCTAAGCCTAGAGGAGGAGGAGCCTGCAAATTGTCATGCCATTTCAATGGTAATGCCTTCTTGGGTGGAAGAAGTACAACAGACCTATGAAGGTGATAATTTTGGGCAGGATTGTATCATTGCATCTAGTGTTAAGCCTACATCAAGTGAAAGATTCTAGAGTGACAGTATGTAATGCCCTGGTAAGAGTTAGAGGGAACGCTTATATTGGCACCGGTACTAATTTAAGGAGGCAGATCACTTTAGCTCACCATTCTTCTACTTGGGGAGGATATTCGGGAATTGAGGGCACTTATCAGAGATTGAAGCAGTATTTCTTCTGGACAAGCATGAAGAAGAGTGTGGTAGAGTATGTGCAAGTGTGTGAAGCATGTCAACAAACCAAGAGTGAGCGCATTCCATATCAAGGTTTACTACAGCCCTTACCAATTCCAGAAAGGGCCTAGTAGCACATAAGCATGGACTTCATGGAAGGCCTACCAAAACATGAAGGCAAGGAAGTTATTTGGGTAGTGGTGGATCACTTCACTAAGTTTGGGCATTTCATTAGCCTTAATCATCCCATTTCTGCTGCCAAACGTGCTAAAGTGTTCTTGGATCACATTTATAAACTCCATGGCTTGCCTCAATCCATCACTTCTGACAGAGATGGACTTTTTACTAGCAATCTTTGGAGGGAATTGTTCTGTTTGCTGGGCTCCACTCTTGCCTTGAGTTCTTCATACCATCCATAAATGGATTGATAGACTGAAAGGGTTAATCAGTGTGTGGATTAGTACTTGAGGAGCATGACTTTTGCACATCCCAAACAATGGCATAGCTAGCTTACTCTAGCCGGGTATTGGAACAATACTCATGATCATTCAGCTCTCAAGACATCACCTTTAAGGAATTGTATGGCTATGAACCCCCTTCTCCTATGGCCCTTCAGGGGGGTGTTTCTATAGTAGCCGAAGTTAGTGATTTGCTAGAACAAAGGAGGCAGCTTATGCAGCAGCTGAAGGATAACCTACAACTTGCCCAGTCTCAAATGAAATTTATTTCTGATAGGAATAGGACTGATAAATCTTTTGTTGTGGGTGATCAGGTGTACCTGAAATTGCTGCCTTACTGGCAAACTTTGGCTGCAGTTCGAAAGAGTGTCAAGCTTTATGCTAGATATTTTGGGCCTTACATTATCTTTGCAACGATAGGAGCTGTGGCTTACAAGCTGGATTTACCTCCTGACTCAATTGTTCATCCAATGTTCCATGTTTCTCTCCTAAAGAAACATGTGGCTAAAGGTGCCATGAGCTCCACAGCTCCTCCAGCCCCATTAAGCAATGGGATGATCTTGCAAGAGCCAGTGGCCATCTTGAGTTTGAGACCAATTCAGCATAGTGATCAAGGCAAGCAAGAGGTGCTAGTTCACTGGGCTAATTTGGACAGCAAGAATGTTACTTGGGAGGATTTGACCTTCATTAAAGACCAATTCCCTCGATTCCATTCTAGAGGCCAAGAATATTTTCAAGGGGAGGGTATTGTCATGATCTAGCTTGCTTATGTTGATATTAAACTATTAAAAGTTGAGAATATCGTTGTCAAATGATGTAATTAGCTTTCTGATTTATAACTGGGTTTGGCGGGAAAGGTAGTTTGATTAGTTGGATGTAATTGGAAGCCCGGTAGCTAATTCTTGGCGATAACAGCAGATTCAAGATGAATCTGCTGAATCTCTTATTCCCTTAAGTTTTTAGTATAAATAAGGGATTGATTCATTGTATGAAGACTTATGAATGAAAATATCTCGTTCTTCTACTTCTCAACCCTAATTCTCTCTATTTTCTCATCTCCTTCTTCTACTTCTCATCTCAAAGTCTACTTCTTCTTATGTTATGATTCAAGAGACAGATAACCCCTATGACTATTAATTAGGAGCATATTAATGAGTAAATAACTCACTCATAACAACTGTTTTGACAATGCTATTTGTTCAACTCATAAATAATGCGCTCACATTACTTGACTAATTATAAAACTTATTTAAGTACGAAGTTGATGCGGTAAAGCGTTCCTATAAATAAATTTAGAGGGATTCGAGATGAAGAACTCTGTTGAAAAATATTTTGTAATATGCAACAAATAACTATTATATATTAACTTGAATAAAATTACAATCATTCAAAACTAGAATGATACAACATAATAACATGATTAAAAATATAGCAATGAATTCCATCAAATCAAGGATCAACAATACTATATAAATAACGACATGTAAAAGTAATTTAAAATTAAGAAAAGAGTTTAGAAAAACATATCTTTAGGTTAAGGCATGTGAGAATGCTATCCCTAGAAAGAAAACGCCCCTGCTGTACAAGTATTACTATTAAGCTTAAACGAGCTCTTTTCTCATAATTCAACAACCCGTTGTACCTCTATCAGCGCAACAAAGAAAGATGTCCAAACTATAACTACCAACCTCACTACTTATTTAAAAGAGTGGAGGATAATGGAAGAGTAAAATATTTCATATTCTATGTATTTTTCAACCATGTTCAAACTTTATACAGACAAAATGTTCATATTCTTAATTAGTAATCAAACGTCAGGTCAACAAAATGAATGACAATTGTGCACTTGAATGTAGTGATTTTTTGAACAATGCATTTACTGAATTTAGTGACAGACATAATACCCAAGCAAAAACGGCATATGCAATCACGACAAGAAAAACTGTAATTTCCAACCTTTTTTCTGACCGAATCAATTTCAATAGGAAAAATCCAACCGCTTTTCCGACCGAAGTTGCTTCGGTCGGACATTTCCGAGTCCGACCGATCTCCGACCGGACATTTCAGACCATATATAAATAGGCCGGAAATCGGTTGGAAATGTCCGACCGATCTCCGACCGTCATGTTATTGGTCGGAAATATCCGACCGTTAAATTTTGAAAAAAAAAAGTAAAAAAATTAAATTAAATTAAATTCGGTCGCAAAATCGGTGGAAAATTTCCAATCGATAATGTTGCGGTCGCAAATCTCCGACCGCAACTAAAGCTGTCGGAAAGTTCCGACCGATTTCCAACCATTTATTTTATTTTTTAAATTTAAAATAAATTAAATTAAATATGTTGATTTCGGTTGGAAATCGGTCGGAAATGTCTAACTGTTTTTCCGACCACATCCAATTAATTTATTTAATATTTAATTATGTTAAATTAGTCCATATATAATTAAAGTTGTGTCAATTTGGTCCTTGGGAGTAAGATTTAAGTTAGGGTTATTTACACACAAAGGTCTTGTACTTTGCCTATTAATGTGATTTTAAAAGGTGTTTTAAAACCGTGTACTTGTATGCGTACAAAATCATCGTAACTTTATCGGGTATATGAGTCCTATCCATAGGGAATCGGTTTTAAATTGAATCTAGTGATTAATGGCTGGTTGGAATTTTGGGTTTTTGTTGATGAATTGAGTGGTTAACTAAACTAAAGCAACTAAAGAATTAAAAAAGGTTGTCAAATTAAATAAACGTTAGTTCATGGAATGAATTCAGGATAACTTTACTCGTATACTGTCATTATGCTCTATTATGACAATGATCTAGGAGGTTTAGGCTGTAAGTACTAAGCGTAGGTTATATTTAAACTAGTTAAGGCTGAGGGCCATGAACTAGTCTAAAGACATAACCTATTATATCATCTTAGGTGTAGCATAGGTTATCTCATTAGCATAACTTTATTCCTTTTTTGCTCCTAATTCAATATTAAACTTGAATTAATACTTAAGTTAGGGCTTAGGATAATGAACTAGTTTAAGAGCATAACTCACTGTATTACCCTAGGTGTAGAATTGATTATCTCAATAGTACTAACAAATTCCTTTATCACTCATAATGAAGTATTAATTTATACAAAAGATTGTGTTCAAAGTTGTGTATAACCTCAACCCTAAACATGCATGAAAAACTAATTATATTATGGTATAGGCTACAAACTCATAGATGAACGCTAATAGTTTGAAGATCTTATTATTGCTACAAGCACACAATTATGTAAGATGCAATTTAATGCACTACAAGTCAATTAATTATCTCAATTAATTCAACTTGAAGTCAAAAGATTGGCAATTTTATCAATAATTTAGCATAAATTAACTCTAAATCAACATAATTAATCAAAAATATTCTTTTAATTTTGTAAGAAACAAATTTTTTTATAAAAAAGTTGTGCTAAACTGTAAGTTGTTTCAAATTAATCCTCAAGATTGTTTTAATTTTAAGTGGACCTAAAATATCAAAATTTTTTATTTTTTAAATGAAATGATAAGGTCATTACCAATAAACAGATGTGTTGATAATATTATCTTTGTATTACTAACAGAATCATTACCAATAAGCAAGTCTGTTAGTTTTATCAAGTAGCCATTACCAATAGGTAAAATCATATTACCAATAAATAAACTATTAGTATTAAGCCAATTGTAACAGAGACATTCACCAATGTATAAATTTGTTACTAATATTATTTTTACTATATTATTAGAATAATCACCAACAAATAAAGTTATTAGTTTTAAATTTAAAAAAAGAGTACTCAATTTTTTTACTCAATTTTTATTCTGCTCTAAATTTAACCTAGGTGTAGCATATGTTATTTCATTAGCACTACTTAATTCTTTTGTTGCTCCTAATTTAATATTAAACATGAATTAATACTTAAGTTCGAGCATAAACTAGTCTAACAATATAACCTATTATATCACCATTGGAGGAGCACGGATTATCTCAATGGTACTAACGAATTCCTCCATCAGTCATAATTAAGTATTGATTTATATAAAAGATTGTGTTCAGAGTTTATACAGCCTCAAACTTGACCACGCATTAAAATTTAGTTATGTTATGGTGCAGACTACAAGCTCGTAGATGAATGCTAATAATTTGGAGACCTTATCATGGCTATAAGCACACAATTATATAAAATAAAATTTAATACATTACAAATCAATTAATTAACTCAATTTAACCAAATTAGTATTGTGAAGTAGCTGTCATCAACAGGTAAAATTATATTACCAACAAATAAATTATTATTATTAAGCCAATTCTAATAGAGACATTTACCAACATACAAATTTATTACTAATATTAATAATATTAAAAGAATAATTACCAACAACAAAATTATTAGTTTTAAATCTAAAAAAACAGTACTTAAATTTTTACTCAATTTTTATTTTCCCCCTTAATTTTTATTTCCCTCTTTAATTTTTTTACTTTTTCTCCTAGATTTTCATTTTCCCTCTCAAATTTCATTTTCCCCCTCTTAACACTTATAATTTTTACCTAAAATTAATGTTTATATCCTAATTAAAAATACTAAATTTTTAACCAAATGCCCATCCCACCCATAGAAACCCTCACTCTTCATTCTCCCAACCCAGACCCACCCAGACCCCCCTTGCGCAGCCCCTCGCCGCCCTGCCCCGCCCTCGCTGCCCAGCCGGTCAGCCACCACACCGGCACCGGTCACGGATTCTCATCCCATAACAGCTTATTTTTGGTACATATTTCAGGTTTGTACTTAATATTTTTGTTTACAACTTTCATAATTTATTGTGAAATTAGTTTTTATATTGTGTTTGAACCCTTACAACTTGCTACATGAGAGATAAATTTTGCTGAAATTTATGTTGGTTGTTGCTAGCTTTTGAGTAGTTTTGTGGCGGGAGGCTGTCGGGTTTGGATATTGAGGAGGTTCTATCAATTTGCAGGTTTAGATTGTGGTAATACTTCCAATTTTTCTAATTTTTATCTATTGTTTATACATATTTCGGGTTTATACTCACTACTTTTGTTTACAACTTTCATATTTTAGTGTAAAATTGGTTTTACATTGTTTCAACTTTTATATTTGTTGTATGAGACATTACTGAAATTTTTGTTGTCGTTGCTAGTTTTTGAGTAGTTTTGTGGCGGGAGGTTGTCGGGTTTAGATATTGAGGAGGTTCTATCAATTTTCAGGTTTGGATTGTGGTAGTACTTCCAATTTTTCTGATTTTTATCTATTTTTTATACATATTTTAGATTTATACTCACTACTTTTGTTTACAACTTTCATATTTTAGTGTAAAATTAGTTTTATATTGTGTTTCAACTTTTATACTTGTTGTATGAGACATTGCTGAAATTTTTGTTGCTGTTGCTAGTTTTTGAGTAGGTTTGTGGCGGGAGGTTGTCGGGTTTGGATATTGAGGAGGTTCTATCAATTTTCAGGTTTGGATTGTGGTGGTACTTCCAATTTTTCTAATTTTTATCTATTTTTTATGCATATTTCGGGTTTATACACACTACTTTTGTTTAGAACTTTCATATTTTAGTGTAAAATTGGTTTTATATTGTGTTTCAACTTTTGTACTTGTTGTATGAGACATTGCTGAAATTTTTGTTGTCGTTGCTAGTTTTTGAGTAGTTTTGTGGCGGGAGGTTGTCGGGTTTGGATATTGAGGAGGTTCTATCAATTTTCAGGTTTGGATTGTGGTAGTACTTCCAATTTTTCTGATTTTTATCTATTTTTTATATATATTTCAGGTTTATACTCACTACTTTTGTTTACAATTTTAATATTTTAGTGTAAAATTTGTTTTTTATTGTGTTTCAACTTTTATACTTATTGTATGAGATATTGCTGAAATTTTTGTTGTCGTTGCTAGTTGTTGCGTAGTTTTGTGGTGGGAGGTTGTTAGGTTTAGATATTGAGGAGGTTCTATCAGCTCTCAGATTTGGATTGTTGTAGTATTTCTGATTTTTCTAATTTTAGTCTATTTTTTGTACATATTTCAGGTTTGTACTCATTAATTTGGCTTAAAACTTTCATGTTTGAGTGTAAAATTGGTTTTATAGTGTGTTTCAACTCTTATACTTGTTATATGAGACATTGTTGAAATTTCTATTATCGTTGCTAGTTGTTGGGTAGTTTTGTGGTAGGAGGTTGCTGGGTTTGGATATTGAGGAGGTTCTATCAACTCTCAGATTTGGATTGTTGTGGTATTTCTGATTTTAGTCATTTTTTTTGCATATTTCAGGTTTGTACTTATTTCTTTTGTTTAAAACTTTTATAGTTTAGTGTGAAATTGGTTTTATATTGTGCTTTAACCCTTACAATTTGTTATATGAGAGATGAATTTTGCTGCAATTTATGTTGGTCATTGCTAGTTGTTGGGTAGTTTTGTGGCGGGAGGTTGTCGGGTTTCGATATTGAGGAGGTTTTATCAATTCTCGGGTTTAGATTGTGTGTGGTAGTTATGATTTTTTTGATTTTAGTATATTTTTTTTTTTTGGTACATATTTTAGGTTTGCATTCATTATTTTTGTTTACAATTTTCATATTTTAGTGTGAATTTGGTTTGATTTCTTATACAATCAAATGATGAAACAATTGTTCATGAAATTAAATGTTGATCCTCTAGTCCAACCAATTTTTGATAGTGATGATGATGAAGATGAAGGTAGAGATGGAGACGAAGACGAAGATGAAGATGATGGTGGAGATGATGATGATGTGTAGTAAATTTGATAATTGTTTATTTAACTTTTTAGGTGTAAGCTTGAATTACATTGTGATGTTTTTGGTAATTGAAACTTGTGTTATGTTTTTGGTATTAGTAGTATCGTATATGTTATGTTTTGGCATGATCAGTATCGTATACGTACAAGAAAATTAATTTATAGTAGGATTAAACATATTTTTCCACTAAATATGCATTTAAAAAAAAAATAAAAATGTTTGGCTGATTATTTATCTTGCCGGCCAAGTTTCCGACCGAATTTCAGTTGGTAGTTGCCGACGGAGAATTTGGTCTGTAATTTCGGACCGATAATTCGGTCGGTAGTTTGCAACCGGTACTTCCGTTGGAAATCTTTGACCAATAAGTCGGTTGGAGGTTTCCGATTGAAACTCTCAATCGGTCGGAATTTTCCGATTGAAATTTTAGTCGGAAATCTGGTCGGAAATTTCTGACTGAAACACTCAGTCCGAAAGTCGGTCGAAAATTTCGAACCGAATTTTGGAAGTCGTCGGAAATAGGTTTCCGACCAACATATTTCCGACATAAATATTCGGTCGGAAATTCGGTTGGAAGTGCACATTTCCTACCGATTTTTCCCAGTTTCCGACCTATTTTTTTGTAGTGAATAACGTTAAGGATTTTAATAGTGTATTAATTTTGGTATTAAGTATTTTTTTTAAATAATATAAAATAAATAATTTTTAAATCACTAAATAAAAAACATAATTTTTCAACAAACTCTATATCACATTATGAGGTATCCAATCCCTACAATGAGAGAAAATTAGACGGAGATTTCTTCTCTGTTAAGGTGTTATTGTCCTTTTTATTGTTCTTATGCAAAGTAATGTTTTCCGTGTCAATTATTTTCAACCTAGGTAACTCAAAAATATACTTCTAAAAGCATATGATTGTAATAAAGTCAATCACAGAGAAGCGGTGACATTACAATGCGTGTGATATACACATGGACAGGTATTAACGGCTACAAACCCTAGGGTGATCTAACATATTAAGTAGGACAGAAAAGATGATTTATAAGATCACCCATCACGTTACCATAGTTAGGAGATCAATTATTAGTTTCGAGATCTTTACTAGCCGCCTATTGTAAGGTAAAGAACAAGTTGTTTTGCAATCGATTGATATTTCTGCCGCTATAAACAACTCATTAGCAATAATGTTTACAAAGTTGTTTGTTTTATTTTTAAGAGAGTGCATTTAATTACCTTTACTATAAAAAAATAAATAGACATATTTTAGGCACAAAATTAAGACAAATAACCTGATCTAAGAATAAACTAGACAAATTTGAGAAGAAGATATCATTTCTAATATATTAAAATTGAAATGCACCAAATATTACAAAATTTTGAAATTTGAGACTGTTCTAACTCATCTCTGATAGAGATAGGTTGGAGACAACAATGTTTTTAAAATTTCACAGGACCTTTAGGGCAAACACACGAAGTTAGAATACACGAGATCCTCATATAAGCCAAGTAGGGCTCCATCCTAAAATCAACTAGCTTGAGGTGGAGTAACCTACTAGACTTATAAATTGATATTTGTACTCTCACAACTCCAATGTGGAATTCTTATACAAGACTCACATGTGGAGTACTCAACACTCCTCCTCACATGTGAGTCTGCGACAAATGCAGCACTCGCCTTCTCCGATCCAATTGGATCCAACATTCATTGGAGAGGCTTTCAGAGCAACAAGCTCAAATGCACTCCTCTTCACGAGGATCCGGTGCATCCAACAAAAGCTTCGGATCATCTACCAGCTTTGATTCTGTGTTAAATTTCATTAGGCCTTTAGGCCCAATCCATGGAGTTAGAATATATGAGATCTACATATTAGCCCAAGTGGGGTACTATCATAAAACCAATTGGCAATAGATGGAGTAACCCACTAGGCTTATAAATTGATCTCTTCACTCTCACAACTCGAATGTGGGATTCTTATACAAGACTCACATGTAGAGTACTCAGCACTCCCCTTCACATGCGAGTCTACGAAAAACGCAACACTCGCCTTCTTGCCAAGGAACCAACTATCCAAAAAGTTTAAGCTAGTGGGTAAAAGTCCAAGATTAGTTTAATACTCTAACATGCCCGATATGTCTTATTTTTGTATATTTTACACCTCGTTCCCATGACATATTCGGCTATTACATGTTTGTTTTAATGCAATTTAGATACATTTAGATTTGGAATGCATCAGAGCAAACAAGGGTTGAAAAGTGGTGAAATCAAGCATAATGTAGGCATATTTGAAGACTACAATAAGAAACCAGACAATTTGTGTAAAAGAAGGACCCAACGGGTCGTAATTAGGTAACCCAAATAGATGTTGTAAGGTTTCGGGAAGTAATCGACCAATTGGCACGAAGAGCCTATCGATCGACATGCAACAGTAGCTTACTATTAACTGCCGATTGATCTGCCAATAGTGCTGATCAATTGGCAGCCTATGGTTGGACTGCCAATTGATCGACCAATGTCAATAACGCTATTGAGGAAGGCCGATTGATTGGCCAACAGTGCCAATCAATCAGCAAGATACCCGCAGCGGATCCTAGGTCATGTTGCATGTGTAAATATAGGGGGGATTCCTTTTTGGGGATCTTTTGCCTCTTCTCCTCTCATTCTTGATGCCACTACAAGATCCAAGGGTTCTCCAAAGCCGAAGCACAGGGGGTTGGGGTGCTGGGGAATCAAAGCATGGATCAACGTCTACGTCAATTGAGGGAGTCTTCATCTTTGAGTTTTTTCATTGTTATTTTTGTTAGATTAATGATGTTTAAAACACCCATGGAGGAGTAGGCATTTAGTTTTAGGATGAAGGATGGGTAGAAGTCCATATCCCAGATTTATCTTGTACTTTTGACAATGATTGAGTTATGTTATTTTTCTCACTCTTGTGGGGAATGATTCATGTTAATTGGTTTTCCTTGGATGTGCTTGTAGCCTTGTTAATATTTCTGATTAAATTGCATTTTGTTTACGAGCTTGTAGCCTAAACCATAACATAATAGGTTTTCACGCGTCGTCAGTATTGAGGTTGTACCCAACCTTGAACACAATCTTTTGTACAAATTAATATTGAATTAGGAGCGAGAAAGAAATTAAATAGTACTAATGAGATAGCCTATGCTACACTTAAGGTGATAAGATAGGTTATGCCTAGACTAAGTCATTACCATAAACCCTAATTTAAATGTTAACCCAGACTTAGTGCTTATGGCCAAAGTCTCCTAAATCATTGTCATAAATAAATATGGATTCGAGTAGAGCTACTCTGAATTCATTCCCTGAACTACTTTCAATTGAATTGATATACTTTGTATTAACTTTACTACTGTCTTTCATTGATTGTTCAACCAACCAACCAAAAACCGAAAACTGAATCATTCTTTAATAACTAAATCAACTTTATATCAATTCCTTGAGGATACAACACCTGTATACCCGATTAAGTTATGACGATCTCATATGCTTGCGAGTAGCAATTTTAAAATATCTTTAAAACTCGATCAATGTCCCCTCAAGCAAATGCCCATTTGTCTTCAAGCATAAATATTGCAAATGCCTACCTTGTGCTTAAATCACTACAAAAAAATAGTCGATTTCCGATGGCGACATCGGTAGGAAACTGGGAAAAATCGGTGGGAAACGTGCACTTCCAACCGAATTTCCGACCAAATATTTACGTCGGAAATATGTTGGTTGGAAACCTATTTTCGACGACTTCCAAAATTCGGTTGGAAATTTTCAACCGACTTTCTGACTGAGTGTTTTAGTCAGAAATTTCAAACCGGGTATTCCGACTAAAGTTTCAATCGAAAATTTCCAACCGACTAAGAGTTTCAGCCGGAAACTTTCAACCAACTTATTAGTTTAAGATTTCCAACGGAGGTACTCTTTGCAAACTACCGACCGAATTATCTGTCGAAGATTACCGACCAATATTCTTCGTCGGCAACTACCGATTGAAATTTGGTCGGAAACTTGGCCGGCAAAATAGATAATCAGCCGAACATTTTTAAATTTTTTTTTAAATACATGTTTAGTAGAAAAATATGTTTAATCCTATTATAAATTAATTTTCTTGCATGTATACGATACTGATCATACCAAAAACATAACATATACAATACTACTAATACCAAAAACATAACATAAGTTTCAGTTACCAAAAACATCACAATATAATTTAAGTTTACAACTAAAAAGTTAAATAAAACAAGTATCAAATTTACTACACATCATCATCATCTCCATCTCCATCTCTACCTTCACCTTCATCATCATCATCGTCATCATCATCATCATCATCACTATCAAAAATTTGTTGGACTAAAGGATCAACATTCAATTTCATGAACAATTGTTCCATCATTTGATTTTATTGCTCCTTGAGTCGTTGAAATTTTCTCTTTAATTCCATTTCAGATTTCTTTCTATCACGTCTTTCTGCTTCCAATATAAGTTTCATTTCCTCCTTGTCACAATGTTCTTGTTCCATCCGAGCATTCAATTCATTATACTCTGGTGTCTCTACCCAGGAAGTAGACCTCTGCTTTGACAACTGACTGGAGGAAGAGGAGCATTTGTATAATATTGCTTCCATTCCAAGTCCATATGTTTGCCCCTTCTTTGTCAGGCCAACAGCTTCGTTCCATATCTTTATATGTGATAAAGGACATTATTGTCCTGAATCTTGGCCATCCCCGGAACCATCAATCTATAACGCTCATGTGATCAATTGTGACAATTAGTCTAAAACTAATTACAATTGTTTAACTTGTCTGCTCAAAAAAAATTGTTTAACTTGAAATACATAAATCAATAATTTAACCCTTACATAAGCAACAAAAGATCTTTTGTCCACCCAACTTTTATCCTTCTTGTTTTGATGGGTGAATGCAAACAGCTCACCAAAAGTAGGTACCTTGGCAATCTTTTCTATCTATATTTACAAATATATAGAAGATTATTATTTGCAAGTAAGGCATATTCCAAGAGATAATTATAAAATTTATATTACCAGTCGCCTTCTGTGCTCTTCCGATGGGATTGAACCACAAGTGTGAAGCGATGTGCCAATGGCACCAACATCTGAATCACGATTTTTCTTATTTCGCTCACTTTTTTTCCTTAAAGGCTGCACTATTCCAGTACTTCCATAGGTCATTCCACACTTCTTGACTTAACTAGTGTGGCCGCTTATTGGGTTTTTTCTCTGACCCATGAAAACGTGTCTTTCAGGCTTTTTCCATCTCGTTTCTCAAAATTTTCCCTCATTGTCCTCTCATTCTCTGCGTGCCACCAGTACTTCTTCTACAAAATTTTAAAAAAAAATGTAAGCACAAATCAAAGTACAAAAATAATAGTTAAATTCAAAATACTTGCCTTAAACTCGCCAAACCATAACTCTACCACCTCTTTTGGTACCTTCATCCATGATTCGTAAGGTCCAACAAATTTGCTTTTGATGATATCAGTAATGCTACGAACAACCGTTGGATGATCCGAAAAAAACCTAATTCAAAACATTAATATATTAATTAGCATGCACTAAATTATCAAAATTATTTATAAATAATAATATAAATATTACAATACTTACCCATCTCCTTCGGACTCTACATAAGCCTTGGTCAAAGCATATGCGTGCGAGGTCCCATGACTTATAATCCACTCATGCCCTGTGGGTTGGGTGGGCCGTGATGGTGTGGGGTGAACATGTGGTGATGGCGTATGATAGATGGGCAGTGATGGTGTAGGATGAACGTGTGGTGATGGCGTATGATAGATGGGCGGTGATGGTCTATGGTGTATGGGTGGTGATGGTTTAGGGTGAGCATGAGGGGATGACCTATGGAAGATGGGTTGTTCTTGTGTAGGAGGGACCATAGAATAAGGATATGAACATGAACCGACCGAATAGGAAGGTGAATCACTATTACCTTCTACTGTACTAGAAGAAGAGCGCCTTTTTTTCTAGCGCCCCCTACTAGCAGATTTAGCACCTGTTCTTGACATCTTTTAATAGATACAATACATTTAGATAACAACGGCAAACAATTAACAACCACATAAAAAGATTTAGGACAAAAGGGACTATATTTACAACAAGTAAAAAATATACCTAAAAATATACATATAATATCATAACGTATTTCAACATCATACTTCCACCCCTAGTTCCCTAACATCAATATACGGACAATGACCATAATAGAGTATGACATGACAGCTCAACATTAAAATTTCAAACCAAAATGCACAATGTTACGCCAGGTTCACATAGCCAAATTAAATACAATCAACGTGGAAAACAAGATAAAATTAATATGTTATATTAGTCATCTTTGTCCTCATAATCATTTTCTTCGCATTGTCCATCATTTTTTGATTCATCCTCATCATTAAAATCCATCTCCTCCTCCACCTCCTCCTCCTCCTCCTCCTCTTCCTCAATCGTTTGTTGACTAGTTGGAAGGATGTCAAAGTCAACTTCTTCACAATTTCCTGCATCTCCACCTAAAGGTTCTATAGCAACATCATTAATTACAGTATTAATAGTAGACATGTTCTCTTCTTGATAAGCAACATCCAATGTGTATCGGTTATCCACCCTAGCCCTCGGTTTGGTATTTATAATGACCCACCAATCTGCTTTGCCCCTTGTGTTTTTAGGGTCAGGCATGTAGTAAACTTGAGTTACAGCATCTGCAAAAATAAATGGATCGTATTTTTCATAGCGTCTGTTATGACGAATCTCTATAATATCATAATATTTATGCACTTTCATCTCACGGTTCAAGGTTGGATCAAACCTATGACAGCTAAACAACACACACTTTTTAATTGGTTCCCTCGGATATTCTATTTCAACCACATCTTTGAGGATGCCATAGTATTCATTTTCCATCTCACCTTCCCCAATCCCTCTAGCACACACTCCACTATTTATGGTTCTCTTTCCTTCACTTCTCTCATATGTGTGAAATCTATATCCATTTACAATGTAAATGGGCCATGTTTTCACAACGTTCAAAGGACCCATCACTATCTGACACAAGTATTCATGATGTTCCATGTTGGTTAGTTGAAACTTGCGCACCTATCCATAGCATGAAAAGTATATTGATTACTATAATATAAAAGTTACATTAGTTAAATTATTATACATTTTGCTTAAACACTCACATTATTTTTGAACCATGATGCAAACTCCTTCTCAATCCTAGCATCAACCTCCTCATCACAAATATATTGGTATTCCGCCCTTTTTTGTTGTGGAAAAACACTGTAAGCCAATTTAAAATTTATAACATGAAAATTCCCAAAAAAAATAAGAAACCATATTAATGGTGGACGTGATACTCACTTAATTTAGGGTTGAACTTCATCACAATTTAACAAAATGTGTAAATGGGCTGCATGATATTCTTAGGTAGTCAGGTACCATTTCTTTGGCTTTCTAGCCGGGTGGCCTTGTGAGCGAAAAGCTGATAGAGTTGGTTGCAGTGTTTCACATTTGCCTCCATACTCATTGCGATTGGCTCTAGTTCTCATGGACGGAACATAAGACTCGAAATAATATGACCAGAATTGAGATGTCTCTTGGCATAAGTATGCCTCACATATTGAGCCTTCTACACGAGCTTTGTTCTTCACCATTCTCTTCAATTTACCAAATTCCTTACGACAAAAATTATACTTAATATCTCAACATTTATAATTAACGGAATCACAAGCGGAGATTGTGATAATTACCTCTCAAAAGGGTACATCCATCTGAATTGAACATGTCCACCTACTCTTGCTTCGTAGGCCAAATGGATGGGCAACTGTTCCATTGAATTAAAAAATCCAGGTGGAAAGATATGCTCCAATTTACAGAGTATAACAACAATATTTTTCTCTATATGTTACAAGTTCTCCTCTTGTAATACTGTTGAGCATAAGTCCCTAAAAAAGTGACTCAACTCAGTAAGAGGTTTCCATACTTGTTGAGGTAGTGCACTGAAGGCTGTTGGAAGTAAAGACTCCATAAATACATGACAATCATGACTCTTCATTCCTGACAATGTTGCTTTATTCATATCTACACATGTAGCCATATATGAGGCATATCCATTTGGCATTTTCAAGTTCCTAACCCATTCACATACAGCTCTTTTCTGCTCCATAGTAAAGGCAAATTTTGCTTTTGGTTTCAAACTTTACCATTACTTAGTACTTTCAACTCCAAATCCTTTCGCCTACAATACATAGTCAAGTCCATCCTCGCTTTTACATTGTCTTCTGTTTTGCCCTTGACATCCATTACAGTGTTGAATACATTATCAAAGAAATTCTTTTCTATATGCATGACATCTAAGTTGTGTCGAAGCGTATTGTTTTTCCAATATGGTAATTCCCAAAATATGCTTTGTTTTGTCCAATTGTGAGTCATACCGAAGCCGTCAATTTCAAATTGCATATTTTCAGCCACTACCTGCCATAATTGTTCCCCAGTAAACCTGATAGGAGATGCTCTATGTTCAGCCTTATTTTTCAAAAAAGCATCTTTATTCCTTCTAATTGAATGGTCCATGGGCAAAAATGAACGATGACAATCAAACCAAGTTGGTTTCCCCCCGTTACAGAAATTAAAAGCCATGGACTGATGCATACAAATTGGGCTTGCTAATTTTCCATGAGTACTCCACCCTGACAACATGCCATATGCAGAGAAATCATTGACAATCCACATTAATGCTTCCCTCATTTGAAAATTTTGCTCCATAGAGATGCCGTATGTTAAGACACCTTCTTCCCATAATGTCTTCAACTCATCTATCAAAGGCTGCAAATACACATCTATCCTACCCTTAGGATTTTTCGGCCCAAGTTAAAAACATATAAGGACTGGTCATACACATTTCAGGAGGAAGATTATAAGGGGTAACAGTTACTGGCCAACAAGAGTAAGTTTTGGACGTTTGTCCATATGGAGTAAAGCCGTCAGCACATAAACCAAGTCTGACATTCCGCGGCTCATTGGCAAAATTAGGATATGTTCGATCAAAGGGTTTCCATGCTTCCCCATCAGATGGGTGACACAAAACACCATGCTCCCGCCTATTATCGCAGTGCCACCTCATGTGCTCAGCAGAACTCCTAGAAGCATACAATCTTTGAAGTCTTGGAATTAGTGGCAAGTCATGCATTCTTGCACTTGGGATATCTTTAGAATTTCCCTTGCGCGACTTGCGCACTTGATATCTAGGTGCACCACAAGACATGAATGTACACTTATTCAAATTGGCATCATCCTTGTAATATAACATACAACCATGAGGGCGACAATCTAATTTTTGAGAAGTGAGGCCAAGTTTTAACACTAATCTGTTAGCCTTGTAGAAATTAAGAGGTATGAGATTATCAGATGAACATGTCTCTTTCATGAGCCCTGCAATTTCATTGAAACAATTTTGTGGCATGTTGTAGTCACATTTGATGCTCATCATTCTAAAAGCAGCAGATAACTCAGTGTGATAACTGCATCCAACCCATAATGGTTGTTGAGCTGTATGCAACATATCATAAAACCTTTGAGCATCCGCATTTGGGGGTTGATTCATATCTTTTTGGAAAGGAATTCCATAATCTAACCCTACGGCATTAGCAATCATAGTCTGATATCTATTAACAAATTAATCCTCATTATTTAAATGCGCACTACTTGAAGCACCGTGATGTATGTTAACCCCACCATATTCCTGTGGTTCAACCTCACCACATGAAGTCCAATACCAATAACTACCTGTAAATCGCTTCCTGTAAAGATGAACCTTAACTTCATCAGGAGACAAAAATTTCTTATTTTTACACTTATAATAAGGACATCTATATATACCCTCCTTTAAAAACACTGATTGTCTTCTTACAAATGCATCAAACTCATCTACACCCCGCAAAAATTCAATTGTATATCCCCCACGACCGGGAAGAAGCCTATTAATCATCCACCTACGATGTTCCGGGATTTCCATAATCTGAAAAAAGGTCAGAAAATTTTACACACAATAAATTTTCAGGATTGTAAAAGAATCAAACGAAATTCACACTAAAATATGAAAGTTGTAAACAAAAATAATGAATAAAAACCTAAAATATGTACAAAAAAAATACTAAAATCATAAAAATCATAACTACCACACACAATCTAAACCCGAGAATTGATAAAACCTCCTCAATATCGAAACACGACAACCTCCCGCTTCAAAACTACCTAACACCTAGCAATGACCAACATAAATTGTGGCAAAATTCACCTCTCATATAACAAATTGTAAGGGCTGAAGCACAATATAAAACCAATTTCACACTAAACTATGAAAGTTTTAAACAAAAGTAATGAGTACAAACCTGAAATATGTACAAAAAATGACTTAAATCAGAAAAATCAGATGTACCACCATATTCCAAACCTGAGAGTTGATATAACCTCCTCAATATCCAAACCCAACAACCTCCTACCACAAAACTACCTAACAACTAGCAATGATAACCAAAATTTCAGCAATGTCTCATACAACAAGTATAAGAGTTGTAACGCAATATAAAACCAATTTTACACTAAATTATGAAAGTTTTAAACCAAAGTAATGAGCACAAACCTGAAATATGCACAAAAAATAGACTAAAATCAGAAGTACCACAACAATCCAAACCTGAGAGTTGATAGAACCTCCTCAATATCCAAACCCAACAACCTAATACCACAAAACTACCCAACAACTAGCAACGATAACCAAAATTTCAGCAATGTCTCATACAACAAGTATAAGAGTTGAAACACAATATAAAACCAGTTTTACACTAAAATATGAAAGTTTTAAACCAAAGTAATGAGTACAAAACTGATATATGTACAAAAAATAGACTAAAATCAGAAAAATCAGAAGTACCACAACAATCCAACTTGAGAGTTGATAGAACCTCCTCAATATCCAAACCCAACAACCTCTTACCACAAAACTACCCAACAACTAGCAACGATAACCAAAATTTCAGCAATGTCTCATACAACAAGTATAAGAGTTGAAACACAATATAAAACCAATTTTAGACTAAAATATGAAAGTTTTAAACCAAAGTAATGAGTACAAATCTTAAATATGTACAAAAAATAGTCTAAAATCAGAAAAATCAGAAGTACCACAATAATCCAAACCTGAGAGTTGATAGAACCTCCTTAATATGCAAACCCAACAACCTCCTACCACAAAACTATCCAACAACTAGCAACGACAACCAAAATTTCAGCAATGTCTCACACAACAAGTATGAGAGTTGAAACACAATATTAAACCAATTTTACACTAAAATATGAAAGTTTTAAACCAAAGTAATGAGTACAAACCTGAAATATGTACAAAAAAAAGACTCAAATCAGACAAATCAGAAGTACCACAACAATCCAAACCTGAGAGTTGATAGAACCTCCTCAATATCCAAACCCAACAACCTCCTACCACAAAACTACCCAACAACTAGCAACGAGATCAAAAATTTCAGCAATGTCTCATACAACAAGTTTAAGAGTTGAAATACAATATAAAACCAATTTTACACTAAAATATGAAAGTTTTAAACAAAAGTAGTGAGTATAAACCTAAAATATGTATAAAAAATAGACAAAAATCAAAAAAATCGGAAGTACCACCACAATTCAAACTTTAGAATTGATAGAACCTCCTCAATATCCAAATCCGACAACCTCCCACCACAAAACTACTCAAAACTAGCAGCAACCAACATAAATTTCAGCAAATTCATCTCTCATATAGCAAGTTGTATGGGTTATAACACAATATAAAAACTAATTTCACAATAAATTATGAAAGTTGTAAACAAAAGTATCAAGTACAAACCTGAAATATGTACCAAAAATAGACTGTTATGGGACGAGAATTTGTGGCCTGAGCATGACAAATGGGACCGGTTCAGGCGTGGCGGCTGTACGGCGGCACAAGGGCAGGGCGGGGAGGGGCGGGGCTGGTCTGGGCAGAGTCAAGAGTGAGAATGAAGAGGTTAGGGTTTTTTTGAACCTAAAAGAGGGTGGGATGGATACTTGTTTCAAATTTAGTAATTTTAATTAGTTATTACATTAATTTTAGGTAAGAATTGTAAGTATTGGGGGGAAAATGAAATTTGAGAGGGAAAATGAATGTTTGGGAGAAAAAGTAAAAAATTAAAGCGGAAAATAAAAATTAAGGGGGAAAATAAAAATTGAGTAAAAAATTTAAGTACTATTTTTTTAGATTTAAAACTAATAATTTTGTTTGTTGGTAATTATTCTTTTAATATTATTAATATTAGTAATAAATTTGTGTGTTGGTAAATGTCTCTATTAGAATTGGCTTAATAATAACAATTTATTTGTTGGTAATATAATTTTACCTGTTGATGACAGCTACTTCACAATACTAAATTGGTATTGATCTAATCAGTATTAATGAACATTATCTTTTTTTGTCGGAAAACATATTTTTCCCACTATTAATGACAAGTAGTTTAAATCATCTCTAAAGTCTCTTTGTAAGCTTTTTATCACAATTTAAATAATTTAATAAGATTAATAAATTTCATGCTAAACAAAATTAATAAAATAAGTTATTTATTTAATAAAAAAATTTTTTTTTCTTTAAATAATATTCATATGGTAATTGTAGATATAACATAAAATTAAAATTAAAGTTTAGCACAATTTCTCTCTAAAATTTTGTTTTTCACAAAATTAAAAGGAAAATTTTGATTAATTATGTTGATTTAGACTTCATTTATGCTAAATTATTGATAAAATTTCTAATCTTGAACTTAAATACCTTTCGAACGGAACTTTCTTCCCCTAGCCTATGCCTCGAGTTGAATTAAATTGAGTTAATTAATTGATTTGTAATGTATTAAATTTCATCTTATATAATTGTGTGCTTCTAGCCATGATAAGGTCTCCAAATTATAAGCATTTATCTACAAGCTTGTAGTCTGCACCATAACATAACTAAATTTTGATGCGTGGTCAAGTTTGAGGCTGTATAAACCCTGAACACAATCTTTTATATAAATCAATACTTAATTATGACTAATGAAGAAATTTGTTAATACTATTAAGATAATCCGTGCTACACCTAGGGTGATACAATAGGTTATGCTTTTAGACTAGTTTATGCTCGAACTTAAGTATTAATTCATGTTTAATATTGAATTAGGAGCAACAAATGAATTAAGTAGTACTAATGAAATAACCTATGCTACACCTAGGGTGATATGATAGGTTATGCCCTTGGACTAGTTCATTACCCTAAACCCTAACTAGTTATACTAACCTACACTTAGTACTTGTAACCTTAGCCTTCTAAATCATTGTCATAGTAGAGTATAATGGCCGGATACTAGTAAAGCTGCCCTAAATTTATTCATTGAACTAACCTTTATTTGATTTGACAACCCCTTTAACTACTTTAATTGTTTTAGTTTGGTTGACCGCTCAATTCATCAACAAAAACACAAAATTCCAACTGGTAATTAATCACTAGATTCGATTTAACACCAATTCCCTATGGATACGGCCCATGTACCCGACAAAGTTACGACGACCTCGCACGCTTGCGAGTACATGGTTTTAAAACACTTTTTAAAATCACATCAATACGCAAAGTACAAGACATTTTGGTGTAAATAACTATAACTTAAATTTTACTTCCGATGACCAAATTGACACAACGTCAATTATATATGGATTTGGTCCCGACCGATTTTCCAATCGAATTAAATGGTCGAAAAGCGGTCGGAGATTTCCGACCAAAGTATTATTAGTCGGAAATTTGTGACCGCAAACATGACGGTTGGAAATCGGTTAGACATTTCCAACCGATTTCCAACCGATTTATATACGGTTGGAAATTTCCGACCGAAGCAAGTTCGGTTGAAAAAGCAGTTGGATTTTTCCAACTAAACTTGCTTAGGTTGGAAAAAAGGTCGGAAATTACAGTTTTTCTTGTAGGAATTATGTTAATATTCAAAGTAGAGGCTATTGGAACTGAACACATGACTTCTTGGTCAACAAGGTTCTGTAACCATATCAAGGAACCAACTGTTCCAAAAGCTTAATGGGTGAAAGTCTAAGATTGATCTTACACTCTAATAGAGTTCATCCGGATATTTGAATTTGAAACAGACTCCCATCTCAAAGTTGTCTCTAAGAGGATTTTGAGACGGGTTTTTTTGTTTCAAAATTAGAAACGGAATTTGGTTCTAAACCTTCCTTAAGTCTTCTTTTGTTGACCCATCACTACGCCATTCCTAATTTGCTTGAAATTGGAGACAAAAATTTCCATCTCTAATTAAGCGTTCGCTTGTAGTGTTTGGTAGAGGGTATCACGACTGCCATGACAACATTCCTCAACCAAAATTTGCAAAATTTCAGAATAAGACATATGTGGTAGAAATTTTTAAATTTCAAAAATATCTTATCTACATATTAAAATGAAAGAATATCTAGTGCTAAGAGAGTAAATCTCAATTACTAGACTAGTAATTTACATGTGTAACTCGAATATTACAAAATATAAATAATTTGTACGGTGAGAAAGGCGAAGGTAACATCTCAAATATCAAATATTGGTACACAGGAATGTCAAATGCGAAAGAAAAATAATGTTGTTGCCCCCAACTAGCCAAAACTTAACTAGATTGTCTTTCATGGGGAGTTTACATTGTTTGTGGAGAAATAATACGATGTACATCGTCAAATTGCACACAAAGACTGTTAGCGCAAATCTTCAAATACTTGCAAAAACTTTGCAATCGGGTAACCAAATGATCTCAGGTGCTGAGGCCGTGTAATAACTTTCCTTAAAGTTTATTTCGGTATACGAAATATCTTCGGGAATACAACAACAACCAAAAATGAAGCGAGAGTGTGTAAGAGGAGAGAATGATGTTTATCAAACTTTTACTTGAACACATAAACACATGTACTTTCAATGTTCTTTTACAATCTCTTTCACAAGCCCTTTTTGATTCAATTCAAGTAAAATCAGGGGGCATATATGCATATTTATAGAAGAAAGACGTCCCAAACAAAGTCCTTTCAACCAGGAAAAATCACATGCTTTAACTATCAAAACCGCCCTATGTGTCAAAATTGAGTGTTGACACACAGCTGCTGTGTGTCAACACACTCATTGACACTCAACTTTCTATAAGTCTGTGTATCGAAGTGAGTGTTGACACTCACTTCAACACCTAGCTTACTGTAAGTCTATGCGTTGACACACAGCTTCCTTTAGTACGCTTCTGTAAAGGCTGTGTGTCGACACACGGGCCATGTGTGTTGACACACAGCAGCCGTCTTCTGGTTATGTTGGATTGTGCGTCAACACACATGGTCCATGTGTCGACACACACTCCTAATAAGTCTCAAACACTTAGAATATGTATTGGGACAATCTTAAACACATCTTAAATACATATTAAGTAAACATTTGACACTTTATTCATTACATATTTTGAAAATACATCAACAAAGACAAGAAAAAGGATGGAACAACCTTCTATCATTATTATTATAAGAAAAGAATAAATTAAATACAGGATTCAATTTTAATTCTCAACAGGGGGATAGGAGGAAAAAAAATTGGACTCAAATTTACCCTCGGGCCTCTTTATAAGCAACTAACCTAGCATAGGCCTAATAATTACACATCAACAGCTTTGAGGTTTTGTGTTGTAATTTTTTATTTCACAAATTTTATGAAATAATATTTTAGTCCATAAAGTTACACATTTAATAAAACAATCCAAATAATGGTAAGAAAGAGTGTAAAATAGCCCCACATTCAAATTTTTTTCATTATAAGTGTCACGATATTTATGGGATGAGAGGAGTAGCATGGGGATAGTGAGCTTACCAACAAATAACAATAGGTTTTACACCATTCCACACCAGTATTTGGACTATTTTATTATATACATGCAATTTTTGAACTAAAAAAATATTTTGCAAAGTTTTTGGACTAAGAAATTAATACACCAAACCTTAAGGTACTGCTTCCACCCTAAATTCGAGGGAGCAAGAGCAGCGCCGTTTCTACCAAAGTGCCACTTGCTTAACATGTGAGGTCCTCCTTGAGGAAAATTAGGCCTTTAGGTGCTAAAACAACCACGTCTTGAGCCCAGCGTCCTGATAAGATTATCATCCTAACAAGGTTATTAATCACTCGAGGCTAGAGATGGCTGAAGAGGGTGCTTGAGCTCAAGGGATTGCCAAGAAGGCTGCAAGACAGATGGATCCCTGGCTTGAGATAGTTACTTGGAGCACAATTTCAGATACTTGGGCACTAACCTTAATCCAAGAGAACATAGGGCTTCTAAAAGGGACTTCAGCTAGAAATTAAGACATAGGCTCTAAGGAATTCCCTCCAATACCGAATCATGGATGCGTTCATTGATCATTCACATGCAAGAAAGAGCTTAGTGGCCTGACATGGGGAGAAAATGTCTCGAAATTAGGTGACAGTTGTTGTTTAGTTTTTCTATAAATAAAGGACTCTGTGACAGACCAAAGAAGCACACACACTCAATACAAAACTTCTTCAAGTTTTTCTTTACAGCACACTTGTGGCCTTTTCTTAGGAGTAGCATAACTTAACATAGCTTAGCTCAGTATAGAACTTGTTGTACTTGCTTCTTCAGTAGTACAGTCTTTTGGGCTTCAGTTATGAGCTTCCTATTTTAATCTGTTCCCAAGTTTCAATGAGTTAAGAACTGAGGTTCTAGTTTAAGACTTTGACGGCCAAGGCTTGATCTTGATTGCGTTGTTCTTAATGCTATTATCACTGCTTGATAAGTCAGATGAACTTAGGTTGGCGCCATAGATTATGACTTTGATGGCCAAGGCTTAACCTTAATAGTGTTGGTCCTAGTATAGTGACTTGAATATGATTTGCTCCACTTTAATCTAGTCAGACCTAAACTCATTCGAGTTATTATAATTCAAGGGTGCTAGGCTGAAAAACTTAATTGACTCGAGCTTATAAGTTGATTGCTGAGCTCTTGGGTTTATCTTTACCCTAGTTCCTGACTTTTAAGTGTATGAGGAAAGGGGTCTGTGGTCCTGCTCCGTCACTTAACTACCGCTTGAGTTAGATCCATATCCCTTTAATTTTTTATCTATATATATACAAAAAATCCACAAAAATATTTAATCGAGTCTTCTTACTTGAAGCATAAGTTGAACTCATGGTATAACCGAACCCATATACTCCAAATTATCACAACCTTTCCTCTGAATGTGGTGAGTGGGTTTAGGGCAAAGAGGTGCGGTTCAAATTTAGGCTCGCTCCCTAGTGGCGGTAAGTTCCTTTTGCATGTCAGTTTTTTTTCTCTTTTTTAGCCACCACATCAAAATTAATTACAAACAAAATAAAGCAAGCTTGCCTTTTGGAGACTACAGTGGGAGGTTTGAAACAAGACTTCATTGTCTTAAGCCCATCACGGATTACCAGGACGTAATTGCAAACCATTCGCCGACAGTCAAAACCAGGAGGTCCAATGTCTCGATCATGAGGAATTAGAAGGCTTAGCCTTGATTGGATCCTCGCTTGAGCATCCTCTTAAACAAAGCCCTATATAATGAAGGGATAAACCAAGTCATAGCCACGACAGCGAGTGCGGTGGCAATGATGACATCCCGGAAGATGAACGCATTGGGCTGGATGGCCATTCTAGCAATGAGAGAAGCCTTTGAGAGACAACGTGCTGAAATAAAGCGCAATTTAGTGGCCCGGCGTGAAAACTCTACTGCCATGAGAGCTGTAATAAATGACATTCAAACCTCGCGGAATGAAATGCTTCACAAGGGGACTGACAGAGTCTTAGTTGAAATGAACTCAACCTTGTCTTCTACTGCTACCCTTATTGCTAGGGATGTGACGAGACAGACAGTAGTTTTGGTCGAGCCTATCTTAGTTCGATAGGCTGAAGTTCATAATGGCTTGGTTCAAGCTGTTAGAGAAGATATCATGCAAATTAGGACTGTACCTCTTATGTCAGTACCAATTGGACTCGTGAAGATCCTTTGAGCTCACGATTACTAGTTGCTTAGGTTGACTACATTGTCCCCAAGAGACCAAAAAACTCAATTATGGCTAACCCAAGTGTCAAACACTTGGAATCTAGCCATAGGAATGACAATGCGCCCCTCGGGGTCGCAGGACCTTCGAATCAAGGTCTGTCTCTGGCTTTGAGGGATCTCAATGCCAATGTGCTAGTGTTATCTTTCCTTGAGACAGGGGGCATAACCATTGATACCCTCCTCAGCTAGTAGAAGTTGCTTTGAGGCCCACTCAAGGCCTTGAAATAGGATTGCAAGGACAAGTACCCACTTTTAGGAGCCAGCCTCTCCTTTCTAGACCTTTTTATTCTTACCGCATTGGGGTGCAAGCAAGCCAACCACTTCCTTAAGATTATGACTTGGGAATTTGATCAAACGAGGATGAACTAACAACATGCTAATACCGGTGTGCTCCTTAGCATGCCATATAACCTAGGTCCTACTGGAACATACTTCATGTCCAGCCAAGTGCATGGCCAAGTTAATCAAGGGGGTTACCCTGGGTTTGAGGGGCAACAACCATTCCCACACCCAATTGTGATGGATTCTCAAAGGTATGTTGCAGATCCCCTTCGAGATCCTTACCCACTTGGGGAGCAATGGCAGGCGCATATCCATGTGCCTAACCTACCCCTCCAGGACCAATTGGCCAACCTCATCAAACAAATGTATGGGTCGGGCCTCAAAGGGTCAATAGACCCTTGTATAGTAAACCTTATTCCGACTACATAGACAGGGACTATCATTTTACTCAGGGATACAAAATCCCTGAGTTTACCCCTTTCTCTAGAGAAGGGACTGTATTTACCCTTGAGCACTTGGCATGATTCAATTGCTAGTATAGAGAAGCAACTAATAATCAGTATCTTAAGTTGAGGCTATTCCCCAGTTCTTTAACTGGGATTACTTTTCAGTGGTTTATTAGCCTACTTCCTAATTCCAATTATTGTTGGGATGACATCGCCAGGCAATTCCAGGCTCAGTTCCCAAGAATGGAGCTAGGGACTTCCATGTCTGACTTGGAACTCGAATGATACAAAAGCCAGGTGAATCAGTGGAAGATTGCATTAACCGGTTTAAGAGGGCCAATTGAAATGCACTGTAGCCCTTTCTGAGGTTGAATATGCCAAGCTAGCCTTGAAGATCTAACTTCATGACACTCTTACGGCTGGCAGACTATGCCACTAGATATGAGGCCATCTTAAAATAAGAAAGCTTGAAGAAAAATAGCGTGCATGACACTTATGTACACGACCTAATCGAAGAGGATGAAGATCCTCCATATGAGATTGACGTCGCTGAATACCTCAACAGACCACCTATTATTTGCAATTCTTTGATTAAGAAGGATATTAAAGCCAGGAAGTCTTATCAATCCTAAGACTTAAGGAAATACTCATTTGAACTCTCAAGAGCCAACATAATTTTCAATTAGCTTGAGTCAAATAACAAACTCAAGATTAGGGGTAAATATAGAAAGCCTAGCCCAAATT
The DNA here is from genome assembly GCA_018398585.1 of Simmondsia chinensis. Taxonomy (NCBI): domain Eukaryota; kingdom Viridiplantae; phylum Streptophyta; class Magnoliopsida; order Caryophyllales; family Simmondsiaceae; genus Simmondsia; species Simmondsia chinensis. The sequence goes on from JAGTTD010000011.1 coordinate 9,561,386, forward strand.
CTACTAAGGGGAAGGCATACTGTAAATGGCACGATTCTGGACCCATTCAACGAAGAACTGTGTGATCTTTAGAAGCGTGGTTCATGATGCCATAGAAGCAAGAGAATTGATCTTCCCAGGAGAAGGACAGATGGGCATTGACAAAAATCCCTTCCCTAGTCCTCTTCAAGTCAATGTTAGACACTGTTGCCAAAAGTAATCCCTGTAGTGTCCAGATTAACCCTTTTCCCCTTCAGAGGAGAAAGATAGTCCGCAATGACATTCAGAAGGCAAGGGTGGCAAACCACTTATTTGAGCGGTTGGTCATTAAGGGAATATTGGTTTTCCGAGACTCGTGCACACATTGGATGATGATGTATGCCTCTGGAATATTACCAAACTCCATCCCAAAAACAAGTATGCAGTCTTCAAGAACTTGTTAATCAAACTTTGTAATAACTCTTTCATTACGCTGACAGTGGATGAGGAATTAGCTATGGAAATCAACAGTAACCAAGGGCCCACTTTAGGCCTTACAAGCTGAGAGGAAATATCTCTAGATTTGGAGAGGGTGTCTTACAAAGGCATGCCAACGATGTTAGGCGAAAATACAGGTAGCAATGAGGAAACTTAGACTGCTTCCTTAATATATTTCCCCTGTTGACCCTCTATTGGAACTAAAAATGTCATCTGAGAAGTCCCGTAGATATGAGCCTGTTGAGGATCCTCCTCCAAAATGCTAGATCATCATAAGGACTAGGCATCCGAGTAGAAATCTAAAACATAACCTATTGGACGTGGACACCAGTCAAGGGCCACATAGTCAGGACACCAGCCTTCCGGGGTGCAATTCGGTAATGTCCAGACAAGAAATCGCCTCCATCAAGAGGAGGTTACCCCTATAGTCTCACTCGAACTTGGAAGAGGAGCAGCTGCGAAAAAAGGCAGCTTAGTACCAGACTCTGCTCGATACTTGCTTAACTAGACTCTCTCAACAAGAAGCCAGGGATCACAAGGGCAAGCAAACTAATCCTATGGATCGTGATCATCCCACAACTGAGTCCAGGCATGTTGCTACTACTAAGAAAGGGCAATCACACAAGAAACTTGAGAGATGGACCAATCTCTCATCTTCTGAAGGACAAGAATCTTGGTGGGACTAGCTTGCCAAGAATTCAATGGCTCGAAGATCAATTGATGACGAAGAGGAATACTCCCCTCTCAGCATCAACATAAAGGAACCTTTAGACCGTGTCAACTCAACATGGTCTGATATTAAGAATGACTTCCATGAGGTGGACTTCCCCTAACCTATGGAGGAGCCTCAAACTCCAGTGGTTGATCCAGAGAACCAACCTCTAGATTAGGATATGTTTTCCCATGATAGGCCTTTAAAATAGGATTAGAACGTGCCCATGGATGGCAGCCCTGAAAAGGAAACAGATTAAGGGTCGAGATATAATTCGGGACACTCCCAAGAAAGGTTTATGTTAGAACTTCCTTGCTTCTTCCTTTGTAGTTCATGGCAATTAATACACAAGAAGGTCTTGAGAGGAATGTTATAGCATCAGATGAGGATCTCCAAGTGGAACTTATGGCTAAAGTATCAGCCAACAAAGATAATCCCAATCCTTCGTCGTTTAAAGTTAATACCCCAACATCCAAATCGCCTGATGATACAACTGGCATAATGAAGATGATGTTTGATGGGCCTAATGCCACCAATAAACACATTAAGCCCTTATACGTCAAGGCCAAATTTGATGGCATTTTGCTGAACGGGGTCTTGGAGGATAATGGGGTAGCCATAAATGTCTTGCCTTCTTATGTGTTGGGGGTCAATAATAAATCTCGAGATGACCTGATTACTTCAGATGTTGCAATATGTGGCTTTTCCAGAGCTACTCCCAAGTCTGAAGGGGTCATCCCGATTGAGTTAACTGTTGGTAGCTTAAGCAAGCCAACAGCTTTCTTTGTGGTGGATACTTCGTCAAGCTATAATGCTTTCATCGGGAGAGATTGGTTACACGCCAATTATTGTATCCCTTCTTCACTGCAATAGTTGCTAATCTTCTAGAATCATGACGAGTATGAGGTTGTTATGGCAGATAATAGGCCATTCATGGCTTACTTGAACTATGTTGAGGAAAAATTCTATGCGGATGGCGTGGGACCGCTTGATGTCAAAAGAACCACTCCACACACTGCCTAACAATAGGACACAATAGCCATCCTCTCCACACACTACCTAACAATAGGACACAATAGCCATCCTCGATAGCTCACTCACTGAAGTTAAGGTTGGTCAAGTTGATGTAAAGTTTGAGAACTCTAATTTATGGGGATGCATAAGGGTACTTCTTGAAGAATAAGATCTCCAAGGCATGACAGAACCCTTATGTGGAGGAGTCAAGACCTCCCATTTGAGGGCTGAAGTTCAAGACCCCCTCCACGAGGTTAATTTGGGCTCGACAGAAGACGCAAGACCTACCTATGTGAGCGCTCTACTTTATGAGGATCAGAGATAGTAGTATTTGAACTTGCTTCGCGAGTCTAATGATTGCTTTGCTTGGGACCATCACAAAATGCTTGACCTAGACAGAAATGTGGTTGAGCATAGACTTCCTATCGAGCAAGGCTCGGGGCCCCTCATTCAGGCCCAAAGGAGAATGTCCTTATAAGTTATTCACTTGGTCAAGGAGGAGATCAAATGACTCTTAAAATCCAAATTTATTAGGAATGCCAGGTATATTGAATGGTTGGCAAATATTCTTCATGTCATTAAGAAAAAAAGGGCAAAATCAGGGTCTATATTGACTTTAAAGATCTGAATGCAGCCACCCCAAAGGATGAATACCTAATGCCAATTGCCCATGTGCTTATTGGCTCAGTCTCGGGCACGAAGTCTTATCTTTTATGGATGGCTATTATGTGCACTACCAAGTTATAATTGCTTCGTAGGATATCCATAAGACAACATTCATGTGTCCTGAGTGAATAGGAACCTTTAAGTAGGTGGCTATGCCATTTGGCTTAAAAACGTTGGCGCCACCTACCAGTGAGCCATGAATATGATCTTTCATGACCCCATTAGCAAGACCATGGAAGTGTAAATAAATGATATTGTGGGCAAATAAAAGTCCCAAGTCAAACACTTGGAAGACTTGAGGGGGGCGTCCTTTAGAATGAGGACCCATAACCTCAAGATAAATCCATTAAAGTGTGCCTTTGGCATACGTGCTGTAAACTTTCTTGGCTTTCTAGTACACCAAAGAGGCATCGCGGTGGACATTAATAAGACTAAGGCCATTCAATAGACTAAGCCGCCTTCAAGTAAAAAAGAGCTTCAACGCTTCGTGGGGTATGTCAATTTCCTAAGATGTTTCATCTTGAATGTGGCAAGAAAAACGAAAGTCTCTCCACTATTGAGCCTCAAGTCTAAGAAGGACTTCAAGTGTGAGGAGCCTCATTAAGCAGCTTTCGAGGCCATCAAGAAATACTTGATCAGGCCGCCAGTTCTCATTCCACCAAAGTAGGGCAAACCTTTGAAGATTTATGTCTTTGCTTCTAAGGAATCTATTGATTGTTCGCTTGTATAAGACAATGAGAAAGGATTTGAATATATTATGTTCTACCTTAGCCGTTGCTTAAATGAATGTGAAATAAAATACTCCTCAATTTAGAAACTGTGCCTATCTTTGTTTTATGCATCAGTGAAACAGAGACATTATTTCTTTGCATTTACCATATACATGGTTGGTCAAATAGATGTCCTTAAATACATGCTAGATAGACCCTTGATGAGAGGGAGATTGAATAAGTGGAGTATTGCTCTACTTCAGTTTGAGTTGGTCTATGTGTCGCAAAATTCAGTCAAGGGTCAAGCTTTAGCAAACTTTTCAGCTGATCTCCCAGACATTCATACTAGCTTAGACTACAAGCCAGACCAGTTCCTAGTGGTGGAAATGGTCCTTTAGAAACTATAGTTCAATAGATTAAGGACCAATTTAGTTGCTGGAGGTGGAATTATGATAGAATCCCCCACTGGAATCATCACCAAATTAGTAGTTATTGTTGTTGGCAAACGTTCTAACAACATGGCAGAGTATGAAGCATTGGTAATAGGCCTACAGACTCTCTTAGAAATGTAAGTCCTCAATGTCATCATTAAAGGGGATTCACAAGTGGTGATTTGCTAAGTAAAAGGGGAATTTTAATGTTTGAGCAACACCGCGAACAGATACTTTTTAGTAGTGCAAAAGCTATGGAATAAGCTCAATGGTGTGTGTTGAAAACATAAACTTCCCATGTTTTATTTTGTACATTTAATTTTCATCTTTGGCCAGGATATACATGTAAATGCTTGATTTACTTGCCTTATAAACGTACATTTAGGGTGATTTGGGGGATTTGATTTTTTCCTTTATGTCATGTAATTATTTGCTTGGGAATCTTTCCTTGTAAGTGTTAGGTTAATCTTATGGGTTTTTCCCTTGTACTTGTATAAATTGTGAGTATGATTAGAGAAAAAGAACATCTAATTCTCATATTATTTTTAAGTGTTCTTCCAATTTTTTTTTTTTTTTAGCATTGTTGATTTTTACATGGTATCAGAGCAAGCTTGAATCTAGAGTTGCTCCTTGTTTCGATCGCCCCTTTGTAAGCTTTTCCCTCTTGTTATTCTTGTCTTGTTTGTGTATTTTTTGCGTGTTTCATAATGACGGAAGAAAACACTAACCACACTATTGCGTCGGTTGCTATTTCAGAGGGAGTTCCAGATGTGAATTCCCCTTACTACTTGCACCCCTCGGATCATCCAGGGCTTGTGTTAGTGCAAGACGATTTAACCGGCCCCAACTTTCCAGCTTGCAGACAATCAATTTTCAAAGTTTTTAAGGCTAAAAGAAAGATTGGGTTCCTTGATGGAACTATTAAGAAACTGGACGAACATTCGCCGGATTTTGAAAACTACAGCGCGTGTGATTCCATGGTCTCATCATGGCTCACTAATTCAGTCTCCAAAGAAATTAACGCTAGCATAGCGTATATTGAAACATCGCGTGACATTTGGCTAGATTTAAGTGAGCAGTTTTCTCAAGGAAATGTTCATAATGTTTATGAAATTAAACCCAAAATTTCACATTTAAAACAAGAAAATATGCCAATTTTTGACGACTTCACCAAACTGAGGGCTCTTTGGGATGAATTGTATACCCCAGTGGCAATACCTCCATGTACGTGTGGTAACGCTTAAGCTTTTTGTCGTAATACGTGATATGGAAAGGTTGCTTGATTTTCTAATGGGTTTATACCCGTCCTTTTCCACGGTTCGATCACAGTTGATGAATACTAAACCACTTCCTTCTGTTTCTAGTGCTTGTTCAACGCTTTGTCAGGAAGAATGCAACAAAGAGTTACGTCGGGTAGCATCATTAATCAAGAGGATACAACCCTTGTTGCTAAAGGGAATAGCCTTTATGTAGGGGTGGTTCATCGGCTTCCAATGGACCACCATCCAAATGCAATAACTGTTTAAGTTGTTCTTATTGTAAGAAATAGGGACACTCAAGAGACTGTTGTTAAAAAATTGATCAGGTATCCCATTGGGTGGAAGCAAAGTAACACGAGTTGCAACAACAGGGCACCTGCAGCTGCTGTGCAGCATCTGCAGCACCAGTAGTGCCGGTAACGGCTGCTGCTGCCGGCACTCGGAGGTCCGTTGGTTGGACAGCAAGACGGGAGTCCCATTGTCGGTCTTTCCACTTCCCAATATCAACAATTGTTGGCTCTTCCAAACCCAAAAAATAATGCTCCTTGCGTAAATTTGACAGGACCTTCCATCGAGGAGGCTGATTGGAGCGGGTAAAGAACGAGATGGGCTATATGTGTTGGAAAGCTCGACTGTTCCGAAGACTGCTCATGTTTGAAGCAACACCAATAGGGGTATTTTGTGGTATTGTACATTGGGGCATGTCCCATTTGCTAAACTTTTTAGTTTTCCTAGTTTGGATGTTGGTACTAGTTTTGATGTTATTTGCGATTCATGTCATCGAGCTAAACATAGACGATTTCCCTTTCCTGTTTCTGTCAGTAAAACTACTTCTTGTTTTGAATTGCTACATTGTGACATTTGGGTCCATACCGTACTTTATCGATGACAGGAGCACATTTTTTTCTCACTATTTTTGATGACTTTAGTAGATGTACTTGGGTGTACTTGATGCGAGATAAATCTCGGTCTCATAGAATTCTTATGGATTTTTGTGAATTGGTACAAACTTAGTACAATTTGCGTGTTAAATAAGTTAGAAGTGATAATGGTGTTGTTGCTTGATTTCTTCGCAGGAGAAGTCATACAGGTACAAAATTCGTGCAATCACACGCCCCAACAAAATGGGGTTGTTGAAAGAAAGCACCATCATCTTCTTGAAGTTGCTCGGCCAATTAGGTTTCAGGCCGGTCTTCCTATCCAGTTTTGGGGAAAGTGTGTGTTAATGGCAGCGTATTTGATTAATCTCATGCCAACACCATGACTGCAAAATAAGATTCCTTATGAAATATTGCTTGGTAAGACTCCTTCATACAAGCATTTATGCGTTTTTGGGTCTTTATTTTATGTTCATAATAAAGATCATAATAGAAATAAATTTGGTAGCCGAGCCAATCGTTGTGTTTTTGTTGGTTATCCTCATGGGAAGAAAGGATATAAAGCTTATGATTTGGATAGCAAGAAGTTTGTTATTTCTTGTGATGTGATATTTCATGAAAATGTATTTCCGTACCTTAAAGTGAAGGACAAAAGTAATGAGACTTTTGATTTAATACGCTATGTTGAGGATGGGGGTATTTTACAAGCTCGGGATCTTGAGTTTTTACAAGACGCAACAACACCGTCAAGCGACGGTGCTATGAACACTGACCGAACACTGTTTGGTCAAAAAGTGACCAAGCACTGTTTGGTTAGAATAGTGAAGAGGGAGGACAGGTGCGTGTCGGGTCCAGGAGACCGACTCTAATTCATTCTATGCCTACAAAATATCAAGATTATGTGGTTGATGTTCTGTCCTCTATAGCCCATCCTCGTGATACCCCTTCGTCACCTGACTCAGCCATCACTTCTAGTGATGAGCCACAAAATTTTGCTCAAGCTGTAGGGCCACAACATTGGAAAGAAGCAATGGAGAATGAAATTTTAGTGTTGGAATAGAACAAAACATGAACTTTAGAAGAGTTGCCCCCAGGAAAACATGCCATTGACTCAAAATGGGTATACAAAATCAAATACAAGTCGGATGGTACTATAGAATGATACAAGGCATGACTAGTTGCCAATGGTTATACTCAAGTGGAAGGTATAGATTATCATGATACCTTTGCTCATGTTGCTAAGCTAGTGATGGTTCGTTGTGTTCTTAGAGTTGCAGCAGCTAGCAATTGGATAATGCATCAGTTAGATGTAAATAATGCTTTTCTCCATGGAGATTTAGATGAAGAGTTTTATTTGAAATTGCCTCAAGGTTTTGAAAGAAAGCATGCGGGTAAGGTCTATCGTCTTCGTAAGTCACTTTATGGACTTAAATAGGCCTCTCGTAACTGGAATAAAAAAATTCACGAATTTTTTTATTGGTATGGGTTTTACGCAATCTAAATCGAATTATTCGTTGTTCGCCTTTAGAAAGGGAGCGTTGTATACCACAAGTTTAGTGTATGTTGATGATGTGGTTATTACCGGAAGTAACTTGAGTCGCATTGAGGAGGTAAAATCTAGATTAATGTCGAGTTTGGCATTAAAAATCTAGGTCCCGTTAAATATTTTCTTGGAATAGAAGTGGCATGGTCTAAGAGTGGTTTGGCCTTGAATCAATGAAAATATGCTCTTGATATTTTGAGTGAAACCGGTCTTCTAGGAGCTAAACCTATTTCTACTCCAATTGTTCAAAACCATCGCCTAAGTGATGAGATAGGGGGTCCAGTTGAAGATCTAGGTCAATGTAGACGGCTTGAAGGAAAGCTTCTTTATCTTTCAATTACTCGTCCTGACATATGTTATGCAGTGCATATTCTCAGTCAATTCATGCATAATCCACGGGTACCGCATTTGGAAGCAGCTTTTCATATCCTCAGGTATATAAAAGGGACACCGGGTTAGGGAATTTTTCTTCCTCATAACTCTGATTTTAACCTTCGTGCCTATTATGATGCTAACTAGGCAGGTTGTCCTACTAGTAGACATTCCACTACAGGGTTCGTCATTTTTTTCTTGGAGGAGCTCCTATTTCTTGGTGATCTAAGAAATTGTTCGTCGTTTCTCGGTCCTCGGCGAAAATAGAATATCGTGCCACGGCTATTGTTACTAGCGAGCTGGTTTGGTTAAGACATTTGTTGGTTGTTCTTAAGGTCAGTGTGAAGGAACTAACTATTTTATTCTGTGATAACCAAGCTGCTCTTCACATAGCATCCAACCCAGTTTTTCATGAATGCACGAAGCATATAGGGATTGATTATCATTTCATTCGAGAGAAATTATTAGCAAAGGAAATATCGACTTCATTTGTGCGCTCTTCAGAACAAGTGGCCGACATCTTTACTAAAGTGCTTGGCTCACCATTATTTTCTTCATTTCTTGGCAAATTGGGTATTGTAAATTTATATGCTCCAACTTGAAGGAGAGTGTTGAAAATATAATCTTCCCATATTTTATTTTGTACATTTAATTTCCATCTTTGACCAAGATATACATGTAAATGCTTGGTTTTCTTGCCCTGTAACCGCACACTTAGGATGATTTGGGGGATCTGATTTTTGCCTTTATGTCATGCAATGAAGACCTCCATTGTGGCCGTATAATCTTGCTGCAGAGATCTAGTCATATGCTTCATAATAAGATCAATTTGAATCACTTATTTGAAGATGCCTACCATCTTTCTTCGACCTACATTCCCACAACTTCCACACCATTTATCTACAATTTCTTGCCAAGCTATAGTAAGATTGAAGAAAACCATGAGGGACTCGGGTTTGCATTTGTAGACATCATTCTTGTCACCCATTACTCTAGGATTTAAGGTGTTCATTCTTGTCTTTAGATGCTTGATTCGAACCACAAACTTCTTACCCAAAGCCTTTTTGCCTATCTCATCAAAATGATCTTCCATATTGCCCTCACTTTTACACAATTCTACTATTGTGTCTTGCCAATCACTAGAAAGAATATCAGGGATCAATTTATGGAATAATACCTCTTGATTTCCACTTAAAAGAGTTGCTGCCCAAACTACTTCCTTAGCCTGCCTAAATCTGAATTCTTGATGTATATTCCTTCAAGAACTCTTTCACTTGGCTTAGGAGGTAGGAAATTAGGAGGACTCCCACTTAAATTCAAGAAAGGCTTGTTGGTGCACTTCTTCTTGAGTGAGTTGCGGAACACCAATCTGGTCACCATAATTGGATGTGCTATTGTAACACTTAATTGTTCTATTGTAGTAGGTTCATCCATCTTAGCTTTCGGTTGCTTTTGAAGTTCAGCTGGATGAATCTCCTCTTGCTTTTCCTTGATTTGCCTATGTTTCGTATCTTCCATATTAGCCTTCGATTTTGTTGTTGCAACATTCGATTGCACTTATTCATCAAGAACATGTTGCAAAGTTGCTTGAGCAATCTTATCCTGAATTTTCAATACATGTTGGTGAATCAATATAAATTTCACTTATGTAATACTCATTTGTATCAATTCATCTTGAACAGGTTGTATTGCTCCAACATAAACCTGAATAGATTCTGCTTCATTCTGCTTAAGGAATTGATCTTGCATTTCCGAAGGCTCAATCGCTCCCTTGGGCTGCCTAAGTCTCATGTTCTTGATAAATATATCTTGCCAAGATTTCTTTTATTTGGTTCTGGAAGTTGGACATCTAGTGGTCTACCATTGTAATTTAAGACTGGCCTAATCCTTTCTCTAATTCTCTTGCTAGTACAGCGCTTCTTGCAACTAGGATGCAGCTTGATCACAATGTGTGGCTATGTCGTACACTTCAATCGTAATAACCTGCTGTTCTTGACTTCAATATGAACCTTTGATGTCATTGCTACTATAATTGGTGACACCAATCTTTTATGCAAAATAGGTTGCGCTTAGATCTTTACTTGTGATTGTTGCATACTCGATAATGTCGCAATGATTTCTTGACCTAGTTGCAGCACCCTCTGAAATAATTCATGGAACGGATCTCCAGCCATGGTTGCCTTGATTGGATGCAAAAATCTGCTAGTGCAAATGTAATTTCAGAAAGATTAATGCCAAATTCAGCAAGCTTTGATACCAATTGTTATGATTCAAGAAAAATCTGGGATCATAACCTAGGAGAGAGAGTATGAGATGAGAAAGAAGTGAGATAGAGATGAGAAATAGAGAGAATAAAGATGAGAAAGTATAAAGAGCTTAGATGACAAGAGAGATATTTGTCTATTCAATCAATGATTATGATAAAGTAAGAACAACTACTTATACTGCTAACAAGAGGTGGCAAAAGCTAATCAAAATATCAAGCAACAATTAAAAAAATATCTAGACCCATTAACTAACACTAACCGACATTACCGCCTAAATATTTAACAAGCCTTTCTTCCAAACAATACAAGAATAGAACTACTACACGAAACATACTAACACACGGCTAATACAACTAAAGATCCGATACAAGTAATTGGCGGGCTTAAGTAATGGTTTAGGTGGGAAAGTTAGTTTGGTTAGTTGCTGCTGCGGGTTTCTGGCGGGAAGAGTCAGCTAGTGGAGTTGTGTTTCTCTAGCTCTATAAATAAGATCCGATACTTGTAATTACACTATCCAATGAAATACATACTAATCCTTGTGATTAAAACTTCTTTCTCTCATCTTAACTCTTCTATTTTCTCATCTCCTTCACTTCTTTCTCATCCCAAATTCTATTGATTCATAGGTTAAGTTCAAGATTTAATCTAGAACTTAACAATTGGTATCAGAGCCAGTTCGATTCACAAATTAATGGATACAAACGAAATTCCTTTGACTGGAGGCGTCACCACCAGATCAGCAGCTGCAAGGTCATCCGATGCTAATGAGATTGTGATAGTGTCGCAATTGGATAGCAGATTTGATAGCAGATTTGAGGCAATACTGTCTCAATTCAAGCGGATTGTTGATGAAGCCATTCCTCTGCCGATTGAGGCAAAGGTTGATCAGCAGGTTCATCGCGTAGAAGTTAAAATTGCTGAAAAATTCTTACAGCAATCACGCGAATTGGAGGAGAAGTTCAATCAGAGACTCGATCAACAAAGACAGTTGCTGGAAGAGAAGTTCTCTGAGATTAGAGAGCAAGTTATTAGGCCCATGCCCTCCGTTGTTCCTGATCCACTAATACCAGCTAGTGTCTTACACACAAATCAGCCGATCAAACCTCAGGAGGAAGGAAGGCAAAATGCGCCAATTTCGATGGTAAATTCTGGTTTTGAAGTAAGAATTCCTGATCCAAACCCTGAGATTGAAGTATCTGAAAGGCAAGGGCACAATGAGCCTGGGTTTGCTTGACCTTCCAACTGGACTTCTAGTCCTGTTGTGCAATCCACTGAAAATGAAGATATACATAGACCGAGGGGAGTGAATGTGGATCATTTTGATAGACCACCTGACGATTGGCCTCAACCACTCTCTGGCAGTAATGATGAGGTCTCCAACAGCAGAAGCAATGGTCATAGACAGCCTCGGGTACAGATTGATGCTTTTTATGGGAAGCAACCTCACTCCTGGCCAAGGAGGTGTGAGCGTTACTTTCATTTCTACCATATTGATGACTCTAAAAAGGTACAAATCGCGGCTGTTTATCTCCTTGGTGATCATGAGGTGTGGTTTTATAGTTTGATGAAGAGTAATCCATCCCTTATGTGGACTGAATTTGAAAAGGAACTGTGTGATCGCTTTAGTGATGAGGATGATAGTGATATTATTGATAAATTCAATAAGGTGAAAGAGGAGACATCTGTTAGGGATTATATGACCAGATTTGAGAATCTACGAGCTAGCATTATCCGAGTCTTATTATGTGTCAGCTTTTATTAGTGGATTGAAACCAAGGGTGAAGAACTTGGTTAAGGCCGTTGATCCTACAACATTATCCATGGCTTATGCTAAATCCAAACTTTATGAATCCACAATTTTGTCTTCAAATGAGGCTCCCAGACCTCGCAACAGCAGTTCCAAGCAACAACAAGGTGCTGCCAGGGTCCGGACCAACAGACCTGATGACAAGCAACAGTAAAAGTTGTGTTACCGTTCCAATCAACCATAGTAGTTTGGGCACCGGTGTAACTCCAAATTCCTCATGTCTGCTGAGGGAGTGAGTGCTGGTGAGGATTCTGATGAAGAAGAAATTGAGGCTGAGGGGACTGATCTTGATCTGAACAATGATGATAGTGCAAATGAGGTAGCAGTAGAAATATCCATGAAAGCCTTGACAGGAAATGGAGGCCACAGCACTTTCAGGATCAGAGGGAAGGCAGGTAAAAAGTCTATCATTATCCTCATTGATAGTGGAAGCACTCATAGCTTTGTTGATCCCAAAGTGGTGAAGAAGGTGGGTCATGAGGTGATTAGAACCCATCCCCTCACTGTCACCGTAGCTGATGACAAGTCTGTCATCACCCAGAGCAAGTGCCGTGGGTTTGGTTGGGTAATGCAGGACAGAAAATTCACTTACAACTTTAGAATCCTTCCCTTGGGAGGATGTGATATGGTGCTTGGGGTCGATTGGATGAGAACTTACAGCCCGGTGTTGTTTGATTTTGCTAACCTCACAATATCATTTGAAATACATGGAGTTAAGATGAATCTGCAAGGTATAGCCGAACAAGGCCACTTACAGATCATGAAAGGAAGCAAGCTGTAGAAAGGAATGAAGAAATGCTCATTTCGTTGGGTAGGCCAGCTCTTTGCTATAGCTCCTACCGAGTTAATAAGCATTTCTGAACCTGGGGTGCAATCCTTAGTTACTGATTTTGAGGATTTGTTCGAGGCACCCCAATCCTTACCTCCCAAAAGGAGCTTAGATCATGTCATACCACTCAAGAAGGATGCAGAACCACTGAGGCTTCGACCTTACCATTACCCACATGCTCAGAAAATCGAGATAGAAACACAGGTTGATGAGTTGATCAAAACAAATTTCATGCAACCAAGCCACAGCCCCTTCGCTTCCCCAGTCATTCTTGTCAAAAGGAAGGATGGCACGGCTCGTATGTGTGTGGATTATAGACAACTTAATGCTATGACAATTAAGGACAAATTTCCTATACCTGTCATAGATGATTTGTTGGATGGATTGTATGGAGCTCATGTCTTCTCCAAGTTGGACTTACGGCAAGGCTATCATCAAATCCAGGTGAATGAGGAGGATGTGCACAAGACAGCCTTCCGGACCGACCATGGTCATTTTGAGTTTGTAGTCATGCCATTTGGCTTGACAAATGCCCTGGCTACATTTCAAGCTCTTATGAATGATGTCTTCAAACCATTTCTTAGGAAATTTGTGTTGGTTTTCTTTGACGACATCCTGATCTACAACCCAACTTTTGAAGAGCATTTGGAGCACTTAAGAGCAGTCTTTTTGGTCATGCGTGAGCATAAGTTGTATGCTAAATTGGCCAAATGTTCTTTTGCTCAAACTCACTTGGAGTATCTTGGTCACATAATCTCTTGTGAAGGAGTTGCCACCGATCCTTCAAAAGTGCAACTATGCAGAATTGGCCTGTTCCGATCACATTGAAGCAGCTCAGAGGTTTTCTGGGGTTGACAGTGTATTACCGCAAATTTATCGCCGGTTATGGAGCTTTAGCCAAGCCACTTACTGATTTATTGAAGAAGGAAGCTTTCAGATGGTCAGAAGAAGCTCAAGCAGCCTTCACAACTCTCAAATCCGCAATGAGCAAAGCTCCGGTATTAGCAATGCTTGATTTCTCTTCAAGTTTTGTGTTGGGGACAGATGCATGTGGGAATGGTGTTGGGGCAGTGATGTCAACAAAAGGAAGACCCATAGCTTATCTTAGCCAAGCCATGAGTGTAAAACATCAGGCTTTTTCCACATATGAAAAATAATATATTGTTATTCTTCTTGCGGTAGAAAAATGGAGGCATTACTTGGATGGGCACCATTTCATTAGCAAGACTGATCACCAGAGCCTCAAGCACTTACTAGAGCAGAAGATTGCCACAAGATTATAGAAGAAAGGCTGATGAAGATGCTTGGGCTGGATTATGATATCGAGTACAAAAAAGGCAAAGAAAACACAGCCGCAGATGCTCTGTCACGCAGATTTGAAGACCTTGGGCAGGGCTCTCTTGGGGCAATTTTCGTGATTTCTCCTGCTTGGATGGAAGAAGTATACTAGTCCTATGAGAATGATACGTTTGCTCAGGAATGCATAACCGCTACTACTGTTAGCAAGGCTTCCAATCCGGGTGCTGGTGCAGAAGTGACAGTTACCCGGGGAATTATCAGGATCAAAGGGAGGTTGTACATTGGTAATTCTTTTGGGTTGAGACAGCAGGTGATCAGTGCTGCTCACAAATTATCTTGGGGTGGTCATTCAGGCATGGAAGGCACGTATCAAAGGCTGAGGATATCCTTCAATTGGCCCGGCATGAAAAGAGAAGTAACAGAATTTGTGCAAAGCTGTGAGATCTGTCAGCAAACCAAGGTTGGGGATCATCGATATCAGGGTCTTTTCCAGCCCCTACCTATTCCAGATAGTGTATGGCAACATATCAGCATGGACTTCATTGAAGGCTTGGCCAAATCTGAAGGGAAGGAGGTGATACGGGTGGTAGTTGATCGGTTCACAAAATCTGGTCACTTCATAGCGTTAACTCGACCCATTACTGCAGAGAAATTGGCTCGTGTTTTCCTTGATAACATCTACAAACTTCATGGGTTGCCTCAATCCATAATCTCAGATAGGGACAAACTCTTTACAAGTCGTTTTTGGAAAGAGTTGTTTGGTCTTTTAGGGACTACATTGGCCCTTAGCTCAGCTTACCATCCTCAAACCGATGGTCAAACTGAAAGGATTAACCAATGCATTGAACAATATCTTAGAAGCATGGTATTTAGCCATCCGAAGGTGTGGAGTAGGTGGCTTTCATTGGCGGAATACTGGTAGAACACTCATTTTCATGCTTCCTTGGGTACAACACCTTTCAAGGCACTATGTGGGTACGATCCTCCCATCCCATTGCTGTTACAAGGAGAACAAACACAAGTGTATGAAGTAAATGACCTGCTACATCAAAGAAAACATCTGATGCAGCTTCTAAAGCAAAACCTCACTCACGCTCAGGCCAGGATGAAGGGGTACGCAGACCGCAAGAGGGTGGATAGAAATTTTAATGTTGGTGACATGGTATATTTGAAACTTCAACCATACAGACAGTCAATAGCAGCTGTGAGGAAGAATGTCAAGCTTTGTGCTCGGTTCTTTGGGCCATACAAGGTCTTGGAAAGGATTGGTCAAGTGACATACAAGCTAGAGCTTCCTCCCGATTCATATATTCACCCTGTTTTTATGTTTCTCTTCTTAAGAAGTGGGTTAAGCGTGATAACAAGGCCTCTGCAGTACCTCCCAAAGTTGCATAGAACGGTTCTCTGATCTTACAGCCAGCAGCAGTGGTCGAAGCTATACATACCAGCTCCAATGACAAGAACAAGCAGCAAATTCGAGTTAATAGGTGCAATTTAGACCAAGCATTCACTACATGGGAAGATAAACGTTTTTTGTTAAGTCAATTTCCTTCTTTTATTTCTTGAGGACAAGAAAATTGTAAGGGGAGGAGATTGTTATGTTTTTTAATCGTTGTAATTCAATTAAGTAATTGGCGGGCTTAAGTAATGGTTTAGGCGGGAAAGTTAGCTTGGTTAGTTGCTGCTGCAGGTTTCTGGCAGGAAGAGTCAGCTAGTCGAGTTGTGTTTCCTCTAGCTCTAAAAATAAGATTCGATACTTGTAATTACACTATCCAATGAAATACATACTAATCCTTGTGATTAAAACTTCTTTCTGTCATCTTAACTCTTCTATTTTCTCATCTCCTTCACTTCTTTCTCATCCCAAATTCTATTGATTCGTAGGTTATGTTCAAGATTTAATCTAGAACTTAACACTTATCCAATTGACTAATACTAATGAATTGACTACTTAATCTCACCTATCACAATCATGAAAAAATGCAGCACATCGAGGCTTTTGCCTGAAGCAAGGGCATTTTCGCAATATTTGGAAAAGTTTAGGGGCAAAATTGTAATCTGAACTTGTTTTTGGTTTAGTTGCTGATTGTTGTTTCAAATAGAATTAGAGCTAGCATTTTATTTCTATAATATGCTGTAGTTGATTGCATGTATTCATTCATGTCAATTTTAATAAAATTCTACTCATATTCTCCCTTAGATCTTCTCTCATTCTCTCTCAAGCCTACTTTTGTTTCTCCCTCTTCTAATTTCTTCTTTCTCCTCCCCAAACTTTCCTACTTGATCGAAATAGTTGATTTTGTGTGTTTGATTCAAATTGATTACAATCTAGCCCTAATTTTGGGTTTTGACAAGTTGGTATCAGAGCTTAGTAAATTGTGATCTTCGAAGGCCAAGATACTGTGAAATATAGACATCCCACAGTTGATGGCATTGCTACTAATCGATTAAAGGATAAAATGAATATCCTTATTGCAAGAATGAAATCCATGATCAAGAGGACGGATGATTATAATCAACAAAATAGACAAAGATTCATGATGTTATCAAAGCAACAAAATGATACTGCTGCTTCTATTGAATTAACATGAATCGGACAACATGATGCTCAAATCGAGTTAATGCTTCAAAGGATGGAGCCTTTTGACAAAAGATTTCAAGTCATGAATCAAAAAAATGAAGTGCCAGTGAAAGAAATGGTAGAAATCAACCAAGAAGGCATTGATTCAAGAACCAATAGATTCTTTACACAATTGGATGAACAAGAGAAAACAGAGACTAGGCTTGAAATTACTGAAGAATGTGGCAAACTAGCCCCACAAATGTTGAGACTATAAGAAAAGAGTGAAATTCTTTGGTCTAATCAACCCAAATCCATTCCTTCAATTCTTCAATGCCACTTAAACTACTTACAGGATCTACCCAACCCCTTAGAGCAACACCACCTCTAAGTAGTTCCAAGTTCTCATAGCGATAGCTTTCTTTTTGCAAACCCATTACCATCGTGGACTATCTTCTTATTAGTTGTTGTTGGAGTCATTGTTTCCTTAACAGCATCAAAGACCATTAAAGAGGTTAGATACTGCTTTAAGAAAGATTGCGTTCCTTTAGAAATTACCAACAATTAAGTGAAGTTTATTCAAAAACCTACCATTAACAAAGAATATGTAAGTTTGACTATTCTAAAGCAAATGAAGAGTCCTACTATTTTAAATCATGATCTTGATCAGACCACCATCCAGGATAATGGTGATACTGAGGCTGTACAAATAGCTTAACCAAAATATGAATTTCCATCATTTGATTCTTTAAATCAGAGAGTATTAATGGGATTCTTGTCTAAGAGCAATACTAGGGATGAAATTGTGGGGGTTGTTGATGATAACCCTAAGCTAATTGTGGATGAACTTCTAAATTCCTTCAACCTTGCAGAAGACATGATCCAAAATGATGAAGCCATTTTTTGTCTTGATTTAACTTTGAATCTTGAATTAAAAACAACATTCTTTAGGCCTTCTTCATATGATGGTTTTCCAAACAAAGATAGGTTGAGAAGATCTGAAACTAGCATGAATGTGGTTGATGAGTTGGTTGAAGTTGTTAGATATGTAGCTTTTGATTTGACAGGGGTATCGGTGTTTGTTGAAGTTGCTTTTGGGTTGATATGGTTGTGGGATCTGGAGGAGGTAAGAATAGATATGGTTCGTTGGAATTCATTTATTGATTGTCTTGCTAAAGTGGATGATCTAAAGTATGCACATAACATCTTTGATCAATGCTTGAGAGTAAGGTGGTGCCTTCGAGTTTTATGATGTTTGGCTACCTCAAAAGGAATAACCAAAGCCTTCTGTTGAAATCTATTTCTATAATGGTGAAGGTAAGGCTACTACAAAATAATGCAGAAAGAGGGCTACACTTTTGTGATGCTAGTTTGTTGGTGTCTTTTATACTTGCATTTGGCCTGATCTTTTGGCTAAATAAAGAAATTACTTTGATCAAATGATGATAATACTCCTTCCTCAAGAGTTAGTTCCCATTTGTCATCCTTGGGGGGAGTAATGTCATGACCTCAATTGCTAGTGCATGAAAATCGGGGTAAAATAGTGAAAACACAGCGCATTGGGCCCTTTGGCTGAAGCAGGGGCATTTTCATAATATTTGGAAAAGTTTAGGGGCCAAATTGTAATTTGAACTTGTTTAGGTTTAGGCGCTGATCGTTGTTCAAAATAGAATTAGGGTTAGGGTTTTATTTCTATAAAATGTTAAAGTTGATTGCTTGCAATCTTTCATGTCAATTTTAATAAAATTCTACTCAAATTCTCCTTTAGTTCTTCTCTCCTTCTCTCTCAAATCTACTTTTGTTTCTCCCTCTTCTGATTTCTTCTTTCTCTACTCCAACCCAAATTTTCCTACTTGATTGAAATAGTTGATTTTTTGTATTTGATTCAAATTGATTACAATCAAGCCCAAATTTTGGGTCTTGACACTTTTGTCATCATTTTTGTTGGTGGTTATTATTATCAGGATAAAAAATTATTATTTTAAGGGCAATCATGTGATTTATAAATAGTTAAAGTCATAAAATTATCTTGAAAATAATAATCTTGCTCTAATAATAATATTTTTGCTATGACAATGACATTACCCTTTTTGTTAAGGTTTTTTTACAAAAATATCTTCTTAAAAACTATTATTTTTTCACTTAATTACCATAATTTTTTAATTTTTCAGAAAATCGCCTCTGAAAGTGTGAAAATTTCCATTCAATACTTTAAATTGCATTGTAAATTGTTTCTTACTTGTTATTGATTTTGTATAGATTTTAAAGTGTTTATGAGGCGCATAATTTAAAGTAGTCAAACTACGAAAGCGTTTTGCACATTTTCCTCCACCAAGGGTTATGTCCCACCTCTTTCAAACCCTCTTTGTGACAAAACCTAGGGGGGGTGCAGGTTAGTCAAATGCATTGTTAACTTAACTGGTAATTGATTGAAAAAACTTAGAAATCATGTAATACTAACATATAGTTAAAAACTTGATTTAAGGTGGATGGCTAAAAAATTTTAGACTTTAGGATGTACTTTTCTAAAAAATTGTAAAGTTGTTACGATACATTATTGGATCAGGCCAATTTGATATCAACTATATTAGAATAGTATCAGAAAAGGGAGAAATACATAGAAATATAGGGGAAAAAACAGAAGGAGATTGGGGGAGAGAGAGAATACATTAACACTAATCTCAACACACTAACTGCTCTACTCTAACCCTTATTTATATTAATTAATTAGGGTTAGTGTTGATGATGTGGCAATATGTGATGAAGTGGAACTGCTGATGTGGCATTGCTCATGTGGCACGAGTGATGTGGCAATCAGGACGGATCGAGACTGGTTCGAACATGACCCTCGATAATATTATCCATATCGATATCCTGCCATAAAATGACCCATGTCCTCAATGGTTAAGGTATTGATATACAAATGGATAAACCCTCCAGGATTAAATGGATAGACCCTCGATAACATTTTGTCTTTAATTTATTTAAACATAAAATAATGATATATTTACTCAATATATCTATTAAAATATAATTAGATTACAAAAATATTCATAAATAATTGCACGTGCGAATATAAATTATTATCGGATATTCAAATTGGGGTGGGTAATGAATACCCGTTAAATACTCACGGGCAGTGGAGCGAGTATGGGTATAAGTTTGTACCCGCCAGTAACCAATTCTTAACTGTGCCGAATAATGCGGCAGGTATGAGTATGGATTTGGATGGTTGGTACGGGTTATGGAGGAGGCATTCCTAGTACCCGCCCGCTCCATTTGTTGGAGTAATTCCTTATGAATCGGGTAATCGAAGGATCTCAAGTGTCGAGGCTATGTGATTACTTTTTTTAAGACTTATTTCGGCATAACGCAATAGTCTCGGGGATACAATGACAACCAAAACAATGAAGTGGGAATGTAAGGACGAATAGAAAGAGATGTAAGAGAATGAAGTTTCAAAGCACTTTGCACATCAGTGTTTTTCAAGCCTTTGTAATCTTTCAAATGCATCTTATTATGTCATGTTTAAACCACAATATGGGGGCTTATATAAAGAGGAACAAGGCTTAGAAGAAGTCCCAAAATTATCCAAAACCAACTGCCAAAAACTGAATTAACCGCACCAAATAACAGTCAAAACTGCTATGTGTATTGGAACTGCGTGTCGACACACAAATCACACACAACTCATTGTAAAGCTATTTTTCGAAGTGAGTGTCGACCCTTGCTCTAACACACAAAGCACTGTAAGATTGTGTGTTGAAGCTGTGTGTCGACACACACTTCGACACACACGGCTTTGGAGACTTGTGTGTCAACACACAGATGCCTAAGATCGGTTCTGCAGGATTGTGTGTCGATACACACCCTATTCAAGCCAAATATAATGAAAACAAGTATGAAATACTTCTCAAACACTTTATTAAGTACTCTATGTTGAAAATATATCAACGTTCCCCTACCATTTTCAAAATACAATTGTTCTCATATTACAACATCTCAAAATACTAGGAAGCCTTATTGTGCATTAATGAGGGTGTCTTTCAATTGAACCCCCACCTAGTGAAGACACGTTACAGTTAATCGGAACAAAAATGATACACCAAGCTTTGAACCACACATCCCATTTGACTAACTGAATACATCTCCATACACAAGGCTTACTCCCAACACATACCCCCATCTCCCAGATCGACAAATTTGTAGCCTTGTGTCCTGTACCCTTCATAATTGTTTTAGGGCCAAACCCTTGTCATTAAATCACTCCTTGAAGTGGCCTGACTTCACACTCAGTAAGGTGGAAGCCATTGATCATTCCCTGTGACACAACATTCAATAATAATATGCACTTGGGTCCATTAAGAGCATAAGCTCATCCTCTTTATTTCTTTATCGCAGGTTACAAAGCACTTCACACGCGAGATGGAAATTTCTCTTTCAGTGCTTGCAGTTACACATATGAAACATCTCTCACATTGAATCCAAGACCTGGCGTTGTACCAAGCGTCGAGTTTGGGGTCCATCATGGGCGACTCAAATTGACAGGTTTCAGCCTAATCCCTTCATTTGTTCTCAAAACCAAGTCTCTAGCTAGGCCTTTTGTAAAGGGATCAGCTAGATTCTGACTTGTTCTCACAAAGTCCACACTGATGACCCCTTCTTGAATGAGTTGTCTCACTATGCTATGTCTCACACCAATGTGTTTGGACTTTCCGTTATACACCTCACTATACACTTTTGATAGCGTAGCCTAACTATCACAGTGGATAAAGATAGGTGAGTTCAGCTTAGGCCACAAAGGAATCTCATACAAGAGATCCTTTAACCACTCGGCTTCTTTTGCTGCAGACGCAAGAGCTATTAACTCCGATGCCATAGTGGAATTAGAAATACACTACACCCTCACCAAGCAAGTAAACCCATCTGCTTATGGATGTACGATCTTCCACATCGGTGGTCCAGCTAGCATTAGAGTATCTTTCCAAAATGGTAGGATACCCTAAGAAAGAAATACCATAGTCCATGGTTTTCTTAAGATACTTCAGTACTCTATATACTGCATGAATTTACTCAAATTGCTAGTATACCTACTTAGCTTTCCAACAACAAAGGCTATATCGGGCCTAGTGCTAGTCATGGCGTACATAAGACATCCTATAACTCTAGCATACTCCAACTATGACACTAGAGCTCCTTCATTCGGTACAAGCTTCACACTAGGACCCATAGGAATGGACATCGATGCACAAGCACCAAAGTTGAATCTATTCAACACATTTTCGATATAGTGAGACTGCGTCAAGGATAGTGTATCTCCGCTTCTTATAATATTACACCAAGAATAACTTGAGCCTCACCCACGTCTTTCATAGCAAAGTCACTCAAGAGAAATTATTTAGTTTTCTCTACTTGTTTCAAATCAGTATCGAAAATCAGCAAGTCATCGACATACGAACAAATAATGACACCATTGTCTTTTTTGAACTTGTTATAGACACACTTGTCCGATTCATTGATTATGAATCCATTGTTTAGAACAACTTGGTTAAACTTTTGGTGCCATTGTTCCGGGGCTTGCTTTAGCCCATACAAATATTGTATGAGTTTACATACCTTTCTCTCTTGGCCAGAAACAACAAACCCTCCCGGTTGTTCCATGTACACCTCCACTTCTAGCTCACCATTTAAGAATGCCGTTTTTATATCTATTTGGTGAATTGCTAGTGTGTAAATTAAGGCAAGAGCTATCAGAACTCTTATCGTCAATATCCTAGCCACCAGGGCGTAAGTGTCAAAGTAGTCTATCCCATGTTTTTGGGTAAACCTTTTAGCCACCAAACGGCCTTTGAACTTGTCAATTGTTCCACTAACTTTTATCTTCTTCTTGAAGATCCTTTTGCACCTTATGGGTTTGTTTCCTCATGAAAGATCTACTAAAATCCAAGTATTGTTACCCATGATGGAGTCCATCTCATCATTTACCGCCTCTCTCCAAAAGGAGGCATCATGAGACTTCATATGCTCATCAAACATCATAGGATCCACCTCTATGACACAACAATATGGAGTTACATGGTCCATATCATTTCTAGTACCTTCTACCGAGAACATATAGAAGTCAGGTCCGAAAGATTTCTCTTTCCCAGATCTTTTACTTAACGGGAATTTCTTTCCTGTCATGATAGTCTCCATCATATGACATAGGAATGTCATTCTAAATCAATATATTATCCCTTGGCCTAGGAATAGATGTAAACCGATTCTCATCATAGATAGCATCTCTCGATTCTACTATAGTGTTAACATTGATATAATCGTTTGATTCAATCACATAGAACCGATGGGCTTGACTGTGAGCCGCATATCCCACAAATATATAATCAATGCCTCTCTCACCTAATTTTTTTCTTTGAGGTTCAGGGACATTAACAACTGTCCTATACCCCCAAACATTAAGATAGTTCCGATTCGAGGCTTGTTTGTTCCAATGTTTATACAAGGTAATCTTACTTTTCTTAATAGGAACACGATAATATAATAGGCTGTAAGCATGGACTCACCCCAAATCCATCACTGAGCTCGAAAAAAGACAACATGGCATTCACCATCTTGGTTAAAGTCCGATTTTTTTGCTCAGCCATGCCGTTTTGTTGTTGGCGTATAAGGTGACGTCATCTCATGTACAATTCCCGTGGTTTCAAAATATTTGGGATCGTAATATTTCCCACCATGATTCGATCTAAGTAGTTTCAGGAAGGTCTTGCAAAGTAGTTCGGTTTCAACTTTATATGCCTTAAACTTATCAAGTGATTCGTCTTTTTAGGGTTTATTAGATATACATAATAATATCAAGAACAATCATCTATAAAAGTTATGAAATATCTCTTTCCTCTTAAAGTCAGAGTGCTTTTAATATCGTACAAATTACTAAGTACTAAATCAAGTAAACTTGTTTCCCTTTTAACCGAAGGAAATTGTAGTCTCGTTATTTTCATTAACATACATGGTTTACATTTATCATATGTTTTACATTTATCATCAGTTTTGTCGACATGTGGTATCAACAATGAGTTGCCCATTTCATGCATTCCACGAAAGTTTACGTGACCTAGTCTTCGATGCCATAGAAACGAAGAATCAAGCATATACACCGAACTAATAGCATTATTATTTTTGACATTAACATTGAACATCCCTTCATATAGGTGACCCTTTCCAACAAATGCCTCCTTTGGATAACACAAATTTATTGGCCTGAAAGACCAACTTGAACCCGAACCTATTTAACAGGCTACCAGACACGGGGTTCTTCTTCAAATCATGGGCAAAACACAAATCGGTTAAGGTAAGGGTTTTCCCAAAAGTGAAAAGTAAATCAATTGTTCCCTTAACTTTGACCGGTATGGTGGCTCTATTACCCATAGACAACATAGTTCCGTTGTCTATGGGATCAGACGTTTTGAAGAACCTCCTATCTTTATAAACATATTTCGTCACACTCGAATCAACCAACCAAGAGTCATCATCTTGGACTAGGTTGACCTCGTATATCATCGCCGCAAAATTATTATTCAAATTTTTGTTATGATGATCCAGCCATTTGCCTTTCTTGTTCTTAAGGCAAAAATAGTCCCTCCTTAAGTGACCGGACTTCTGATACTCCCAACAAATAGGCTTTGGCCACTTGTTATCACGTTTCTTTTGGAAGTGTCCGGTTCATTTCAATCCCTCCCTCGATTGCCCTTCTTTCGTGACATTTATTTTTCCAATGTCACCGGGGCGATCTTTGTTCTTGTCCTGCAACCTGTATGCTTCCTCAATTCGAAAATGGTTAGCCAATTTCTCGATGGAGATTTCTTCTTTCTTGTGTTTGAGACTTTTCTTAATGTCTTTCCATGAAGGCGGAAGTTTGTCTATCAAGGAGGATACAGCAATAGTATCGTCCATATTCATATTGTGTTGTTTAAAATGGTTTAAGATTCTTTCTGTTTCATGAAATTATTCCATTACAGGATGATTATCAACCATTTTATAACTATTGAATTGACTAACTAAAAACTTCTTACTTTTTGCGTCTTTCGCCGTGTACCGTGCTTCAAGGGCATCACCTAGTTCCTTGGTGGTAAGAATATTGAAGTAGATGTCGAAAAGGGCATCAGTCATGCTGTTGAGGATGTGTCCCTTACATATATAGTCGTCGCTCTCCCACTTCAAACGAGCATGTTGCTCAACCAATGTCTCCTTCTCCTCAGACGGAGGATTAGGAATTGGTGTATGTTAAGATCGTGATTAATTCTTGATCTTAACCTAAGATAAAGAGAGTATGAGTTGAGAAAGAAGAGAAGGAGATGAGAAAATAGAGCGAGTTAGATGAGAGAAAGAAGTGAAAGGGGATGAGAAGTAGAGAGAGATATTAAAAGATATCAATTTGTCATTCATCAAGTTATGTGGATTACAAGCCAGAGCCTCCCTACTTATACTACTTACATGATATGACCTAATACATCGGATCTAGACATCACAACCAACCAACTCACCAATATATCTAAAGCATATGAAAATATCTATTAACTACTTCTAAGCTTATTTGGAGCCATGACAACTAGCACAACCAATACACTCTTAGCCTGTTGCTGCAACGTATTAGTCATGCAGTCAACTAAGGCTTAATACAACTTATTTCACTAAACTATCATCATATAGCAGGACAATAGCAGCAAGTACCCACAGCTGTGATCCCCACAGCAACACAGCCTCTACCAGCTCATGCCATCGATTCTCGCATTCATAACATTCCCTTCCCTTTGAAAACACTCTTGTCCTCAAGAATGGAAGAGAGTTGAAGCAATGCAGATCACTTGGCTTATGAAAAGATAGCTGAAGTGTTGAACTTCTTGCTGAAATTCTGCAGTTGGGAAACCCCCTGAAGCGACTCCATATGAATGAAGCAAAAAACATTAGTAGGGTGCTTGCTCTGCACAAGGACCTTCTGTCGATGTGTTGTACCCCTTTTGGTGGTCTACACTGATCAAACCAGAGCAGCCAAACCTTAACAACTAGCCCATGGCACAACTTGTTGCAGCTAATACAGTTCCAAGCATTATCTTGCTGCAAAAGACCCCAAAACGCAATTCTTCTGAAATTCTGGTTATAGTATGCTGTACAACAGAATTTGAATGTCTTAAGACCCATTAGGCTGCATATTAAGTCCTTTAACATCTCAGGAGGCCTTCCAAACTCAAACCAAGTGTCAAAATTTGTTGGTAGACAGTCCCAAGTGTAGCCCAAACTGATTACTTGAGAATTCCTCCATGATATGAAATGTTTGAACTTTGTTTTACCAAGCCCATACACACCAGGTTCATTTTCTACTGCAGTGTTTTCCCATATCACTTCCTTAATGGCTGCGTTCAAGCGTTTGGTAGTGTAGATCCCCAGCAATCCGTAACTGCTACTGCCACCAATTTCAGTTCGTGTTGGGCTTAGGAAGAAGTTTTCTGTCATCAGCAAGTTCATAAGATCTCTCAAGATAACTGTTGTACCATCCATGAGTCTACTTAACCCCTGATATGCAGCTGTCAGTGAAAGAATTGGAATTCTCCAAGAATTTTTAGCAGCCGTCAATACTTCCATTGCTTGAATCTTGAGTGTGAACTTGTAATATCTTAAAGTCTCAGCCTTTTCCTCCCAAACTCTTGCATAGACCACACCAACAAGATTTTCATGAGCCATTGTTGAATGCCAAAGACTCACTGTCATGACCTGAACACCCAAAGCATTCCAATCAACATTGTTAAAGCTGCAACTCGCCCTATCCAACCTGTTCTCAAGACTTTTCTGGATCTGAAGCTCATCCGGCCACCAAACAAGCCTCAAATGATCAATCTCTGCTTTCTTGTCAACCATATCAAACATGAGTAACAAATATAACAAGTGGAAACACCAACAGAATTCTTGATCAGCTGTAAACTCTTCCCAATCTAGAGCTGATTTGTTCCACTCTCCCTTACTGATTTTCACTCTAATTTCAGCTAGAATTATCCTCAATGTTGCACTAAACTCTTCCTTCCAAACATTAAGAGAATATTGAAGCTTGTGCATATAATTTTTCCATTCAGAACAACCACAACAGATCACCACACATACATGCAGAATATGTAGCTGATCAGCTAGCTTCAATTGAGACTTCAATGACACCAATTCTGGAACAATTGAGACTACAATGACCTGATCTGAATTATGCAGCTTGCAACATGTAAAATCCTTTCCCTCAAAGCTTGCTTTGATGTTAACTTCATCATGACTCACAGCCACTACCATTTTTTCACCATAGCTTGCACTGTCATAGAATTGTTCTTCATCAAACAACAACACCAGAGGTCCAGCTTTTCCAATCACCTGTAATTCACCCCTTCCTGGTTCAAAGGGCCTGCCATCATCAATTACATCATTTAAAGCACCTATTGTACTGATGTGGATCTGATCAGAGATCTGTCTCCCCACATTACCACCTTTGTACACATCCATCAGCTCAATTGTTTGCATAGGAACCAAGCTTTGTTTGTTGTGAACCTTGAAACGCACTCTCGCAGCTCGAGTGCTTCTTTTCAGTAAAAATTCGACTCCTCTCAGCTTCATAGAGTCTTGAGAATCTTCTCCCGGATGAGGAGGCAACTCATCATAAGAGTGTGCATTGGAATACACTTTTTCTCCACTCGAAAAAGGAAATAGATCATCCCGATCTTGCCGATCGTCACGCCGATAGTGCATTTCAGCCACTATAAATTCGTAATCATTCACTCAACAAAAGAGACCTTGCAAGGCATCCAAGATAATGTTGTTCTCGTCCTGAGTTAGCACAATAGCACGCCCAAAAGTGAACTTAAGCATACCCTAATTTGTATTTGATGACATTGCAGCAGCAACAATAGATTTATCAACAGAATGACATTGCTCAGCAGTGAAAGCACTTCGGTTCTGCATATAAGCTTGCCATGGAGTCATACTTGCCCGATTTGGTGATACACTAACATATACATCGATAAAATCAATTTCTTCAGTTAGTTCTTGTTGATAAACAAGCATCCTAACTTCTTCCGGTGAATCATCCCGATGTCCCATAATTGAATTGACTCAATTAAGGCAACCACAGGTTGTCCATTGTACTGTTCTTCCGAATTCAGAAGCTCCTTAGGCTGACACACAACCTCACGCTTCAATTTTGGTTTTGTAATCTTCTTTTTACCCCAAAAATCTTTCAATGCTTCAATTAGATGATTCCTCTTTGCCTTGCTCTTTGCTTTCTTTAACATTCTTTTGACATGAAAATCGTATTTCCATTCAGGATGCATGTCATACTGTGCCTCAACATCAGCAAGATACTCTAATTCTAGCAAAGAGTCTTCATAATGATCATCTTGTTCAAACTCAGGTTCCTCTAACTTGTGTTCATCAATTTCGACATTGACGTGGTCGAATTCTTCTTCAACTACATTAATGGCTCCACATTGTGCACCACAGGCTATAAAACCACTATTCGAGGACGAAAGCTCTCTACTATCTGCAATAATTTTTCATGACCGCGTTGTATGATCTCTTCGAGTTCGGGTGGCAAGGATATTTCGGAGTCAGTTGTAGCTCCCATTTCTCTTGCTTATGGAAACAGAATTTCGCACTTGATTCTGCTAAATTAATCACTGCAGATTCCAAACCCTAACTGACGAACCTCGACTCGGAGAAAACTCGAACCAGAACCCTAACTGCGATGTTTCTTGCGTAATCAGACTTACAATTCTAAATTAAACTCGATTCCAAATCGCAATCAAGTCCTCAATGCAATACTCAAAGCAATCTTCAAGAACGAAATCGGATTTCAACACTTTTGGTGCTTAGTTCAGTGTCAGATTTTTGCCTAAGAAAATCTGCACTCAATAACATATAATTCTTAAGAATCATTGCAGATTCTGATGAATTATCACCACTTCTATGCTTATCAACACAATTTCTTCACAAACTAGCAACAAACACAAATTCTCATCGAATTGCAGCTTGAAGTTCAAAAACCGTTGCCTCAACCACAGTTACTGAATTGTAGAATCAGAATTAACCTCAATGCAACTTGTTTCTGATCTTCTGATTATGATCAAGTGCAATGTTGATCTAATACTCACTTCAGCCTTATTCAGCAACTTGAGAAATTCTGATGATCAATAACACACGCTGCAGCTCAACTGAATGTGATCAATGTACTGCAATTAACTCTCAATTCTGATCACATATACGATCAAACCGAACTTGCTCTTCAATCACTGAATTCTGCTGTTTCAACTGTCAACATTGAGATCAACACAAGCTTGAACACAAAGACTCACAACCGATCATCAATTGAACCTCTTTTTATGTATTTTTCAAGCAACTTTTCTCTGCAATTTACAATAGAATTCAGAACTGAATTCTTAAGCAAATTGCAATGCAATCAGGGATATTTGATATCAAATCCGTTTGAATTGGAAGCCAAACGAGTCTCTGATACCAATTGTTAAGATCGTGATTAATTCTTGATCTTAACCTAAGATAAAGAGAGTATGAGTTGAGAAAGAAGAGAGGGAGAGGAGAAAATAGAGAGAGTTAGATGAGAGAAAGAAGTGAAAGGGGATGAGAAGTAGAGAGAGATATCAAAAGATATCAATTTGTCATTCATCAAGTTATGTGGATCACGAGCTAGAACCTCCCTACTTATACTACTTATATGATATGATCTAATACATTGGATCTAGACATCACAACCAACCAACTCACCAATATATCTAAAGCATATGAAAATATCTATTAACTACTTCTAAGCTTACTTGGAGCCATGACAACTAACACAACCAATACACTCTTAGCCTGTTGCTGCAACGTATTAGTCATGTAGTCAACTAAGGCTTAATACAACTTATTTCACTAAACTATCATCATATAGCAGGACAATAGCAGCAAGTACCCACAGCTGCGATCCCCACAGCAACACAGCCTCGACCCGCTCATGCCCTGGATTCTCGCATTCATAACAGTTTATTCAAGACATACACCACGTTAAGAGTTGTGGTCAGAAAATGCATCTTCCTTTGCTAGCGTCGGAAGTTACCACCATCAAATTGGTCCAATTTCATAGAGTTGGCTGTCATCCCTTGCAATGAAGAAGCCATCCTAAACCAGAAAACTAAGTCTTAAGATTGTTGGAGTAATTCCTTATGATCCGGACAACCGAAAGATCTCAGGTGTCGAGGCTGTGTGATCACTTTCCTTAAAACTTATTTCGGCGTAACGAAATAGTCTCGGGGTTATAATGATAGCCAAAAATATGAAGTGGGAATCTGTATAAGGAGGAATAGAAAGAGATGTAAGAGAATGAAGTTTCAAAGCACTTTGCTCTTCAATGTTTTCAAGCCTTTGTAATCTTCAAATGTATTTTATTATGTCATGCTTAAACCATAATATGGGGGCTCATATAAAGACAAAGAAGGCTTAAAAGACGTCCCAAAATTATCCAAAACCATTCGCCAAAAACCGAATTAACCGCGCTAAATAACGATCAAAACTGCTCTGTGTGTCGACACACACATCAACACACAGCTCACCGTAAAGGTGTATGTCGAAGTGAGTGTCGACACTTACCTCAACACATAAGGTATTGTAAGATTGTGTGTTGAAGCTGTGTGTGGTATTGTAAGATTGTGTGTGGAAGCTGTGTGTCGACACACACTTCAACACACACGGTTCTGGAAACTTGTGTGTCGACACACGGTACCTGTGTGTCGACACACAAAGGCTTGAGATCGGTTATGTAGGATTGTGTGTTGCCGCATGGTACCTGTGTGTCGACATATGCCCTATTCAAGCCAAATATAATCAAAACAAGTATGAAATACTTCTCAAATACTTTATTAAGTACTCTATTTTGAAAATACATCAAAACCATTTCCATCTCTAATTAAGCCAACCCTGATAACCCTTATTTTCCATTGTCATATAGCGGAAAGGATGACCAACAAACCAGTTCATAACACAAATCCAGCTTGTCACAAGTATCCATAGCACATTGAGGCAAACCTTATCGAAGTTATAACAGTTTTCTTAATCCTTAACTAAAGTAATACTGTATAAATTTTTTATTGACTTGATCTTTTCGTCACAATGTTTAATCAAATTTAAGCTCATTTAACAAAATAATAGGATAGGTCGATCTTGCTGAGTGTATTGTTAGTTGACAAATACGGGTACATATGCACAATGGGTCAAGTTAGTTGGATTGAAGTTCCCCAACCTAACTTGAATAAGCGTATGTGTTTTGACTAGAAACTAAAAGTGTGAGTACCTAATTTTAAGACGAAGTGAGTTTAAGGTAAAAGATTTGTTTACTCATGTCTCAGGTCGGTTACTACTCAAACATGAATGGACATGATAGACCTTGCATGAGGAAAATGGACGCGTGGTGAGTCAATATATATATATATATATATATATATATATATTTGTTGAAGGTGATGATAAAGCCTCAACAATGTCTCTTTTAGATGAAATTTTAGGCATAAGCTCTCAAGAGAGTGAGGAGAGATTTATGTTGCGCAAAGTCTCTCACAAGAAGCTCAATGCTCCAATCACTAGTATTTATTTACCAATCAATCTACCGCTCTATTTACTTCGTTAGATTAATACATGAGTGAGCTAGCTGAGTACTGGTAAGAGGGAAAAAAAAAAGTCTAATTTGCCTCGATTTGATCAATTGACTCAAATAAGCTTGTATCATGATGAGTCACGCTGTCAAGCATCATGTCATAGTGCTTTGTCAGCTAGAGTTTGGGTTATTGGAAAATCTGTCAATCATGACCTACAGCGGCAAATTATTTCAAGCAATTAAAATAACTATTTGAAACCATAAATTAGGGTTCTTTAAAAGCGACTACATGTAAACAACAACAACAATTGATCCAATGACTCGAGGCCTGCCCCAATATGCAAGGTCTGGGGGGAGGACGGATGTACGCAGCCTTACTCGTTCAGGGTGCAACCTTAAAGGGAGGTTATTTTCAAGAACTCCCACCCTGAGAAGTATAAAAGCATAACAACCTACAAACATAAAGTATAAAGCATAATAGCATCAGAGCATAAGAGTATCAAACAATAGCCCAGAGCAAGCCTAAGCCAGAAGCAGCAAGCAGCAATAAGCAATAAAACAGCTCCCAAGTAAATCAAGTAAATCAAACATACAGACAAATAAGCCTAG
The DNA here is from genome assembly GCA_018398585.1 of Simmondsia chinensis. Classification (NCBI taxonomy): domain Eukaryota; kingdom Viridiplantae; phylum Streptophyta; class Magnoliopsida; order Caryophyllales; family Simmondsiaceae; genus Simmondsia; species Simmondsia chinensis. Next base: position 9,593,460 of record JAGTTD010000011.1, read on the forward strand.
GGGTACTAGTGCTTCCCAAAATATGCTCTTCTATTCTATGCCGCTATATTGGTTACCTTTATGCAAGCCCTCCACTGATCTCTATCTAAGGCCATCTCCTCCTGTAGGTTTAGGTTGGTGAGGTCTTGTTGGATCATCTCCATCCATCTCTTCTTCGGCCTACCTCTCCCTCTCCTCCCAAGCGTAGTATGGAGTTGTTCGCATCTCCTAACCGGGGTGGTGACCAGTCTCCTCCTAACATCCCAACACAAACGTTGCTTCCTCAATTTATCTTCAATTGGGGCCACACCCAATTTGCCTCTTATGACTTCATTCCTAACCCTATCCTTCCTTGTATGTCTACACATCCACCGCAACATCCTCATCTTCACTACCATCAGCTTTTGTGTATTATGCCGTTTCATTGGCCAACACTCCGTGCCATATGACATAGCCGGTCTCACTACAGTCTTATAGTACTTTCCCTTTAAAGGAAAAATTCTATTGCAAAGTATCGCACATGCCAACCTCCATTTATGCCAGCCTACTTTAATACAGTTGTTGACATCTTCTCGTCCACTTTGCCGTCCTGTTGTACCATGGAACTCAGATATCTAAAACACTTCTTTTTCATTATGGTTTCCGATTGAACCTAATGTCTTTTTATGGTTGGCCTGGTGGAGGTACTGAATTTTAGTTCAATATATTATGTCTTGGATCTACGTATAAGTTTACTTATTATTATTTTTATAGTAATTTTTTAAGCATTAATTATTAATAGTATTAATAAACTTTGTAATAAAATTTTTATAATTTATCTGTATTAGTGTCTAGTTGAAAAAAAATGTTGTCAGAGCTTCATTTGAAATGTTTGCTTTAGAAGTATCAAGACTGGGCCCTGCCATGACCCATTTTGATTTCAAACCTAATTCAAGTATACCGTAGGTTTCGTCAACCAACTTGGCCCGCCCCTACCTTTTATCTATGTACTTACTCGCTATTGAATGATTTAAAAAAAAAAAAAAAATTTTGTTTGAATTATTATGAGATTTGGTAATTGTTTCGGAGTTTTTTTGGTAGGGATCTTTTAAGGGAGGACCGAGCTCAAGTCCTCCTCTCTGTGGTGTTTATTACGGTATTTATAGGAATTAGGAGGGAACCCCTTGGCGTTATGTGGGAGAGAATATAGTTGGGGCATGACGTTATCGCTAGGGTAGAGGAGCACTGCGAGAGTATAAAAATACCGCTAGGGCGCATTAGTACCGCTAGGGTGTAGGAGTACCGCTAGGGTATAAGAGTACCGCTGAGGTGTAGGAATACCGCTAGAGTATAAGAGTACCGCTAGAGTGTGGGAGTACCGCTAGGGTGTGGGAGTACCGCTAGAGTATAAGAGTACCGCTAGGGTGTAGGAGTACCGCTAGGGGGCAGGAGTACCGTTAGGGCAAGGGTTGCGGTTAGTTGCCCTTGATGGCCGTTAATCGGGGCATTCTCCTAACGTCTTCTTTCAGGGAAGGCAGTTGTCTTAGTAAATGGTGTTATCCTTAACAGTTAGCCCCCCACTTTGGGAAAAAAAAGGTGCTTTTTGTCCCAAAGTGTTTTGCTATAAATATCCTTGTATGTGGGGTCGGTATCCCTCAAATTCTCTGGTTTTCTAAAAGTGTGCTTTAGTGAGTCATCTTTTTACAAGGTGTTTTAAACTAAAAGATTGTTTCGATTCTCATTTTTTAGCCTGTTTGCTTCCCTCTTTTACTATGGATGATGTTACTTGTGAAATCTGGTCTCGGCTTCCAGCTAAGTCAATCTTGAGGTTTTCCTGCGTTTTGTCATTTGCTCGTAGTCTGCTCTTTAATTATGACTTTGTTAGACGGCAATGTTTTCACTCTCTGAGCCATACCGCGGATGGATTTTTCTTGCAGCCTGAGACTGACTCGCGCCGTGACGATTTGGAGGCTTTCTCCTTTTTAGGAGATTTTTCTCCAATCATCCCCGTTGAGGTATTAGAGATTCTGATCGATTATGTTCGCGTATTAGGTGTGGCTCGTGGTTTGTTGTACCATGATTACAACCTTTCTCAACTGTTCGTTTGTAACCCTACTGTGGGGATGCGTCAGATGGTTCCTCTCCTCGACGGGGTTTCTATGGGTTATGCTGATTCTCCTCTGAACTTGGTATTTGGATGTTTTGATACTGCCATGGACTTTGGTTTTTATCTTGACCTGCTGGTATTTGATTTATCTCAGTCCTACTAGGGTCCTTGGCCAAGTACGTACCACGTATATTTTTGGGAGGGCAGTTGGAACTTCTGGGGAAGCTTGGATGTGGGCCCTAGGAACGTTTCCCTTGTAGATCATGTCTGTTTGGGCGGAGAGTTGTATTTTTTGTCGGATTGGGGGCACTACTTGGGAGATGCTCAAGCTTGTCCTTACATACTTCGATGGGATACTGCCGCCGGTACCTCCTGTGGAATGCTATTCCCAGACCCGATTTGTGAAAACCTTTTTGCTTGTTGGGATGCCAAGCTTTCAAAGTGGTGGAAGACCTCAATAGATCTCCCTATTCTTTGCTTGGTTACGTTAAGGAGTCCAGTATTCACAGTGTGGAAATTGTCTCGTTTGGAGGATCCTTCTTCTTGGGGGAGACGATTTCGTTTACACGTTCGGCTGCCTTGGTCTGGAGGTAGTTGGGATCCGGTGATTACTAGTTTTACTGTAACAAGGGATCACCTAGACTTTACCGCTCATAATCAAGTGTTTCGGTGTGCTCTTCATGGGGATCAGTGTGGACGTATAGTTTACTTGGGGAATCATCACTGTACTGTGCAGGCGCAATTGTTTCCTTACTCAGGATCTTTATTCCGCTGTGGCGATGATCCTATGGCGCCATTTGCGGCTTTTATGTGACAGAGTCTTCCGGATGGTAGGAGCAGGTGTTTGGTTTTTATGGATGTGGGTGTTCCTCTTTTTTTTTGTTGTACTACTGTGGCTTTTGTATAATCGTGTTTTGTACAGTTGTACTCTTAGCAGATCCTTTGGCTTAGGTTTGTAAGTAGTGACGTAGGCTTTAATTTCTGTTAGAGGTTTGTTTTCCATCCTTTCCTTTTCATTTTTGTTTCCTGTTTCGGTTGGAACAGATGCTTCTTGGTAATTTATTGTGGGTTTACAGTTGACTACCCCGTTTTTAGCAGAATAATGATTTTTCTTTAGTTATAAGTGGGATTCTTATGCTGGCAGGATTTGGTACTGCCGGCCCCGTTGCTAGGTGGGGCTTATACCGTTGCGGGCTTCTCAGTTGATGAGAGCTACCGCCAGTCCCAGTATTAGGAGGGACTTATACCGTTGCGGGCTTCTTAGTTGATGAGGGCTACCGCCAGTCCTAGTGTTAGGCGGGACTTATACCGTTGCAGGCTTCTCAGCTGATGAGGGCTACCGCCAGTCCCAGTGTTAGGCAGGACTTAAACCGTCTCGGGCTTCTCATCTGATGAGAACTACTACTAGTCCCAGTGTTAGGCGGGACTTATACCCTCGCGGGCTTCTCAGCTGATGAGACAAAACCCATATGAAAGGAAAAAGAACTAAGTAACGTTAAAGCAAAAAGCCCCCAGCCAGCAAGGCTGGGAAAGATAAAACTATATATTAAAACTAAAGAAAAAGATCTAAGCGACGCCAAGTAGGAAGCCCCCAGCCGGCAAGGCTAGGAAAGATAAAACAACATAATAAAACTAGGGAACATGAACTAAGTAACGTCAAGTAGGAAGCCCCCAGCTGGCAAGGCTGGAAAAGATAAAACAACATATTAAAACTAAGGAAAAGGAACTAATTAACATCAAGTAGGAAGTCCCCAGCCGGCAAGGCTGGGAAAGATAAAACAATATATTAAAACTAAGGAAAAGGAACTAATTAACGTCAAGTAGGAAGCCCCCAGCCGGCAATGCTGAGAAAGATAAAACAACATATTAAAAATAAGGAAAAGGAACTAAATATTGTTAAGTAGGAAGCCCCCAGCCGGCAAGGCTGGGAAAGATAACATATTAAAACTAAGGAAAAGGAACTAATTAATGTCAAGTAGGGAGCCCCCAGCCGGCAAGACTGGGAAAGATAAAACAACATATTAAAACTAAGGAAAAGGAGGCTGGGGGAAGATAAAACAACATATTAAAACTAAGGAAAATGAACTAATTAACGTCAAGTAGGAAGCCCCCAGCCGGCAAGGCCAGGAAAGATAAAACAACATATTAAAACTAAGGAAAAGGAGCTAATTAACGTTAAGTAGGAAGCCCCCAGCCGGCAAGGCTGGGAAAGATAAAACAAAATCTTGAAAGTAAGGAAAAGGAACTAATTAACGTCAAGTAGGAGCCCCTAGCCGGCAAGGCTGGGAAAGATAAAACAACATATTAAAACTAAGGAAAAGGAATTAATTAACGTCAAGTAGGAAGCCCCCAGCCGGCAAGGCTGGGAAAGATAAAACAACATATTAAAACTAAGGAAAAAGAACTAATTAATGTCCAGTACGAAGCCCCCAGCTGGCAAGGCTTGGAAAGATAAAACAACATATTAAAACTAAGGAAAAGGAACTAATTAACGTCAAGTAAGAAGCCTCTAGCCGGCAAGGCTGGGAAAGATAAAACAACATATTAAAACTAAGGAAAAGGAATTAATTAACATCAAGTAAGAAGCCCCCTGCCGGCAAGGCTGGGAAAGATAAAACAACATATTAAAACTAAGGAAAAGGAACTAATTAACGTTAAGTAGGAAGCCCACTGCCGGCAAGGCGAGGCTCTAGGTCTATTTAAATGGCGCTATGTTCGAGATCTCTTAAAAATGGGGGGTGACGTGTAGCCCTCCCCTTCTTTTGGCTGTCACCTCTTACCTTTGGGGCATTTATTACCGTTCTGTTTTTCAAAAACCCTAAACCCCCTTTTTTTTCCACAGTGAACCCATCTCCCCTGTGAACCCCATCTCTCCCTTTTTACTTATAACCGGTTTTCGTCCCGATTTCAAGGTAATTTGTCGTTGGTTTGAGAGTATTTTGTTGAATTTTTGGTATTATTTTGGCTTTTCGAACGTTTTCTTTATTTCCCCAAAAATTTTCGAACCCTAAGCTGTTTGTCAGAGCTCCCACGGAGGATTCTGATGGAAACTCCCAGATTATTTCCAATTTTCTTGCGAACATAGCTGCGAGTCCGGCAATTGGTGGGGGGGGGGGGGGGGGGGGGGGATGTTTCTCGACCAAGCGATATCCCCCTCTTTTTGTTAACCTAGTTCGGAAAACGCCTCCTTGCCCTCAGGGACGAATACTCTAACTTTGCCCATGGGGAACTCCGGTGGGCCTCCTCAAAGTTATCGGGGTAAGGCTTCTTTGATCTGACCTCTTTTTCCCTTTTTCCTTCTTTGTTTTTTCTTTTTAGAGTATGGCTCCAAAAAGGTCACGGCCGGGTCAAAGTCGCCAGGGCGGTACTGGGGAGATTTCTGCAGAGGAGGGTTTGACGGTTACCTGCACAATCCTCAGAGGAGGAGGCAGTTCGTGCCCAGTTTCTGGAAGCGGCGCTGGTGCTTACTCTGGGGTCCTTTGTATCCTCCTTGTCTTTCTTTGAGGGGGTTAAACAATTTCAAGATAAGTTTTACTTTCTTGATGACTATGACATTATTGGTCCGAGGGAGAATGACAACATTTTGTTCCCCCACCATTCGGGCTCCTTTTCGGTTACTGTGGATTTTTTGGAGGCGAGGTTGAGATTCCCGTTGCCCAGTATATTAGAGTGGGTCTTTAGATAGTATTCTTTATGCCCTAATCAAATTAGCCCAAATGGGTTTAGGAATATTTATGGGTATTTAGTCACTTGTTTCGTGGCGGGATTGACCCCCTCCACTAGTAGTTTTCATTATTTATTTAGGGCCAGGCAACTAAGAGGAGTAGTGACGTTTGAGGGGAAAGAGGGAGTGAAGTTTGTGGAAAATAACCCGTCCAAGGTAAATTTTTGGCAGAAAGAATTTGTGTGGGTGAGACCTTCGCAACCCTTACTTCTCCCCACGTATTGGACTAAGGTGAATAAGAGTAACATTTCTTCCACAGATGAGCTTTCATCTTTTGATAAGGAGGTGGTTCAGTACTTTGAAAGGGGTTTGGATTCTCGATTTGTGGCCGTCAAGGAATTTTTGCTCAAGAAAGGGTGCTTATAAAAGCGGGTTTATGTGCCCGGCCGGCAAGTGGTAAGAGATTCTTTAGCTCAAAGGGGGGGAAGCCTCTCCTTCTTTCTCTCTCTCTCTTTTTGTGGATTATCATGATTTGTCCTAACTTGCTTTTGGCTACCGTTATTACAGGGCCTGAAGTTGACGTAGATATTGTTCAACTTACGGAGGATTACCGTCAGGGTGGCGATAGGGTAGTAGAGAGAGGAAAAAGGGCTACCGTTAAGGGTCAAACGTCCTCTAGGACGGGGAAAAGAGCATCTGCTGAGAACAGAAAGGAGTCCTCCAGACCACGCCCAAAGAAGCGAAAGAAGGCTAAGGTCGCGACACAAGTGGAGGAGCCGCCAAGGACGACACTCTCTCAGCAAGGAGACGTGACTGGGATCCCCGTGGTACAGGCCTCCCCGCTTTGGAGAGGTCTGCCCCTGCCTTGGATGCTGGGGTGGCGGTAACTGAAGCATCTCAGCCAGTAGGAGACGTTTCCTGCCCTCATCCCATGGCGGGGGTAGCTAGGCTTGACTCTGGCGATGAGACACCGAGTGTTTTACCTGAGACCGCAGCTGCTCCCACTGAGGGTGCAACTGCTACTACTGTGGTAGGTCCGGACGAGCCATCGCTCCCTCCTTCTGAGGAAGTAGCTGGAGGTGTACCTGTAGCCGTTACTATGGAAGCGGCTGAGCCTTTACCCAGTGAGATGGAGGTGACGGTTGCTGCTGCTCCCATGGGGCCCTCAAGACGTTTGCCTGAGGACGTACCGGAAAGTGCGCTTGCCGCCGCCATGACAGAGGCGGTTGATCTTGGGGTCCGGAGTGAGGCCTTGGGAGCGAATGAAGTACCGGCAGCTGAAGGAGACCCTGTGGGTTCCGTTAGTAGTGAGGCAGCTTTAAGGGAGGGTAATGCGGGAAGGGTCCTGGTTCTTGCGGAGTCGTTAAGCCAAACGCCTCCTTTTACTCCTTCGTTTGCTGACCTGGAGGTAGGGGGTGACGGTAGTGCTGACAGGTTTCCTCCTTCTTTTCGACTCGACCTGTCGGTGGTGCCGGATCCGTTTCATGGTACTCCTTTTGGACAGGAGCCTTCCCCCTTGCGGGATGAGGCGGTTGCTGGTGATAGGAGCTTTCCTCCCGAAGTTCCATCTTTTGACAGTTCTTCCATCCTCCCTCCTCGTGATGGTGTAGACCTTATCCAAAGGGCGAGTCACGCTGTACTTCCTTCAGAAGTGCCGCCGGCTCCTACGGGAGATACGGTTGTGACCTATGCCTTAAAGGTAGCATTTCCATTACGTTATGATATTTTATGGCTGCCATTGAACTTACCCATTTGTGATGTGATCGCAGGTTAGCTCGTGGACTGCCGCTATGGTCACCGGGTGGTTTCAAGAGAGGGAGACGGTAACAAAGGAGCTCGTTAGGTTGGAAGGTGAGAATAAAGACCTTGCGGTGTCGGTACAGGAGATGAAAGCAGCCAGAGAATAAGAGGCCCTAACGCTTTCTTTTTTACAAAGGGAGAAGGATACGGCACTGGAGGAAGCGAAGCGGAGCTGTGAGGAAAAAGATGGAGCAACACAGGAGGCCCGGAGGATTAATGAAGAGAAAGAGAGAGAGGCGCAAGGGCTGAGGGACGAGTTGTTGTCCTATCAGGTGCGTTTGGAGAAACTACAAGGCGAGATGCAACGCCGTCAGGGGGAGAGTGCCGTTACTCAATTTAAGGTTAGTGTGGAGTTTCGCGGCTTGATGAGTTCCTTTTACTGGCAAGGCTTTACCTCTGGTCTTTCTAGCTTTGCTCGCCGTCTGCTTCAGAGTCGCCCTGGTTTGGGCCAGGAGTGGCTTCAGCGGGTAGCGGACCAGATTCATCAGGATATTTCACGCTCGAGAGAAGGGACCAGTAGCGGCGGTCATAGTTGCCCTCTTTTTCCTTCTTCTCTTTTTTTTTTTTTTTTTTTTTTGTTAGCTTTCTAGACAAGGGTTGCTTCTAGTATGGGAAGGATCCTCCTTTTTTGTCCTGTACTTAAGCTTCTTTTTGTAATAGTAATCTGTAGGCATGTTTTGTAAAGTTGTGATCCAAGGGTGGCATTCCTGCTGCGGTTTTTAGGGTGTAGCGCACAATGTTATAAATGAAATACTATATCATACATATTATTATACTATATCTCAGTGTACATTTTGTTGCTATATGGGCTCTATGACACCCACGTCTACTATCTGAGTGATTTAAAAGGTCTGCTTGTTATACATGTATTCCGACTCTTATGTGTGGTATTTTTTAAGATTTTTCATATTCCAGGATCGCGGTACTTCAGTACCGTTGAGACGCTGCAACTTATAGCTTCCATTTCCTAACTTCGTACTTACACGGTAGGGACCTTCCCAATTGGAGGCCACTTTTCCCGACCCGATGCCATGAGTAATGCTTGCTCGACGCAGCACCAGGTCTCCTACCTCCACCCTTCTAGGCCTTACATGCTTATTATGGTACTGAGATATCCGTTGCTTCTGAGTTGTTATGCGGAGGAGGGCATTTTCCCTAGTTTCGTCGATTAGATCAACAGAATGTCTTTCTAATTCTTCATTTTCCAGCTGGCGGTACCCGTGGGTCCGATGGCTGGGCTCTCCTACTTCCACTGGGATTACGGCCTCGGCTCCATAGACCAACATAAAAGGAGTTTCCCCCGTGGCTACTCAGTAGACGGTACGGTGGGCCCAAAGAACACTATGTAGTTCTTCCAACCACTTTCCTTTTGCATCGTCCAACCTTCGTCGTAACCCTACAAGTATCTACTTGTTCTTGGCTTCTACTTGACCATTGCTTTGGGGGTAGGCTACTGATGCGAAGTGGAGGGAGATCTTCATGTGCTGGCAATAGTTACAGAATCGTGGTGAGCTGAGCTGTGTTCCGTTATCAGTTATGATGGCTCGTTGGATTCCGAAGCGAGTTATAATGTTTTTCCATAAAAATTGGCGGGTGGCGTGGTCGGTGATATTAGCTACTGCTTCTGCTTCTACCCATTTGCTGAAGTAGTCCACAGCCACTATCACAAATTTTCTTTGTCCGCTGGCCAGTGGAAATGGGCCCAGGATATCCATCCCCCATTGGTCAAAAGGTATGGGATCAACGATGGGGTGTAGTGGCACCGCTGGGGCGTGGATTAGTTGTGCGGATTTTTGACATTTATCGCATTTCCGCACTAATGTGGCGGCATCTCTTTCCATGGTAGGCCAAAAGTACCCGGTTCTGAGCGTCATTCCCACCAACGTTCGCCTCCCGACGTGTACCCCGTAAACTCCTTCGTGGATCTCCCTTAGCATGTAATTCCCCTCCTCCTGGGTTAGGCATTTTAGTAGGGGGTACATGAATGACCTTTTATAGAGTTGTTGGTCAATTATCACAAAACATGCTACTTGTCGTTGCAGCTTTCGTGCCTCCTTTTTGTCTGTGGGTATCTTGTTTTGCAGAATGAAATCCACAATGGGACGCGTCCATCCTTCTTCATATTGTATCTGCATTGTGTCCCAGGGACGGGGTCGGTTTGGGTACTTCACGTTGACCTCGTGTATCTGCACCTCTCCTTCCTCTTTTTCTACCATGTGCCTAAGGCCAGCCAATGGACTTAGCTTATCGGCCCGCATATTGTCTTCACGGGAGATTCCCCGCATACTGAAGCTCTCTAACCCAGAGATCCGTTCTTGGACCAGGCCAAGGTACTGTGCCAGGTGGGGCTTCTTTACTCCGTATTCCCCAGTTACCTGGTTTACTACTAGTTCTGAGTCACTGAAGACCTCGACATGCTTGGCGCCAGCTGCTCTAGCATAGTCAATGCCTATAAGCAAGGCCTCATACTCAGTTTCATTATTAGTAGTGTTAAAATTAAGTTTTACCGCGTATTTCGTGTATTCCCCTTCTGGATTTATCAGCACGATGCTTGAGCCGTTGCCCCCTTGGTTGACGGAACTGTCAATGAATAGTCTCCAAAGATGACCTTCTTTTGGGGAGGCTGTCAGCTCGGGTATTTCAAAGCTGCATTCCACCAAAAAGTCGGCCAGGGCCTGTGCCTTGATGGCCAGGCTGGGCGAGTATTGTATATTATATTCCGAGAGTTCTACTGCCCATTTTAACATTCTTCTCGAGCAATCTAATTGTCCTAGCAACTTTCGGAAAGGAAGATGAGTGAGCACAGTGATGGTATGGGCCTGAAAATAAGGTCTCAGTTTACGTGCGGCGGTGACTAAGGCCAACGCGGTCTTTTATATGGCAGGGTATCTTTTTTCTGCGTTCTTAAGGGACTGGCTCACAAAATATACCGGGAGCTGTCTGCCCTCACGGTCGACTATCAGTACAGCAATGGTGGTGTTTTCTGAAATGGCGAAGTAAACGCTTGAATTTTCATTTGGCACGGGAGAGGTAATGATGGGAAGTTGAGCTAGATATTGCTTCAGCTATTGGAAGGTGTGCTCGCATTCTTCGTTCCAACAAAAGGGTTGCTTCTTCCGTAATGTTTTAAAGAATGGCAGGGCCTTGTCGGCAGAACCGCTAATGAATCTATTAAGAGAGGCCATGCAGCCGGCAAGCTTCTGGACATCTTTAGAAGAATGGGGTGATCCCATTTTGAGAATAGCGCGTACCTTTCTGGGGTTAGCCTCAATTCCTCTGGTGCTGACAATAAACCCTAAGAATTTTCCCTCAGGTACCGCGAACGAGCACTTCTCGGGATTAAGTTTCATTTTGTACCTCCTGAGTGCTTCCAAAGCCTCCCTTAAGTCTTCAATGTGATCGAGGTTTTTCCAGGAATTGACTATCATGTCGTCTACGTAAACTTCCATATTGCGGCCGATTTGTGAGTCAAAAATTTTGTTGACTAGTTGTTGATATGTGGCGCCAGCATTTTTGAGGCCAAATGGCATGACTCTATAGCAGTATGTTCCCTCAACTGTTATGAAGGAAGTTTTCTCATCGTCCTCCGGATGCATGCGAATCTGGTGGTAACCTGAGAAAGCGTCCATGAAGCTGAATAATTCGCAACCTGCCATTGAGTCTACCAATTTATCTATTTTAGGAAGAGGGTAAGAGTCCTTTGGGCATGCGTTATTGAGGTCTGTGAAATCGACACACATTCTCCAATTTTCGTTTGCCTTTTTTACCAGAACTACGTTAGCTAGCCATTCTGGCTTAGCCACCTCCCTAATGGATCCTGCTCGGATCAGTTTTCGTACCTCCATTTTGACAGCCAGTTACACTTTCGTTGTTTCACCAATTTTTTGTCGACCTGGACATTGAGCTGGTGGGTGATCGCCTCTGGCGGTATTCCGGGTATCTCGTCAGTAGAATATGCGAAGACGTCCCGGTATTGTTTTAAGAGTTCACCAATCTTCTCCTTTAGGTGGTGATGAACTGAGGCGCCCATGTAGGTGCACCGCCCTGGCTATAGTTCATACTTTTCCAGAGACGATGGGGCCAGATCTAGACTTGAGGATGACTTGGGCTCAGCTGGTTCAGCGGCTATTAAGGCTGAATCAGGAAAGTTGTGATAATACTCAGAGAGGGAGCCTTGATTGCCATGAACAGTTATGATGCCGCCAGTGTCGCTTTCGAACTTCATGGCTAGATGATAGGTGGAGACCACGGCCCTTAGGCGATTCAGGGAGGGTCTTCCAAGGATTGCGTTATAGGCTGAGGGAGCGTCTATGACCAGGAATTCAATTTTTATGGTGCGCTGTCCTCCCTCACCTTGAAAGGTGGCGGCTATAAGTATCTTCCCTTATGGTATAACGGGATTTCCGGCGAACCCTACAGCAGGGCTCGATGTGGGGATAAGGGAGGAGGCGGACATCCCCATCTAGACGTAACAACTTAGGAAGAGTACATCGACAGAACTGCCTTGGTCGACCAGGATTCTACGAATGATGTATCTGTGAATATTGGCGGTTATAACCAGAGGGTCCTCCTGGTATGCGTCAATCCCTTGCGCATCCTCCTCTGTGAAGCTTATGCACTTAGGTTTATCAAGCGCCAGGTAAGGCTCCTTCCCTTTTTCTCTGACTTCCGATTTCCCACTTACTGGCGGTTCTCTTTTTGTGATGGCGGCGACGACCGGGGGCGTTGTTTTGCTTGGTCCTGGATCATGAGTATCTTCACAGCGAGCATTTCTTGTCTTTATCCTTTGTAAGTTTGCGTACTCTACCCACTGCCCCGTGCGCTCAGCTTCTTCCAGGCGGGATTTTAATCCACGGCATTCTGCGGTGTTGTGGGTGGTTGTCTGGTGATAGGCGCACCAAACATTTTTTTTTGTTTTTTGAGTCCTTGGGCTGTTCTTCTGCTTTTATTGCCAGCAGCAGCTTCCAGTGGGATCTGCGTTTTAAAGAAGGGCTTGCGCCTTTTTAGTGGCCGGGTATTTCTTGGCGGTGGCCTGAAACCCTCTTTTGGCCTTGGAGAGGTCCCTACCTAAACGACTTCAGGCCTGGGCGCTACTTGCATCACATTCTCGGTGGTAATATACTTGTTGGCCTTACTCCATAGGTCTTCAACGGTTAGAGGAGGTCCCTTGGCTAGCGCAAACTTAAAGGGGGAATTCTGTAGTCCGTTAACAAAGGCAGTAATGGCTGTCTCATCAGAAAGGTTGGCGACGTCGATAATGGCGCGTGTAAACCGGGTTCAAACTCATTCTGCTGCAGTTTGAGAAGATGTGCAGCCGTTCTCCTTCTTCTCTTGTTGCTCACAAAGTGACGTACGAATCGCTCAGGGAGCTCCGTAAATCTGTCAATGGATGAGTATGGGAGGGAGGAGAACCAACTTTGCGCGGCCCCCTTGAGAGTGGCGGGAAAGCATTTGCACCATACATCTTCCCCTATGTCCTGTAGGTACATTCGCGCCGCGAAACCGGCCATATGGTCCTCAAGGTCCTGAGTTCCGTCAAATGCATCCATACTAGGGATTTTTACCTTTCCTACAGGTGCCCTGAGGAGTCAGGATGTAAAAGGTGAGTGGGTTTCCGGTACCAGAGGCATTACCCCTGCTCCGGTATCCCGCTGGTGGTTACTGCTTACATAATTATGGTGAGCGCTGGTACTGCACTTGGTGATTGGATTCTGGTTTTCAGTTGGAGCGTGCCTGGAAGCTCTGGGGGTGGTGGTGAATTGGCTATGGTCTGGGACCTTTCCGGCATTGTTATCTGCCATTTGGGTAAAGAACTGACTGAGTTGGTGTTGCAATTGATTGAATTGTTCTTGGGTTACATAATCCTAGCGGTGGCCCTCCCGAAGGAGGGGAGTGGAATGACTGGTATTCGACATGAAGGAAGCATTAGTACCCTTCCCACATACGGCGCCAATTGTTTCGGGGTTTTTTGGTAGGGATCTTTTAAGAGAGGACCGAGCTCAAGTCCCCCTCTCTGTGGTGCTTATTACGGTTTATAGGAATTAGGAGGGAACCACTTGGCGTTATGTGGGAGAGAATATAGTTGGGGCCTGACGTTACGGCTAGGGTAGAGGAGCACCGCGAGAGTATAAAAATGCCTCTAGGGCGCAGTAGTACCGCTAGGGTGTAGGAGTACCGCTAGGGTATAAGAGTACCGCTGAGGTGTAGGAATACCGCTAGAGTATAAGAGTACCGCTAGGGTGTAGGAGTACCGCTAGTGTATAAGAGTACCACTAGGGTGTAGGAGTACCGCTGGGGTATAAAAGTACCGCTAGGGTGTAGGAGTACCGCTAGGGTATAGGAGTACCGCTAGGGGGCAGGAGCACCGTTAGGGCTAGGGCTGCGGTTTTTTTTTTTTTTTTGATAAGTAAGCAATGCATATATGAAAAAGTGAAATCGTACAAAAGTACGAGGGGCATACCCCAAGACATGGCCGTGGCCTACAACGCAACTCAAAAAAAGAAGCAAAACACGCAAAAGCAACACAAAGGAAATACAAAGGTATCACAAAGGAAACACCTAAGTACAAGCCTTAAAACAAAGGAAATACAATGCAAACCCTAAAGAAGCAAGGTAAATCCCAAAGCACAGGGAGGAGCTCTATCAACGACGACGCCGCCCCTTTTTGGGAGGGGAAGGATCCTGGATCTACTTCTTTGAAGCAGCTCTAGTTCTTCGAGGCTCGACGTTAGGCTCTTCCTCATAACATCCATGACAATGGGCTAGGGCTGCGGTTAGTTGCCCTTGATGGCCGTTAATCGAGGCATTCTCCTAACATCCTCTTTCAAGGGAGGCGGTTGTCCTAGCAAATGGTGTTATCCTTAACAGTAATATACATAGATATAATGTGCTTTTAAATTATTTTTAAGTTACCCTAAATTGTGATATTGTTACGATTCATATTGATACAATGCACAATCAACCAATCAACCAAACAATCATACTCGAAGATACTAGTATTTAGTATATAACTTATATAAATCCATACAAAGTATAGAAATACATAAGTATAGGATTAGATTTGTATAATAGGAAAAAGGAGGGAGAGATAGAGAGATAGAAAAGGAGGAGACTTAGAGAGAGAGAGAGAGAGAGAGAGAGAGAGAGAGACTCATCGATTCATTCATCTATATCTCTCCTCTGCATTTAAGCCTCTATGTACAGAGTTAGAGAGGGGCTTTATTGTAATACAGAATTAAACTTATTTATTTAATATCTAAATTGCCCCTCACTTAACCTATAAATTTTGGTTCGTATTAATACCTTTCCCTTTTAAAGACTCTTGTTCTCAAAGGTCAAGGTATTGATATCCAAATTGGTAACCCTCCGGGGTCAAATACTATAATCATTTTAAAACTAATTTTTGCCCTTAAAATTTTAAAGTACAATATAATTTTGTAATTATAAGAAATCTTAAGGGCAAAATAGTAATTTCGTAAAATAAAATCTAAACCTAAACATTTGAAGACCCATACTAAGCCCTTGTGGAATTAGTGTCCTACAAAAATCTAATTAGTTAATTTTAAATATTAAATAAATAAAATTATTTTATTTAATTATTATCTGATTACGTTTTACGAGTCAAACATGTGTGTGATTGTTTTCTAAAATGTTCCATGAGATGGACATATTCATAACTAATATGACATGTTAGGTTTGGTTTAACTGGTCAATAAGGGTGAACCACAGATAGCGTCAGATCAAACTAATGATATGTTTTCAGAGTATGTTCGTAGTCAGGGATAAGTTTGGACCACTTCTCTAATAAAACTATAATATGATACTTTTGATGACTTATCTCGGTCATGTGGATAGTGGTCCAAGAGTATCATATTGGTCTTGTCAATAAGATTGGAACACTGAGCAGGACCATCTGAATTAGTTGTTTCTTTAACTGCTAACAGAAGCAATTAGTTCTATAAGACGATAATTCTAAATTCAAGAAACAGTCTGAACTCATGCGTGTATTATTCGTTGCTTTCATGTGCCAAAAGGTTTAGTTAAAGTGCGTTAACTTGAATCTTACAAATGTTGGGTAACTGCATGAAGTGTGGCGGGAATAGTTGGTTTACCTGGAATCTATAATCTCTAACGAGATAAAGATGACCCCTTAGTTGATTCACAAATATACGAGCGGATTCTAGAATCTTTGGCCATAGTATTTCACATGTTTGACATTTAAAATTAATACGAAAATTATTTCTGTATCATTGAATTGGTCAAGAAGGGCGAGTTGGAAATTATGACGAGAGATGTGAGAAAAGTAACAGTAATAACCAAAGTTACTTTTGCTCATGGATATCTAAAGAGGGGATAATTGTCACAATAATTGTTATTTGCAAAATTCTTGAGTGAATATGTTTAATTATAGAGTGCAGTAAAACTTATTTAATTGAATTAACTTTTACTAAATTGTAATCAATTATTATCTTGAGATAATGATTAGATTTGATCCATTTGGAACTAGAGTTAGATTATCCACGAAGTCCTTTCGCAAGCCTTAACTTACATTGTTTGAATATATTATTGATTTTGCCACCCAATTATACAATGAAATGTGGCACTGATTAAAAAGAAAGAAAAAGGAAAAGCACCAGCACCCAATGTCTAATACGCCAGTACTACAGGTGATGCGGCTGCCGGTTTTTACTTATAAATACGATATCTATAGTGAGAAATTTATGTATTTTGGGTTTTGGAAGGTGGCTTTCTCCCACGAAGAAAATCCTAAAATTATTTTAGAAATTTTTTAAATTAATTTTTAGCATAAGTTTTTTGAAGCTTTTTGGAAAGATTGAAAAAAAAAATTTTTTCCAAAATTTTTCCTAAGTTAAATATTTTGGAACCCCATAGTACCAGTGCTAGAAGAGATCATTACGAAGAATATCATGAGGTGTCAAGAAACTTTCTTCCAATATGAAGTCTTCAAGTTGGAATTAGAATTCGCGCTTCAAGTATATTTAAATTAAATATTTGATATTTAATTTCTTTTCTTTATTTCGTTTATTTTTCATATTATGTGTATATATGTTTTATTCAATATTTTCTGTTTGTCATATTACAAACCTATTAGAGTAAAATTTTGATTTAATTAAATAGTTTAATTAGGTCAGGGCTTCATATTTAAAATTAAGAATTTTGAATTGGTTTTCTACTGTGCTCGCTCTAGTTAATTCGAGAAAATTTTTTTGAAATATGTTTCCCACAAATTGGTATCAGAGCCAAATCTGAATATGTTCATGATTAACATTAAAAGCATCGACATTGATAAAATTAGAGTATGTAGAATTGCGAAAATATAAAATTGGGAATTTCATTAAAGAAAAAAAAAATGTAACCTTGAAGGTTGAAGGTTCATTAAAGTTTTAAATTGTTTAAAATTTTATATGAGCCAGGATTCAATCGAGGAGCGTAATTCTAAATCGGATCTAACAAGACTAGATATTCAAGAAGCTGAACGATTTAGATTATTAATCTAATTAGATTAGATTTTGAACGAAGGTGTAAAATATTCAATTGTTGAATATTTTATGATAATCCAAAACATTGAATATCTAATGGGATAAGATGTTCGATTTACGATCTAATGAGATTAAGGTCATATTTGATTATTTATTTATTTGTTTAACAAAACTAAAAAAAATAAATGGGCACCCCGTTATAACATAAAAATATATATTTTTTAATTTTTATTATTTAAATAATTTAAATAAATAAATAATTAATCAAGATGAGATCCAAATTAAGATTATGTGATCATCTTTTTAAAAAGTGTTCTAGAAAAATCTTACTTGTTCCAACCTTTAAGCCTTAAGTGATGTTATTCAAAAGGTTTGATAACAGAATACTTATTACATTTTATTCACATATTTAATATTATTTAAATGAGTTAAATATTATATATAATGTGGATAAAATTGGAAGGTCATGTAACTATGCAACTTGGTAAAATATTTGATATCATCAAGAGGGAGAATTTTTTTAAATAGATCTAATGAGATTAGATAATTCGAAAGTTTATTATTTGAAAAAAAAAATTTCTCATAATGAATTTAATGAGATGACATTACATTTGTTGGATAATTAATGGAACCTAATTAGATTAGATTTTGTTTAATGGTTAAATAAAAATTTAGAGTGTGATTCTAATTTTGATTATGAGATGATCAAATTTAAAAGAAAGATCCGCCATTGTAAATTTCAAGTGGGAGCGAGGATCAGGAGTTGATTTCTCATTGTCTATATTGCCGGTCTGATAGTATAGTGGATAGGCGCAACTCCCTAAGGAGGGCTTTTGTTCACCGAATACAGGGTTAGACTTCTTAAATGATAGATAGAGGTACAGGAAAAACAAGTGCGGCCACGCTGACGTGAAGTATCTTGTTTACTTGTGCTAATATTTAGGTAATGGTATACACTTGACTAGAATATTATGATAGTTCTCACTTGAAAGCAAGGAATAAACGGTGAATTAAATATGTTTAGGAAACATAATAATTGAGAATAGTTCTCACTTGGTTGATTACTTGTTGCACTGCCTCTCCCACAGTAAAGTGTAGACTGGTAAAACGCCCACCAGTGTAATAATTGGAGTTATAAGTTATTTTATACACTGTGGGCTATATAAAATATCCCACCAGTGTAAAAATTATAATTAGAAGTGATTCCATACACAGGGGGTGACGTAAAATGCCCACCAGTGTAAAAAGTGGAGTAATAAGTGATTTCATACACTGGGGGCTATGTAAAGCGTCTGCCAGTGTAAAAATTGGAGTTATTAGTGATTTCATACACTAGGGCCTACATAAAATGCTGACTAGGGTAAAAATTCGGGTTATTAGTGATTTTATGCACTGGGGGCCACGTAAAATTCCCACCACTGTAAAAACTAGAGCTATAAGTGATTTCATACGCTGAGGGCTACGTAAAATGCCCGCCATTATAAAAATTGGAGTTATAAGAAATTTTGTACTCTAGGGGCTACATAAAACGCCCACCAGTGTAATTTTTGGAGTGATTAGTGATTTTATACACTAGGGGCTATGTAAAATGCCCACTAGTGTAAAAATTGGGTTATAAGTGATTTTATAAATTTGGGGCGACATAAAACGTCCACCAGTGTAAAAATAGGAGCTATAATTGATTTTATACATTTGGGGATACGTAAAATGCCCATTGGTTTAATAATTTATGTTATAAATGATTTTTCACACTGGGGGCTACGTAAAATGCCCACCAGTGTAATAATTTGAGTTATATGTGATTTTATACACTGGGGGCTATACAAAACACCCACCAGTGTAAAAATTAGAGTTATAAGTGATTTCATACACTGGGGGCTACATAAACGCCTGCTAGTGTAAAAATTAGCGTTATAAGTGATTTCATAACCTGGGGGCCACGTAAAACGCCCACCTCGCTAAAAATTTGAGTTATAAGAAATTTTGTACACTGGGGCAACGTAAAACTCCCACTAGTGTAAAAATTGTCGTTAAAAGTGATCTTGTACAATGGGGCCTTTGTAAAACATCCATTAGTGTAAGAATTGAGTTTTAAGTGATTTAATACTATGGGGGCTACGTAAAAAGCCCGCTAGTGAAAAAAAATTAGAGTTATGATTGATTTTATACACTGGGGGCTACGTAAAGTGCTTACCAGTGTAAAAATTGAAGTTATAAGTGATTTTATACATTGGGGGCTATGTAAAATGCCCCCCTGGTGTAACAATTAGAGTTATAAGCGATTTTATAAATTGGGGCCTGCGTGAAATGGCCACAAGTCTAAAAATTGGAGTTATAAATAATTTTATACACAAGGGGGCATCGTAAAACACCCACCAGTGTAAAAAGTAGAGTCATAAGTGATTTTATACACTGGGGATGACGTAAAACGCCCACCAGTGTAAAAATTGGAGTTATAAGTGATTTTACACACTAGGACTACGTACAATGCCCACCAGTGTAAAAATTGGAGTGATACGTGATTTTGTACACAGGGGGTGACGTAAAACTCCCATCAGTGAAAAAATTGGAGTTACAAATGATTTTATACGTTGGGGCTATGTAAAACACGCACCAGTTTAAAAATTGGATTTATAAGTTATTTAATATGCTGGGGGCTACGTAAAACGCCTACCTGTGGAAAAATTGAAGTTATAATTAATTTTATGCGCTGGGGGCTACATAAAATGCCCACCAGTGTAATAATTAAAGCTATAAGTTATTTAATGCACTGAGGGGTATGTAAAATCCCCATTGGTGTAATAATTGGAGTTATAAGTGATTTTGTACACTGGGGGCTACGTAAAATGCCCACCAGTGTTATAATCGGAGTTATAAGTTATTTTAAGCACTGGGGGCCATGTAAAACACCCACCAGTGTAAAAATTATAGTTATAAGTGATTTCATACACTAGGGGCTATGGAAAACACCCAATAGTGTAAAAATTGGTGTTATTAGTGATTTCATGCACTAGGGGCTACGTAAAATGCCCACCAGTGTAAAAAATTGGCGGTGTAAGTGATTTTATACGCTGGTGGCTTCGTATAACGCCCACCATTATAAAAATTGGGGTTATAATTGATTTTATATTTTGGGGGCTACATTGAACGCCCACTAGTGCAATTATGTGAGTTATTAGTGATTTTATACATTGGGGGTTATGTGAAACACCGACCTGTGTAAAAATTGGCGTTACAAGTGATTTCATAAACTGGGGGGCTACGTAAAATGCCCACCAGTGTAAAAATTTGAGTTATAAATGATTTCATACGCTGGCGGATATGTAAAACGCCCACCAATGTAATAATTGGAGTTATAAGGGATTTCATACCCAGGGGGCTACATAAAACGCCCACTAGTGCAATTATGTGAGTTATTAGTGATTTTATACACTTGGGGCTACGTGAAACACAGACCTATGTAAAAATTGGAGTTACAATTGATTTCATATACTGGAGGCTACTTAAAAAGTCCACCAGTGTAAACATTTGAGTTATAAGTGATTTTATGTACTGTGAGTATGTAAAATACCCACCAGTGCAAAAATTGGAGTTGTAAGTGATTTTGTACGCTGGGGGACTTCATATAACGCCCACCATTATAAAAATTGGAGTTATAAGTGATTTTATACTCTGGGGTTATATAAAGCGCCTATTGGTGTAATTATGTGAGTTATTAGTGATTTTATACCCTAGAGTTACAAGTGATTTCATACACTTGGAGCTACATAAAACGCCACCAGTGTAAAAATTGGAGTTATAAGTTATTTTATACGCTGGGGGCTACATGAAACACCCACCAGTGTAATAATTAGAGTTATAATTGATTTTATGCATCGGGGGTTATATAAAATGCCCACTTGTGTTATAATTTTAGTTATAAGTAATTTTGTACACTGGGAGCTACCTTAAACGCCCTTCAGTGTAATACTTAGTGTTATAAGTGATTTTATACATTGGGGGCTATGCAAAACACTCACCAGTGTAAACATTAGAGTTTTAAGTGATTTCATACATTGGGGGCTACGTAAAACGTCCACCATTGTATAAATTGGAGTTATAAGCGATTTCAAACGCTGGGGGAACTCCCACTTGTGTTAAAAATGGTGTCAAAAGTAATTTCGTACGCGGGGGGCCACGTAAAGCTCCCACCGAGTTAAAAATTTGTGTTATAAGTAATTTTGTGCAGTGGGGTCTACGTAAAAATTCCTTAAGTGTAAAAATTGGAGTTATACGTGATTTTATGCTTTGGGGGCTGCATAAAATGTCCACCTATGTAAGAATTTGAGTCATAAGTGACTTTAAATACTGGGGGCTACGTAAAACATCCACTCCACTAGTGTAACAATTAGAGTTATAAGTGATTTCATATACTCGGAGCTACGTTAAAACGAACACCAGTCTAAAAACTGGAGTTATAAATAATTTTATACACCAGGGGCTACGTAAAATGCCTACCAGTGGAAAAAGCAGAGTTATAAGTGATTTTTTACATAGGGGGCACCGTAAAATGCCCACCAGTGTAAAAATTAGAGTTATAAGTGATTTTACACACTGTGGGCTACATGCAATGCCCACCAATGTAAAAATTTGAGTGATAAGCGATTTTATACACTGGGGGTGACGTAAAACTCCCACCAGTAAAAAAAATTGGAGTTATAAGTGATTTCATATGTTGGGGGCTTTGTACAATGCCCACCAGTTTAAAAATTGGAGTTATAAGTTATTTTATAGGCTGGGGGCTGTGTAAAACGCCCACCAGTGTAAAAATTTGAGTTATTACTGATTTCATACACTGGAGGCTACGTAAAATGCCCACCACTATAAAAATTGGAGTTGTAAGTGATTTTATACTCTGGGGGCTTTGTACAATGCCCGCCATTATAAAACTTGGAGTTATAAGTGATTTTATACTCTAGGGGCCACATAAAAGGCCCACTGGTGCAATTATGTGAGTTATTAGTGTGTTATACACTCGGGGCTACGTGAAACGCTGACCTGTGTAAAAACTGGAGTTACAAGTGATTTCATACACTAGGGGCTACGTAAAACGCCCACCAGTGTAAAAATTTGTGTTATAAATGATTTCATGTGCTGGGGGCTACGTAAAATGCCCTCCAGTGTAATAATTGGAGTTATAAGGGATTTCATACCCAAAAGGCTACATAAAACGCCCACTAGTGCAATTATGTGAGTTATTAGTGATTTTATACACTAGGGGCTTCGTAAAACGCTGACTTGTGTAAAAATTGGAGTTACAAGTGATTTCATACACTAGGAGCTATGTAAAACACCCCCCCAGTGTAAAAATTTGAGTAATAAGTGATTTTATACACTTGAGGCTACATAAAATGCCCACCAGTGCAAAAATTGGAGTTGTAACTGATTTTATACGTTGGGGATTCGTATAAGGCCTATCATTATAAAAATTAGAGTTATAAGTGATTTTATACTCTGGGGGCTACATAAAATGCCCACTAGTGCAATTATGTGAGTTATAGGTGATTTTACACACTGGAGGCTACGTGAAACGACCTGTGTAAAAATTGAAGTTGCAAGTGATTTCCTACACTGGGGGCTACGTAAAACGCTCGCCAGTGTCAAAATATGGAGTTATAAGTTATTTTATACGCTGAGGGCTACGTGAAACGCACACCAATGTAAAAATTGGAGTTATAATTCATTTTATATGCTGGGGGCTACATAAAATACCCACCAGTGTAATAATTGGAATTATAATTGAATTTATGCATCAGGGGTTATGTAAAATGCCCACTGGTGTTATAATTTTTGTTATAAGTGATTTTATACACTGGGGGCTATGTAAAACACCCACCAATGTAAAAATTAGAGTTGTAAGTGATTTCATACATTGGGGGCTTCGTAAAACGCCCACCAATGTAAAAATTGGAGTTATAAGTGATTTCAAACGCTGGGGAAACGCCCACTCGTGTAAAAATTGGTGTTAAAAGTTATTTCGTACGCTGGGGGCGACGTAAAGCGACCACCAGGTTAAAAATTTGTGTTATAAGTAATTTTGTACACAGGGGGCTACGTAAAACTCCATCCCGTGCAAAAGTTGGAGTTAGAAGTGATTTTATGCACTGCGGGCTATGTAAAACGTGGACCAGTGTAAGAAATGGAGTTATAAGTGATTTTGTGCACTGGGGACTACGTAAAACAACCCGCAGTGTAACCATTCAAGTTATAAGTGATTTCATATACTAGGGGCTATGTAAAATGACCAAAAGTCTAAAAATTGGAGTCATAAGTGATTTTATACACCAGGGGCTTTGTAAAACGCCCAGCAGTCGAAAAAGTAGAGTTATAATGATTTTATACACAGGGGGCGATGTAAAACGCCCATCAGTGTCAAAATTGAAGTTATAAGAGATTTTACACGCTGGGGGCTACGTACAACGCCCACCATTCTAAGAGTTGGAGTGATAAGTGATTTTATACACTGGGGGGACCGTAAAACTCCCGCCAGTGAAAAAATTGGTGTTATAAGTGGTCTTATACATTGGAGGCTTTGTAAACATCCACCAGTTTTAAAATCGGGGTTATAAGCTATTTTATATGATGGGGGTTACATAAAATGCTCATCTGTGCAAAAATTGGAGTTATAATTGATTTTATATGCTGGGGGCTACATAAATTAGAGTTGTAAGTGATTTTATGCACTGGGTGTTATGTAAAATCCCCACCAGTGTAATAATTAGAGTTATAAGTGATTTTGTACACTAGGGGCTACGTAAAATGCCCACCAGTGTAAAAATTAGAGTTATAAGTTATTTTATGCACTGGGGGTTCTGTAAAACACCCACCAGTGTAAAAATTAGAGTTATAAGTGATTTCATACACTGGGGGCTACGTAAAACACTTAACAGTGTAAAAATTTGTGTTATTAGTGATTTCATACACTAGGGGCTACGTAAAATGCCCACCAATGTAAAAAATTGAGTTATTACTGATTTTATACACTGGGACCTTCGTAAAATGCCCACCAAAAAAATTGGAGTTGCAAGTGATTTTATACACTGGGGTTTCATATAACGCCCACCAGCATAAAAATTGGAGTTTTAACTGATTTTATACTCTACAGGCCGTGTAAAATGCCCGCCATTAAAAAAATTGGAGTTATAAAAGATTTTATACTCTGGGGGCTACATAAAACGCCCACCAGTATGTGATTAGAGATTTTATACACTGGGGGATATGCAAAATATCCACCAGTGTAAAAATTTGAGTTATAAGTGATTTTATACACTGGGAGCTACATGAAACGCCCACCAATATAAAAATTGAAGTTATACGTGATTTTGTACATTGGGGGCTACTTAAAATGCCTACTGGTATAATAATTTAATTTATAAGTAATTTTGTGCACTGAGGGCTACATAAAATGTCCATCAGTGTAATAAATTGAGTTATAAGTTATTTTATACACTGAGGGCTATAAAAAACACCCACCAATGGAAAAATTAGAGTTATAAGTGATTTCATACACAGGGGGCTATGTAAAACGCCCAGCAGTGTAAAAATTGAAGTTATAAGTGATTTCATAAATACACAGGGGGCTATGTAAAACGCCCAGCAGTGGTAAAAATGAAGTTATAAGTGATTTCATAAACCTAGGGCCCACGTAAAACGCCCACGGGGTTAAAATTTTGAGTTCTAAGAAATTTTAAACGCTGGGGGCAACGTAAAACTCCCACCAGTGTAAAAATTGTAATTATAAGTTATTTTGTACAATGAGGGCCATGTAAAACGTCCATAAAGGCCTAAAAAGCAACCTAAGGGGGGGGGGGGGTGAATTAGGTTCTTTCCTGATAAATGAAAATTTGAAAGCCAAAAAATCAATTAATAGTTGAATCAATGAATATGAAATGCAGAAATTAAAGCCAAGAAAAATAATGCACAGAGATTTTTAAAGTGGTTCACTTCCAACTCGGAAGCTAGTCCAATCCTCAAGTGACTATTCTTAGTCACTTGAGCCTTTTAACTAAGCTTGATTATCCTTTTTAAAACAGGCTCAGGATCCAATCTTTACAACTGGTCTTTTTGTATGTAGGCTCAAGACCAACCTTTTACAACTGATCCTTTTGTAACCGTAGGCTTAGGATCCAACCTTTTACAACTGATCTTTTTATACGTAGGCTAAAGAACAACCTTTTTACAGTGAAGTGAATTTAAGCATTGAAAGAATTAAAGAACTCAACTTCTTCACTCTTTCAAGAGTGAATTGACACTTGATCAAGCTTAGCCAAAGCTAAGGATATGCTAATTAAGCTCAATGATCAACAATAAAGAGAACTCGTGACGCTCAAGAAAACTTTAAACAATAATTCGAAAACAAACCGTTAAAGCACAAGAGTAAGAGCCCTTTTTGAGAGATTTCTTAGAGAGTGTTGGAAGTCTTGTTTCTTGATATAAAACTAAAGCATTTAACCTCTATATATAGGCCAAGAAAGGCCTAGGAGCCGTTAGGAGCATTTCAAAAGAAATTGGAAAGAAATCGGGTCCAAAATGTAGCCGTTAGAGCCTGTCGGGTGCTGTGTGTCAACACACAGGGGTTGTCTGTCGACACACAACAGCTCCAGAGGGCTACTGCATGCTTGTGTGTTGACACATGCTTTCTGTGTGTCAACACTCACCATACCTGGGTGGATTTTGACGTTTTTGACTATTTAGCTTGATTGATGGGATAGTTTTACCATATTAGTTGAGTTGATTGATTAATTAATTGATTGCCATATTAGCTTAAATTTTTGAATTAATTTCCTACTTTGCTTTGATCATAAAGATAATTGATTGCATAAATCAAGCTAAATTATCACCCATTTAAAATTTATCTTGTTTGATTTGATCATATTTTTTAAAAATACCAATCTTGAAAAATATTTTCATGATAAGCTAGATTGGCTTAATTTGTACCTGAATATTTTTCAAATAAAATTTGAAAATCAATTTTCAAAAATATTTTAAAAACATTTCTGTTAGAGCATCACTTATCAATATTGAGACTTGGACCCAATTAATATATCCCGATCCTAAGTTATAGACAATAAAAATGAATAACTTTGTGACGCTTGGACTTGGATCATGTTCTCTTCAATTTGGATGAATCTTCTCTTCAAATTTGATCTCTTTTCCTCTTGATTCATCATCTTAGAAAGCTTCGTATCAACATGATTAACCTTGATTTTCCTAACTTTCTTATGAGCGACTTAGACGTAAGATTAGAACCATTTAAACACTATGACTCACTAAATGGTTGTTATCATCAAAATTACAATATAAATGGCTTTAGGGCCAACAATCTCCCCCTTCTTGATTATGACAAACATTTGGTGCTTTTTCTTAAAAATGTGAAAGTTGAAGTGTAGAATTCCCCATAAAAGTATTCACTTACTAGAGCATACACATGACCATGAACTTATGGAGCAATTTATATCATGATTAAGGTTCAAATGCAATTGCTCCCCCTAAGTTGATGCATTTTAGGAATCGTACATTCGGTATATTAACATCATCATCATTTTCAACATATCTCAATCAAACACTTACATAACTAAGCATGAATACTATACATCAGTACACCAATTTTTCTTCCCCTTTGTCATCAATAAAAAGCAATAAGGGAGGGGATTTATACATTAAAGTACAAAAATGTAAAAGTAGTTTTCACATATGCAGCTCGATATGTTAAAGACAGTTTCATCTTTTTTTTTTTTTTTGTGATATAATGTGTCACCCCCTTTTTGTTTAGTATTTCCATATGCCTCAATAAGGTGAGCATGAAGAATTTTTCACGAAGCAAGATTTTTAAAATTGAAGTTTTACAATTCTCATAAGACATTTATAACTGTGATCGAAATTATGAACAAGAATATGAAAGAATATTCAAGTTCAACAAACGTTGGAGAGATCGAAGGTAACTAAGTTTTGGAGTTTCCTAAAAAAAGGGCTTCCAAGCACTAATATCCATTAGATTGGATAAGAATACTTGGACAATTGTATGCCACAAAAGTAGTATATTTCACCATGTTAATCCTTCTTTTATTATCACCAATTAGTTCCACATAGAGGCCTAGTAGTTGATCATTTGTGGGCACAAAATTTTCGACATTTCCTTTAAGTACATGATTATGAATGATATGATGTCTACCTCTTTATGATTGGGTCTAAAAATTTTTAGCCGCAGGATTGGTGAAGCATATTGTACTAGCATTATCACACACAATAAGAGCATGATCAATATGAATGCCTTAATCATTGAATTCATGAAGCAGCAGGATATTTTAGCATAATGACTCGCACAAGTAATGTATTTGACCTTTATGAAGGATGAAGCAATGTTCCCTTTTTTTCCAAATGTATGAAATCAACCACATAAGAACACATTAAACAAGACATCAAGTCTATTCGTGGAATGGTGAACAACGGATCGAATCATACCTCTATTTAGCTTTTTGATCCACCTTTTTTACATTTTTCATCCATGTATAACTTGAGTGTTGTGCTCATTGAATTTGCAATCGCTTTTGAAATTTTCCATGCCCAACTTCTTATGTGTCTTCTTGATGTACTTGGCTTGGTTGACGAAAATTCCTTCCTTGATTTGTAACCCAAGGAAGTAGTTGAGTTCTCCTATCGTACTCATTTCGAATTCCCTACTCATTAGATTTGCAAGTTCTTTACAAAGAGATAGATTAGTAGCACCAAACACTATATCATCAACATAAATTTGTACGATAAGAGTGTCATGTTTAGAGCGTTTGATAAAAAGTGTGGTGTTAACTTTTCCTCTTCAAAATCCAGTTCGCATTAAAAAGGAACTCAATCTCTCATACCAAGCTCTAGGAGCTTGTTTCAATCCATAGAGTGCCTTTTTGAGTTTAAAAACATGATTGGAAAATTTGCCATCCTCAAATCCGGTTGGTTGTTCAACATAAACCTCTTCTTGAATAAGACCATTTAAATATGCATTTTTAACATCCATTTGAAAAAGTTTGAAATCTTTAAACGAAGCAAATGCACATTAGAGTCTAATAGATTCTAGCCTAGCAACGGGAGCAAAGGTTTCCTCGTAGTCTATACCTTCTTCTTGGTTATAGCCTTTAGCTACCAACCTTGCCTTATTTCTTACCACGTTACCTTCTTCATCCTTCTTGTTGCGGTAGACTCACTTGGTACCTATGACTTGATGATCTTGGGGCCTATTTACAAGTTCCCACACATCATTTCTCTTGAATTGGTTGAGCTCTTCCTCCATTGCCATTATCCAATTTGCGTCATTCAGAGCTTCTTTTATGTTTTTGGGTTCTTCAAGAGAGATAAATGCGGCTAATTGATAATATTCCGTTAATGCAGGCCTAGTTTTTACACCTTGAGAGGGATCACCAATGATTTGACTTGTTGTGTGATCCTTCAAGTATTTCCAATCTCGTGGTATGTTTTCCTCTTTGGATTCTACATTTTGGTTATCTCCTTTTGATTCATTCATTTGCGCGTTAGATATAACATTTTCTTGCTCATTGGATGAGTGTGTGATGTTTATTGGTTTGATTACTATACCATCGTCATCACAAGGAGTTCTAGAGGACAAGACATTAGTTTCATCAAAAACTACATGCATAGACTCTTCTACAACCGTTGTCTAATTATAGACTCTATATGCTTTGCTTATTAAAGAGTATCCAATGAAAATACATTCACCAACTCATGAATAACTTTTTCCAAGATTTGTTTTGCCATTATTGTGAATGAAGCATTTGCACCCAAAAGGTTTAAAATATCCAATGTCGGGCTTTCTACCTTTATAAAGTTCATATGATGTTTTCTTTAAAATTGGTCTTATTAAAGCTCGATTTAAATATAGCAAGAGGTGTTGACGGCTTCGGCCCAAAAAGATTTAGGCAAGTTATTTTCACAAATTATTGTTCTTGCCATTTCTTCAAGAGTTCTATTTTTTCTTTCGACCACTCCATTTTGTTGAGGAGTTCGAGGTGCCAAAAAATCGTGGTCAATTCCAAAGTAATTACAATAAATTTCAAAATCATCATTTTCAAATTCCCTTTCATGATCGCTTCTAACCGAAACAATTTTCAAATCGTTTTCATTTTGTACCTTTTTACAAAATTTTTCAAATTTATCAAATGCTTCACTCTTATGAGAAGGAATAAGCACCAAGAAAAACAAGAGTAATCATCAACAATTACAAGTTCTTCATAATGGCCCAAATGTCTAGTAGGATAAAACAAGTCTATATGCAAAAGTTCAAGATGCCTTGTGATAGAAACTACGTCATTGGGTTTGAATGAAGATCTTGTTTGTTTTCCATATTGAAGTGCATCATGAATATGATCTTTTTTGAATTAAGCTTGGGTGGTCATCAAGTAAGATCATTTTTCAAAGGTTTTGAATCTAATTCCATACTAGCATGTTCAAATCTTCTATTTCAAATCCAATGATCATTTTCATTCGAGAAACTACAACATTTCACAAAGTTCATACATTCAAGATCAATTATATAGAAATTAACACATTCTAATTGATCAAGTAATAATTCATTCATTTAAGCATGCGACACTTCGTATTTAAATGAGTCAAGATTGCACACAATAAACTCTCTCACGTGGTATACTAATGTTAGAGAATTATGCATAAGACCATCAACAAGTAAACCATCATATATGCAAGGAGAAGAGTTTAGAAGTAATGTTACCAATACCGATAATTTTCTGTTCTTTTTGTTGAAAGTGAGATTTTTCCTTCCCGTGGTTTGATAAAAGTGGATTTGCATTCATATCTTGTCATATGACTTGTGAAACTGCTACCAAACCACTACTTGTGATTTTTGTTGTCAATCTTCAAGCACACCTATACAATTTAACGGATTGTTGGTACCCAAATTTTCGTGGGTCCTTCATTGTTAGTCTTGACATTTGGAGGTCGAGATTCCTTTCGAACCCAAACCATCTTGATTTTTCTCAAATTATGTTTGAATGAACATTGATGCACAATATTCCCATGATCACCACAGTAATGACATCTTATAGAGTTTATCGGTGGTGAGGAGGCTTTGACAAAAAGTGTGTTCAATTTTTTCTTTTGAGCATTTCCATTATAGCCGATTCCCTCTTTATTATAAGTGGGTCTTTGAGAAGTGAGTATTTTTTCAAGTGTTTCTTTTCCCTTGAAAAACTTACTTGAAATTTTTGAGAGTTCTTCCATTTGTTCTTTCAAAGTCTCATTTTCTTTAACCAATAATTGATCTTCCTTAGATTCTTCATTTTTACTTTCGTTTGAAATGAGCCTTTCTTCCAAGAATTTCTTCTTGTTTATCAATGTTTCAACTTGATCATTTAATGACTCTAGTTTTGCTTTCAAAGATTCATTTTCAAGCCCAAACACTAAACATTGTTTTGACTCTTTTTGTAGCTCATTTTTCTTTGAAGAGTATTTGTTTCTCAATTTTTCAAATGCACTATATAATTCATGAAAACTATCCATGAGCTTATTATAAGATAAATCATTTACCTCATCTTCTTC
Source organism: Simmondsia chinensis (assembly GCA_018398585.1). NCBI lineage: Eukaryota > Viridiplantae > Streptophyta > Magnoliopsida > Caryophyllales > Simmondsiaceae > Simmondsia > Simmondsia chinensis. Next base: position 9,624,085 of record JAGTTD010000011.1, read on the forward strand.
AAGTTCTTCTTCTTCTTCAGATTCGATGGCCATAAGACACGAATCTACTTGCTCCTCTTCACTTGTATGAGGGGATTCTTCATTGGACTCTCTTCCAAATATGGCTTCCCAAATCTCCTTTGCATTCTTGCAACTTTTGACATGATTAAACACATTGGGAGTAATAGTGCATAATAATTGGAAGTGAGCTTTAGCATTTTTCTCAAGCTTTGTTTTGTCATTTTGAATGAGCTCATTTTCAAATTCATCAAGAATTGCATTTTCTTGGTTCAATGAAGGAGCAAAATCACCATTTTGTGTGATTAGCCACAAATCAAAATCAATAGAGCTAACAAGAATTCTCATTTTAAGTTTCCAAAAGAAAAAGTTTTTCCGTCAAAAAGTCGAGGTTTCTCGGTGGATTGATCATCAACCAGAATAGGTGCAAAGGTTGCCATAAGGATCACTCAAAGGCTGTTAGACCAAAAAATAAGAGTACTAGCTCTGATACCAATTGAACGCCCAAAAAGCAACCTAAAGAGGGGGGGGGGGGGGGGGGGGTGAATTAGGTTCTTTCCTGATAAATGAAAATTTAAACTTTAAGAACCAAAAATCAATTAATAGGTGAATCAATGAATATGAAATGTAGAAATTAAAGCCAAGAAAAATAATGCACAGAGATTTTTAAAGTGGTTGACTTCCAACCCGGAAGCTAGTCCACTCCTCAAGTGACTACTCTTAGTCACTTGAGCCTTTTAACTAAGCTTGATGATCCTTTTTAAAAAAAGGCAGGATACAACCTTTACAACTGGTTTTTTTGTGCGTAGACTCAAGACCAACCTTTTACAATTGATCCTTTTGTAATGGTAGGCTTAGGATCCAACCTTTTACAACTGATCTTTTTATACGTAGGCTAAAGAACAACCTTTTTACAGTGAAGTGAATTTAAGTATTGAAAGAATTAAAGAACTCAACTTCTTCCCTCTTTCAAGAGTGAATTGACACTTGATCAAGCTTAGCCAAAGCTAAGGATATGCTAATTAAGCTCAATAATCAACAATAAAGAGAACTAGTGACGCTCAAGAAAACTTTAAACAAGAATTCGAAAACAAACCGTTAAAGCACAAGAGTAAGAGCCCTTTTTGAGAGATTTCTTAGAGAGTGTTGGAAGTCTTATTTCTTGATATAAAACTAAAGCATTTAACCTCTATATATAGGCCAAGAAAGGCCTAGGAGCCGTTAGGAGCATTTCAAAAAAAATTGTAAAGAAATCGGGTCCAAAATGTAGTCGTTAGAGCCTGTCGGGGGCTGTGTGTCAACATGATTAACCTTGATTTTCCTAGCTTTCTTATGAGTCACTTAGACGTAAGATTAGAACCATTTAAACACTATGACTCACTAAATGGTTGTTATCATCAAAATTGAAATATAAATGGCTTCAGGGCCAGCAGTCCACCAGTGTAAGAATTGGAGTTATAAGTGATTTTTTACTCGGGGGGCCACGTACAATGCCCACCAGTGAAAAAAATTAGAGTTATGAGTGATTTTATAGACTGGGGGCTACGTAAAACGTCCAGCGGTGTAAAAATTGGAGTATTTTATACACTGGGGGCTGCGTCAAATGCTCACCGGTGTAAAAATTGGAGTTATAAGTGATTTTATACATTGGGGGTTACGTAAAATGACCCCCAGTGTAACAATTTGAGTTATAAGTGATTTCATATACTGGGGGCTATGTAAAACAACCACCAGTCTAAAAATTGGAGTTATAAGTATTTTATACACCGGGGGCTTCCTAAAAAGCTCACCAGTGCAAAAAAGTAGAGTTATAAGTGATTTTGTACACTGGGGGTCACGTAAAACGCCCACTAGTATAAAAATTGGGGTTATGAGTGATTTTACAAACTAGGGGCTACGTACAATGCCCACCAATGTGAAAATTGGAATGGTAAGTGATTTTATATACTGGGGGTGACGTAAAACTTCCACCAGTGAAAAAATTGGAGTTATAAGTGATTTTATACGTTTGGGGCCATGTAAAACGTCCGCTAGTTAAAAAAATTGGAGTTATAAGTTCTTTTTTACGCTGGGGGCTACATAAAACGCCCACCAGTGTAATAATTGGAGTTATAACTGATTTAGTGCACTGGGGGCTACGTAGAACGCCGACCAGTGTAGAATTTGGAGTTGTAACTTATTTTATACACTAGGGGCTATGTAAAACACCCACCTATGTAAAAATTAGAGTTATAAGTGATTTCATAAACTGGGGGTGACGTAAAACGCCCACCAATGTAAAAATTGTAGTTATAAGTGATTTCATACACTGGGGGCTACGTAAAATGCCCATCAGTGTAAAAATTGGAGTTATTAGTGATTTCATGCACTAGGGGCTACAGAAAATGCCTACCAGTGTAAAAATTGGAGTTATTACTTATTTTATACACTGGGGGCGATGTCAAATGCCCACCAGTGTAAAAATTGGAGTTGCCAGTAATTTTATGCGCTGGGGGCTTCGTATAACGCCCAACATTATAAACATTTGAGTTATAAGTAATTTTATACTCCAGAGGTTGCATAAAACGCCAACTAGTGCGATTATTGGAGTTATTAGTGAATTTATGCACTGGGTGCTACGTGAAACATCAACCAGTGTAAAAATTGGAGTTACAAGTGATTTCATACACTTGAGGCCACCTAAAATGCCCACCCGTGTAAATACTTGACTTATAAGCGATTTCATACGCTGGGGGCTACGTAAAACGTCCACCAGTGTAATCATTGGACTTATAAAGGGATTTCATAACCAGGGGGCTATGCGAAACGCCCGCTAGTGTAAAAAATGGTGTTATAAGTAATTTTGTATGCTGGGGGCACGTAAAAAGCTCACCAGGGTAAAAACTTGCGTTATAAATAATTTTTTACATTGGGGTAAACGTAAAACTCCCACCATCTAAAAGTTGGAGTTATAAGTGGTTTTAGACACTAGGGGCCGCGTAAAACATCCACCAGTGTGAGCATTAGAGTTATAAGTGATTTCATGCACTAGGGGCTGCGTAAAATGCCCTCCAGTGCAAAAAATCGAGTTATAAGTGATTTATCCACTGAGGGCTACATAAAACGTTCACCCTCGTAAAAATTGAAGGATTTTATACACCGGTGGCTATGTAAAACCCCCACGAATGTAAAAATTGGAGTTATAAGGGATTTCATACGCTGGGGGCAACTTAAAACGCCCCCCAATGCAACAATTAGAGTTACAAGTGATTTCAAACACTGGGAGCTTCGTAAATCGCCCACCAGTCTAAAATTTGGAGTTATAAGTGATTTTATACACCGGGGGCATCATAAAACGCCCACTGTTGTAAAAAGCAGATTTATAAGTGATTCTATACACTGGGGGCTATGTAAAAGCCCACCGATGTAAATATTGGAGTTATAAGTAATTTTACATACTAGGGGCTATGTAAAATGCCCACTAGTGTAAAAATTGGAGTTATAATTGATTTTATGCACAAGGGGCTACGTAAAACGCCCACTGGCGAAACAATTGGAGTTATAAGTGATTTTATACGTTAGGGGTTATTTAAAACACCCACAAGTTTTAAAATTGGAGTTACAAATAGTTTTGTGCGCTAGGGGCTATGTGAAATGCCAACCAGTGTAAAAATTGGAGTTATAATTGATTTATACGCTGGGGGCAATGTAATAATTGGAGTTATAAGTGATTTTATGTACCGGGGGTTAAGTAAAATGCCCACTGGTGTTATAATTTTAGTTGTACACCGGGGGCTACATAAAACTCCCACCAGTGTAAAAATTGGAGTTATAAGTGATTTCAAACCTTGAGGAATGCCCACTTGTGTAAAAATTGGTGTTATAAGTAATTTTGTACGCTGGGGGCCACGTAAAGCGCCCACCAGGTTAAAAATTTGTGTTATAAGCAATTTTGTACACTTGGGGCTACGTAAAAACGCCCACCAGTGCAGAAATTGGAGTTATTTGTGATTTTATGCACCGGAGGCTACGTAAAACAGCCAACAGTGTAACAATTTGAGTTTAGGGTGATTTTACACATTGGAGGCTACGTAAACCACCCACCAGTGTAAAAAATGGACTTATAAGTGATTTTTTTCACTAGGGACTACATAAAAAGTCCAGCAGGGTAAAATTTTGAGTTATAAGTGATTTTATACACTAGGGGCCGCGTAAAATAGCCACACGTTTTAAATTAGAGTTATAAGTGATTTCATACATTGGGGATGTAGAACACTAGCCAGTGACAAAATAGGAGTTATAATTAATTTTATACACCGGGGGCTATATAAAATGCCACTAGTGTAAAAATTAGAGTTATAAGAGATTTTATGCACCAGGGTTGACGTAAAATGCCCGCCAGTGTAAAAGTTTGAGTTGTAAGTGATTTTGTAAATTGGGGGCTACGTAAAATGCCTACTTGTGTAAAAATTAGAGTTATAAGTGTTTTCATACCTTAGGGGCCACGTAAAATGCCCATCAGTGTAATAACTGGTGTTATAAGTGATTTTATGCATTGGGGGTTATGTAAAACCCCCACTGGTGTAACAATTGGAGTTATAAGTGATTTTGTACACTAGGGGCTAAGTAAAATGCCCATCAGTGTAATAATCGGAGTTATTAGTTATTTATAGCCTAAGGGCGATGGAAAATACCCGCCAGTGTAAAAATTAGAGTTAGAAATGATTTCGTACATTGGGGCAACGTAAAATGCCCACCAGTGTAAAAATTGGAGTTGTAAGTAATTTTGTACACTGGGGGCAACGTAAAACTCCCATTAGTTTAAAAATTGGAGTTATAAGTGATTTTGTACTCTAGAGGCTGCACAAAAAGGCCACTAGTGCAATTATTGGAGTTATTAGTGTTTTTATACACTAGGGGCTACGTGAAACGCCGACCAGTGTAAAAATTTTAGTTACAAGTGATTTCATGCACTAGGGGCCACGTAAAATGCCCACCAGTGTAATAATTTTAATTATAAGTGATTTCATACGCTAGGGGCCACATAAAACGGCCACCAGTGTAATAATTCGAGTTATAAGGGATTTCATAACAAAGGGGCTACGTGGAACGCCCACTGGAATAAAAAATGGTGTTATAAGTAATTTCGTGTTGGGGGCAACGTAAAATGCTCACCAGGTTAAAAATTTGCGTTATAAGTAATTTTTTACACTGGGGGCAACGTAAAACTCCCACTAGTTTAAGAATTGGAGTTATAAGCGATTTTATGAACTCAGGGCTATGTAAAACGTTCACCAATGTGAAAATTGGTGTTTTAAGTGATTTTATACTCTAGGGGCTACGTAAAAAGCCCTCTAGTGTAAAAATTCAAGTTATAAGTGATTTTATGCACCGAGGGCTACGTAATATGTCCCCTAGTGTAAAGTTCGGAGGATTTTATTCACTGGGGGCTACGTGAAACGCCCACTAGAGTAAAAAAATGGTGCTATAAGTAATTTCGTACGCTGGAGGCCATGTAAAACGCTCACCAGGTTAAAAATTTGGGTTATAAATAATTTTGTATAATGAGGGCAACGTAAAATTCCCACTAGTTTAAAAATTGGAGTTATAAGCGATTTTATAAACTGAGGGCTATGTAAAACGTTCGTCAGTGTGTGAATATGAGTTATAAGTGATTTTATACACAAGGGGCTACGTAAAATGCCCTCTGGTGTAAAAATTAGAGTTATAAGTGATTTTATACACCGAGGGCTACGTAAAACGTCCACCAGTGTAAAAATTGGAGGATTTTATTCACCGGGGGCTACATAAAACGCCCACAGGTGTAAAAATTTGAGTTATAGGTGATCTTATACATCGAGGGCCACGTAAAACGCGCCCCAGTGTAACAATTAGAGTTACAAGTGATTTCATACCTCGAAAGCTGCGTAAAACGCCCACCAGTCTAAAAATTTGACTTATAAGCGATTTTATACACTAGGTGCTACGTAAAATGCCGTCTTATGTAAAAATCTCAGTTATAAGTGATTTTATGAACCGAGGGCTAAGAAAAACGTCCACCATCTGTAAAAATTGGAGGATTTTATTCACTGGTGGCAACGTAGTACGTCCACCAGTGTAAAAATTTTAGTTATAGGTGATTCTACACACTGGGGCAACATAAAACTCGCCACAGTGTAACAATTGGAGTAACAAGTGACTTCATGCATCGGGAGCTACGTAAAATGCCAACTAGTCTAAAAATTTGAGTTATAAGTGATTTTATACACCGAGGGCATTGTAAAATGCGCAGCAGTGTAAAAAGTAGGGTTATGAGTGAATTTATACACTGGGGGATACGTAACACGCTTGCCAGTGTAAAAATTGGAGTTATAAGTGATTTTATACATTGGGGCCCATGTAAAACATCCACCAGTGTAAAAAAATATAGTTCTAAGTGATTTCATACACTGGGGCGATGTAAAATGTACACTAGTGTAAAAAGTGGAGTTATAAGTGATTTCATACACTGGGGGCCATGTAAAACGTCCACCAGTGTAAAAATTGGTGTTATTAGTGATTTTATACACTATGGGCTACGTAAAACGCCGAGCAGTGTAAACATTATAGTTGTTATTAATTTTATATACTGGGGACTACATAAAGTTCCCACTAATGTAAAAATTGATGTTGTATGTCGCTGGGGGCTTTGTATAACGACCACCATTATAAAAATTGGAGTTTTAAGTGATTTTATACTCTAGGGGCCGCATATGATGCCCACAAGTGCAATTATTGGAGTTGTTAGTGATTTTATACACTAGGGGCCACGTGAAACGCCGACCAGTGTCAAAATTAGAGTTACAAGTGATTTCATACACTGGGGGCTACGTAAAATGCCCACCAGTGTAAAGATTTGAATTATAAGTGATTTCATACGCTGGGGGCCAAGTAAAACGCCCACCAGTGTAATAATTAAAGTTATAAAGGATTTCTAAAATAGGGGGTTACGTCAAACGCCCCCTAGTGTAAAAAGTGGTGTTATAAGTAATTGCGTACGCTAGGGGCCACATAAAATGCTCACCAGGTTAAAATTTGCGTTATAAGTAATTTTGTACACTGGGGGCAACATAAAACTCCCACTGGTTTTAAAATTGGAGTTAGAAGCGATTTTATAAACTGGGAGCTGTGTAAAACGTCCGTCAGTGTAAGAATTGGAGTTATAAGTGATTTTATACACAAGGGGTTACGTAAAATGTCCTCTGGTGTAAAAATTAGTGTTATAAGTGATTTTATACATCGAAGGCTATGTAAACGTCTAGCAGTGTAAAAATTTGAGGATTTTATTCGCCAGGGGACTACGTAAAACGCCCACCAGCATAAAAATTTTAGTTATAGGTGATTTTATACATTGGGGGCAACGTAAAACGCACCCGAGTGTAACAATTTGATTTCCAAGTGATTTTATACGCTGGGAGACACATAAAACACCCAACAGTCTAAAAATTTAAGTTATAAGTGATTTTATACAACGGGGGCATCGTAAGATGCCCACCAGTGTAAAAAGTAAAGTCATAATTGATTTTACACACTTGGGGATACGTAAAGCCCCACCAGTGTAAAAATTGGAGTTATAAGTAATTTTATACGCTGGGGGTTATGTAAAATGCCCACAAGTTTAAAAATTGGAGTTATAAGTTATTTTATACGCTGAAGGTTATGTATAATGCGCACCAGTTTAAAAATTGGAGTTATAAGTTATTTTATACATTGGGGAATATGTAAAACGGCCACCAGTGTAAAAATTGGAGTTATAATTGATTTTATATGCTGGGGGCTACATAAAGCACCCACCAGTTTAATAATTGGAGTTATAAGTGATTTTATGCACTGTGGATTATGTAAAATCCCCACGGCTATAATAATTGGAGTTATAAGTGATTTTGTGCACTAGGGGCTACGTAAAACGCCCACCAGTGTACTAATTGGAGTTGTAAGAGATTTTATGCATGGGGGGCTATGTAAAATGCCGATTAGTGCAACAATTAGGGTTACAAGTGATTTCGTACACTGGGGGCTACGTAAAATGCCAACTAGTGTAAAAAGTGGAGTTATAAGTGATTTCATACACTTGGGCCAATGTAAAACGTCCACCGGTGTAAAAATTAGAGATATTAGTGATTTCATATAGTAGGGGCTGTGTAAAGCGCCGAGCAGTGTAAAAATTGTAGTTATCAGTGATTTTATGCAATGGGGGCTATATAAAATGTCCACCAGTGTAAAAACTAAAGTTACAAGTGATTTTATAGTCGCTGGGGGCTCCGTAAAATGCGCGCCATTATAAAAATTGGAGGTATAATTGATTTTGTACTCCGGGGGCTAAATAAAACACCTAACCGTTTAATTACTGGAGTAATTAGTGATTACATACGCTGGGGGCTATTTAAAACCCACTAGTGCCAAAATTTGAGTTATAAGTGATTTTATACACTGGGGCCATATGAAACGCCCACCAGTATAAAAATTGGAGTTATAAGTGATTTTATACACTCGGGACTACGTAAAATGCCCATTGGTGTAATAATTTAAGTTATAAGTGATTTTGTACACATGGGGCTAAATAAAAACATCCACCGGTGTAATAATTAGAGTTATAAGTGCTTTTATACACTACGGGATATATGAAACACCCACCAATGTGAAAATTAGAGTTATAAGTGATTTCATACACTAGGGGCTACGTTAAATGCCTAGTAGTATAAAAATTGGAGTTATAAGTGATTTCATAACTTGGTGCCACGCTTAATGCCCGCCAGGTTAAAAATTTGAGCTATAATAAATTTTGTACACTGGGGGCAACGTTAAACTCCCACCAGTTTAAAAGGTAGAGTTATAAGTGATTTTATACACTAGGGTATATGTAAAACGCACACCAGTGTAAAAATTGGAGTTATAAGTGATTTTATATGTTGGCGGTTATGTAAAACGCCCACCAGTGTAAAAATTGAAGTTATAAGTGATTTTATACGCTGAGGGCCATGTATAACACCCGCTAGTTTAAAAATTGGAAGATTTCATACACTGGGGGCTACGTAAAACTCCCACTACCGTAAAAATTTGATTTATAAGTGATTTTATACTCAGGGGGCAACGTAAAACGCTCCCAGTGCAACAATTAGAGTTACAAGTGATTTCATACACAGGGAGCTACATAAAATTTCCGCCAGTCTGAAAATTTGAGTTATTAGTGATTTTAAACACCGACGGCATCATAAAACGTCCACCAGTGTAAAAAGTAGAGTTATA